>CM040240.1:228538076-229284446 GCA_022545495.1 Chrysanthemum lavandulifolium
TACCACACGGATAATCGTAGGACTCTTAATATATTCTTCTTGTCACATTGTGTGAAATAGCAAGTCTTCAAGAATAGTGTCCTAATGAGATATTGTGGATGATCTCTTGGCTCTAGACTCAATTGTGCACATTCGGTTCCTATCTGGGAGACTAGGGAGAGGTCTCCTTCTTCAATATCAACAATCTCTAAGAAAGTCGATAGATTATGTCGGTTCCCGTGAGAATGAAACAAGCCCTTTTAAGAGGAACTTGAGTAGCTTGGGAAGTTAGGTGCGTCGTCCTTTGGGTCCATAGCGTCTTGTCTTCAATACAGTGTTACCTTAGTAGACACGGTAGCATATGTATTGAACCCGATTTACGCCTAAGGTTGAATTACTAGGCGGCTATTTCTTTTCACCCTTTTCTCATTCAATTCTTTTCATTCTTCAACCCCTTGATTGCCGAGACATCATAACTAGAACCTTGTTGGGTTTATTCGATACTAGCTCGATCTCGATCCGCACTCTTCCCATATTCTCATTTTTCTCCTTTTTTATCATACCTAAGGACTCTACACTATCTAGTGGATTGTCCACGGATAGATACCTCCGACTATGGCGGGATCGTGGGAGCGAATACCTAACCTAACCATCCTTATAACACCATGCATAAAATAAATTGGTCGGTCTTTTGGTATTGTTCATTCTTTCTCGAAACCAATTGAAAAATCATTTGGAAAATCAATCAAGGTACTTGTGATATAATATCAAAGCATTTTGTACCTTAATTGTTTTGATCTTTAAAAATGCTCCCCTCAACATGTGCATATGATTTTATAAATTGTTAAGCACATGGAGGCAAAGTTCTTTTGAAATAAATTCTTCATCACAATTTCTATGGAAAAAGCCATTTGATTTTCTTGGTAAAATTCTCCCCCTCAATATGTGCATAGGATATTTGAAATCATTTTATCACATAGAGGAAAGAGTTCTTTTGAAGCACATCCACGATCACAAAAACCATTAAGAAAACCATTAAAAAACTCAATCAAGGTACTTTATGTTAAAACATAAAAGCTTTTGTACCTCGATAGTTTATTTTCTTTTGAAATGCTCCCCCCCAATATGTGCTTCAAAATTCAAAAACTTTTAACACATATGAGAGAAGCGACTGCACAATTGAATCAAACAATCACCTTTTATCAAATTTCATTATTAAATCACAAATTCTCCCCCGATTAAAAATATCAAAACCTTTGAGATTTTGGATCTCAAGTGATATAATTAGGTTTAGAAAAACATGGGAGAATATATTCCTGGTTTAAATACTCATCTTGTTTTTTGATAAACGCTCCCCCTCAACATGTGCATTATGTATATTGAAATCGTTTGGCACATGGAGGCAGGAGTGCCTTTGAAGGACTAAAACCAATTCCATTAAAACAGATTTGAGATTTAAATCACGATTTCTCCCCTGATCAAAACTTTCAAACCAATTGAGATTTGTGATCCTAATTGATTAAAATCATTTAGAAAAGTTTAGGGAAAGGCGTAGCAAGATTTAATTTTGAAAAATGACGAGATAAGGACCAATTTAAGACATTAAAGATTGTTAGTGTCGGTATGATTGTTTTAAGAGATCTTTAAGTAAAATAAAACAATTTCACAATCAAACAAGACGAGAAAAATTTCATTTTGATGGATCTTTGAGTTTTAAAGGAAATCATACCATGACATAACATTAAATCTTTAGATCATCACATTTTAGCGTACAAACCGAACTCTTATGAAGAAATATCGTTTGAAAATATTTTATTTTAAATCACTCTCCCTCGATCGATGACCGAAGTCGATAATTGAGTGACATAGGTTTTGATAAAATGAAGTCGATGATTTTCAAAATTAAGTCAATTAATTTTCAAAACAATATTTTCCATTTTCAAAACAATAATTTTCAAAATTGTTTAAAAATGGTATCTGCCTAAAGATATGTTAGGTGGTTGAGAAGCTTATGTTGTTCTTTGTGGGGCTTGGAAGAAAACCGTCGTCTTTGAAGCGATGAGACTTCTTACGTTGCATTTTAATGCCAGCGAGGTCAAATTAAGCTCAGTTTTTATTTCTTTGATGAAGAAAACCATCTGGCGATGCGGTGAGACCTCTTCGTTGCCTTTTTCATGCCAACTCTCCATAGAAGTCCAATTAAGCTCATTTCTTCATTTGTCAACCCAAGATATAGTTACCCTTTCCTTTCGGCATCCAATCATCTTCATTTGTGGGATCCAATCGGGAACATTCTTATATACCAATATACTGCATATGTTAGTGAATACATACAAATATATGGTGGTCGACATCACCAACGATGAATCGACTAATAAAAGTCAATCCAACATATCAATCAATTCATATATGGCATGGGAATAATGTGTTTATCAAACTCAAATCATCTAATCCTAACAATCATATCCTAGGCACCTAGTCCTTCAACGTGGGTTAACATCATTTTAATTAAGCATATAGGATAATTAAGAAAGCCCGTTAGATGATATAGATTTGAAAACATTCTCCCCTCGATCAATGACTCATTGTGCGAAAAGTTTAAAAGCGGCGAAGTCATTGAAGTCATTGATTGAGTTTTCAATTTAATAAAACCTCTCGGCGATTGTTTTGAAAGCAACTCATTTACCACCATTTTGTTAAAACAAATATTCTTGGAAGAATTTTAGGCGGAAAAACATTTGTGTAGGAGCAATGGTCCTTGACATACTTTCCTCGTTTTGTTTTTAGGAAAAGTGCATGAAATATTTGAAAATGGGTTTAGCGACACTTTCCTTTCTTGAAGAGCAGGTTGCTATACGAAATAATAGCAAACCATTTTTTTAAAGACATGTTTAGAAAAGAATATTTATACCTTCTATTCGAACTTGATCTATAGTCCCGTGCCATTATTGAATGACATTTCTAAGACCGTAGATGTTATCGATACGGAAGACATGTCTTGAAAACTATATTTTGGAATTTTCATATTTTTCGATTTTTATGGGTTTTGAAGGTTTTATATTTTCTATTTTCTTTTGTTGGTTTTATATTTTTGTATTTTTTTGATAAATATTCTGGATAGAATAGATTATATATTTTAAGAAGATGATGATCTGATACCGAGATAAGGATATCGAGCGGCCCGTTGTAGAAGATAGAAGTCATCATCCTTTTAACATTCACCACCAAAGCATCGAGGCTTGAGAATAGCGATAGAACATGAGCCTTTGAGAAGCAGAGACTTTGGCGACTTCCCTAAACCGAAAATCCTTTAGGTGAGCAAATTCAAGCTTTCTTTCAAGCTTCCATTAGCGGTGTACAAAAGCACACCATTGTCATCGATCCTGCTGCTCCTTTTAAGAATAATCACCGTGATTCTTCGATTCGAGGTTATATCATCCAATAGAACAACGACAGCGTATCATCCCACATTTAAATAATCTTCTCAAATTCCTTTTCCTTTGAAGTCGAAGCAATCCATTCCAAAGGTGTCAAGAGAACAATTCCCCAGTAGTTGAATTGATGCGATCGGTCTCTTTGTATAATGCTCAAGAACTCTCCTGAATACACATCATGAGGGAATGAAAACACCTCCCCATGTTCACATTTTTCTTAGTGATGATCGTGTATGAAGCTCAAGAACCCAAGTACACCAATACCCAAGAGCTATCCGAATACACATCATGAGGGAATGAAAACACCTCCCATGTTCACATTTTCTTCCACGATGATGGTGTATGAAGCTCAAGTATCAGTACACACATTCACCAAAGAGAGAACAACCAATAACATTGAAGAAGCGGGCGAATCGATTATCTGCGGATGTCAACTCGGAATAAGTGATTATATCTACGAATCAGCGATTAAGCCCTCAGTGAGACAACTGAGCACCCCAATGTACACAATTCTCTCTCCACGATGATTGCGATAACATCGAGATCATCACACACTATGTACCTCTTATATCTTCATAAACTTTCTCTAACATCACTTCCCCACATAGTTGGAATAATAACACTAAATGCCTTGATGAGTAAAACCTTGAGTTTCTCTGCGGTCATGACATACGTCTTCCGGGATATCCTCGATCACTTAGAAGAATTAAGTTCATCAAGTTTACTGCCATGAGTCAAACCTTGAGTTTCTTTGTGGTAATAACATTTGTCTTCTCGAGATATCTTCAATTAATTAGAAGTATTAAGTTCATCAAGTTTACTCGTGTTTGAATCGTGTCTCCTTCCCTTCTTTGGTTTTGATACTTGAATCGGCAACTCTTTATAAGCCCGTATACATGAAATCTTTTGAGAAGAACACTTGTAATCTTGGGGAATCAACATGCTAAAATGCAGTGTGAGCAAATCTAATTAGGGATTAAATCATACAATTCACACTCCCCGATTAGTGCTCTCCCTAAACGAACAATCTTTATGATGAAAGCTTGAATTGAGAAGAAGTCTTTAGATCGTTAAATGCAACTCGTCTTTAGTCTTCTAACATGTAGCGAAAATGTAGAACCATCGTAGACTCGACCTTCTTCAAGATTGTCCGGTTGGGAATAAATAGTTAACATCTTCATCTCACCAAGAAAGCATCCCAATTAACTTACATCCTGCAATTCCCTTAACTAACATCCTCCCAATCAAACAAGAACGAAAGATGTTCATCAAGAAAATTAGCAATCGACCTCAACGAACACACGAAATGGTAATACCAAGCAAACAATCACATCAAACAAAACGAGAAGGTTGTTGGAATCATCATGTTGATGTGCACGTGAAGCATTAACGGAAGCACTTGTCTTTAAAATCATCGGCCCGTGTAAAGATGTCAACCAACGGATCTTAGAAGAAACTCCATATAACGATGACCCGATAAGAAGAAGCTCGGTTCTTACTAGGAGCCATTTGACCATTTATTCTCAAATATCAATCAACCATGCAAAAAAAATTCACTTCTTCTCCCCTCAAGAATTGCATACGGAGATGCCATTCTTGATTAAACAAGTGATTATCATCCAAATGTATTCTATTCACACTTCTCCTCGCAAAATTAGCACATGATGTCGCCATCTTCATTATATTGAGCAAGTGGAATAAGAGTAATTATTAGTAGTCAGGTTCACTTGATGGTGAATCGCATGGAAAAAGCATGAAGCATGTTGATGAGAATGGTCATAAATAAGAAGATTTCTCTTCTTAGAAGATAATCGCACTAAAGCATACACATTTCTTTTCTTTAGAGTACGAGGCATGAGCTGTTGTGTTCATTCGTCATAAGAAGATTTCTCTTCTTTGGAAGATAAAGCGCACTGAAACGTACACTTTTCTTTTCTTTAGAGTACGAGGCTTGAACTGTTGTGTTCAAACGTCATTAGAAGATTTCTCTTCTTTCGAAGATAAAGCGCACTGAAACATACACTTTTCTTTTCTTTAGAGTACGAGGCATGAACTGTTGTGTTCATATGTCATTATCTCTCTTTTCAACCTTTCTTGGCAAAACTTGTAATCACCCCATTATCATTGATGGCTCTTTGTCGTGACGGATGGGAAAACCCGATTATGATGAATTTGTCCTGAAGTAAACTAACCCGAACTCGTGACCTAAACTTGCACATATGTAACAAAGAGCGGTGCGAGACTTCATCCTCCATTGAATCTCTAAGTACTCTATACTCTTCATCCAACCAACCATCAAGTAATAGACGTACATCACCTCTTGAAAATCCACAATTGAATGTGATCGAGCACTACAACGTAACTCCTTAAAGTGATAGTTATTTTGTGGTGGTGCGAGCCCAATTCCCCAGTGGTAAAAGAAAAGGTAAAAGACACCCAACAATAACTAGACTTCCAAGTCTTCGTTTTTAATAATAAGCTTGAACAAGGATCTTGAAGAATCTTCATCCAACCATCCCGATACCTTCGGATACTAAATACACTTGCCCATTAAATTTCACTTCAACCTCGAATAAATAATCTTGAATTAACCACTGTTGTCACATCTTACGGTTATGACTCAAATCTAGCCTTCTTTGACATTTAAATGAACTATGATAATGGTTTCATCCCAAACATGGTTAAAAGCACATATCCCGTAAAACAATGAGATAACCAAAGCGCCAAGAAGACAATCCAAACAATCACCTAATTCATGAAGTACACCTTTTATCCTTCTTTGAAGTAGAAACCGTAGCACCGACATCGGATAAGATCCGAAATACACTTTCCTTTCTCGGGATGGTTCCATCATCACGGGATTTTACAATTCTATAGTTTAAGCAGAAATATTTTCTTTCGCGGATTTTACAAAACCAAGAATAAGCCGAGAGATAGGCGAATGCACTTTACTTACACGGGATGATTCCATTGTCTTGGATTTTACAAGTCTATGATTCAAACCGAGAAATAGTTTCTTTCGCGGGATTTTACAAAATCAAGACAAAACCGTAAACAATGTCGGTTTGAAGTGTTATGACAACTTTGATTTGGTGAATATCATTTTAGGGAACATACGGTTCATCGGTTCATTATCCAACACCAACAAAATCATCAACCATCCAATAAACACTTTGGTAAACACATCATTCACTCATTCATCGGCTATTGCGGTGACAACATGGTGATGTAAACCCGATATGCCAAACTTGATCATGAAGTGAAATTCCCGGTTGTTACTTAAACTTGCACTAATCCTTGTGAAGAAGAAAGCGGTGTACCCAATGTACAAAACCTCTTAACGTATCCTCAATGCGTGAGACACAAGTGATAGTTACGTTGTGGGTCGGTGAGAAAGAATCACAACCGTAACTAAATACCCAAGTCTTTATCATACTCTATAAATGCCCAAACAAGTCATCTTGGCGGAAGGGTAGAAAGAAGGAAGGCGAAATAAATAAACGCTTAGGAAAACCTCACTTCAAATCCAAATAAGAAATATCGTACAAACAACCACGTAGTCAACTTTGCTCATTATGTGAATTGTGTATCCTCGTGAAATTTAAAATGACCGAAATACCACACATAAAGTTAATCATTAAAACTTTGTATCAAGAAAAATTCTTTAAATGAGAAGAATTTGGATAACACAACTTTATAACCATTTTAATTAACCGAATACTTGTTGATCCATTCCTCGACTCTTTAGTATGGCATCCCACAAAAGATATTGGTTACGAGTGAGGCCCGATCGGTCCAACCTATTGTTCAATTCATGAGCCCACTCGAAATTTTGCACCACTAGACCATACGTATAGCCAATTTGTCGAGGATAGTCAAGAATAGCCAAGGTATATCACGTGATTAAAACATATTCAAATGTTTTATGAATAATGGTTTTCCATGTTTTCCAAACTCAAGCGGCTAAATGTAGTACCATATTGTCTTTCGGTCCACCATGTTAACAAGGCCTAAAACAAAAAGCCCAACTCACGACCGACCCATCTTCACATAATAACACATACTCGTTCAACTCTTTATACCCTAATACATTGGGTATTTAACACATACAATCCCACATAACACCAACCCAAATATCACTCCTCAATATCAAGCGCAATCACAAAGCAATCCCTAAAACCCTCACAACAAATGCTCCCGTACTACAAAACGCTCCTCCATTCTTATCTCCATAACACGCATCTCATCACCCTTCTTCCATAGTTAATGAATATGACCTCGCCGGAGGATGGCTAGAGGTCCTTAGATGCCGTGGATGATCTGAGATGGCTCTGGGATGGCTTTGAGGCTTATTGTCATAGCCACGGGGATGGCTAGAGTATTTGAGATGTAACGAGATCCAATACGGACAAACACGGTAGGGTATTCATATTAATTCGTATTCTTTTGTTTCTTTGAACCAACGAGCGGGGCAAAGGGATAACAAATTGTTGTTATACTCTTTTCTTTTGAAGTTCGAACATGACCAAGATCGTAGTCTTCAAATAGTGTCTTTGTTACTTAGATCAATGATGGTATAGTGTTAGTGTGATGGCCTTATATGGTATAATCATTTAATTCCACGAAACACAAAAGCGAGATCGAATGTTTGAGTATAGGTTTGAGTCCTCAACACTTAGAGTTGTTGAATCGGCGATGTACTGAGTATAACATGATTGTTATGACTCGTGCTTTAATTTTTCTAATAAAGATGAATCTTGTTCTTTGTTCCCATTTGATTGACATATACTTAGATGAGAGCGAATGGCGAGATAACATGATCTATGATGAGTTCTTCTGGGTTGTATGGATGCGAAAAAGGTTCATCAAGAAATCTTTAACCCATGACAAGGAGAATCGGGGTCTTTAATCATATACTTTTAGATGAATAGATTTGAATCTTGTAAAGAACATAGATGTAGATTGTAGATTGTATATTGGACATGTGTTGAATGAAGTTTGAATGATGTGAGATATATATGTTAGAATGAGATATGATGATGGTTAAACTGTTTGTGTAGAATGTATGTTAGTAGGATGAAGTTGTGAGAATGATGTAGTCATTTGATGTATTAGTTTGAATGGTTTACAACTCTTTTTCATTTATTCCGATCAATAATGCATCTTCCCATATTCACAAACCACAAGCTCTGTACCTCTTCTTCATCTTACAAGTCACCATAAGCTTGTGTCGCATCTAACCCAACTCGCATCATCTTACCCAACTCACATCTTACTCAACTCTCATCTTCTTGCAACAGTACCAACTCACAACTTTCAATAGTAAGCAACTCGCAGTTGACTAAATAGTCAACCTACATCTTATTACCCATTCATACACAACTCGCATACCCCAAGTGTTAAAACACTTTGGTGACAACTCGCATCCGACTCAACTCGCATGTATTATCTACTGCATCTTACCCAACTCGCATGGGTGCTTAGAATATAGGCGAGAGTAGATAATTGTTGGAATCACTCCTAAACCTAAATCAAGTGTTAGTGATTCATATGTAATAGTTAGCTTAATTATGGCCTTTATGTTTGTTATTAGCCTTAAGCTTATGTAGAAGGCCCATGTCCATTAAGGAAAGGAAGGAAGTGGAGTGTTGCCTAGCTCTCCTTCCTATAAATACTCTTGTATAACCCTCACTTGAGGGTTGGTTGTTCAATTACTCTCTTTCACTATGTGTCACGCATAAGGTTATAGTTTCCACGCATAGTGTGTTTGTTTATTGTTCATCCGATCTCTCCACCTCTCTATCTCTTCTCTTGATGCTTGTGTTGTAAAACTAGTGACCTAACGGTGGTATCAATCGCCTACTAGTTGGGTGAGCGTATTGTTTTTGAAGTGGGTTTCGGTCCTCACGCGTAAAGCGTCGAGATACTTTGGTTCGCTTAAAAACACGTTTTTACACTTTTAATCCAAGATTCTTGTCCTTTCAATGTTTTAAGGTGTTAAAATAAGCATTTTTGGGAAAAAGTTTCATACTTCTGGCGTGGATATTCGTTTTGAGCTTGTTTTTGTTCGTGGGTTTCATCCTACGCGTAACCGTTTATATGCTTTGGATCATCAAATTTTACACTCTTGTGTTCTTTTGGTGATATTGAAGCTATTCATCACACAAAACTGGTTTAGAAACATCTTTGGGCAAAATCATTTTACGAGTAAAGCTACGCGTATCAAAACCCTAAACTTACGCGTAACTTTATCCTTGGTTTGATCTTGAGTTTCGTGGTTTACTCCGTGTTTTCTTGCTTGGATAAGCACGAAAATACATCGACTTGGGATATCTTTTGCCTTTGTGATAGTGTAAAAGATCACTTGAGCTAAAACCCTAAACTTACGCATAAGCATAAGCTTACATAGAACATCCTCGCATAAGATTCATCTTACGCCTAAGCCTAGTATTACGCATAAGGTAATCCCACGCCTAAGTTTTCTCGCCTAACTTCATTTTACGCATAACTTTAGTGCTTTTCCACCGCCACGCGTAAGCTAAACCTACTCGTAACTCTTGTTGTTCGCGTAACTTTGTGTTTTTACGCATAAGTGCTACTTGGTTTATTGTGATTTCTCGCCTAAGGATACTTCATCAACAAAGGTTCATTCGACTACAAAGATCCATTTTATAAAACAAGTTTTCAAAATGTCACAACCACCATACTCTAACTATTTCCTCACACTTACACTCAGCGACAACAACAACTAAGTCCACAAAATCAACAATGGAATCAACAACAAGCAATTTATCAACAACAATTTAATCAACAACATACTCCACAACTTGGAGCAATTCCACCACCACAAATGGTTCAACCACCACCAAGTCTTCAAGTTCAACCCTACTCAAACGATTTCAATCAACATCCATCAAGGAACACTATGAAGGAACCCACTTGGTTTGCAAAGATGTGTGAAGCTTTAAGCGACTAACAATCAATTCATGAAATTTGGATCACTTGATAGACCTTCAATGCTCACTCCGAAACTACGATCAATGGGTAATTAGGTTCTTTAGGTTTTGTGATGCGAAGAAGCCACATGGAAAGTTCTTAAAGAAAGTTATCTTGGAAGGTCCATTTCGGATGCCCTCTTGTCATTGTGCAGGAGATCCAAATGTTAATCCACGAGATGAACAATCAAACATTGCTCTTGTCGACCTAAATCCGGAAGAACTTCTACACTATGAAGGCGATGAGCTTGCAATGCAATATATCCTTTAGGATTACCAAACCCAATTCTTAGAAGTGTTGATGCTCAAAAGACGCAAAGGAAATGTGGGAACATATTCATCTTCTTATGGAAGGATATGTACTCAATCGGGAGGATATGGAATCCAAAATTTACTTGGCTTATGAACACTTCATGATTGAACTGAGAGACACTAGAGTCTTATCATCATCGATTCTCGGACATCATAAATGATTTGGATAAACACAACATCATTATGCCAAGAATTGCGATTAATACTAAGTTCACGAGTAGTCTTGGTCACGAATGGGAGAAGTATGTCATTTTCTCCGTCAAGCGAAGAACATGCATCATTCGCATACGGTTGTTGTACGATTACTTGAAGCCTCATCAAAAGGAAGTTGATAAGGAAAGGATTCTCCGTGCTCAAATTGCTTTAGCTTCACATCCGGAAAATCAACAACTTGCCTTGTATGCTCAAAGCAGTTATCCTCCTCGACGGCAACTCAACCAGCGCCAATATCACACCAAATGATCAATCGCGGCAATCTCAACATAATCAATTGGTTCCTTACAACAACAACAATGATCGGGCACTTTATAGTCAAGCTAATGAGGAATCCGATCCGTTCAAGCATTACAACAAGGATTTGTTATGATTGCTAATGCTTTTGGCGTTATACAAACAAATCCAACAATCGCATTCGTTCCTCATCAAACACAAGGAATCGGTGTTGTGAAAAATGGACGAGTTGAAGTTGAGAATCGTGGTTATGGTCGTCGGATGGGCGGTGGTCGAGGTTTAATGCTATGGGTAGGAATAACAATGAGCTCAAGTGGTGGAGAAATGCTCGAGAATGGGTTGAATGGTCTTGATGCTACAATTGCAATGAGAAGGACACTGGCTAATGCATGCCCAAGCAGGGACTAGGGGCGTGCTTATTACAAGGCGTTACTTTTGGCTCTTAAGGATGAAGTGGTGGAACTCTCACGGATAAAGAACACAGTTTATGGCGATCTGAGACTCGATGATGATATGGAGGACTTGCGGGCCAATGCAAATTATTATGTTGATGGCTAATATGCATGAGTTACACATTGATGAGTGTCTAAATACTCATCGTTTTGTACAATATAAAGCGCAAAATCATCAAAACACTCGAAACACATCAAAATGATCAAAATATCACAAACAAGTGTTTTATGTGTTTTAAATGCAAAATATCAAAATCGGATGAAAAACGTATCAAATTTGCAAAATTGCGGTTTTAGTCCCCAAGTTTCAAAAAATTGTCAAAAATAGTCCACGAGTCATAATTTCAAAGAAAAGTCACCAAAGGTCCTTTTAAAATCATAAGTTGTCAAATTTAGTCCTTTGGTGAAAAATATGAAAAGTTTGAAAATTACAAAATGGTCCTCAAGTTTGAAAATTAGCGGAATTGGTCCTGGAAAATTTGAAATGGCAACTTTGGTCCTTGCATTATTAAACTTTGTCATTTTAGTCCCTTGAGCAACTTTTCGATTTGGCGACAATGGTCCTTGTATTTTCAAAAATTGCAAAATAGGTCCTTGTGTATTATTACCCTTTACACCTTTGGACCCTTTCATAAGCCTTGAACCCTGTCACTTTACCATTTTGAACCCCTTGGTTATTAATTCCACACAGTCGATCAACCAAGTCAAACAACCACACCACTTGGCGCCTTTTGGTCTTCTCCCCATTGCTCCATGTTGCTTCCCTGAATTCACTCCTCCACCATCACATACTCACATCCTTGTCCCCCACCTCAACAACAATACAAGATACATTAATTGCACCTTCACCTTTACTCTACCCTCAATTTGTTAAAAGGAATTTGGCGCCAAAATACAATCTATGGCCATGATTCATTCAAGTCGTCAAGGGTTATTATTCTTGGTGGGAAATGCTAAAGTCAAGGAGGAGAAGCGGTTGGCATATAAAAGGAGAAGAGAGAAGTTGAGAGTAGTAGCTAGTTTTTAGTTTTTTCTTTAATGTCGTTTTTTTAATGTTGTAGTTTTAGTAAAAATGTTGTAATTTTAGTTTTCATGTATCACATGTAAGTGATAACATCATTGTATGTGTTTTGAGTTGCAATTCAAGTCTTTAATATAAATTCCAAGTTTTATTGTCCTTTGTTGAACTTTTCATTTTCTAAATCCTTTGTTAAAGCTTTTAAGCGCTCTCTTTTAATCTCAATCAAGCTTCTTTAAGCTTATCAAAGTTTTACAAGCTAATATTCAAGTTCAAGCATTTTTGGAAATTGGTCAATAAAAGTCAATCCGGGTCAAAAGATGGAAAGTCAAACATAATCTTGGTTAAAGTCGATTGGAATAGGTATTTGAGATTAGTTTAAGCTTATTTTGTGCACTACATTTGAGTTTTGAGCAAGTCTCCTTTAAATTTCGGTTTCAAAATGATTTTGAGTTATAAAGTAGTGTTTGGTTCTAGCTTATTTAAGGGTCTAAAATCACTTTTTACCCATTTTGACTCTTCAAGTCAAACATGTTTCAAGGTATTAGTTGATGTTTAAAGGTCTTAACCTGTTTTACAAGAGTTTGCAAGTTTGGTTAAAAAAAGCTCAATTGCTACGTCACTCACGTAAGCATTCTTTCTTCTTTGTTTATGACCAATTTTCAAGCTTGTTTGTCATCTAAAACTTGTCCAAATGGCTTTTCTCACATCCCAACATGCCCATCTTTACATACTTTTAGTTTATTTGCTCTTAGGATAGCTTTAGGTTAGTTAAATTTGCCTTTGAAAGTCTTGAAACCCATATGTTCTGTTCCTCGATTCTGTCCTGAGACTGCATAGTTTGAGTATTAGCTTATTAGTTGTGCTCCTTTTAGCTTATTTAGTATCCTTAGTGCTTATTAGGTTCTATAAATTAGGTTAGTTAGTTTTTTTAGCTTAACTCTTGCTTATTAAATGCTTATTTAGCCCTTTAAATTAGCTAGTATCATTGTATGCCCAATTCCTTTTAGCTTAGGACTCCTAAAAAGCTTATGCTTCCCTTTTTGTGGCTTATTTCCTGTAACTCTAGCTTATCTTGATTCCCTTTTATAGGTTTTAGCTTGTTCCTTTTTTTTTAAGTGCTTATTCATTGATCCTTTGTGCTTAAAACTGAAAAGGGGTGTTTGTTTTATACTTCTGTCCAAACTGATGAAATAAGCAGTTGAGAACTTGGTTTAAAAATGCGCGCATCATTGCACAAATTACGCATCATTGCATTGCATTTAGAATTTCGCATCATGACACCTAATGCAAGGCCATTCCAGATTGCATTCGCAATTGACCGTAATTTATCGCATTTGTATAATGCTAGCAATAGTCATAATTAGTGCAATTTGGAATTTAGGTGATTCTGAAGCCTAACTATTTTAATAACGACCTTAGTAAATGGCGTCCATAAAAATACACATTGACAACCATAGTTCTTGACCTACATCCAAATTACCCCATTTTATTTCATTTAATATCACGGTGGTGCGTTGATTCTACAAAGTGAGTAAATTCTTTAATTTACTTTAATGCATAATCGAATAGTTTTCTTCTTTTTCATTGTGTGATTCAAGTTGTAAAACTTATATGTTCTTCTTTAATTATAATAATCACATATGTTATTTTATTAGGTACAAAGTGAGTTAATTTATTTGATTCAATGCTAGAACTCATATATTGTTTAACTTTGACTAAACTTTATACTAACTTTTGCTATTGATTTAATTATGAGTAAATTATGATTCTTTGTTACTGATATAACTTGTAGCTTGTAAGTATACTTTTGATATATTTTAACATTTTTTAATACTAAACGCATCGCGCCTAAATTGCGCTCGCATTCGCATCACGCATTACGCATTGGCCTTTTGGACCTTGAGCGCATCGGATCGCAAAATGCAATTTTAAACCAAGGTTGAGAAACTGCTTATTCTGTGGGATTGGTAAAAGTGTCTTCACAAAAAGTTCTCATTTTCATCTTATTATTAAGTTGCAAAAAGAAAATTTAAAAAAAAATAGTTTGCAAAAAGGACAGGGGTGGGATTCGACCCCCTGACCTCTTGCTCAAACACACAACACCACACTCATTAACCAACTGCCCTAGGGTCTTTTCATGTTTAACTTTGCAATACTTTATATTTAACTAGCGTTTCAGCTTTTAAAGCTTACTAGCTTATTAGCTTATTAGTTGCTTATTTCATAAAGTAGTGTACTCTTTTTCTATTTTCTTAAAATCGGCATAGCTCAAAGTATTTTTCGAGAAATTTTCGATTTTTATAAAATCATTTAGTATTTTTATAATTAAATTAGATTAAAATAGTTTTTAAATCATAATAAATATTTTAAAAGTCGAAAAATACCCGCTTTTTCCTAAAATTTTCTTTTATCATATAGTATGTAATAAAATTAGTTTTACATTCGTAGGCATTTTATTTCTTAAAATTTACGTTTTATCTTAGCCCAATAGCTATTTTTGTAAATAACGCTCGTTTCCATTTTAAATAACGTTTTTAAGTGATTTAAGTTTACGTTTAGTTAAAATAGTTTATTTAAGTCATTTTATTTTATAAAATCATAAGCGTTCATCGATCCGTAAAAATAGTGATAGCGTTTATTTAATATTTTTTATCTTTTAATTTTCTTAATTTGCATTTAAGTCGCTTTTATTTATTTCCTTTTTCAAGAGAGTAATATTCAATCTAATCCTTACGATCACTATCATTAGTGGTCATTCTATCGTCTGAATCGGTGTTGCACACACCATTGAGTCTCAGTGGGACTTAACGACCCGGAATCCCTGTATTCTCTCGATCTTAATTGTATTTGTGTATGCGAAGTGTTTTAAGTCTTTTGACTTATTTGTTTAGCGGATCAAAATTTTAGCGCCATTGCTTGGGAGGCTTTAGCGTGTGTTTAGCCTTTTCATATCCATTCTTGTGCATATCCCATCTTTTGTAAAAGTTTTTGTAAAGTTTTCAAATAATCCAAAAGTTCATTAACACTTTTCCTAAAGTGTTAAAAGCATAAAAATATTTTCATTCTTTGTTTTTATCATAATGTTTTCAAAATATCAAAATATTCCTCTTTACCCTCTTACCTCTTTGATTCTTCATCCCTACCCCTCTGTTAACCTTTGATTCTTTCCATGTCTTATCCTCACCCTTCCGATTGTCAATGGTGTGGTGGTCCTTATAATGGTGGCAATTGCCCCGGTTGTTGCATGGTGGAATCGTGAAGCGGTCCGTCTATAACCAAGATCCCTATTCCTACCATAACACGGTGATTTATTCCATGTTTGCCACGCTGTGAGACTCGAAGTTTCTTGTTGTGAGTCTTGTGGTGGTTCTCATTCGATTCGATTGTCAATCGTGAAACACGCTTGTCTATGAGCGGGTTCACGATAACAATTATGACTATAACACATACCACTCACGCCGCATCAGTTTTATTGTTGTGAGTATTGTGGAGGTCCTCACTCTAGCTCGGATTGTCAAACAAGGAATCCATTTCCTTGTTACGATTCGACTCTTAGTATAATGACCAAACTCCACGGTACCAAATGATTCAAGCGACTCCTCTTGAAACTACGACGGACCTTCTCACGAAGACTCGGAGTTATTAAAAGAACTTAGGAGGAGTCGGCTATGTCCTCCCAAGATAATCCAAATGAGAAATCCATGGAAGTTTTGTTAGTCAAGAGCGAGTCGCTAAATTAGATTCCCAATTGCCTTTGAAAAACTGCATTGGGGAATCAATTGCAATAGAAAAAGCGGCCAAATCTAGCTCTCGATTCCGTTTCATTCACGATGGCGATGATGATGAAGATATCCTTGATATCCTACAATTTTATAACAGTTCATCAAGTTCATCGGTTGAGACTCCTTCCATGATCCATCGGGAGAAAAGACTATGATGGAATTACTAGCGGAAGAACAAATGTTAAGCATTAAACATATGTATGCTAGTCCATCTAATCTCCTCGATCATTGTTATCACACGATATTCCCACTCACTCTCTAAACATGGGGATGAGCTTAGCACTATTCCGAAATGGAATCGTCTAGTGTTGAGGACCTTATCCCAATCCCGAGAGAGTCGTGGAATTTCGATCATCGTGTGATATCCCTTTCCTCTTGAGTGTTCTCAAGATCATTTTGAATCTTTCTCGATCTTAGCGACGATTGTGCTTCCTATGGAACATCGAGTACGTTGAGGCATCACTTCCACAATCGATCGATCCCTCTTGAGGAGTTCTCCGGTGAACTCACTCGCATCAATCCACTCTTTGAATTCGAAGCCGATCCGGGAGGACCGAAAGTCTCATTGATAATGATCGTTCACTCACTTCTTATCCCAACAATCCAAATGAGAATGTTGATCACTTTGTTCCCGAAACATTCAAAGCTATTCTCACCAATCCTCTATTTGAATTCGACTCTGAATTCACTTTAATTCGAGAATCCACTCTTTGATACTCGGATGAGGATAGTGATGAGCCCACAATGGAACAAGAGTTCACAAATTCACATCATGTGAATGATTCTCTTCATGAGGAGTTCGCGGTGAACTCACTCATATCATATCTCACCGGAGTATGATTGCTTGGATAGCAAAAATCATGATCGGGGAGAGAATCTCAATTTGCATAGTTATGACAAATCTTTCCACCCTCCCAACCGAGATGCCTTCCAAACCAAAGAGCTCAACCAATAAAATCCAAATAAGTGCAATTGCACTTGATCCCGAGGAAGAAGATCTTATCATGATCGTTATCATGATTTTCCTTCTTTCTTCACCTACTCGGTGACTTCCTCTCTTCTTCACTCCTTCGGAATGAAGACACTATCTTTGACCCGGCATTTTCATTTATCATCCGTGAGCCGGTCCGTCTTTCTCTGTATATCTCATCGGTGTGGAACTTTCACGTGCTTCAAATGTTTGTCCAAACATCTTGATTGAAAGTCCGATGGAGATTGTTTCTTCCACTTTGCTTCCCATGAACCAATGAATTCGGGTCGAGTCAAGCTAGCGACTCGGTAACCAAAAACAAGAGACTCACCATATGGGTTTCACCCATATTTTCGTCTTCTTACCCCTTTCTACCACCTAAGTGTGGGGTGATACCACATGTTATATATATATATATATTATCTAAAAAAAAAAAAAAAAAAAAAAAAATCATCTTTCTAAATAATGGCCGTAATATTTCCCTTTTCGTTCTTTGTTTCGGCATAACCATAGGTACTTTGAATATTGAGGGCAATATTCATTTCTAAGTGTGGGGGAATTTCATGAATTTCATATATTATCTACCCAATTCCCGTTTTGGCCAAAATTTTTTTTGGAGTAAGTGTTTTACACTTTCTCATTAGGTTATCATCCGCCTTATGCAGTAAGACAAAAGGATTAGCTAATCCAGAGCAAACGGCTCTTGGTAAAGATATATCAAATCCGTTTATATGGCTTGCAATTTGCCCAAAATTGTATGGTTCTTGACTCCCATCATCCTCAAAAGATAATGAGTTGGCTAGCCCGCAAGATTATGGCTTGTGGTAAAGGTTTGTGGAAAATCCATAATTGGTAATCACTCACCAAAGATAATATTGATAATTTATCTAAGAGTTGGCTAGTCCGGAAGGTGCGGACTCGGTAAAGACACATCAAATCCGTTTCTGACTTGTGGTTTGCTCAAAATCACATGGTTATCGATGTACCATGGTTCTTACTTGAGCTGAAACATTTGGCTACTCCGTAAGTAATGGCTTTTGGTAAAGAGATTAAAATCCATTATGTTTTCTCAAATCATTGCTAGGGACTAGCAATATCTCGATGTGGGGATTGATGAGTGTCAAATACTCATCATTTTGTACAATATAAGCGCAAAATCATCTCGAAAACACTCGAAACACATCAAAATGATCAAAATATCACAAACAAGTGTTTTATGTGTTTTAAATGCAAAATATCAAAATCGATGAAAACGTATCAAATTTGCAAAATTGCGCTTTAGTCCCCAAGTTTCAAAAATTGTCAAAAATAGTCCACGAGTCATAATTTCAAAGAAAAGTCACCAAAGGTCCTTTTAAAATCATAAGTTGTCAAATTTAGTCCTTTGGTGAAAAATATGAAAAGTTTGAAAATTACAAAATGGTCCTCCAAGTTTGAAAATTGGCGAATTGGTCCTGGAAAATTTGAAAATGGCAACTTTGGTCCTTGCATTATTAAACTTTGTCATTTTTAGTCCCTTGAGCAACTTTTCAGATTTGGCAGCAATGGTCCTTGTATTTTCAGAAAATTGCAAAATAGGTCCTTGTGTATTATTACCCTTTACACCTTTGGACCCTTTCATAAGCCTTGAACCCCTGTCACTTTACCATTTTGAACCCCCCTTGGTTATTAATTCCACCTGGTCAGTCAACCAAGTCAAACAACCACACCACTTGGCGCCCTTTTGGTCTTCTCCCCAACTGCTCCATGACTGCTTCCCCTGAATTCACTCCTCCACCATCACATACTCACATCCTTGTCCCCCCACCTCAACAACAATACAAGATACATTAATTGCACCCTTCACCCTTTACTCTACCCCTCCAGCTGTTAAAAAGGAATTTGGTGCCAAAAATACAATCTATGGCCATGATTCATTCAAGTCATCCAAGGTTATTATTATTGGTGGGAAATGCTAAAGTCGAGGAGGAGAAGCGGTTGGCATATAAAAGGAGAAGAGAAGCGGTTGAGAGTAGTAGCTAGTTTTAGTTTTTTTCTTTAATGTCGTTTTTTTTAATGTTGTAGTTTTAGTAAAAATGTTGTAATTTTAGTTTTCATGTATCACATGTAAGTGATAACATCATTGTATGTGTTTTGAGTTGCAATTCAAGTCTTTAATATAAATTCCAAGTTTTATTGTCTTTGTTGAACTTTTCATTTTCTAAATCCTTTGTTAAAGCTTTTAAGCGCTCTCTGCTTTTAATCTCAATCAAGCTTCTTTAAGCTTATCAAAGTTTTACAAGCTAATATTCAAGTTCAAGCATTTTTGGAAATTGGTCAATAAAAGTCAATCCGGGTCAAAAGATGGAAAGTCAAACATAATCTTGGTTAAAGTCTGATTGGAATAGGTATTTGAGATTAGTTTAAGCTTATTTTGTGCACTACATTTGAGTTTTGAGCAAGTCTCCTTTAAATTTCGGTTTCAAAATGATTTTGAGTTATAAAGTAGTGTTTGGTTCTAGCTTATTTAAGGGTCTAAAATCACTTTTACCCATTTTGACTCTTCAAGTCAAACATGTTTCAAGGTATTAGTTGATGTTTAAAGGTCTTAACCTGTTTTACAAGAGTTTGCAAGTTTGGTTAAAAAAAAGCTCAACTCGCTTCGTCATTTCACGAACAAGCAATGACTCATCTGCTTTGTTTGTTTCTGCTTTTCAAGCTTGTTTGTCATCTAAAACTTGTCCAAATGGCTTTTCTCACATCCCAACATGCCCATCTTTACATACTTTTAGTTTATTTGCTCTTAGGATAGCTTTAGGTTAGTTAAATTTGCCTTTGAAAGTCTGTGAAACCCATGTCATTCCTCGCTCGCGATCCTGTAGCGACTGCACAGTTTGAGTATTAGCTTATTAGTTGTGCTCCTTTTAGCTTATTTAGTATCCTTAGTGCTTATTAGGTTCTATAAATTAGGTTAGTTAGTTTTTTTAGCTTAACTCTTGCTTATTAAATGCTTATTTAGCCCTTTAAATTAGCTAGTATCATTGTATGCCCAATTCCTTTTTAGCTTAGGACTCCCCTAAAAACTGCTTATGCTTCCCTTTTTTGTGGCTTATTTCCGTAACTCTAGCTTATCTTGATTCCCTTTTATAGGTTTTAGCTTGTTCCTTTTTTTTAAGTGCTTATTCATTGATCCTTTGTGCTTAAAGCGAAAAGGGTGTTTGTTTTATATACGTCTAAATCGATGAAATAAGCGGTTGAGAAACCGCTTATTCGTAAGGATTGGTAAAAGTGTCTTCACAAAAGTTCTCATTTTCATCTTATTATTAAGTTGCAAAAGAAAATTTAAAAAAATAGTTTGCAAAAGGGCGGGGTGGGATTCGACCCCGACCTCTTGCTCAAACACACAACACCACACTCATTAACCAACCGCCCTAGGGTCTTTTCATGTTTAACTTTGCAATACTTTATATTTAACTAGCGCTTTCGGTTTTAAAGCTTACTAGCTTATTAGCTTATTAGTTGCTTATTTCATAAAGTAGTGTACTCTTTTCTATTTTTCTTAAAATCAAAGATAGCTCAAAGTATTTTCTCGAGAAATTTTGATTTTTATAAAATCATTTAGTATTTTTATAATTAAATTAGATTAAAATAGTTTTTAAATCATAATAAATATTTTAAAAGTCGAAAAAATACCCCGCTTTTTCCTAAAATTTTCTTTTATCATATAGTATGTAATAAAATTAGTTTTACATTCGTAGGCATTTTATTTCTTAAAATTTACGTTTTATCTTGCGCTCCAGTAGCTATTTTTGTAAATAACGCTCGTTTCCATTTTAAATAACGCTTTTAAGTGATTTAAGTTTACGTTTTAGTTAAAATAGTTTATTTAAGTCATTTTATTTTATAAAATCATAAACGTTCATCGATCTGTAAAAATAGTGATAGCGTTTATTTAATATTTTTTATCTTTTAATTTTCTTAATTTGCATTTAAGTCGCTTTTATTTATTTCCTTTTTCAGTAGTGTAATATTCAATCTAATCCCTTCCGATCACTATCATTAGTGGTCATTCTATCGTCTGAATCGGTGTTGCACACACCATTGAGTCTCCGTGGGACTTAACGACCGGGAATCCCTGTATTCTCGATCTTAATTGTATTTGTTATCGATTTGTTTTAAGTCTTTTGACTTGATTTGTTTAGCGGATCACACATGAGTGACACAGCCCAGTGTTTGACAACGATGGCTTGTCTCAGTGCCGAACAAACCATATTTATCTTTGATCTAATATCTCGCCAACATCCGAATCCGCAAGGCTCGGGATCGTTCAAAATGAGTCATCCACATTTCATTCCGACGATTTTCAATTAGACCCGTAGTTACATTTGACGATCAAGATGACCTTATGGTTTCCATTGATAATCAAATTGACTCGTGGTTATACTTGAGGATCTAAATAATGATCATGTTGTGACTCGCGTTGAACACGCCGAACTTGTGCCTCGTCCGGATGTTGATCGTGGCTTAAAACCAACAATCCATAGTGGAAGAATGTCGTGCGATAAATCGGGACTTGAAAAGTAAAATGCTTCGTTAACCAAGGATTTTGAATGTTTACAAAAGCAACTCAACTTTTCAAAACTCAAAAGGTTTTGAAGCCACCTTTGCTAAATCTCATCAAAACGAAAAATATTTAGAGACAGATCGTGATCTAGCCGCTCAAGAATGCTTTGTTGTGCGAAATAGAACAAGCTGAAACATGAACATAAAAAGCAAATTAACGCTCTCACCTTGGAAAATCAAAAGCTAAGGTCGAGTTATTAACTTGTTAGAAACAGTTCTCAGCATACAAAAAGCATTCAACAAAATGAATAGATGATCATCTTGAAGAAATTATCGACTTGCAAAACAAACTTAAAGAGTTTAAAACGTTGTTTACAAACATGGTGAGTCGGTAATGACTATTGAAAAGTTTACTTTAAAACCCAATCCAAATGGATATGGACCAAATCTTTGCCGACATAAACCTAAGCTTTCAACCAAAGCATTCAAACCAAATCAAGTTTCCGGTCAGAATATAAAATTGATAATTTCATTATGAGTGTTGTTGAATATCATCGTCAAGAGGAATTAGATGCAGAAGACGAGAGCCGATCAAAATTAGAAACTGTTGTTTACAACAAACCTTTTAACTATTCAAAACCGGTCACTTTCGTCACACCAATGGATTCTTCTAACACACCAAGGATTATCATAAAAACGTCTGAGTCTTCTAATGTTAATCCCCAACCAGATTATGCACAAATTTATGGTCCTTTACCTTCCATCAGTGAAGTAAATTCAAAACCTGATACCGTTGATAATGTTGTAACTGTTGAGAATACTGATAATGTGCTTCAGATCGAGTCTTTAAAAGTTGAAAACGAACGTCTCTTAAACGAGCTTTCAAATGCAAAACGTCGTCTTCAATGGTGTCAAAAAGATTGTCAAAATCATGAACTTGCTTTGCAAAACAAAATCCACCAGTTGCAATCAAACAATTTTAATCCAAAATTTGAGCAACTGGATGATCAAAACGTGTCTTTGAAAAGTCAAATCTCAAAATATGAACAAGAACTTGTAAAAGTTAAACAGGAATATGGTGTCATATTTGATTTACTTAATAAGACTCGTCATGAAGCATCAAACGAACTAGATCACTATCTTGCACACACTAGAGAAGTAATGAATTTTCTTCGGTAATATTCGTTCGAAAATCAAGATTTAATTCACACTATCTTTAAGTTAAGAGAAATGTTAGGAAAGTATGAACAACTTCACTTCTTTGTGATTAAGAGAATAGCACCGGAACACTTAGTAATCGTGAACCTAGAATGCCTCTACCGCCAAAACACAAGTTGCTAACGTGCTTCCTTCTCTTGAAACAGAATAGTTGTCTCTTTTCCAAGCGTCCGCACTTCACGACCTTGGAGCACTACATCAAAGAATAGGAAGTTGCGACCTAAGAAAAGATCAATAAGGAATGCTAAAGTAGAAGAACACCCTAGGACTATGAATAAGACTCACGTTGTTTCTACTATAGATATTGCGTCGGCAAATGTAATACAAATAGTGATGCAGCGAATGCTAAACCTTTAAGTACTTTTGATATTCATCGATGCACCTTGTGTTATTTGTCGTAAAAGTATGAATTCGATTGTCATGACAAATGTGTTGCTAAAGCTATCATCTCTCGTTTAAGGAATCCTAAGAATCGAAATACCTCTAGGCCCACTAATCATTCTAATTATGTGCTAGGTAGACCGCCTCTTTAGATTCTAAGAACCGCATTGATGTCCCCTGTAGCTCAGCCACCTCCTAGGAATGTAATACCACCTAGTGCATTCACTAAGACTAAAGCAAATACTAGTTGGAGATGGCGAAATGGATATATAACACACTAGGATTTAAATGGATGCCTAAAGTTATTGATGTGTGTATGTCACTATAAGCGCTCAGGAACCCTCTAACATTTCGGGTTCCACATCTACTTCTATTCCATCTATGTCGTGCTGTGTAATGCGGTGACATGAGATCATTCTCTGGATTGTTGATAGCGGATGTTCTCGACACATGACAGCAACCTTAAACTGTTATCAAACTTTATTGTAAAGTTCATTGCTTGTCAGATTCGGAATGATCACTCGCGACTATCATGGGCTACGGAGACTATATCAATGGGAACATCGAAATTAGCGGTGGTTTATTATGTGGAAGGCCTCGGTCATAACTCTGTTTTTAGTAGGTCGGTTACGTGATGGAGATTTGGAGGTTGCCTTCAGGAGAAATCTTGTTTCATTCGTGATCTACAAGGAAGCGACCTTATGTCCGCTCGCGTAACTCAAGTCTTTACACTATCTCTATGCAAGACATGGTTGCTTCATCTCCCATCCGCTTACTTTCAAAGGCAACATCAACAAAATCTCGCTATGGCAACCGCGTCTCTCACATTTAAACTTTCAAACTATAACCAATCTTGCTCGACACAAACTAGTTGAAGGTCTCCCACGATTCGGTATTCTAAAGATCACCTTTGCTCACCGTGAACAAGGGAAAAGCACTCGTGCTCATTTTCCTTCAAAGGTGGAACACAACTCTCGCATGTGCTTCATCTTCTTCGCATGGATTTGTGTGGCCCGATGCGCGTGCAAACGATCAATGGCAAATGCTATATCTTAGCAATTGTTGATGACTATTCACGATGGACTTGGGTCTACTTTCTTCAAGCAAAGATCAAGCTCCACAAATTATCATCACCTTTCTCACGAAAATTCAAGTTCACTCCGAACACCGTCCGCCAAATAAGACAGACAAAGGAACCGAATTTGTTAACCAAACTCTTCGAGAATTTTATGAGAAAGTAGGAATTGAGCATCATACATCTATTGCACGAACACCGTAACAAAATGGAGTTGTTGAAAGAGCGAAACCGAGCGTTAGTGGAAGCCGCAAGAACAATGTTAATCAATGCTAAACTTCCAGATTACTTATGGGCGAAGTTGTATCTACGCATGCTATACTCAAAACCGTTCTATGATTACTAAACGCCACAACAAAACACCTTTTGAGCTTCCACAACCATAAACCGAATCTCAAACACTTTCATGTATTTGGATCCTTTGCTATCCGAATAATGATCGTGATGATTTTGGAAAGCTCAAAGCCAAAGTCGACATTGGAGTCTTTATTGGATATTGTAAGAATTCTAAAGGTTACGGATATGGAATCGTCGTACAAAAAAAGTTATGGAAACGATTCATGCTCATTTTGATGAACTTACGGAAATGGCTTCGAGTATAACGACTTAGAACCCGGTCACAACCGATTAAACTTCCTCAAACCCCATCATCACCGAACAAAGCCCCCACTCACTCGTCAACAAATGGAAAGGTTATTTGTCACTGTTCGGTGGCGATATTGATGAGCGATGCTACAAGTGTATCCATTGTTTTACATTGCTCAACTCGATACTACTCTAATACCGATACACCTACTACAACAACAATCATTGCGGAAGCACCACCATTGACTCCACCATAACATTGAACAAACCGCTTCCAACAATGATGAACCGGTTGATGATGTTCTTAATAGCGTACCCCACCGCAGATTTTCATCCAAATCGTTCTTTAACCCATTTGCTAATGACATCTTGCACGATGTCGCGGAATCATCAACAAACCATTTGAATTCTCGAAACCGCACAATGTATACCAACATCAACCTCTACACATCGATGGACAAAAGACCATCCTCGGCAAATATTATTGGCAACTCGAATCAACCGGTTGTTACGAGACAACGTCTTCACACAAATGGTGAACATTGCATTTATGCACTCACCGTCCGCCAACCGAGCCTAAAAACATTAAAGACGTAATGACAAAAGACAATCGGATAGAATCCATGCAGAAGAACTCAACCAATTCAAGCGTCTTGAAGTATGGGAACGGTTGAAAGACCAACAGGGTCTACATCATTGGTCTTAAATGGATTTGGAAGAACAAATTGGATGTTGAAGGAACGAATCGAAACAAGTCACTTCGGTGGCTAAGGGTTATCGGCAGGAGGAGGGTATTGACTTTGAAGAATCATTTGCTCCGGGTTTCGTCTTGAGGCTGTTCGGATATTTCTCGCGTTCGCGACTCATGAATATGACGGTCTTTCGATGGATGTCAAAATTGCATTTCAACGGACAACTTAAAGAAGCGGTTCATGTCGACCAACCGGAAGGATTCGTTGATCCCGAGTTCCCGAACCATGTCTACAAACCGAACAAAGCTCAGATGGTCTCAAACAAGCTCCTCGGGCATGGTACGATAAGCTATCATCTTTCCTCATTGCTAATAATTTCACCAAAGGTTCGGTCGACCCTACTCTTTTTATACAATATCACGGGGCACATATCTTAATTGTTCAAATTTACGTGGATGACATCATTTTTGGGTCTACACATAAAAAGTACTCACTCGCTTTTGCAAAACTAATGAAGAAATTTTTTGAAATGTCCATGATGGGAGAACTTACGTTCTTTCTAGGATTGCAAGTTCATCAATCAACCCGTGGTATTTTCTTGAGTCAGTCCAAATATGCCCTTGAATTGTTAAACAAATTTGGAATGAAAACCTGTGACACTTATGCCAAACCAATGACTCATACCAAGAAGCTAGACGTTGATTTACATGGGAAATTAGTGGACCCTACCAAGCATCAAGTATTATTGGGTCTCTCATGTATCTAAGAGCTAGCAGACGACATTGTCTTTGCCGTTTATCTCGATCCCGTTATCGATCAAGACCAATCGAAACCCACCTCTCTCGAGGCTAAAAGAATCCTCCGACACATAAAGGGAACCATTAACTTGGGGATCCGTATCCAGAAGGATTTTGGTTTTGAACTAATCGCTTTTGAGATCTCGATCATGCGGGATGTTTAGATTCACGGAAAAGTACTTGAGAGCACTACAATTTCTTGGTGATAAGCGGTGTCTGGCAATCTAAGAATCGGATTGTACATCGCTATCATCAACAAGGCGAGAATATGTAGCCATGTCGGCATGTTGTGCTCAAGTCATCCGGATAAGAACACAACTCAAAGACTATGGTTATGTATTTGAAAGAATTCGATGTATTGCGACAATCGGAGTGCCATTGCGATCTCGCAACTCGATTCAAGACTGAAATCAAAGCACATCGATCTTTGCTATCATTTCATCAAGGATCATGTGGAGCAGGTGCAGTTGAATTATACTGTGGGTACATAATACTAATTGGCGGATCTACTCACCAAAGCCTTGCCTCCCGCTAGGTTTAATGAGTTGGTCCACCGATTGGTATGCGATGTTTGACTCAAGATGAACTGGATGAACTCTTAAACAAGTCTTAAAAACCGGTCAAACACCAAAATCTCTTTTGTAAATAATTTTCAAAACAAAATACAAAAATAGAAAATCAGATAAAACAACAAAAATATTCTTCTATCTATATTTCTTCAAACATGGCAAGTACATTTCTTCCGTCAACACTCAAATCTTTCAAAATTCAGTATTTTTTTTATCAAGTGTTGAGGGGGAGAAAATAAATTCTTAACTGTTTCAAAATAACCGTGTACTTGCATGTTACCTTATCCCTGCTGTTTCTTTAATAATGGTGGTCACATTTCTGGTTTACTGACGCTCCTCGGACTTAAATTTATAACCTTTCATTATTTCTTAAGTCGAGGGGGAGTGTCGTCAAAGTTATTTCCAAATATTCTTCGTTTGGTAACCAAAATGGAAGTTAAAAGGCTTTGGATGAAAATGGAAAAGGTGGAGGGACTAAAACTGCCAAAAGCTTAAAGTTATTTTAATAAAACTCCTCCACCTAACACTTTCACTTCACATTTATTACACAAACCTAACTAATCCTACGATACAAATCAATCTTCAAATCCGTGTTCGATCTTCAATTTGTAAGTGATTTTGTGTTTTTAACAAGTTTTAAACAATGGTTTTGAATTTCATGTGAATCCAACGGTTAAAACTCAAGATTCAATGACTTTTGTGTTTTACGCGTAAGGGTTAGAACACATGATCATGTGTTTTGTGTTTGAGGTTAAAAGGATTGTGTCAAAACATTTCTTTTACATCACTAACATCATTTTAATCCTCAAAATGCACCCAGATACACGAATTGATGGACTTTGGAAATTAGGGTTTATGTGTGGGTTTGGGCGTTTTCATATGTGAATGTTTTTGGTGTTAAATATTGTTGTATAATGTTGTTTTCAAGTTGAATTAATCATATCTAAGCCCAGAAACACTAATGATTCATAAATTGAAAATTAGGGTTCTAGTTCATACGAATTGGGTTTTCTTGATTGGCCTTGAATTTGATGTTAAAACTTGGATAGAACAACTTACTATGCCTCTAAGACTTACCGTAAACACTTTAGTGCAATTCCTATGGTTAGATTTCATATGCGTAATCTTTGAGCTCTAGGGTTTAAGTCACGATATGTTATCTTACGCCGTAAACTATTTGATGAGTTTTTCATGCCTTAACTGTTTTGAATGAATGAATGTGTAAATATTGATGTTATGATGATCTTATTTCGTGTTTGCTACACGTAAAATTATCGAATCAAGGTTGTTAGATAACCACGCATAAGGATCACCCACGCGTAGCATGTTACGCGAAGAGTAATCTTACGCGTAGCGCCACGCTGTAGCGCTTACGTTCGCGTAAGGTTCTACAAAGGGACTATGCGATCCCGTGAAGGATATGCGTAAACAATGACCTCACGCATAAGGTTTACTCTCACGAGTAAGCCTTACGCGAAGGTTTCATATACGCCACGCCGTAAGCTTTACGCATAAGGTTCCCTTTTCCCACGCGTAATATTTCTTACGAGTAATATTTCTTCACGCGTAAGTAAGGATCCCACGCATAAGCTTGCGCCTAAGCGTATATTTCTCCTGTTTACGCATAAGCTACCATTTCTACGCCTAGCCTTGATCAAACCTTCATTATGAATTGTTACGCGGGCAAACTTGTAAATAAACGAATCATAACGTCACGAATCCAATAATGTCACTAATAAACTTAAATGTGTAATGTGTTTTTAAAATTTTGTGATAAGATAAACTTTAAAACTTAAAGTTAACTAACTCACGAAACTTATCACGGACGTCATTAGACTATTGGACAAACAAGTGACTTTGGACTCGTAACAATCATAGACATAGCACATTCAATAATTAGTCAATAAAACCTTACATTGACTAACATTATGTCTTCGATATGTTGGTTCTTTTGGCTAAATGTGTTTCGATCACGACATGGAAGCTCAAATGAATGTGGATGCACCAAACGTTCTCACCATTGTCGATATCTTCCCGCATGGCTATCCAATGAAGATTGGAAAGAACAATCTCGAGTTGACTTTGAAACTCTCACCGCTTTCGGAATCTTCGTGTCTCATTGCGGTGGATATTCAAGAACCATCCCTATCAAAACATGCTCACCAACTCGCCATCGTTCCGAGATCTACATACGACAATTCGGAATACAATGCAGATGATCAAAGGTCAAATCTTCGTGACGGTGACGCTCAATTACAAACAAGTTACCATCACACATGCGAGACTTAAGGGTTGTTCTCCTCATTCCCGACATCATACCATCTCAATTCTCTGCGCACACTCCTTGAAGAGACTGCTCGCAATTCTTGATTGATATTGGGTACGACGAAGCTTGAGGGTTATTAATAAGCATTCTCACGTGGATCTTAAAAAATTCCTCACCCTGGAGACCCCTTTATATCATCATCACAAAATCCATTTACGGTCGTGAAAGCGGCTATGAGCATCCCAAGCTCATAGAAGCGCAAATCTTTGGGCTCGATCAACATGAAACACATCAAGTTGAAGCTACGATATGGGATGACATGATGACATTCCTCAAAAAGCTAGCCTCAAAGATTCCTTATATCGATATACAAAGCTGTTGATCCAAAGAGCACTTGGATACAACCCCGATATCCCCAAAAGAATCAATGACCTCGACAATCTTGACGTGTTGTCGAACCCACTCTAACAATCAGATTTAAGGAGTCAACTACCAAGAAACAAGGTGTTGTGTTGCGGATCTCCTTCTCTCGGATGAACTCAAACAAACTCTACTCTTATAAAAGATATATGACAACGTGTGAAAGAGAACAAAGTTGGCTTTCTTGATGAAAAATCTCTGGTACTCCTACAAGAAAACCGGAAGAGGAAGTGCGGGGAAGTGTCGCAAGACCGAGAGTCGAGGAAGTTTCCCAAGAGAAATCCTCCACGCATAAGGAAAGTTCCATCTAAGGAAGTCTCCTATTCCAATTCCCAAGTCCGAACCGCAAAGACAACTAACGGACGAGGAATGCGAGGGTGCTGAATCGATGAAAAGATTACCTACTCAAAGCGCAAAGGATGACACTCCATCAAGATCGAAACCTCCCTACCCACCGCAGATAAAGGAAAAGGAAAGACTCAGAGTTGAACAAGAAGAAGAAGAATCGGAAGAAGAGCCACCGAAACCGATTACAGGAGGAAGTTCAAATTTGTTAGACTCCAACACGCTGTGAAAGAATTTACTAAGGATCAAATGGGTGGCCCCGAGGTCAAGTGGTGATGTTCAACCTACACCGGATCCCGATGCGGTTAATCGACCCGATAAGGGAACCGGTGCCACCACTTTGGAGCAACAACAAAAGCGCGTGGAAGAGTCTATTAAGTATGACATTGAAGAACCGAAACGGAAAAGGCGAGAAAACAATCTGCGATGATACAAAGATTGATGAAACGGACGATTATGATCGATTCATTTAGATAGTCCCGTCCGCTCAAAGGAGAAAACTTCGAACAACCTAAGGACCCGAGTCTCCTCACATCTCATCATCATCGATTCATCTTCTCATTCCTCACCACCACCATCAAAGAGATCAACCAAATCAACATCCAAATCGTTGAAGAAGCCATCCGCATCTTGGATCTCTCAAACTAAGACACGAATCGTTAAAGTCATCAAACAGTCGAAGAAAGACGTGCTCTACAAGAAGATGAATTTCTTCACGATCGATTCGAGATCTTCATGATGAGAACGACAAGATGCAAGTTGAAAGGAATATGTCCAAGCTCATGAAAGATGATCTTCAAGGGAAAATGGACGAGATGATCAAAGGATATACTCACAAGTTCCTTCTTGACGTAGTTCCTAAATTGACAAAGGAGATGTACACGAGAAAACTTTATCCGAATCTTTGCATTTGGCCAAGAAAACCATGAAATCAACTCCAATGAATGTAAACATCAATCCGCTTGAACCCACAATCTTCTCGGATGATGAATTGGTGAACCGGCCGGTAGCTCAAATGTCGAAACGCTTCTACAACATTTGCCTCCCACGAAGGTAAATTATTTGAAGCATTCTTTGGAATACCAACTTAGGTCATCATACGAGAGAAGAAGGTGAAGGCCTAAACGCCCAAGGCGACGAAGACAAAGATAAGGATAAGGACAACGAGCCCAAACGCCCAAGAAGTCCGGTGAATCATCTTCTATGCAACCTCCACCCCAACGGACTCCACCAACAAAGATCTCCTCCTCGCTCTTCATTGAAAAACCTCAGATTCTCCCGAGTTACCACCCTGCACTCAAAACCGGTGATCACTTTGAGTATACGGGTGGTGACGAAGAGGAATTCCATGAGCCCCAACAACAACCCATCTCTCCCGACACGGCCAAGAAACCGTAATCCTCCCCAGGCCAAAGAAGAAGAAGAAGAAGGTGCCTATGACCGACGCCTTATCATGGCTAGACGAGGAAGATCTCGAATTTGAATGGTTCTCGAAGCTTGTTGATTCCACTCCCTACCCAAATGAAGGTCAAGAGGTTCCAAATGTAGTACATTGGAGCATGCGAAACTACTACAAGAAAAATTCCGTGTGAAGAAGATGACGAAATCCGAGTTGAAGCGAATCAAGAATGAAGCATTTCAACTTCTAAAAGACAGCTCGGAAAGTGCTATTGAAGTTGAGTATCACCTTGATAATATAGCACGAGCTATGTCTAATAACATGGACCTGGCTCAACCCGTAAGCAAACATCGACTTCACCAAACGGACAACCCTCCATATTACATCGGTGGTCAAAACCTCTACCAACAATTGGCCAACCGGATCGGCCTAGGATTCCATTCGATATTTCTTCAACAAAGACTTGGAATTTCTTCTACACGGTGGCGATGGTTCAAGGAAATACGCTACATCTCGACACTTCCATTCCTGCAGCCATATACTCTAAGCGCATAGCCATCGAGGAAAGGGCTAACCACATGTTCTCCAACAATGTGGAAGTATATGACCGTAATGCATTGTATGGGATTCACTATTGGCCGTAAGCGCCGACGAATCTACTACGTGTCGCCAGTTCAAGTCTCAACATGAAGTGTTCAAGACTAAAGCAATCGTGGCCATTAAACATGTTGATCTTTCGTCTAAATGGGACTACACTTTCCTTAAGAATATCGTGGTCAAAAGGCAAGACGAAAGGGATTATGCATTCTCCAAGCGGACTTTGAGAATTTGTCTATCAACGACATTGAAGACATGTACCTTGCCAAAATGTGGTCGCATGAGACAATTTTCAACTCAAGTACAACGTGAATTCATCAAGTCCTTGCTTATCTTCATCGAAGCATAGTCATCAAAGAACGTGTAGAAGATCTCGACTTGCGGTTGAATCATATCGGACCCATGTCAACTTCACTCCACCTCGCCTAGATCTTCCCGACATTAACCGACTTTCACAACACACACTCATCACCAACCATTGGAGTGGTTTACATTAGTGAGACACATCATGAACTGCTTGATGGCGTGTAGAGATCTTCACAAGTTTGGGGATCACGCATTGAAGAAGGTTAGGGATGGATTGGCTTATAGGTTGAAGGATATTCATGAAGGTATTGGGTCACAAAGCGATGGAATTCCAAGGAAAGACGGGATGTGAGGAGGATCATCGAAGATTGATGAAAGGTTGTATCGACGGGACCGATTCGTAACTACCGAGAGCTTTGTAGGCGGTCGTCCTGTGATTGCTCTCGCCGGCTATCAATGCCCATTCGCATTCACGAAACATTGATGGACTTCACGGTACCCCTTGAACCGATTCTATTTCATATAATTTGGATGTATGATTATATATGTCATGGCTTGTGCACATGTGATGTACAACCCATTCTTGTAATGAAAGGACCACGTGGTACGCTTGATTGCCACAATCCTTATAAAAGAAGCGAAAGCTTCTTACTTTTGAGTAAAACCTATCAAACCTTTCATTTTTCAAGGTTTTGCTCAAAGAACAAGTACTTCCCTTATGATTTTCAAAACCTCAACCGCTTATATCACTTGCTAAGGGGAGTATTTGAATTAAAACTTTGTTCACAAATTGTTCACAAGTGGTCATCTTCCCACAACACTCGAAATGGTCATATTTATTCTCAACTTTTCAAAATAACATTTTATATGCCATTTTTGAGGGGAGAAAATTATGTGATAAGAAATATGTTGTGTAAATGCAAATGAATCTTTGTGCTATAGACTTAACCAACGAATTGACGATACTTAACTGTTAGTAACTCGAAAAGAATTGTCCGGGACGGGTAATAATTTCAAGCTAGTTCGCTAGTGATGTAAACGTGTCTCGCAAAGGACTTGTCTGAATAGAATGTACCATTCGAGAAACTCTTGGTAGACATGAACTCTGACGGGTTTTGACAACCTTTCAAGGTTTATCTACACCTTCAAGGTAGTTATTAGAGCTAGTTGTCACCTAAAAGCTGACAATGTAACTCTTTAACTATGCAACGTAACCGTGTCTCGTGGGGGATTGTCTATCTTGAGTTGCTCAATTCATAAAGCGCGCTCTTTCCTCCTTGTGCGATTTCGTAAAACTCTTAAGCACATGTGGAGGGGAGTATTTCGCAAAGATCAAACTCTTACGGTGGTACAAAATGTTTTACAATCATAACCGTTGTAAGAGATTTTCTTGAAAATTGGTTTTATGGCAACATAGGTTAGTTATGGAGTTATAAGGTGACTAAGGTTAGGAATAACTGTCCTATGATCCGCCAGAGTAGGAGGGATCTACCCAAGGACATCACAAATAGTTAGTACTTAGATGTCCTTAGGTACGATTATAAAAGGAGAAAATGAGAATCGGAGAAAGAAGGAGTTGAAGAATTAAAAGAAATGCAAAGAAAAGGTGAAAAGAAATAGCCCTCCAAATTATTCAACTTAGGCGACATCGGTTCAATTCATATGCTATTGGTTGTCACTTGATGACGCCTTGTATTGAAGAATAAAAGCCGTCATGGACCGAGTGACGATGCACTAAATATTCTTAGCCACTCAAGTTTCTCTCAATGTGCTTGTTTCACTCTCACGTGGAACCCTACATAATCTATCGGCTTTCTCTTAGAGATTGTCGATATTGAAGAAGGAGACCCTCTCCTAGTTTCCACTCGTGAAAACCAAACGCACTATTGAGTCTAGAGCCACGAGATTCATCAAAAGATCTCTTAGGTACACTTGACATTTCATCACTTGATGTTCAACAATAAGAACATCGGTGGTACGTTATCGAGTCCTTCACGGATCTCAAAGAATCGTCGAGAAAATTTATGAGGTTCACAACCGTGATCCTCGGTGATTGAATGGAAACTCTGCCGTGGTCACCATCAAATGACTCGACAAAGAAGTCACTCGGTAACTCCCCGTGGATTACGCTTAGTGTGTCTTAAACGGTCTACAATCATGAGGTGATGCTTGGTGTACCTCTCGACTCATATGAACTGTAGATGTACTTGTACATCGCGTTATCTCACTTGTGGGACTCCAGTTCAGAACGGCCTTTGTGAGAATTAGAGTTGTGTTTTCACACTATGTTGTTAACACTCAAGTTCAAACTTGTAAGTGCGGAAACCGCTTATTACTAACCGCTTTAATGTTTTCTTCTAATGGAAGCTCGGAGCGGAATGATTGTGCAGATTCTTCTCATGCTCACGCCAACATCATCACTAATGGAAGCTCTATCTTAAAGCCACAAAAGTCGAATGATTCTTCGTCAAATCAAAGAATCTACAAAGTTAAAGACTTAAAGAACTTCATCAAGATCGAATCCAACATCAAAGAGCGTGTGAGCATGTTGAAGAATGATGTGGAGACACCGAGCAACGAAGCACTGAGGCACACTTGATGCGCATAACAACATACTATCACTACCATCCCAAAGAACAATGAACAAAGAACAAAGTTAAAGATGACGTCAAAGCAAAACTGCTCAAAGAAGATAATTTCTCCACACCGGGAGATTGTTCGAATCAAGGAAATTCTTCTCACAAGAAAGAAGAATGACAAGACGCCAAAGCTACTATTACATAAGTACTTTCACCATTTACATTCATTCATAACCAACACTTAGGGAGATTGTTGGAATCACTCCTAAACCTAAATCAAGTGTTAGTGATTCATATGCAATAGTTAGCTTAATTATGGCCTTTATATTTGTTATTAGCCTTAAGCTTATGTAGAAGGCCCATGAGCTTAGGCCCATGTCCATTAAGGTTTGGTTGTTCAATTTACTCTCTTTCACTATGTGTCACGCATAACCGGTTATAGTTTCCTACGCATAGTGTGTGTGTTTATTGTTCATCCGATCTCTCCGCCTCTCTATCTCTTCTCTTGATGCTTGTGTTGTAAAACTAGTGACCTAACAATAACTCGCTTATAATACAAAGAATCTGGACTTAAAACAGCAACTCGCATCTGGACACTTTTAAGCACAGGCTGCTTTAAAAAAAGACTTCTGGACAAATAAAATGGACAACTCGCATGTTAGAATTAGTCAACTCGCATCTATGAATTTGACCACAAATTATAGCAGCAGCAGCAGTTAAGCCAAAATATGTCGAACAAAAAATTGACACCAAATCCAGCATGCTAAAAACAGCTTAAGACCAAGAATTTCAGACCAAACAGATAGTACATAACGTGACCATTCATTAGCAGCAGAAAAGTGGTTTTAAGACATGTTATATTGTAACAAAAGAAAACTATTTTGACTACAATCATAAAGCCAGTAAGTGATTAAAAACTCCTTTTAACAACAGATTGAAAAGCAACATCAACCAACATCAAAGACACATCAAAACATCACCAAACCGAAACAAACATGAGCAAACCGCATATAAAGAACCATTCGAATCAACAAAACAACACAACCTTGGCTCTGGTACCAAATTGTAGGATCGTGTATTATATGTTGTTTGATGATTCGGGTGGTCTAGGATTATAATTAAACAAGAAAGCCATTTTAGATAGATGAAGAGAGTTGAGAGGAGGTTCCTTGAAAGAGAGTTGTTTAACAAATGAAAGGTTAGATTCAAAGAAGCCACACCCCTTCCATGGATGGAAGGGGTATTTATACTTACGAACAATACGTCCTCCTAACGGACTGTGGATCAGGGATACAGTGGGTAAAGACCCGTCCTTCCTCCACGATGTTGCACTAAACTAAAATACGCTACAAACTAACTAATAAACTACTAAATAACGTAAATAACTACAAGTCTACGAGCTAACATATGCTAGACTATAATTGGGGTGACCGACACTTTCTCATGGAATTTCCAATTCCTAACACAAACACATAAATCTTTTTACCCCACACACCACTTATCCTTTTAGGGAGGTGATACTCACACCACATTTTTTGATTCATTCACCACCATTTATGCATTACAGTATTGTACAGTACAATACTGTAATGCATAAATGATGGTGAAAGAATCAAAAAATGTGGTGTAAGTATCAATTCCCATCCTTTTATGGTCCCAACCACACATCAGTTATCCTTATCGTCCCAACAATCAACATCCTCAAATTCCTTTCTTATACCCTAAGTCACTTTCATCGAAGAATCCAAATAACAAAATCGTTTTCCTTTTCTTCTTTTTTAGAAACAAATCCAGGTTTGTTGTACTCCCCCGTATGTACTTTGTTACCTTATTCGTTCATATATTTATTGAGTACATGAATATAAATAACTGTGCAGCTTTATATTTTAAATTCTATTATTAAATATTTATTTAAATAAAAGTTATTGAAATTGTTATTAGGGTTTATGTTTTATAGGTATGGTCAGTATACCCCCTAAAGTCTAGTGGTTGATTCTAATTGTTATTTGGGTTTATGTTTTATAGGACATGGCGGAAACCAAAGAAGTCATATTTAAAGTTCATCACAACAAGAAATTTGAATTTCAGCCACTCCGCTATGTAGGCGGTCGCCTTGCTGATGTCTGGTGTTTTAGCTCCACCAGGGATACATTTACCAGGGTGCTTGATCATGTTTTCAATGATATTGTAGGCAAAAAAATGGGCTTTATTTTATGGTGCACCAAATAAGGCACTCGAAGATGGTTTAACATTGTTGCACACAGACAATGACATTCGACGAATGTATGACCTTGGGGATGAGATTGGATCCATAGACGTCTACATTGTGCACAAGCTACAGGCTTTGTCATAATTTTATTTCAAAAACATGGTATGACAGGAAGAGGACGCTGGCATGCGGTGCGGTAGTGCAACACCTTTCAAAAGAAGGAAGTTAACAAAGCGTGTTTCTATCACAAAAACTGAAAGAGGGTTCGAGATCATAGAAAAAAGGGGGTAGTGCACAAGGAAATGAAAGACTGTTGCAACAAAATTACTCACACATTTCTTTTAGCCAATAACAATAAGGTTACAACCAATCATATCTCAACACAACACAACACATGCCTTTAATGCATGGTTCCCCCTTCTATTAATGTTTGTTGCCTTTAAAAAATAATTTTGAGTTTATGCTGCCAACCATGCGATGGTGCGTCTATGGAAAACTTAGTGCTGTTAGGTTTATGCTGTTAAGTCTATCCTTTATGATCATATGGTTAAGAATTATGGTTGCCCGATCGTACAACAAGTATTGCCCAATTATGGCATTTAGTTCCCAGATTGCAAATTGGATGGTGGCCTGATGTTCAAACAAAATTGCCCAATAACATAAACCTGATTGTCAGAAATTTCATGTCTAGATATATAGTAGATGACGATAATGGTTGTGTTTGCTGATTAGAATAGCACAATTGGGGATAAATACGCTCAAAAATACAAACAACTGCTATAAGAGTTAAAACAGTTGTTTTGAAAGTACAAATTAATTTTGATTCAATTGGGGACAAAAAAAATAGAGTTACAACTGCTAGGGCAAACATAGTTTAGACCCACACAGAACAAAATTCGCAACACCTAACAATCTGTTGCAATCATTTTCTAAATAAACATCAATGGTGCCCAACTCTAACATGGTTTTCAACAAATTCTCAATTATGTGCATATGTGAATACGCAACCACTGCTACAGTTTACCCAACCACTGCTAGTGTCGCTCGCAAATATCAACTTTCTTTCTGTTTTCCAAATGCCTAGTTGAAGTTCAAATTTTAAAGTGAAATTTAAAGCGCTGATATGAATGATTTAGTTCGGTTTGTCAAACGTGCTATTCTAATCGTGAAACGCAACATTTCCAAAACCAACAATGATGTGGAAGCTACATTTTACCAAAAAAGTATATCTGAGACATAGCAAACTTTCAAGACAAAAAGGATAATAAACCGATAAATTCAAACTGTTTGTAATTACGGATAAGGCTTATCCAAATACCAAAAAGGAGAGAAAATCGCAAGTAAATATTCACGCTCATTCCTAGAAATTTTATGAAAAATCCGGTAGAAAAATAGATGCCTGTGGTAGGAGCCTAGGCACGTGCCTACCCACAAAACAAGAATGAAAATTAATGCTACCGCGTGGAAGAACAGTAAAATCCTCGCTCTAAATACGCGAGGTAAATAAAGGGAAAGCACATAAAAAAAAAAAAACAACCATTCCTCCACCAACAAAAAACCCCAAAGAGAAGTTGAAGATGTTAACAACCCGTTGCCCACGCACCGTCGGTTCCAAAAAGCCCATACATAGCCTAAACCTTTACCCCCCAAAAGAAAAGAATAAGCGCAAAGCAGATGCTGCGACAACTGAAACATGTTCTTAAATGACTACTAATAATAGTTATTCGTTTCTAAATTGGCGAGAATGACGACTAACAACCCATCTCCGTGACCATTCATAACATTACTTCAACCGAAACCCGTGTCCTTTGAGGTTTGTGGAAGCCTGCCCAGAGCATATGGCGTATCAAAGGTGGGAGTTTAAACCGATTAGACTCTTATTAGCCATTTGGGATATTCAAAGTTCAGGCAGTTGCTTCATAACTTCGCTCTTTTCGAGCGGAAGAAGGAAGTATATCATGGGTATTGGGTCGAAGGAGTGATAGAATGTGCAAAGAGAGGCAAACAACACGGCTGAAATTTCTGGTCTCAGTCCTCTGTTGATTGCAGCCCGGCCCCCGAAGCAAGTGTACATCTACCAATCCTAGCAGATCAGGTTGGATAGATTGGGTTAAAGGTAAAAATGACAAGCTTGCGGGCGCCGGGATAAAATAAAGAGCAGATCACATAGAGAATTCACAAAAAAAATCCCATGCTAATGTGTAGGGGATGATTGGAGTATTTTGTGACAGTTCTCTCTCCTCACTCCAATTCAAACCTATCACGTCAGCGTGTGGATTTTTTTTTGTGATTTTTTTTATGTGGTTCTGCTCTTAAATAAAAGCTGCGCGGATTGGAAAAGCAACCCCACTAATAGCTCTTCCAATACCGCGCAGATGGGCGGATTTACACGAGAACGCCTTGAGAGGCCTATCGAACTTCTTAGGGAATCCCATGGAAAAATACGGCTGCCCCACGAGGAAGCAAGCCACGGGAAATCCTTCAAGAAAATGATAGCAAACAAGAAGGATTCCACCCTCACAAGAGAGAGGCAAAATACCAACACCGTGAAGTCGCTGCATCACCGCTAATGTAGTTTTTACCGCTAGTATGATTGTGTCGGTTTAATATGTAACATTCTAGAATTTATTGGGTAGGATGTTTTGTATTAGATAAGTATGCTAAGTATAATTATCCCGTAGAGTACATATCTTGTATATTGTAAAGGACTCCTTAGCCTATAAAAGGAGGTCCTAGGCTAGAGTTTGATATAACTTTTCGTCATATTTAGAGTCGATACACTTCAAGGTTGTAATCACTAATACTATTCAGAGTATTCGTGTATTAATAATATATCAGGTGTTTTAGAGACCATAACTTATTGTAAAAACATCAACATCTTCACTTTGACGTAAGCACATAACGCTTCAGGTTATTAGATGTGTAGAGTGAGTTGATTATTTCGAGGTTCATGTGACATTTCTAAACATCAAAAATGGTACAATGCTTTTATGCTTGATTACTTAAATTAAATATCCGTAATTATAAAATGAATTGGTTGTATACTTACAACGGCTAGTTAATTTTAACTATCGCTAGTTATTCGACCATCGCTAGTAAACCGAATAGGTTGTATACTTACAATGACTAGTATTATGCGCACAATCGCTAGTTATTCTAACAATCGCTAGTGATAGAAGTTGCCCTACGACAACAGCTTGGTTGCTAAATTGATATTTGGAAACAAGCGCTAGTCGGTGAGATGAAATAAAATGGATAATGGCAACGTTTCATACTGGGCGACAACCTACGACATATTACGATTAATACATAATTATAAGTTTAATGGTTACATATAACCCTTGATAAAATGTATACACCAAACTTTCAGTACACAATTGACACGGTGGTATTCAACCCATACATAAAACTACAACCACTAGAACAATTTTACAATGGTCAGGACGGAAGATCGGGGGAGTTTCAATAGCTTCCTAGCGAACTCCCAATTCTTCTTGATATTATCATAACCATCGTCCATCAAATCGCTGGCCCTGATATACATTTTCTTTAACGACATGGAACACGCAAGTATAAACTTTATTATGTGTAATTCATTCTGTGATCTAGGAAAGGATTGAAAAATGACAGTCTGAATCTGCCCATGGCTGAACGTGGTTGTGTCTAAATCTAATGAAAGTTGTTCCAAAGATAATACACTAAGCGTGCGTGCAGCCTGGAAAATCAAATAGTATTGAGATACAAAAACATGCCAGTTTACGGATGGTTATTTTATACGTATGAAATAAAGTATTACACTTACTCTGGTTTCCAGCATTTTCAAGTTTGGAGATCCGCGAATCATTTGGACGATGAGTGACACGATAACAGGCTCGCCAAAATCAATTCCTTTTATATTCAGATTAACGAGGGATACAAACGGCAAAGGGACATTCATCCTGGAATTACCATCACGCATCAACTACAGCAGGTCGACTTATGGGTTAGTTTCAAAGATTAAATTTCGTTAGAGTTACACATGTATTTAACATTGTAATATTAGAAGTGTAAATCTCAAAACGGTCTTACCGTGTAATAGTCAAAATCCAATGTAAGGGTCTCAAGAGATGGAAGTCTTGTCAGGTGAAAGATATTGGATGCTATGATTGTCGTGACAGCATGAAAATACCGAATGACAAATGTAACTTCTTCAAATTCCTAAGACTTGCAAGATTCCATAGTTTCATCTCGTTTGTACTCTCAACATCCAATCTAAGAGACTCAAGTGTGGACAACCAACAATTAAATCCCAAACTGCAGGTTAGAAATTTGACTAAACACAATTCTAAGCTCAAGAATTTGGAAAAGTAGTAAAAACACCAAACTAGGAAAATCACAACAATGAATTTCAAGATGTTTCAATTCATATACGCGTGAAGTTGGGTTGGCAATGTAACCGGTTGTCCATACCGCTTCTAATTTTCGTGTCCTCAAATCCTTGCGGTGCCAAAAACATAAGCCAATCACGAATCTCTTCATAATTCAAGTCTTCCATTCCAGACAACGGTTTGGGATCTACAGAGAAGACAAACTTTTTTATGGGACCCGTAAGCTGATTTAAAAGTCTAGTAACATGCCTCCCATCAAACTTATATGTTAAATAATAAAAGAAAGGGAAAATGACGCAAATGGACCGCGCGCCCTGAGGCTTATCACTTTCCGGACCACTCCCTTTTGACATTTGAAACTAGACCGGTTGCCCAGCGATTTTCTTGGACCCAACCAGAGGCTGCCACGTGTCTAAAAACTTATGACACAAGTACGTATTTTGAAAGTATATGTCTTGTATTGTTTTTTGGGCAACTTGTATTGTTTTTTGGGCAACTTTATATTTTTTGGCAACTTGTATTTATACACGAGGATACTTTAGTCATTTTACATTTTACTCACCCATTATATTCTTATTATCCCATCATCTTGCTCGTTTATTCTCACCAAATTACTCCCCACTTCTGGTCCTCCGTTCCCCCACCTCCACCTCCACCTCCTCCTGTCTCCTATTCACCGCCACTACCTCCTCCGACATCTTTTCCTCCGCTACCTGGAGTCTCACTTCCTCCACCTCCTGGACCAATATGACTACAGTTACAGGGTATGAGTATTTGATTAATTATTAGGTTCAATTATTTAACTGAATCTGCTATTTTAATCAATTTTTTCGTTAATTGAAATCTACTTAACAATACAATTGAAATTCATGAATTCAAAGACTATGGATGTAGTTGGCTTATGGCTTATTTGGTTTTCGGCTAATGTTTGATAAGCTCACTTTTCCAAGCTCCACAAGATGTTGATTCTCTCTTCCAAGCTCCACAAGATGTTGGGACCCATTTTGCTGTCATGAGATCCTATGAGTACATTAGTACTGGTCTCCGCACGTAAGTATCTATTTACCTATTAGCTGATCACTCTACTATGATTAATGATTTTAAATTAACTGACTATATTTTAGATACAATTTGGACAACAACATGGATGGATTCTACATTGCACCAGCTTTCATGGACAAACTTGTTGTTCACATCACCTAGAACTTCATGACATTGCCTAACATCAAGGTTTCTGATTAAACTGATTCATTTGATATGCATTTTTTTTTCGTTATTAATTAAACTGATTCATTTGAAAGCGGAACGCAAAATGAAAAGGAAAAGGCGTTTATTGAAGGAGGCTGCTAAGGCTGATATGTGTGGGGTTTGCTACCTGAGTCATATACCTCCACGAATGGATCCTATAAAGCTTCGTCAAACTTTGTCTCAATATGCAGAGCTCGAAAGAATTTATCTTACGCCAGAAGGTTACTCTTACATCTTACTTTGTAGTCTTTTGTGAGTTATGACTATTATCAGTGTATTCGCAAACCTGGATTTATTTGTTATGTTATTATTGGAATCAAATTTTTTATACATGTAAATAATATCTTCATTCAAATCCTACTGCTCATGTGCACCGTAAAAAAGTTGGTGGCTTTCGTGGACATGGTTTTACAGATAAAAGTAGTCATTCTCAGTCCACAAAATACCAATATAAAGCCAAAACAACTACCTTAAGTAAAATCTTAAACTTTCATAGGACAAAGATTGATAATAATAACTAGAAGCATGAATTTCCACCCATTAACTTATGAATAGTTTAGGTAAGCTGCAATATGTGAACGAATACTCCCCTTGCTTACTGATCATGTAGAAATATACTGAGTAGGAATAAAGATATTTTACTACTACTATTTTTTTAATTGATATTCAATTTCGGATAAAAACTCCTGTGAAAGGGTATCTATGCAAGCATCCTCAGGTGAAAGACAAGTAATTTAGTAGGATTCGTTTTTGTATCTTGTACATGCAGAAGTGAATGGTAAAAACAGATTTAACATATATCCAAGGGAAAAGGAGGTTTGGTTTCTAAACAATAAGGATGAAACCAAGTGTACCGTGTCTCATGTCAATGTTGGTGATTGTGACATTGTTGAAGTTCTTGAGAACAATGGAGATATGATGTGCTTCGTCGTGGTTTTAAATTTATAACAAGAATTACCGGTTAACTAGGAACACATTCGGGCAAGTATACCCTAGTCAAGTTGTAGTATAGTATATGGTAAATCAAGGTCGTCCCAAGAGACTTGGTTGCACTACAAGTGTCGTTTGTTTGTTTAAGCAAGTAATAAGTAACAAGTTGATGGTTATGATTGTCACGGATCAAACCAACAAGAAAAGTAATATAAGAATAAGTAACAAGTTGATGGTTATGATTGTCACGGATCAAACCAACAAGAAAAGCATTATAAGAACAAGTAACAAGTTGATGGTTATGATTGTCACATATCAAACCAACAAGAAAAGCAATATAAGAACAAGCAAGTATCAAGACATTCATCATTATTCCAATCAAACACAAGATCTCAATAATCATATCAATAACAAACATCTTTAAATAGAAAAGTAACAAGGTTTACCCAAAGTATGAATTACAATAGGCAAAGATGAAGGATTATAGCAACCTTCAAGCCTCCAATCAACTACAATAGTTCTACCAAGCCGAAAATGATGTCCAAACGCCCGACAACCCTTGAGCACACTACACGAATTTGGCGAGAGGTTTGTGGTCTTTTGGGAAGATAAGTTGGTGGAAATTAGTCCTAAGGGTGGAGGCTTGAATTTCACACAAGTTGGGATAGGATAGTTGGTGGAAACTCGTCCTTAAGGGTGGAGGCTTGAATTTCACACCTTTGGTGAAGGTATTGAGAGTGGGTGTGTTCTCTCAAGTTATGGTTTGCTCTCTAGGTGGAAATTCGTCCTTAAGGGTGGAGGCTTGAATTTCAAACCTAGAGAGGAGTGGTGGTGGTAGGAGAGGTGTGAGAGAAGTCTCTCAAGTTGTGGTGCATGAAATGAGGTTGCAAAGGCATCTATTTATACTACTCTCAAGCCCTTGGGGCTATAAATGCATTTCTTGGTCACCAAGGAGCTTGGAAGGGAATAGAAGACATGTTGGAAGGGACTAGAATCGTTTGGAACAAGTTTGGAGTCTTAGTAGTGCAAAAATGGTTGTCCAGGGCTTCCCAACCGATTCAGTTGGGCTCCAACCGTTTCGGTTGGTCTTCTTGACCATTCTCCAACCGGATCTGGTTGCGGGGCTCGACTGATCGGTTGGAGCAAAATCACAAAAAGTCATAAACGGCAAAGTTGTAGATCTTTCTCTTAGCTTTCCGTGGCCGTGAACCGGGGGTCAAACGGAGTCCGTATGCAAAAGTTATGGCCAAAATGGTGAAGGTGTGTCGGGAACAACGAGGCTTCCAATGTTTCTTCGTTTAAGCTTCTTTTCTTCATTTCTTTCTCGTTTACCTTCTTGAACTTTATTCTTGAGTCTTTGGACCACTAACTTGATGACTTTATCTTCTCGAATATACTCCACAAGTCTTGCTTTTGTCAGAAACTCTTCATATATGGAGAAATCTTCGTATTTTACTTCTTTTTCCGTCTTTTTCTCCACTTTCCTGTACTTGGCTACAAATGAACTAGCAAACGCACTTTTGTACGATTAAGCATTAAAAGCATATGATTATAGCCAAATAACACACATAAAAGCACGGATAACGCTACTAAAAACATGCACAATTTGAGCGTTATCAAATTCCCCCACACTTAAACTTTGCTTGCCCTCAAGCAAATCTAAGAAAATTAAAATTAAAAATATACCTAAATGACAAAACGAAAAGAAAAAAAAAATAAAATCGAAATATTTTTGGCTTTTTTATTTTATATTTTTTTTTTTTTTAAATAGACTCAAAATAAGCAAAAAATGAGCGCAAACTCCCCCACACTTAAGGTTTTGCTTGCCCTCAAGCAAATCTAGAAATTAAAGAAAAATAAATCCCACATGGTGCATGAAATATGATTAATAAAATATGATGCAAATCTACCAAATACAAGTACGAGATAAGATTCATCGTTTTAAGCTTTTAGAGGTGAAAAATCGAGATGTTTGACAATACCCTATGGATTCTCTCGCTTGATAACATGGCTAAGCACCTCACGAAAAAGGAATGAAGTATAATTCAATCAACACTCAATTTATTTAGAGATGGATAGTATTAAGGAATAGTACACTCATATTGCTCAGTCATGATCTAAATATTACCATAGGCTTGTACAAGAAACAAAACTCCACCGACGTGGCGTAAGCACCAAGTGTAAACATCTAAAGAGGGCTTTTATTCAGGTTATAACGTTAGGCTTCGGGTGATTAAGGGGTATGGATAAGGCATGGGATTATTTATGAAATTGGTGTTAAAAGAAAAATAAAGTCAAGTCTAATACCCATGTTGCTAGTGACCAAACAATCCGCAAACCCGAAAATGATTATAGTTACTAACTTCTCTTCTTCACATATCGATCACCAAATACATATAATATATATCACGTCTTAGCACATTGGCTAATCGATATCTCAAACATACTTCATCCTTGTCATCACATACATATATATATATATATATATATATATATATATATATATATATATATATATATATATATATATATATATATATATATATATATATATATATATATATAAGAGATCCACAGAAGAAGAAAATCTAAAATAAGAAGAATATGTAAGAATTTCTCCATAGCACATTTTAAATTCAAAAGGGAGAGATTTTTAGGGAGATCCGCATCTAATTTAATAGATGCATTTCAAATGTCATGGTGTTGTTCTTTCTTTCATTATTTTTTGAATCCTTCATGCATTTTAATTTTTTTTTTCTTATTTGATCCTAACATACATGTTTTTTATATATATATATATATATATATATATATATATATATATATATATATATATATATATATATATATATATATATATATGAAAGTTAGGATCAAATAAAGAACATTACTTAAAATAAGATTGAATAAGAAGAACTATACAATGCGTAAATCCGAGATGCACCGACCTAAATTAGATGCATCCCTATAAGCTTAGACGAAAATTATAACGCATATGTGTGTTTTAAACTTTTAATCATGATCAAAACATATATGTTTTATATTAGATGCATGTTTTATACGATTTCTCTTGTTTTTTAAAAACACAAAACTTGTACAAGTGAAGAAAACTGTGAGCTCCGAAATCATGAAAATCAATTTGCACAATGTATACATCAAATTAACATATTCGAAACTCAAGATGTTGCATCTATATGAACCAAACGCAGTCTATCTAATGCAAGTACCCGATCTAGAACCATGGCTCAAATGGCGTGATTTTGATCACTCGACGATCACCACTTCTTATTTTAATTTACTTAACTCATTCAAAAATGGATACCTCCTAATATATATATATATATATATATATATATATATATAGTTTACTATATATATATATATATATATATATATATATATATTCTCGAACTCTAATATTGTTCGGGTACAAGAACACATGCCCGTTCCACTTACTCTAATATTGTTCGGGGTCCCCAAGGAAACCGTAAGTTCATTGAACCTTCAAATTCCAAAGAGTAGCTTTACTAAATTGATGAATTAGTATTATTTTCCAAGGAAAGTATAATTAACGCATTGATTATTAATATACACCTCCCAAAAGGGTCATAGAACCCTCACCCTTTTGACCCACGCTGAAATTGAGTCATTTCAACCACAAACTATCTGTCCTCACTTGTTTCTGCTCTTTGCACACATTTGTTTAGTTTTAAATTTTATATCTGCATATAAACTAGAACCTTGGAACATGTACAACATTGATTACTACTTATTACAAAGTTAATACTTATGTTAGATTTTACTAATTGATTATTCCTTTCATGTAATGACTAATGTGATATTTGCTGTCTTTGTTGTTTATAGGGACGACCAAAGGGTGTCACCCCAAAGTTCAGCTTTAAGCCACTAGTGTCTAGAATTTTTGAACTTCTTGGATGTGAGGTTTGTTCATCTGCTCATCTCATTTAACGGTTCATGGTTAAAATACTTTTCTAGTCTTGCTAAAAGTTTTCCTCTTTGCGTTTTTTTATTCTTGTAACAGGTCAAGATGGCTGACAACTGCATCAGTCCAGATGTTGAGAAGTTGGAGGCTGAGATCCCAGAAGGGGGTGTTTTGCTCTTAGAGAACGTGAGGTTCTACAAAGAGGAAGAGAAGAATGACCCTGTGTTCGCAAAGAAGTTGGCATCCCTAGCTGACTTGTACTTCAATGATGCTTTTGGCACTGCACACAGGGCCCATGCATCAACCGAGGGTGTTGTCAAGCATTTCAAGCCTTCTGTTGCTAGATTCCTCATGCAGAAGGTTTGTATTTTATTTTATCTTAATAAACATTCTTATGATATTCCAGTATTCATGCATGGTGATTTGTATATATTGCCAGATACAAGCGAAAAGAGAGGGAAAAGCGTGTCAATGCGTATTCTGCTCAGGCTCTTGAAGGAATTCTTGCATGTTTTCTTGAATTTTAGCTAACTGTTCCCATTCATATAATTAATATTGTGCTTTAAATGATCAGTTTATTATTTTAAAAGAAACACCGGTACACGCCAATTGCTCAGGATATTAGGTTAAGTTAACTGATTGCTTGACGCCTTTAGTTATAGACTTATAGTTAGCTTCCTTAAAGTGTGATTAAGATTTTTCTATTTGATTAATCATGTATACAGCTTTATGATACTGTGATTATGCCACATCCCTTATGTGACATCTAGGTTAATCATCAGTCAAAAGCACTTTGTGAAAGCTAGAGAAAGACATAACGTCTAGCAATCTTTTTACATCTAAAGCTGATACATTAGAAGTCATTAGATCTACAATTGTTTTTAACTATATGCCAATGAGATGAGTAGTACATATGAGAATGATTTGGATGTAATTATTCAGCAAACTGATGGATGGGTCGGCTGTAGATTACTAAAGTACCACCTTATGGGTTTCAATTTAATCGCAACACTTTTATGTAAATGTATGCGATGAATCTGAAAGTGTGTATATTTAGGACTAGGAATGTGAATGTTTGTGTTGGCCCTACATTTCAAGGTCATTAGACTTGGAATATACATGTGTTGAGTATGTGGCAAGACATGGCTGCATATTTGCCATGTATGCTTGAACCAACTTATTCTATGAAAGATAATAAGAAACCATAGATACAAGCAAAAAGAGAGGGAAAATTTTGTTACCCGGGATACTTGTACATTTTCTTGTGATTGATTTGGCCATGAATATAAAATTTGGATTATAAAAGACTTATATGAAGATGAAGGTGAGGTTCATTTGTTTAATGATTATCTATTTGAATGGAAGAAGAGATATGTATCAACTAGCAGTCTAAAAAGAGTCTTTAAGCTTTAGTTTCTAACCAGACACGTATGCATCATTTGTTTTGTAAGGGTATAGTTTTTTAGTATGCATCATGCGTAATGGTGGCAATTTCGACCCCTTTACTTGCAAATTGGTTTATTCTGGTTATGTTTCATATCGAACGGGTCAAATTGGTTTGCTTTAATGTATTGTAAAAATGTTGAATTTATCCCAGATTTGGATGCACCAAGTTTACAATTTTGTCAGTTTACACTAGGCCGAGTTAACAGTAAAGTTTGGGTATTGACGAAACAAAATCCGACATTATTTTACAGATTCTCAATGATGAATATCTGCAACATGACCCGTCCACTATGCCCATATAGCCATTCAGGTTTGGTTGAACCCTTTATGTACAAGTAGCTTCAAAACCTTTGCTCAATTTGCATTCTTGTTGAGTTGTGTTTTGATGGTTAGGGTATAAGAAATAGTCTCTATGAATTAGTCACACAATCAGGTCTACAAAGTTAGAAACCTATTACAGTAATGAGGATGCATAGCCTAAGATTTCAAGGTGTCCAAACAAGCATATCGATATTGTCATATGTTAGGAGGTTTTCTAATTAGGTGATAGGTACGTCGTTTCATATGGGGCTTCACTATGTATTCGTGTCGCTATATATTTCTCTCCTTCCATAATAAATTGTCTCACTTTTTTATTTCAAGCCTAGTACTTCCAAATTATATAATTAACATTAATCGTCTAATAATACTAACACCTACATTTCCCCCCTCTGTTATCGCTGGTTTTTATCTATTGCGATGGTGGACTAACATGGAAAAATGTATATTTATTTTGAATTCAAACTTGCTAAGTGAAAGCAGTGTGTTTCTTTTGAAGGCCAAGCACGGATATACATAAGGGCCTTATTTTGTTTTTTTAAGTCAATCTAATGCTATCTTCAATGGGTTTAACATAATAGATAGGTTATTGAAAAAGATAGAATATTGTTGCAATAGTATTGCATTTGTAGTTATATTTAGCACATTTATATGATATAAAATATATTTAAAAAGTGTTTAACGTTTAAACCGGCTCAACCCAAATTATTTTACTCGTTACCCAACCAGCCCAACCTGGTTATTTTGCTACCTATGTATGTACAGTCGAATGGCCTACTGGTAAAAAGCTTGTGATTGTCATCACTAAAATGTGAGAGGTCTCAAGTTCAATTCCCGCTAGGTGCAAACTACTCTGAGGTGGCCACACCAACCTTTCTAAAAAGGGGCGGGCTTTACCCGGTTTAAGTCCGTGTGGCGGTGGGCTCAAACCTTGTGGATAAGTCAGCCAAAAGGTCGGAAATCATGGTTACCCTGAAAAAGTGATGCTATTTTTGGCAGTTTCTAAGTTTTTTTAAAGTCATGCATGTGGGTGTTTGTGTTTCAATTTCTATGTCATCATTCATTATTTATGTTATTTTAACTTTTCATGTATGCCTCTCTTACAGCACTCGTTTTTCTCTTTGCTGCCGATGTAACTAGTTTGTTAATGCTCTCTTGCAGGATGATGATAATGCTGAAGGACAGAGAGTTGCAACAGGGCACGTGGCAGCAAATACAATAAGACTATTAATTTCTGGTTGCCAAGCTGGTGGTTTGATTGGTGTATCTGGTCAAAACATAGACCAACTAAGGAATTCTACGGGCGCAACCGTTACTGTACTTGCTCAAAACCATTTGCCGTTATGTGCATCTGCTCATGAATCAGATAGAGTAGTGCAGGTAGCTGCTGCATGTTCTTTTTGTAGATCTTATAAAATCAAAATAAATCAATCAGTCACGGCATAAAGGGTATAATTAATTCGTAGTACATCCTGAATCATTTCATTCAATAAATTAGATCATTACTAAAATAGTCATATTTCATACTAATCATTTGTAAAACTTAGTTATCTTGGCCTATATCTACCCAATCCAACTCGGCCCATTTTTACTATTAAAAATCACTAATTCTGAATCGCACAAAAAATTATCCATTTTGAGCAATATAAAAATTTACCTCTTTATCTAATCAACTTTTTGACCCATACAAATACTGGGTACCTGTTTTGATTCATTACCCAACGCACTTACGCACCCCGGGCCACCCATTTTGCCACCTCAAATTCATGTGGGACTAAATCGAATTTATCTTAATATGACATGATTGGCTTTTGTTTTGCTGTATGCGTGTGGGTTATCTTTAGCATACTGAAGATGTATATTTTTACAAGTCTTATTTTGATGCGTTTAGTTGGGATATTTATGTAGTTTTTGACTTTTACTTTCAAAGTATGGGTAACATTTTTTTTATTAATCGTAAAATCGTTTCAGTTCATTAAGTATGTAATTGTTTATTTTACCTTGATGTTGAAGCCTCCATTAGTTTTCAGTCTTCTTGTACTCCAATCAAGTTGTTTTTACCCACAATAAACATAATGGCCAGATCATATAGTGGGAGTGTTTTCTATAGATCATGTGAACCGATAGCCTGTGTGAACCGATAGCCTGTACGATTACAACTGCTCATTCAAGTTTATGGTGTTAGTTGTAAGTTATTGCTGCCTACGATACCTTAGTACTGCTAGTTAATTGTTACAACTGCTTCATATTCGTTTGTGGTAAAAGAAGTTGCCCAAAAAATAAGTTGCCCTTAAGTTTTCCAAAAAGAAAAAGTTGCCCAAACAGAAGTTGCCTAAAAAGAATAAGTTGCCCAAAATGAAGATGTTTACCGAAGCTTCAATTTTTGCTTCCTCTCTTTGGTACCTACACATAACCAAACAATAATACATTAGAGACTGGAATAGGGCCAAAATCAGTTACAAGTCATGATAAAAGGGTCGCGTTTTAACAATTTTAAATCGCATACAAGCAGATAAAAACTAGTTTTACTTTACGCAAAATGCTTATTTCAAAAATGGATAATAGGCGAATATCAAGAACGCTTTTTATGATAGAAAATAGTACGACCTTTCACATAAATTACAGATATATCTCGTCATGAATACAAATACAATAAACATAAGAGAAAAGGAGTATGTAAATAGAAAATAGTACGACCTTGCACTATTGATTATTTCACATGTTCCAGAAGCATACAATTTCGTACCCTGTCTGTACTGATGCATTTCTCTTTTTTTCTCTTGGTAATTTATAAACATGCATACTTTCTATACAGACAAAATAAGCTAGATGAGGCTTTGGCGTCCCTGAACTATGTCGACTTCTGTTTGGGCGATTTTTTTTGGGCAACTTCTGTTTGGGCAACTTCGCCTTTTGGGCAACTTCTTGTTAGGGCAACTTTTTTTTGGGCAACTTCTTCTTTTTTGGCAACTTCTTGTACTCAAATCTGAAGTTCACTCAGCAATGAAACACACCCATAAAAAGGACAGGGGGAAGTGGTAAACATAAGCTCAGGAGTACACCATTGGCAACAAAAAAATGTTATTACAAGTAGCCATTGGTTGGGACTTCAGATTCAGAAATTGGAAAACAATCTATCTACAAACCAAAGTCTCATCTTTTGCCAAATATAACAACATGATACAAACTTGGGATACTTTCAAATGATTTTTCAGTCTATTTTTTGGCAAGCGAATGGTATACATTTCAGTTGCAGCCACATTATGTACAAATCCACCATGCTTTCGAGCGTGCAACTTATCTACCTTGTGTCTTTATGGGTCTTTGCTTCCATTTGGACAATATTGTCGATTAGCATGCTCACGCTTCGTTCTTAAAATGCTTGTTGTGCTAGCCAGTGTAGCATGTTGGATGATACATCTATGCTTAACTTAAATCAAAGCCCGCTTCGGCATTTATAGCATACAATAGCTTCTGCTCCATTTGCTCTTTACTGCACCGCCGTGAAAAATGTTAGTGTTAAATAATTATCTCAGATTAAAAAAGTAAAATAAAAAAATGTTACATAACATCATATTATTCAATAGGAAAATGACACTTTGCATGGATGCTAATGGATTAGGAAGGTACCAAATACCATGATTAAATAATAGTCTATTTTTTTATTGTGGTTGAAATTTGAATTTGGACACTTATTTTAGGACAAACCAAAATAGCATTATCTTTCCTCAAAGCAAAATCTTGGTTGTGTTTTCAAGCATCATAAGCACATGTTTGCGTGAACGTGTTTTTACCAAAGCAAGATTCAATAGTCGACTCAGTTAAGAGTAAAGATACCACAAAGGAGTTGCAAGAACAAGATTTTAGAAAGTGATAAATAAGTCCTTTTACAAGGCTATACTAGAAGTGGGAAAAGTGGGCAGGGTGAGTAACGAGAAATTTCTTTGAGCAGGTCAGAGTCAGACTAGTAACACTATGTCCAAAAAAACTACTGTATATTATAAGTAACCAATGTAATATTCTATATGTACTAATAAATAATATATTGCTAAGATAATATCATAGTTGAATTGAACAAAAGGCTTTAGAAGGTCGATAGCATATGAATACACTTTAGGCTTCTTGTTGGTGATTAAAAACGCATAAAACATTTAGGACATGGGCTAAAAAAATCAATGATTGACTATTTGTATACTTACCTCGATATCACCGTCTTCTAATAATAGAATTGGCCAAGAGAGTAATTTTTTGCTCTAAAAAATAAATATTCAAAAGTGAATGTAGCAATTTTTCATGGGACATAAGGCATGTAAAAGGGAACTGAATGTACACACGGTACAAGATCAAAACAACAGAGTCCAACAATACACAACACCCATCATGGCGTGTGAAGTAATTATAATGGTGTACAAATTTAACAAATCGTCTCCCAGATATAAAAAATTTTCACTCACCTGACAATCCATTATGTCTATCATTCCACCATGTCCAGGAACGCTATCCCCAAAATCCTACAGCAAATGACATATAAAACAAATTAAGAACATGTGCAATTATGGCATGAATCACAGAGCTTATAAAATGTAGACGTGGTGCAGCACCTTGATCTTAAAGGCTCTTTTAAATCCACTAGCAAAGAATCTTCCAAAAGGTGCAATAACTGAAGCAAAAAGTCCAAGACCCAAAGCGTGCCATTGCACAGGCATAATTTCCATTTCTTGTGATCAAATGAGATGGCTCAATAACGTTGAATTACATAACATTTGTTGTGATCAAAGTTGCAGAAGAGCATGCAAAATAAGCAAAGAAAATACTTAATTATCTGCAATAAGAGAAAGAGTGGATGGTAAGATTGAACGAAATGTGGCTAATAAGGTAACTCGAACTTCAGATTTCGGAAAGAATTAGGAAAAGGGCAAAGTCAAAAACAAAATGGGGACAAGAACAATGTGATGAAAAAGCAAACAAATATGTACTATAATACTGTATAACTTTAACAAATACAAATTTGACATTCAGAGTCAAAGAACTGCTATAATAATGTATACCTTTCCATTATTATTGTTAGAGTTATGCTCCATTTGTTGATCACTGGCTTCAAATCCATCCTCATTAAAAGTTGTCAAGAACCATCTTTGAACTCAAACTTCCTTTTAAAGAACAATTTCCATTCAAAAGCACACTTTTGTAACTACATTTTTATGTTGTTCCATTATGTGATATCAAGAACAGCTAGTTATACCTACAACAAACCGAAACCTAATTTGGTTAATGACATGTCCAAAAGAAATAATCATCTTTCTTAGAATTGAGGAAAATAATGTTTAATTATTACATTAACATGAAGCAACAAACAAGACACATTGCTGGTCCTTGTAGATACAAACTACAGATATAACACACATATCCGACTCAGACGCTTTCTTTAAGTAGTGATCCTCAAAAGGTATCAAAAGACATAATGTTACCAAATGTTGATCATCAATCTTGAATGGGAATAACAATGATCACAGTATCAGATTAATGTTCAACAAGCATTACCGTTGACCGATGATCCTAACAACCTAATTCATGTGTTCTCTAACTCCTCATAATCAGATAAACAGTTGCTTCTTATAGAGATACAGGTATAGTAAGGTAATTTTACATCCATCTAAATAACCAGCTTGATTACAACTTTTATATTTTTTTAAGAAAAAGCTAGATTACATCTACTACTTACCTTTATGACATAACTAAGATGAACATATTGCTATAATCAGTTTTAAAGTACCTCAAACACCCACTTTATACAAATCATATTTTGATCACAACTAAGTGATGCATCATATTAGCGTACTTGTTCCTTAGCTTTCACTGTGAAGTGATACTTATGATTCTTTATCGGTTAGCCTGATTTATATAAATGATTAAGCGATACAAAAGAGTGTATGGCTATTGAACCGGAATCTAAAAGAAGCGAGTTATTAGGACGAGTATATGACTATTACTCTAGAATCTAAATTTTTTACCAATGACAAAATTAGGAAACTTTATGGACCACTTCATTTCCAATAGGAATTCGTATGGAATAAAGTATCATTTTAGACATTTGCTAGAAAAGAAAACAATAAAGAGCGACTTATGAAACAACCCAAATGAAAAATGATCACAATTTTCTTGAGCAGGAAGTATGTGGACGTTCACTATACAACGAAGCAAGTAATCATTTTAAGGGTTCAATTATAAGACACGAAGAAAATAGTTTATAAGCACGGGTCTCATCGTGTCCATACCCCATAACCTACATTATCATTCTATTGATTCTAGATATTTCCGAAAAACAAACATAATTTTGTCAGACATATCATAAAGCGTTAAATGCCACGTTTTTGTTCTTGAGATACCATGTCCGTATCATCAAAAGCAGATTAAGGTACATTTAACACTGGATCAGGGAACATTGAATATCACCCTCCCGTACCGACATCTGTAGATTTTTAAATGATGATTTTAAAATGTGTTTTTGTATAAATAGGATTTCCCTAAAGAACTCACGAAAAACATGTTCGATACTTACATCATGTGGTGAGATTTTATCAAAGCCAAGTTCACTTGTAACTCTTACGCTCAGTTCTCGAGTTGAAAAGGAAGAGGAAATTAAAGGAAACGGAAAGTTTTTTTGTATTCTTGAGTCTTTTTTAAAGGAGGAAAGGGAAATGGAAGGAAATAGAGAGAAGATTTGATAAGTAAATCTTCCTCCCACTTTTCAACTTTGTCGACTAATATACCCTTTTTAAAACATTTGACATTAATAATTAAAGCATATATGTAATTTGACCAAGTTAATCCAAGATTTTTCTTTTCCTTTCTCTATCTCAAGAACATAACAACTAACATACTTTCCTCCATTTCTTTTCCTTTCCTATTCTTTTCCATTTCCCTTCCCTAAAAACTCGAGAACTGAGCGTTAGTCTTTACTCAACTTTGTCGCTAATTCTGAAAATTAGAAGAAAAAAATACAAGATTAAAAAAAACACACCAAATTTCCCCGTAAGCTATGGAATGCCTTTATAAAAAAAACACACCAAATCAACCGAAGGTGTTGCCAAGCATTCCAAGAACACAGGGCTCGTCATATAGGCAGAATATGTAGACTATACGCTAATCATTTATAATTTTTAACATATAAATTTACCTGTGACATAACTTTAGTAGGGAAGCATTCCATTGTTCCATTGCTAAAGCATGCATGTGAACAGCCTTTAACTTATCAAGAAGATTTCCATGGTTTCCAACGATTTGAGTATGTTGCGAGTAGTCTTCACTTGGGTATAACGACGAAGCAACAACTTCCTTCTCGGGATCATAAGGGAGTCACCAACAAATATGTAGACCATATATAAAAGAAAAGTGTGGCTCTTCTTCCTCTGTTTTATAGTTTACAGCATCATGTATCTACGAACATGTAAAGTTGGAAAATCTAGTAGTTTCATCTATGTTGTCTTGCATAATAAAAGTATCAGAATTTTGATGCAAGATATAATATTAAGACAATCAATCAAGGTACCTCTGGATGGAGTAACCGATCGATCTCGTAAAAAAGATCTAACATGTTGCAACGAGACTGCTTTGTGGTTTGAAGTGATAAAAGTCCATCAGCGTGTACCATCTTATAGTTTCTAGGGTAAGTCGGAATTGTTTCACACCTAACAAAAATGTTCCTAGACAAATGAAAATAAGTAAATAGTATGCAAGTCAATAATTTAGCAAATGATTGTAAAGGCAGCAGTTTCAACTTTCAACCCAAACACATATGAATGGGTCAATTCTGGATACAAATCTTAAATGGTGAAGCGGGTAAAATAAGAAAACTAAATAAAAAGAAAATGGGTCAAAAGTATATTTATAATTGAAGAACTTTAAATTAATATAACTTTGAGATCATATTTGACAAGTATATGGAGAAAAAAGTAAAAGTTACTTACAAAGGTGTGTTGGGTCAATTTAACCCAAACCAGTCCAAAAATTACCCGTTTGACCTGTTACCCAACCCAGCCGACCCACTCAATTGGCCACCAATAAATTAAAGTAAAAACAGTAACAACATACCAATCATACAATACGCCAACAAATCCCCTATCTAGAATATGCTTGGTATGCTACTGAATTCGGAGATCGACTTTTTTCACTTTTTCATCAATATTGCATTGGGTTCTATGAAAAGGCGGCCCCTAAATGAGTTTCCCATTAAAAATATAACAAAAACTTACCATGAACTGCAAGTTACTTTGAGTTTAATGTAGCTCTAGAAGGCCTCAAAACTCGATCGACCTCCATCAAATGTATACCATCTGAAAAGGGAAGAACATCAGCATCATTTAGATGGTTGTTGGATTATCCCGTTTATAAATCAGTTTAAAAAGGGTTATAATCCCATTTAACAATTAACAACAAAATTTCCTGTAAAAATGTTTAGGTGAATCACGTAAATATACTTACAAAGTTATTTGCAAGATAACTTGTACATAGTTGACATAGATAGTTCACTGCAATGCATAACACGCATACAGAAACAATGTCTTATATAATAGCGAGGCGTCCCGAGGCGATAAGGTCCTTAAAACCGAGGCGAGGCGAGGCGAGAGGCGACCGCCTCACGTGTCGAGGCGACCAATTCTGCAAATACATTAATATATTGTACATGTAATAGAAAATAACATTTTATAACACAGTAAAAGTGATTCCACATCACTAAATCATACTAGTTTGTGATTCTACATTACCAAATGTATAATCAACATAAACCCGACAACAAAAGTAGACACTAAAAAGTACTTGAAACCAAATCAGAAGTTCAAACACATAAAACAACACAAAACATATGATGAAATGGACATAAAGTATGCGTCTCAAAGGCTAAACTAGAAATCATCTTCATCACCCTCGTAATCACCAGTATCAATCCCAACTAGCAGATCGTCAACATCTTCATCAGCATGCCCATCAGTCACTCCAAAAAATTGAAATAAGAAAGGAAGTAGGAAAGAAAAAACAAACCTTGATGATGGAGGAAAAGAATCGTGTAGCGTTCTATATCTTGAAAGTAAAAATGAGCATGTTACCTAGTTGTGAGCTCTTTGTCATGATGACTTAAAGCATTCTCAAGATCATGTAGGGTTTTGTCCCTTTCGGCAGCCGTTGTCATTATTTCATTCTCAGCCTCCTAAAAAACGGTACGGTATATGTAAGTACTTACCATCACTCAAAAGATCAAAATATTCACTGAAAACCAATTACACCTTTAGTGCTTCTTCCAAAGCTTTAACTTGTTCATTATCTTTAGCAGCGGCTAGCTCTGCATCCTTTTTCTGTAGTAGTGCATGAGAACGAGACTTATAGGAACGAAATTCATTTTCTAATTAATCTAAATAAATAAGAAGATTATAAAAAATAATATCAAGGAAATGAGTGAAATGCATTATCGATGTAAACAACAAGATGAATACCTCCTCTTTGGCAGCCAATAATTCAGCGTCTTTCGTGTTCGACCGTTGACTTTGTAAAGAAAGTTCCACATCCATCTGACCTGTGAGTTGCCATCATTAGGCTTATAACAATCTGTAGTGCTGAATATAGGAAGTCAAACAAAGAGGTATAAATACTTTTCATCTTGGCAGCTTCAATTTCAGCACATATACAATTACCCTCAGCAATCTCCAGCTTCCTGCTACGTGCCTGAGAGGCGGCTTCCCATTTTTCCTTTTCCTCTTCCTAAAAATTTAGAAAATGCATTTCATCAGCTGAAAATGCTACTCATAGCATGAATTTTGTAACGTATGAAGTTCCATAGTCCATACATGTTCATGTTTCAGGTGAGCAATTTCTCCTTTAAGAGTCTCCATAGCAGCTTTAAGCCTTGCTGCTTCACCAGTCGAGGCTGCATCCATCTCTGCAAGTTTTGACTCTTTTTCTGCAACAAGTTTCTATAATAAAGAATGAAGCCATGTCAGACTTTGTATATATTAATGTAAATATCAAAATATGACTTATTTACCTGCAGAGAAGAGATTGTTTCTGTTGCTTTGGTTCTATCTGCTGCTGATTCGGCAAGTTGAGCTTCCAGATATGTTATTTGCTGAAAATGCACAATACATGATTTGTGACTAAGATGCACCTGATAAAAATCCTCGCATATTTTCTAGCATATGTCCATATAAACACCATCAGTTATATGTAATCATGATAAACACCATCACTTGGTGTCCATATAAACACCAAGTGGTTTGGTAACCGAATTCCACGTTCGCGGAAAATATTTGTTGTAGAAACATGTCAACAATGTGATGTTGTTTACTATTGGGAATATGTCATATTGTTTTCCAAGAGTATGATCCATTAACAGTATACTCAACCACCATAAGAAAAAAGTACACAATATGAACACTCCGAATATAAACTAATTAAGCATGTGCAAACCAAGTTATGACTTGAACTCAAGCTTTCTAGCTGCACCCCAGCTTATTGATTGTCTCACAAGCTCAGGTTAGGCTAAAGCTCAAACAAATATCACACTCAAACACGAGCAATAAATACATGATAAGAAGCATAAATAGATTGCCAGAAACAAGATTACATGTGATAAATCAAAACAACTTACAATAGCATGTGTGCCACAAAGTTTTAGGCTTTCTCTTTACACAATCGAACCTGAAACACAGTAACTTAGTACATCGAGGTGTGCACTTATTTAAGTTACAGGTTCCTTAAGTATGTGAAAACATGCATTACATACTAAAAATAGGTAGTACTCAAACATTCACACCATTCATGTAGCACAACAAACTTAGAGACGGACCTTCACCATAGGCCATGAATAGTCGTCCCAAGAACTCTATGTTCAATAGTTTGGTCGCACGTTGAGGCGTGATGCTATCTTCTGGCCTAAAGACTGGTCAGCCTGCCACATCACCACCAAAGTCAACCAAAATCCCACTATTAGCAATTGTTTTGTAATTTATAAAAGCTTTAATCCCAATATATTAGAAGGCGAACAAACCTGTGTCTAGTATGAGATCCAGACGCTACGGAGCTCATGGGTGACCCGTGGGTCAGACAACATCTTAACCATTTGGATAATGAATCGTTCTTGCCTATCTGGTGCCCATGACCTTTATCTCTCTCCTGGATGCTTGAAATCGTTTGCTTTCGGGATAACAGTCTACATTGATAAATAAACAGAATCATATTTACTTAACTATTCTTAAAACATTTCATAACAACCGGTCAAAGGAGACGAGAAACTAACTAACCCTATCACGGGTTCCATTAACCACTTTAGGATTGATCGGGTATTGCTGAGCATGTTGTGTACGATCGTACCTCGAAGGGAAGTAATCAACCTACAAAACAAAATAATAAAAAAATAATGTAACAATCGTTTTGTTTTTAGGAAAATCAGCTAGAACTGAAGTAATATGATAGTGATAGACTGTTAGTATACCTCCTCGTCTCTGTGCATAAAGTTCATATTTCCATCATAATGATTGTTACGGTGAGCGCATTTAGGCGCATTCACAAGGAGCTGAAGGTAATTAGGTCCAAGACGATGCCTTTGAGTATCAGAATACGCAAAGATACGACCTTGAAGCATTTTATCATCCGAATAATAAATTCCAAGACCTGGGTTAAATGCCAACTGCTCATTCTCAGCAAAAAAGTTGTCGATATTCTTATTCAACACCATACGCCCAACCGGCTACAAAGGTATGATGTCTTCAGGCCAGACCATGGTCCCATCAAGTGGGTCAAAGTCGAGCCTATCCTCATGATCAGGGTCAATAACTTGAAGAAACAACTTCCATTCAGGAAAGTTACCAGCTTGAATCGAGTCGTATAAATCTTGTGTGGCATGACTATGATTAGCCCCTCCTATCTTAATCGCTTCTTCGTCCATCAAACACTTCACCCCACAAGTTGGCTTCCATGTGAACTTCACATAGTGCATTTTTCCATCTTTGTTAACCAAAGTTAAAGTGTTAACACTCGACCCTTCCATGTGCCTATAATCCGTTGGGATACCAATGTCATCAAGCCAAAAGGTCATAGTGTTCAAGCTCTCGGGATGGTGTGACAAGAAGTCAAGAATCCTCCAGTCTTCTTGGATATGTGACTTCGGGTTTGGCTTAAAATTTCAACGCTGCCAGTTTCCTAAACATGCTCTTTAAAATTCAATTTTCCCACAATTGGGAGCCCAATCGTAACAACAGATAGCACATATATGAGAATTAACAGATAATGAACAGTGTGACTAACTGGCCTTGTTTGTTTTTTCAAAGAAGCTCTTTTTTCCTCTTATGTCTGCAGGCGCGCAGACAATTTCCTTGAAGACCGTTTGTTTTTTTTCAAACATAAGAGGGTAAAATCACTTCTTTCCTCTTCTACTATGCAGACATAAATTTCCTCTTTTTTCCTCTTCTTTCAATCACTTCTTTTTTCCACTTCTTTCAAAAAAAGAAGAAAAATGAAAGAAGTACTTCAATAGCACAAAAAACAAACGGTCTTCTTCTTGCAGATGAAGTGCTTAAATGTATCTCTTCTTCTGCAGACATGGTTTGCAGATGAAGAGGTAAAAGCTCTGAAAAAACAAATGACACCTTAGACACATTTCCTACTGCAGCCAGTCCAAGAAAACGGGTCACATGTAGACCATCGGCATTCATATATGGTTCACGAGCATAGAAAACACCCTTAGTTATTGCAACATGGTACCTACCATAAGAGCAGCTTCAATTAATATCAATCACTCGAAACCTAACCAACGCAAATAGAATCACACTTTTTTCACCAAACCCCCAAAACTAAAATTAACAGAAATCGCACCGTCTTAAAGCTGTAAATGAAGATCTCGTTGAAGGTCCGTCTTTCATAATGAAGCTTCTGGTTTCCCATTGCGGATAGTTTTGGATTGTGGAAGAACAATGATGATAATCTGCAGTTTTGGATTTTGATTTTTTTGTTTGTCGCTTTGATTTTTTTTTCTTTCTTTGGATCGGATTTTTATTTTATTTTTTTTGTTGTGTGTGTGTGTTTGTGACAAATAGAAGAAGCAGTTTTTATGAAAAGTCTGTATTAGGAACACAATTTATAGAATAATTTATCATTTAAGATCATTTGAGGACAAAAGATTCTTTACATACAAAGGATTAATCTCCACCCTCTATTTTTTTTTATCTAATGGATGAGATTAATTCCACCAATTTAAAAAACCCACTTTCATTATTTTTTTTCAAATATTAATATCTTTCAAACGTTAATCGTTAGCGAAAAAAATATATCATTCGACGAAGATTTAATTATTTTCATAGATAAGATTTGATATCTTTCGACAAAAAAAATTTTCGTGTTATTCGGGTTTTTAAGTTTTTTCGTTTTTACGTTCATCGAAATTTGCATTAATAAATCATATATGATAAAACACTAATTAGTGTTAAATCATATATGATATGTAATATCACATGTGATATTAGTGTAAAATCACATATGATATTACATATCATATATGATTTAACACCGATATCACATTGATATTCAATTTAATGTTTTATCATATATGATTTTTTCACGCAATTTCAAGAACGAAAAACGAAAATAAGACAAAAACAACGTGAAAAACGAAATTTTTCTTTTTCGAAAGATATCAAAGTCGCCTGCCATAGAAAGATAATTAAATCGTCGTCATGACGATGTAAATATTTTCGCTTAACGATTAACGATTTAAGAGATATTTAAATTATAAAAATATGTGAAATAATAAAATCTTTTAATCTCATCCATCGATTTCTTTTTAAATGGATGGTGGAGATGAGTCCCTTGGTATGTGAGAAAAGTTTGGTATGTAAAATAACTCCTCATAATTTATTTATGTAAAAGTAAATGTACTTGATAAGTGATAAGTATTATGTAAATGACCAAAAACCTTTTTAAAAATACGGTTCTTGCTTTTTAGTTGCCCAAAAACAATACCTTACACATACGGGACACTTGTCACAATTTCGATGAGTTCTTAACGACAGCGGTTGCCTCGGTCCATTTTCAAATTAAAATAAAGTGGTCCTGAAAGTGATAAGCGCCGCGGCGGTATCTATTTGCATAATTTTCCCTAAAAGAAATCCTCATCAATTATGACGGTGGAAGGTCCACTTAAACCTCCGGTTGTAGATAAAATAGAGGTGCTCACCGCTTTTTTGGCAACCGATTCAAATATTATCGATCATCGTATCGGCATGATGCTAATATAATCTCTCATACCGTGATAACATTAGCTCAAACGACATGGTTTTCAAGGAAATTTTGTTGGTTTTTAATTCTCGACGAAGGCTTTGGATGAGGGTTGTTGATTTGCAATTGATGGTCAAACGAGGGTGTGTTATTATGATCATTAAATGTGGTTGTTGGGTTGGTTCATTAATTCGCGCCCATGATACAAGCTTTTCAAATTTGGTCCGTAAAATATTACGAAATGGTATATTTTAGTAAGCCATGGTAATATGCGGACCTATTACACAATCAATGTCTTTGTGAGTATCACTTATTCTAAAACGCCGACGTCTTCGGCTTGACGTAAGCACATAACGACCTCATGTTATCGATGCGTAGAGTTACATTCATTTGAGTTGATTATTTTGAGCTATATGCGACATTTCTAAGCGTAAAAAAATGCTACATCGCTTTTATGCACGATTACTTAAATTAAATATCTCAAATTATATAATGAATTGGTTGTATACTTACAACCGCTAGTTATTTTACTACCGCTATAGTTATTTTTACTACCGCTAGTAAACCAAGTGGTTGTATACTTACAATCGCTAGTTATTTTACTACCGCTATACTTATTTTTACTACCGCTAGTAAAACTGAATTGGTTGTATACTTACAACTGCTAGTTATTTTTACTACCGCTATACTTATTTTTACTACCGCTAGTAAAACTGAATTGGTTGTATACTTACAACTGCCAGTAATTTGGTTACTACTGCTAGCTATTTTAACCACTTCTTGTGATAGAAGACATCAACGAAATGATGCTACAGTCGTTAATATTGTTGTGTATGGCCGTGTTTGTGTTGCCCGTGTGTAGGTGCTGCTGATAGCATTCTGGTGCCCTTGTGTAAGTGTTGATCTTAGTATTCTGTGCCTGAATAGGCACATAGTGGTTTAGTGATGCTAGTATTAAACTTACAATTGCTAGTTAAATTGTACTAGTGTTCAATGGTAAATCTGTTATTTTCAAGTGTGCATAGTCACTAGTTGGTAGTTATTAGTTGATTGTAGAATATGAATTGTAACAACTAGAAGGACTATTTGGTTTATAAAAGTAGTCAATAGGGAAAAGAAGTTTCCCTACGTACAACAGTTAGTTGCCACATTGTTTATTGGAAACAACTGCTAGTTTCCCAGATTAAACAAAGATGTATAATGGGATTACAGAGCATAGGAAATAGTAAATACGTTGACATACAACGTTTCATACAGACAACCTACTACATATTACGATTACTACATAATTATAAGTTTAATGCTTACATAATATATAACCACTTGATTTATAAAATTCACCAAGTACGCAGAAAAAGCTAACCACTCTATGCTTCCTTCACATACAGACATCGCACTAAAACCACAAAGCTTCATTCCCATTAAGCATGATCCCTAACTTCTGCCGAACAAACCTGTTTAACATGAATATAATGGTGTAAGTTAAAAATAAAACATTAATAGAATGGTAAGTTAAAAATAAAACATACTATAAACAGCATGGTCTGGTTGATTTAACAAAAGAAGAGATTCTTTGTATGGGGCGATGTAGAAAGATCTCGATCTCCTAACATTCCATGCGACAAATAATTCAAGTTCTTTGTTGTACACAAATACCGATCGACCCAAATGATTCGCTGCCACGCTTCCACTATTGGAGCTTGATCCTTTGTAAACCCAAGCAAACGAACCGAATATAGGGTAGGGATGGCAAATAGGCTTCTAAATGATGTTATGGAAGAACCATTGACGTCCAACAACCATCCGCAAAACAATGGAATATCTTCACCAATGATCGTCCCAGAAATTACTAGAGAGGTTCCAAGATTGAAAACATTGAATGGAATTGGGAGTTCATTTTTTAAAATATGTGGTAGGTCTATAACTTTAAATTGACTGGTTACCAAATCAAAAGAAATCAACATATAAATCTTGTAAATAACACCGTCTTCATTAGTTAACTTTTCACTCCCAGTCCAATAGATAAAACGACCTACAACTGCATGACTTTTATGTTTCAATTTGATAGTTTCAAGAGGGGGGTGGAAATTTTCAAGGATTGTCCACCTTAACGAGTTCAAAGAAAAGATGCATACATACCGAAACCACTTTCAAAAGGATAGGAGACCTTCACGATCATCGGTCAAGAGTGTCCGGACGGACCGCAAAACCAAAACAAATCTTTTGACGTTCGATTTGATGCGTGTAAAGCGTGACAACATCGCAGTGATTTTTTGATTGTCAGGTTCCAAATAACAGTCATTAGATTAGAACCATAGACAAAACACCAAATACCATTAGAATTGCCAACTGTAATCATAGATGAAAGCATTAAATCTGTATCAAGTGGCGTAGCGATTAGCTTGTTCATCTAAAGCTAACATAAAACCTTGGTCACCCATATCGAATGTTAGCGTAAATAAACACTCATCATTACGACGAACACCGTAATTAAAGATGAAGCTTCGGCAATCTATGCTAGCCTTCCATAACTTGAAAACACTACGTTGCTGGAGTATAGACTTAGGAGGTAGCCTACGGATGATATCTAGTTGAACATCCAGTGGGATATTGTCAGACATGTTTTTTAAACAAAAGCAGAAAGATTGGGATATAGATATGAAGTCAATAGATCAAAAGAAGAAAGAAATATTTTGTTAAACAAATTGTATTGAAGAAACGGATTGGGAACAGAAGACATTAAAGGACATGTACCGTGATGTACTTTTGGGCAACCAAATATTATATTCTGCTATATAGCAAATATTAATAAAGTATACATAACCAATATAGAAGTGGTTTGCAAACCATAGCCGTTTTTGTATGTGCACGGGTATTTACAAAAGAAATGCCGTTGATTTAAAAAAATATTATAATAATCGACTAATATATAACACAATTATAAATACATATAGTAAAAGTTGAAAGAAAAAGATTTCACAAGTGAACATTTGACAATAATTATGGGTCAAACGGACATTAAGGATCGTACCTTGAAAGACGGCTATCAATTTGTGTATTCAACCTTGTGGTTCCAGAAGTATTCAAGCATCCGTTCACAAAAACTAAAGCCCGATAAAAAGTACGTCCAAACGGCCCTTTTAGTATGAAAATAGTAGATATAAACTTCAACAGCTACTTGAAAAGCTTAAGATAAGATATAAAAGCTTAAAGGTTAGAAGTACTGGCATGCTAGAGAAAATCAATTCAAACAATACCTTAAATATCATAGAAAATAAGTCCTAACAAGCTATAGTTGCTCCATTTGCAAATCAATGTCACACATTCAGAACACCATTCCTCCTAAATATATCTAGAGTATAAAAGAAGATTTAATAATTTAGATACAATAATCAATACCGAGCCTGAATCTAGAGTATAAAAGAAGATATAATAATTAATACCAAGCCTGATTCACATGCTTTTTAGCATAACATAATTGCATCAAAATAAGAAATTTACAAAACCTGATTTTCGGTTTAGGGGTGATAACCCTAATTTTGACTTTCATCAAGGGAACAACCACAAATGCAAATTTAACAAAAATTACAGATTAAATCGAAGATAAAACACATTAAGTAGATAATAATAAAAGATTGTGTTTGGATACGAGCAATTTTGAGAGGATTCCTTTTTTGACACTTAAGTAGATATTAACAAAATATTTCTTCAGGTGATTTGAATAACCTGTAACAAGAACAGGCTACTACAGAAGAAGGTTCAGTTGTGTGGTGGTGGTGCCGGATGGTGGTGCCGTGTGTGGAGGTGCGGCCGGATGGTGGTGGCGTCGGGTTGTTGGGTGGTTGTGGTGGTGTTAGTTGTGATGGTTTATGTTGAGGACAAGAGGTGTGTGACTGTGTGAATCTGTGTTTTGTGTGGGCGTTTTTTTTTTCTTTTTTTTTTAAATGTCAAATGACAAAACTATCCTCGTGTATAAATACAAGTTGCCCAAAAACATAAAGATGCCCAAATAACAATACAAGTTGCCCAAAAAACAATACGTTACAATACATGACATATACCTTGAAAATATGTACTTGTGTCATAAGTTGTCGGACACATGGCAACCCCTGGTTGGGTCCAAGAAAATCGGTGGGCAACTGGTCTATTTTCAAATTACAAAAAGGCGTGGTCCGTAAAGTGATAAGCCTCAAGGCGCCTGGTCTATTTGACTAATTTTCCCTTAAAAATATATATATTTAAAAATATATGAAAACGTTTGTAGGGAAATTGTTACACTTTTATTAATAAAATCAATGCTACGATAAATAAAATTAACAGTAAATAAATAACAGAAAAACAAACAAAATGGAGGCAGAGACAGAGACATACTCTTATAAACGATAATTAAATAAAGGGAGAATTACATGTATATCCTTCTTAAAATTCAATATTACATAAATATATTTCTCATTTACATAAATATCCTTCCCACTTTTATAATTACATCAATATCCTTCTCAAACTTTTGTAATTACATCAATATCATTCCCGAATTTTAAATTCTCACATATATCCAGATATCAATTAAATTATAATTAAATTAATTTAAAATTAAAAAACTATTATTTATCTCTGATATTCATCATAATTATAATGTTTATATATATTTTTTGGCATCGATTGAAGAAAAAATATGATGACGTAATTACAAAAGTTTGGATATGTGTATGCAAGAACTTACTGTTCGTATTAATTTAGGGTTTAGTCCGTACAATAACAACGTACTTTCAACTTTGTTCCATTTTAGTACGTGTACTTTCTTTTGTCCCACTTAATGTAACGTACTTTCATGTTTTGTTCCATTTTAGTACGTCAAAGCACAAAGCACCGGTTAAGAAAATGAGTTTTACCTGTTAAATGACTACGTGGTTTTTTAGCACATAAATGGTCGAGTTAATGCAACGTACTTCGTGTTTGTGCTACTTTAGTCACCTCAAAGCACAGGCTACCGATAAAAAGTAATTTTGTCCGCTTTTTACGCTTTCACCTTTTTACGATTTCCTCCGTTTTTACGTTTTCGTCCGTTTTTACGTTTTGAATAATTTTTACGTTTTCTTCGTTTTTACGTTTTCTTCATTTTTATGTTTTAAATGCGTGGTTTTACATTTTCTTCGTTTTACGTTTCGTCCATTTTTACGCTTTCATCTTTTTACGATTTCCTCCGTTTTTACGCCGTCCGCTTTTACGCCGAATATTTTTCACGCTTTACGTTTTCTTCCTTTTTACGTTTTAAATGCATGGTTTTACATTTTTTCGCTTTTACGTTTCGTCCATTTTACGCGTTTTCATCTTTTTACGATTTCCTCGTTTTTACGCCGTCCGCTTTACGCCGAATATCTTTTCACGTTTTCGTTTTCTTCCTTTTTACGTTTTTCGTGGTTTTACATTTTCTTCGCACGCCGTCCCTTTACGTTGCCCGTTTTTAGCATTTTTATGCTTTCATCCGGTTTTTATGTTTTCGCGGACGAAAACGTAAAACGGATGAAACATAGAAAAACAGATCTAAAATTAAAAACGAAACGTAAAAAACGAAGAAAAACGTGAAAAACAAAGAAAACGTAAAAAACTAGACGAAACGTAAAAAGGTAAAAATGAAGAAAAAAGACGAAAACGTAAAAAATCGACGAAAACGTAAAACCAAACGAAACGTAAAACGAAAAAATGCAAAAACGAAAAAACGAAAAAGAAGTAAAAACGGAAAAAATGTAAATAAACGATTTAAAACGTAAAAATCATACAAAACGTAAAAACGAAAAGAAAGTAAAAACGAAAAAGAAGTAAAAACGAAAAAGAAGTAGAAAACAAAAAAGGTAAAACCCGACGTAAACGTAAAAATCGACGAAACGTAAAAACCAAACGAAACAAAAACGAAAAAAAGTAAAAAACGAAAAAGAAGTAAAAACGAAAAATCGATTTAAAACATAAAAAATCGACGAAACGTAAAACCAAACGAAACGTAAAAACGAAGTAGGACTAAATTCGTGATACTCCACAAATCAGGGGACCATTCATGTAATTAAATGAAACAAAGTAGGTTGTTTTCGCTCATTATCCGTAAATCAAACTTGCACGTACTAAAGTATCACAAAACCCGAAAGACGTTACATTGTGGGACAAAAAAGTACACGTATTAAAATGGAACAAAGTTGAAAGACGTTCTATATGTATTTGACTAAACCCATTAATTTATTTATTCATATATACTATTTAGCCTCGAGTGATAAAAGAACATGTTTATTCATATACACACTTTCCTTAAAACATATTTGCCATTTGTTTCCCAAGGTACAATGGCCAAAACAGTAAGTTTTACTGTCGGACTTAACTAAACCGCCTGGAATTTCATCTTAAGAGACACATATTCCATATGTTGAAAATCAATAATATCTATTGATTTGACGTGTGAAAAACTTATGGAATTAAGGCATCTATTTATACATAATAGATTCCACCCTAGTTTATCCCACCTACCGATGTGGGATAGGAAGTAAACTATTTTTCCACTTTAAGCATGGTATCGAATGCTAACTTTGAGATGCGATATCTCATTTACATCAGCTTCATTTTGGACACGTAAAGGCTCATTGCAAAGCTTTCTTCAAGGAGAATGCGAACCTACAAACAATTACTTATATATGTGACACACACACACACACACACACACACACACACACACATATATATATATATATATATATATATATATATATATATATATATATATATATATAGAAATTGTGTCCAAAGTTGGTCAAAAATAACTTTTTCCAGCCAAATTTTCTAACAATCCCCCACATGAATAGAGATTAGTCGTAATACACAAAAGTTACGATGAAATTCCAATAGTTGAATCTTGCAAAGGATAGGTAGGTGGGAACCTTTGAACCTTCCCTTGTGAAATGCACTTAGCCTCCTAGCCGTCAATAGACGCGATGTCCTTGAACTGAGGTGATGTTTATGTAGACGACAATACACTTCACACAAAACTCTCCCAAACATTGTTAAGGCCTCATAATCATGCTCATTTAGGTCCTGAACATTCGTTTGGTTCTGCAAGAGCTCTTAGGATTTGCGCCCCCACAATTCCCTTCAAAGCAACCCTACTTAAAAAACAAATGCTTGCGATGTCATCTTGAATCATTATGCTTTATGATTTCATCTTGAATCATAAAAGCCATATGTTTAACCCCTCAACAAGTCACATTTAATATAGGAATGGACTAGAAAGTTACAATATTAAGTAACTCCCCCACAGTGACGTAACTTCCCTCACATTTATATGATTAGGTTTTCCTATTGAACCCAGATCTTGGGATCTCCAATCAACTGGGTTAGGTTTTCCTTTATATAAACTCATTCCTTTAAGGGCTTTAGTCCTATTGTAGGACCTTAAATATCCACGTTACCAAACAAGTAGAACACGTAAACCAAACACCTACGATATGCGTAGGAATAAGAAAGATTAAGATGAAAAGATGGTAACTTGATATATGTTATGTTATGCGTATATGTGTTAGAGAAATAAGATGAAAAGAAGAACTTTAATATCAAAGGAAAAACACACACACACACACTTTCAAGCACACCCCTCAAATGAGACTTTGAGGGGTATTTATAGTTCAAGTACTAGACGCCCTAAAGGGCTTTCCATGGGCCTCGTGGTGGACTTGGATTGGATTGGGTTACATGAACTTATTCAAGGCTAGCTTAACATAACTTCTAGCCATTTAGCTTAGTCCAATCCACGAGCCCGTTGACTATTCTAATACGATATCTAGCACACGTTACAAAGTTCCTAAACGTGAATGACCATCACTTCTAATAAAAATGTTACGGCTAACACCTATATCTTTAGACGACTTACTAACTAACTCTCTGTTTCAGCCTTTCGTAAGTGGATCCATGATGTTATCCATTGACTTTACATAATCGTAATAACTCTAGTTGAGAGCAGTTGTCGCACCAATCAATGTCTATGATAGATATGTCTCGACTTACAATTTTACATTGTGATATGAATTGTGTCAATTTCCAATAGACTATCACACTTTATATAGATGGTCGTTACAGGTTTACGCCATCTTGGTATGTCCTCTACGAATTAACGTAGATATCCCGCATATTCTATAAATTTATCTCAAATGATAAATTCAAATTCCATTATTAATTTAGCTATAAAAGTATGTTTGAAATACTTTTAAGATTTCCAAGACACATCTTCCCATGTAGAGTAAATACATTCACTCTATTGGATCTAGATTCTTTTATGTAAGAATCCATATTTGCATTACTCTATCATTAGATAGCAGTTGGATATCTTCCAAAATGCAATATCATAAGTATCATAGGACTCATGTAATACTATTCAAACATCACTTGAATTAATGGTATATTTACTTAACCTGATTATAACTTCTAATCAGGTCTCACAAACGTCATTAAACACATAAGGCGCTCAATATTCTTTGAGTATTGAAAATTGGCAACACCTCTACCTCTATTTTAAATAGATTTAAAAAGATGTCGTTGGAGTTCTGGCTAGGCCAGAATCCCCCACATTGAACCTCTCAAGATTATTGTCCTTATAGTGATTTTTACTTCAGTAGAAATCCATCTGGTTTCATATGATCTTAGTTCCAAGAACCATATCGAACAACCAATGTAACTCATGTCAAATCTTGACTCCAATATTTCATTAGTGGATTTGTTCATCTTGTTATCACTTCTAGTGATAAGTTTACCATCTATGTATAAAAACACCATTACATATATACCAGTGATTTTTTTCAAGTACATCCATTAATTTTGAATCCACATTCTGACATGATGTGGTAAAAATTTTGGATGTCATTTTTTGGGAGCTTTTTCTAAGCCATATAATAACTTAACAAGCCTACAAACTTTGTTCTCTTGTCTAGGAGCCATGAAACCATTAGGTTGGTTCATGTAGATTTCTTCTTCTAAATCCTTGTTTAGAAATGCCATTTTCACATACATTTTGGTAAATTTCCAAATTTCTTATAGCAGCAATAGCAAGTACCATCCTAATCAAGGTTATTCGCGTAATCGACGAATATGTATCAAAGTAAGCTAGAACTTTCTCATTGTCTAAACCCTCTAATTACCAATCTTACTTTTTACTTATCAATGGTTCCATCGACAACCTTTGAAGTTGTTAGGTATAAACCATTTGTAGCCTAGTGGTTTACCACCAGGAGGTAAATCCACGAGCTATAATGTATCTTTTTTTGTAAAATAGAATCTAATTCACATTTGATGGCTTCTTTCCATTGAGACCCTCTTAAGGAAGTTACCATTTCTTTGTAAGAAGTAGGTTCATTTACTACTACAAAAGAAATAAAGTCAGGTCCAAACAATTTCACGGTTCTTGCCCGTTTGCTTCTTCCAGGTTCAACCTATTCTTCACGGTTGATCTTGTCTCACATCATGGAGATCATAATCAATCCTTTGTTGTCTCTTATCACGAAAAACATTATCATCTTGATGTATCTTATCATGAAGGACATCGTCATTTAGTTGCCTCTCATAATGTACAACTTTGCTATCTAGTCTAGATGAACATCCAATCTCCTCTTATAAATAAGGAAACACATTTTCAAACAATGAAAGTTTTCCTTGATTCGATTATTGTATATTTGGGTATATTTATTGTTTCCGAATCATTTACAAAGAAATGATAAGCATTGCTACTATGAGCATATCTGAAAAATATGCAATCTACAGTTTTCTTCCCATCAATAGTTCATTGGAACTATCTTCTTTTCCTTACAAGGTATCTTATCTAAAAGATAAGTAGCCGATTGAATCACTTTCCCCCACATAGCATGGCTTAAACCATGACTTTAACAACATGGCGTAACCATATATTTAAGGCATAGTTCTTTCCTATCAAGAATTATGTTGAGGCGTATAAGGAGGAATAAATTTGTGTCTTATTCCATGTTTAGCACATACATCTGGAAATGGAGACACATATTCACCTCCGATATCACTTTGAACCACCTTATTTTCAATAATAGGTTGATTCTCAACTTATTTGTATAGATCAATCTTGTCTATATCCTTACTCTTAAGTAAGTACAAATAATAATATTTTGTACTACCATCAAGAATTATGATGAAGTACTCACTAATTGCTACCTTAGTTGGTATCGATTCCAAATCACATCAAACCATATGAATCATATCAAGGGGTTCGGTTAATTTTCTTTCAACCAAGTAAAAAGCCAATCTTGTCAATTTGGCTTCAACACAAGTTTTTTAATTTTTTGTGATCCGTGTTCGTTTATCTAATATTGAGTTAAAATTAACATGTCCAAGTCGGACTTGCTATACATTTAAAGTATCAAAATAAGCTGAATTCATACTCATTTTATTAAGACGACCATTAAAAAAATTGATTCAGCTTAAACATTTAAAGAAGGGCATAACCAGTACTGAATTTTTTTATTCTATGTTAACTCAATTTTATTTGATTAAAAAAATAAAATGAAATCCAATTTATTAAGCCACCATCCACACACAAGTTTCCCATGAATCTCTGGCACGTACAACGCGTTGGTTAACTTAAGCTATTTTTCAAATGCGAATTTCAACATCACATCTCCTTTTCTCCTGATATAACAATTGTAGAGTTACTCATTATTTCAATCTCTCTTTTTTCAATTGCGTTGATAGAGTTAATCAAACTCTTATCGTCATACGCATGACATGATGCCTTAGTGTGAATCCACCATTATCTAAGGTTGGATCCCGCCTTGGCCACAATTTTCATGTCAAGCCATTTAACGCATTATTATGGCGCATAAAATCTAAATGCTTAAACGCATATACCGTACACATAACTCAAGTATCGGTCTCCCTTTCTCATCAAGTTCAGGAGCAGTTCTTGAAACAATATCACTATTACAAAATGCTTTTTAAATAAAAACATATTTGTAATAGATTTTGCCAATATTCTTTAAGAAGAACTTGATAGATCTGTTTTAGATCTGTTTAACATGATCTATTTCTATAACGAAACTCAACAAGGTTTCAATAGATTCAATCTTCCAAAGAAAATCAACAAAGTTTCTATATATCTACATTCACATCCATAAAGTTTCAAGAACGATCTTTAGTTTATAATTAAACTCAACCTGGTTTAAATAATCTAAACAAGCCAAACAAACTTTTCTACCAATTTAGTAGAAATATTGTAAATAATCTGGTATATGATAACAGTTTGTATATGTATCAGATTTTATTTCAAACAAACTCATCTTGGTTTAAATAAAAACGTTATAGTAATATAATAAAACAACAACTTGTATTTTATGAGATTTGTTTTAAAGAAACTCCACTTGGTTTCAATGAATCTGATTTCATCATGATTTGCAACCATGTTAGTAATCGATGCACCAATTACATTCTCAAGATTCACTAGGGTCACACATCATGTTACCATCAGTTAACCTGTGAATATTTAAACACAAAAACAATAAAAAAAAACTGTTAAAACAATAAGATATATAATAAAAGCGACTTGGTTTATATAAACTTGTACCAAATCTTATTCTAAGAAACTCAATTTTGGTTTCAATAAATCTTGATTTAAACAATAACATACGTAATAAACAAAATAAAAAACTCAGTTTGAAAAGAAACTCATCATCTTTTCAATATAAACTGATTCAATAAACTGTTTTAAAATTCATTTATAAATCTGTTATACCAAATCTGATAATTAAAATTTTGTTTAGTTATAAAATAAATTTTCAAAGAAACACAATCTTGGTTTTAGTAGAAAAATAGTTGTATAAAATTTGTTCATTAAATTAATCCGATTTTAAGAAAAGTGTTATAAATTCTGTTACACATAATATGTTTTAAGATTGTATGAAAACAGTTGTAGGGAAACGGTTACACTTTTATTAATAAAAACAAGACTATGATAAATAAAATTAACAGTAAATGAATAGCAGAAAAACAGACAGATGGGAGGCAGAGACATACTCTTTTAAACGATAATTAAATAAAATAATAAAATAATATAAATAGACTTACTAGATCACCAACGGAGATCAGCAACATAGAAATAAAAAGCCGAGGCATGTGTTTGACACGCTTTTCTTAAAACAGTCCATTTGTCGTCTGCTTCCTAGGTAATTAAAGAAACTCATCATCTTTTCAATATAAACGATTCAATAAACTGCTTTAAAATTCATTTATAAATCTGTTATAGATAATTAAAATTTTGTTTAGTTATAAAATAAATTTTCAAAGAAACACAATCTTGGTTTTAGTAGAAAAATAGTTGTATAAAATTTGTTCATTAAATTAATCCGATTTTAAGAAAAGTGTTATAAATTACATTACACATAATATGTTTTAAGATTGTATGAAAACAGTTGTAGGAAACGGTTACACTTTTATTAATAAAACAAGACTATGATAAATAAAATTAACAAAGAAATGAATAGCGTAAAAAGAGACGGATGGGAGGCGAGACATCGATAATTAAATAAAATAATAAAATAATATAAGACTTACTAGATCACCAACGGAGATCAAGAACATAGAAATAAAAAGCCGAGGCATGTGTTTGACACGCTTTTATGTGTCGCTAGGATACAACAAACCAAAATAGTATCGACTTAACTAAAGCGCTCGAATTTCATCTTAAGATATGCGTATTTCATATGTTGCAAATCAATAATATAACTTTTGATTTGATGTGTGAAAAACTTATGGAATTAGGGCCTCTAAACTACACCCTAGTTTATCCTTGCTACCGATGTGGGATAGGAAGTAAACTATTTTTCCAATTTAGGCATGTTACCGAATGTCTAACTTTGAGACGCGATATTTCATTCACATCAACTTCATTTTGGACACATTAAGGCTCATTGCAAAGCTCTCTTCAAGGAGAACGCGAACCTACAAAATTTTACTAATGCATGTGATACATACATATAGATAATTGTGTCCAAAGTTGGTCAAAAGTCACTTTTTCCAACCAAATTTTCCAACAAAAAATATGTTAAAATTTTACTTTCATTTAAAAATATGTTAAATGGATGAGTTGAGATTGTATTAATATACATGAGATGTTAAACGAATGAGTCGAGATGGTATCGTTATACCTGAGATGTTAAACGGATGAGTTGAGATGGTATTGATGTACATGAGATGTTAAACAGTTGAGTCGAGACGATATCATTATACATGACATGTTAAAGGGATGAGTCGAGATGATATCGTTATACATAAGATGTTAAGCGGATGAGTCGAGATGATATCGTTATACATGAGATGTTAAACGAATGAGCCGAGATGATATCGTTATACTTGAGATGTTTAACGGATGAGTCAAGATGATATCGTTATACATAAGATGTTAAACGGATGAGTCGAGCTGACAAGAAATGTTAAACGAATTAATCGAGATGATATCCTTATACATCAGATGTTAAACGAACGAGTCTAGATGACAAGATATGTTAAACGGATGAGTCGAGATAGTATCGTTATACATGAGATATTAAACGGATAAGTCGAATTGATATCGTTATACATGAGATGTTAAACGGATGAGTCGAGATGCTATTGTTATATATTAGAGGTTAAACATATGAGCTGAGATGATATGGTTATACAAGAAATGTCACAGATAAGTTGAGATAGTATTGATATACATCAGATGTTAAATGTAGGAGTTGAGATGATATCGTTATACATGAGATGTTAAACGGACGAGTCGAGATGATATCGTTATACAATAAATTTAGCGCCAAAACTTTCCGCCACTTTATGGACACGAGAACGTGGTTAATTTTTATCTCACAAATTTAGCGCCAAAATTTCTCACCAAAAGCACTTTTTTTACCATAAAAGCATATCTGTTTTTATCCTCACAAACACATTACTTTCTTATCCTCACAACCACCAACACATTACACTCTCTTACCATCACAACCACGAACACACATTATCATTACAAAAATGGTGTAATATGACGCTTTTGTATGTCCTTGTGAACGAGGAAATGTAGTTCAGCGAGAATCGCATCTAGCATGTCTTTCATCAAAGGTAAACAATTACAAGTTTTTTATTTGTGTAATATATAAATAATTTGGTTAGTTGTTAAAAATATTTTTGTTTACTCTTTAATAGCCTCGGAAAAAGGATTATGAATCTAATTTTTTTATGGAAGGAGGAATGAGTTCTCCTGGAGCTTTAATGCCTCCAAGTTATTCTCCAAGACCTTCAACACCTCCGGGTTATTCTCCGGGACCTTGTAGATATGCACCGAGTCTTGGAAATGCGGAGTGCTCAAACCGCAAGTTCTTGGCTTGAAAACTAAAGGTACTCGAGGCAACACTATAAATGGAAATGCATCCCGAGAAACACATACTTGATTCAACTACACTACTTCACGAGATTTATAATGATATGGGAAAATTTGGTTTGGAGTAGTTTTTCATTTAGCTAAAGCAATTTAGGATTTGGAATGTAATTCGTATGCCTTAATGTTTAAACCTTTATCAATTTGTAATGTAATTAGTATGTTTTAATGTTTGAACGTTTATCGATTGTAATGTAATTCATATGTTTTAATTCTTTGTTGGTTTAACACCGCGCAATGTAGTGCAACAAAAATAGACGAATTTAGCTCAATTTTGACAGCGTAACAAAAATTAATAGCAAAATTCTATTAATCTTAAATACTAAAAAAAGAAGTTATTTTTGTTATTTTATCTTGGCATGACTCTATGGTTTAACACAAAGGGAATATAGTCACGGATAATTAAAGCTAATCAAATGGCAAAACAAAGTCAACATTTTCCTAGAGAACATGTCCTCGGGAAAGATAATGGACACGTCACCCACCTAGTGTAACTACGGCTAATCAAACGCTAAGCGCGGTCAAACTTTTTCCCGCGAACATGTCCTCGGGAAAATTTTGGCGGGAAAACTCACAACCAAAATATTCGATGAAATGGAGAGCGGGAATAAAGTCAAAGATGGCCATATTTTTCCCGAGGACAAGTCCTCAGGTAAACGTTTGGTGAAATTTTCAACCGATTCAAGTCTAGGTCAAGGACTTTTTTATCGTTTAGCGACTTTCGACGACGACTAAGTGTGTCATAGGGAATGTTTCGTCGCCAGTTCCACCTTTTCTAGTTGTGAGCACTTTGGATTAGTGGCAAACTGGTTGCTCTTTAAACCACCTGCCAAAGTTCAAGTCTTGCTTTGGTAACTTTAACTCTCTAATTCTCTCTAACTATGAACTTTAACAAAAGGTTTTTACATGGGCTTAGCAACATCATATAATACAACATTGGTAGTTTATACAATTTTCATTTAATTCTTAAGTTTCTTATATAATATTTTTTAAGTTACATTTCCTATATTTATTAAAAATAAAATTCAAGTAGCGTATTTATGTTTTAGTCTTTAGAAGTTTATGTATGATGTTTGAATATTACTACGTAAACACTACAACATTCGTCACTTTCGCAGGCGACATTTCAGGGCTTTCGCCGGGGACATGTCCCCTAAGAATCTTTTTCCCGGGGATATGTCCCCGGCGAAAAGACCCCGGCAATACCTTCTCGGGAATACTTTTCCCGGGGACTTTTTGTTACTTTTATCGGGGACATGTGGGACCCCCAGTCGGTTGTCGCCGGTCAAATATGTCCGACGTGGCATCGCTTTCGCCGGGGACACGTCCCTGGGGAAACTATTTTTAAACTTTATTTAAAGTATCCTAATTACGTCATTAGTTCATGTTTTCCCGGAGACCCGTCTCCGGGAAACTATATTTAAACTTTACTTAAAGTATCCTAATTACGTCATTAGTCCGTGTTTTCCCGGGGACATGTCCCCGGCAAAACTAGCTGACCCAATATGCAGAAAATTGCTGCAAAATGGGTAATTTCCAGATTTTTTCCGGAAATTTCCGGAAAAAATTTACAACCTGTTTGCTAACATAGTTATCCTTTTCCAAAAATCATGCCAATCATAACACAAATTCGCTAAACATAATATCATATATACCCATCAATCGCTAACATAGTTATCCTTTTCCAAAATCGCCAAAACGGTTCCTAAACCGTTAACGCATGATCATCTACAAAATATCCAAAACTACCTATCCGAAATGGTCCAAAACTATACGATAATCCATTTACGGAATCCTAGCACATAATGCACATAAACGACATAATAATCCATGTTATTCTGCATAAACATATCCAAATGTGTTAAACTAACATAAATCGGCATCTCAAACCCCACTACCCCATTACCGCCCCTGTATCTCTAGACTCACCGGATGGAGTAGCACGGATCCCACCCACCCTCTCCGGATCCCGACCCACGGTGTAGTAGCACTTGATCCCGGGCGGATCGTAGTCGCTCCCGCAACCCGGAATGACCTCACAAACTCTATGACCCGCCCATCCGAGTCCTACGTAGCGAGCTCCTCGGTCTGCTTTCTACACTGCTTCCCGGTGAGGACACATCCGCCGCATCACGAGGTCGGGAGGTGCTAAAGGTCTTCTTCACTCCACCGCCGGTAAGACCGACCTACACCAGAATATGACCGCTACCGCTACCACCAATCACGAGACGCAAAATCGACGGTCGGTCATGCGAGTCCCATCGGAGGTGCTCTCTTCCCGCATCCGCAACATCTCGCTCGCTTAGTTACAAAAACAAGAAAAGTAATATATAAGTCGTGATGCATTATATATCATCATAATGGGTGACTTTGAAAATAAATTATACTTACATATCTAGCCTCATATAACGAGGACTCAAAGACATCGCCCCTCGTATGGTTCAGACGGTAAAGCTCTATCAAGTCTTCTCCGACCGCCGCGTCAGCCTCGCTGGTCAACTGTTTAGAAATAAAATCAATAACGACACACCCAACACCATGTATATATATAAACTAGCTTCATAGCCCGCCCGAATGGGCGGGCTAGCTTCATTATATTACTTGATGAAGTTTAATTGGACGTAAATAAATAGTGAATAACGGTAAATATCTTAGACACAAAAATTGAAAACAAAAGGAAAATGTTCATGTATTATATGTAAAAAGAAGAATGGAAAGTATGAGAACATGTAAAATTTTATACAAGTAAAGTCTCTCTTTTAGCCTTATTGTTTTCTTGAAACAAATGTGTAATGACTATAGCAAATAGATTTTAATACATTATATGAATAAGCAATGAAGATGATTTTACATACAGTTGAGGCAAGTTTGAACATGTGTTTATTGTGTTTGAACATTAGCATATCTACATAAATGAAAGAGGATATATTAAGCAAGGATTAATGTCAACCAGCCAGAAAATTGAGAGTTTATAAGAAACACATGAAAAAACTAACTTTGGATCCAATCGATATTTAATTTCTTTGTCATCGGCGTCATCTTGATCCATTGAATTTTCACCTGCGAGGTAGAGTGTGTAGCTGTGACGTTTGTATAATGAAGAGACATCAGGAAGTTAATTTTAAATATCATGGTCCGTCCGAAAAACTTACTTCTGTGACTACTTTTAACTTCTTTATATGCACCACTTTTAACTTCTTTATACGCACCGTTGTTGCTGCTCGAGGTGCATCTGCTAACGAAACCTGGTATGAACTTCTGCAACTAAAGGACCTAGAAAACCAAATCTTGTAATTAGTTTCGTTACAAAATATTAAATAAACAAATAATAACTTACAACTTATCATTCACACCTAGAGAAATAATGGTACAATGTTAATATAATTCTCAGATGTATACCAACTGCAAATCTGTCTCACACCTTCCATACGCCGGGCGTATTGTGGATAACAATTTCTTGTACCGGCTCTTCGGTCGGATCACGGGTGTGTCCAATTCCAGCAAACGAAGCGATTCGTCAAGATATAATTCAAGAGTGAGATCTCGAAACATCAATTCAAGAATCGATTAGGTTCATCTAATGAAAAATTTTTGACTTCGTTTTTTTGTTACAGTTTGTATAAAATTTAATGTGTAGAATTTGCATTATCTTAAAAAGAACTAAAAAATTCTCATGTATGCATTAAAGAATTCATAGAATCTGGTTTTACCATATAGCCTAATCATTCATCAAGCTATATTTGTGAAGGCACAATGAGTAATGGCAATGTACATTCAAATTTTGGACAACCTGAAAATGCCTTGTTGTGAATATGCATACGGTACAAATAAATAAGGATGGATCAGAAGTTAATATCTAATCAACTATCGTTGAAAACGTTATTGTTGCATTATGTACATAAGAAAGGTTATCAGGTCAAGTTCAGTTTCTTACCAAAATAGCACAGATGAGGGCTAAAACCATGGATACAATGTAAAAAGATGTGGCATAAATATGAATAGGAAAAAACATCATTTGCAGTTGTCGTGTAGCTCCCATAAGAAAAGCTGTGCTGCAAAACAACAAAGAAAGAAAAACAAAAATAATACACATTTCAAATTTCCATCATTTGCAGAATGCAATAAAAGTATCATCATTACCTAACATTTATATTTTGAAACATTTCATTTTTGAATCTCTTTCTACATCTAGTAAATAGCAAAATACAGGTTACAAACTTTAACATTTTGTATAGGATTTAAAGGAGCATATAAGTTCTCATATAAATATGTTGTGTATAGTTATGTCAGAAACTGATATATGCAATAAACGAATCATAGTGGATATATGATTACTTGTGATGAGTTTCAGCGATACCCATTAAGCTTCAGAAAATGGGTAATAATCAGATAATCAAACGCCAAGTAACCTGAACATGTAATAATCAGATAATCATTTTTAATTCAATGGCAAAACAGCCTCTAAGTACTCAAACTGGGGATGTAATGGAGGTAAGCAATTTAAGATGATGTTTAATTTATAGTGCCAGACAAAATAAAATCCTACAAACTGTAATTAAGGGTATTTCTATTTTCTCTTAGATCATTACAATATAAAGATGTAGAATTAACATACATGTCCTGAAATATAACCAATTGAGGATGATATGGAGACCTGAATTACTGAATCCTTTCTTTGTCTGCTTTCTGTTATGAAAGCTCTAATAATGTATTTCTATCAAGATTGTTGGAAACTTGGAATAATTATAGGGGCACGTTTTGTTGTTTCATAAACCTCAAAATCTCTAACATAATCTAAGATTTTAGCAAATGTAATGAATGCAAATAAGTTAGGTAATGATGATACTTTTATTGCAAATCATCTTTTGCAGTATTCAAAAACTTATAGAGACAAAGACCTTAAGAAAATATGAAAGCTTAAAGACAAATATAAAACCTTTAAGCAAAAGTACCTGATTAGTAGCCAATGTACCTGATTGTTAAGCACTTCATCAACTCCTATTATCAATCACATATTAGCTAAAGTTAAACACAATAAAAAGCATAATGCTCTTGAAAATACAAATGCTTACAGGAATAATAATAGGTTGACTAATTATGTGACAACGACAATTAAATACCTCTAAAGCAAGAACAATAAATAGCTCAACATTAACCAAACTAACAACAATGAAATGAGAAAACTTGTATGCATACATACCAAACACCGTCGGCAAATGAGATGATTTGATGATTCTGATTATGAAATTCAAATAATCCGTGATTTTGTGTCATGATTTTGAAAATCATACAATCAAACCCCGGAAAAATGGTTAATAAAGATGGCATTGATTTGATGTTTTGCTAAGATTTAATGTTTAAGCGATTGAAAAGGGGGAGGTTATGAATAAGATTTGACTGCCTTTGATTTGCTCCAATAAAAGCTGGATCTGTGACTACCCATCTTGGGTTGGAAGTAGAATATGTAGGACTTTTGAGTATATTGTTTTGGAAGTAGAAGATAAAACTCAAATATGTGCTGAGCCTCAGTGGTTGGGGCGTTTGGGTTTGAATGTAACAACCCAAGTTCGATTCTTGGTTGCATCAGAATTTTTTTTTATATTAAGTAACCGGATAAATGTGCCATGGTGGCATTTCCACCTCATCATAGTTGGTGCCATGTCAATATTAAAGTGCCTAGTAAGCATTATACATGTGGCGTATGTAGTCCCATATATATATAGATAAAATGATTAAATAGTTTCTTACCAAGTTATGGTGAATAGCAGCATACGACTAAGATCCGTGAAGGCTAGAACTCGTGTTCGCCATTCGGTTTTGTCGATTCACCTCTGAGATCTTTTGCTTCTTGGGGTCTGTCCAAAGCTTAACTGCGTATTTTAAATTATAAAACTATTATATAAATGAATTATTATTATTATTATTATTATTATTATTATTATAAAGTGTCGATCCAGAATTTACCAACGATCCCAATCCTCCGCGTCTTGTTCTCTGGATGCTTTCTTTTGATCTCCTCAATTTTCTCCAGCCCCCACCGCCAGTAAAGTTATCTTTTTGTACCGATATTTGTTGTCGTCCGACGTTTTGGAGATAATACCGAGCATCATCAACAATCTTATCTCCATTCGGGCCAAAGGTGTGTCGAGATCAAAGTAGTGCCGCAATAAAATATAAATAAAAAATATACAAGTTTTAAATAAACAAACAAGTTTGAATAAATATACAAATTTAAATAAAGGTTAAAAAAACTTACGTAGATGCTCGTGGATGTGGGCCTTGGCCGTTTGGGAACCTTAGCCCATGAATCGCAAAACATGGGAATCGAGTCCAGAACACCTCCCCAACATAGTTGGAGAACCAAGAAGAGTGAGGGCCCATGTGTCCAAACCCTCCGGTTGGGCGAAATTCGATCGACACATGTCGACCATCCAGTGCCTCTTCGCCTTGGTGCCGTGTTCTTCGTGGGACCACGCACCACCTTCCCGCCTTTCCCAATTTTGGCGTTTGGTCTGACTTTGGATTTATAGCCTACAAGTAATCAAATTCAAGTGATGATGACATAAAATAACATTTTATCAATTTAAAATAACATGTAATCAAATACGCTTTAGTGAAAAATAATTGAAATTCTACTACCGGCAATTGGTGCCTATCCTCCTCGAGGGACCACGAGGTGGCGATTACCTCCGTCGCCACCGTGAGACCTAGCTACAACATATGCCATCTGTTAAACGAACATAGAAATTAGTGAATTATTTGGATTAAATGCTATTTAAAAATGCTATAAAATGAATTTAAATGCAGAAAAATAGCAAAAGAGCATGGAAAAATATGAAAACTTCTAGAACATCCTAAATTAATACTGAGAATCAAGGAAAAATAACAGAAACAACTTTTGAGAGCAGGAACTATGATTTAGGCACACAACTGATTTGATAAGCACTATTGAAATAAGCTATAACCTACAAAAAGCTACCACAGGCTCAAACTAACCTAAACTAATCAAGACTAAGCTAATACAACTGATATGGGTCAAATAAGCTCAAGCTAAAAGCACCTAAGCACAAGTTTAGTTTCAAACTACCAAATGCCAAACGGCCCTCAAGTGCCTACTTTAAGCACTAATTAAGCTAGCTTAGAAAAATCACAAAAATAAACTAAAAATATACAGTTACCAACCACCAACCAAAGTGCTATAATCAGAATTTCAGCTGATATGGACTAAAAACAAGGAAATTAAAAATCAAAAATAAGAAAGGATTGAGACTAATGGAACTTATGTGATAAGCATACATGAAATAAGCTAAAAGCTACCTCTAAGCTACTATAAGCTACCACAGTTTAAAACTAACTTAAACTAACTGTAATAAGCCTACTGCAACTAATTTGTACCATAAAAGCTCAAGCTAAAAACATTTTGGCTACATAACAGGTTTCATTAAGCTAATTCCAAACGGCCCTAATGCAGCTACTTTGAGCACTGATTTAGGAGGCTTAGAAAATCCTAAAAATAAACTAAACATACCCAGCTGTAGATCACCAACGAGAACTAATGCCCAAAATTTCAGCTTCTAAGGATTTATCATGCATACCCTACTCATATTAACAGAAGCTAAAAAATACATATATATTCAAAAATAGGAGCTATAAACCGTGACATGTCCCCACTAAAAAAATAAACAAAAAAAATAATAAACATACCTTTGGGCTCGGCTCACAGTTGTGGTCTCGGCTCGGTCTCGGTCTCGGGTTGGTCACACCACAGCTACTATACAAAAAAAAATAAAAATTAAAAATTAAAAATTAAAAATTAAACAATTAACAATTAACAATTAACAATTAACAAATAACAAATAACAACAATTAAAAGAAAAATAAAAATAACGAAAATAAAAAAACTAGCAAAATTAAAAAAAATGTGTACCTGGTCTCGGTCTCGGATGTTGTGAGAGTAGAGGGGAAGAGAAAGAATTAAACAATGAGAGGGTTTGAGAAAAGAATTAAACAATGAGAGGGTTGAGAGTAGCAATGGAGGTGGTGCACAGTGATGCGAGTGTGGGGAAGAGTAGCAGTGGTGGTGGTGTTGGTATGAGAGTAGCAGTGGTGGTGGTGGTGGTGTGAGAGTAGCAGGGTGCTGTGGTGGTGAGTTGAGAGGAGGAAGAAGGGTTTTTTTCATTTTTTTTCCCGAGTGATACCAGATCTGTTAATAATTGAGGTTAATATTTCCTTTTACCTTTTGCCGGGAACAACTCCCCGGTGAAAGTTTTATTTGTCTTCTTGTGACATTTTTGCCGGGGACACGTCCCCGGGGAAACTGATGGCTGGATAAAGCAAAAGTGCGGAGGGAAAATGGAAATTTATTCCAAAACTTTCCCAAGGGACATGTCCCCGGGAAAAAGGTTTAATTATAAAATTAAAACTATCATTTTAAATAATTAGAACTAATAATAAATTATAAAATTATATTGGTGCTATTGGTATACGTATCATGTTAAACGACCAAGTATAGGTGCTATGGTATACGTATCATGTTAAACGACCAAGTATAGGTACTATGGTATACGTATCATTTTAAACGACCGAGTATAGGTGCTATGGTATACGTATCATGTTAAACGAGCGAGTATATGTGCTATTGATATACGTATCATGTTAAACGACCAAGTATAGGTGCATTGATATACGTATCTGTTGGGTTCAGTAAATACCCAAACCCCTTTATCTAGGATTTGAATAGAAAATAGCCCAAGTATTTAATCCGTTACGACGAAACAGTCACCGAGTGCATAGTCTCTCGGTGAGTCATCTTCGTGATACTCTAGGAGAAGAGGCAAAGAAGAAGTCACCCACTCGAGAAGGTGGAACTTAAAGGGTGAAGACCGAGTCAAGAAGAAGATGATGGATTCAATGAGTGATGACAATAACTCACCGAATCCCTAAGATTCCTCTCCAACTTCTTACATCAAGACAAATCAAGTAGAAGATCAAGGATGTAAAGATCAAGAAAGAGCGGGACAAGGCGGAAAGGTTGAATCGATAAGACGAAGTCCTTATCAACCAAAGTCAACTTTCCCGAATGGCAAAGATCGTGCTCGGTGTCATCACCGAATTTAGGAAAGGAGTCTTGTCTCTTACCTAGAATAGTCTTTAAATGTGAGACAAAATACATCAAGATTTTGTCTTCGTCAGATGATGTTAGTTTGTCACTTAGGAAAGAGTCAAATATCATACATGTATAAATAGCATAAGAGATGGAGTGAAAAGGTTGCTTGTGAATTGTAAAACACACATACACGCAAGCCATCTTTTCTCCTCCAAATACAACTTAGTTCCCGAGATAGCTCGGTGAGCTCTAAGAGTTGTGCTCGACTTAGCCCGAGCTTAGAGAGAATCACCCAACTTTGTCATTTCAATACCAAGTACTATTCCGCAAGTACTTGGGTAACGATTCTTTGTTGATTTATTTCTAATAAGAATATGATGTTGAAAATTACTTAGTGTGTTTTCCTTATGTTAATTTAGGTCATAGTTCACTATTAACTTGTTTTATAAACTTAAACTGTTTTAAACTATAGTGAACGGGAACAACAAGTGGTATCGAGCAAGGCTAATTATAAAACTCGTTTTAGGCCGCCTAAAAGTTTTAAATTAGGATCCTATATGGTCGAAATTGATGTACCCCAACTAGTCGATAAAAGGGTGGAGCTTATTCACTATTGCCCTAGACTCAAGTTGGCAAATTCAACAAATGGAAAAAGCGAATGCTTTGCTATTTGATTGGGATGGAACCTTATTATATCAAGTGTATAAATAAAGGTCCATTTGTCCCAAAGATCAAGGGTTGCCCAAACACAAGCTCGGTGGACCTGGATGAAAGGAGAGTGGTCAACCAGACCAAAGACTCAAAGTATCATAATATCTTGTCTTCCGACGATATTATGGAGTCTCGATATAAGTCGTAGTAATCGCTAAGCAAACACAGGATGACCTAGTTCATAGTCATGAAGGACCATCCGATACCAAGGAAAACAGGATAATGGACACGAAACTTGAGTATAACACCTTCGTGGCTAAGGACTCGAAACTCTCTCAAACTTACACCGATACAAAACTCTTTAAATGAACTCTCAAATGATGGTGTTAAGTTGTCCAAGCATGAAATCAATGTTGGTTTTGTAAACAGTCTCCATGAGAAGTGGTTGAATTTCTCTCGGGGACTTAGAAATGCTAATCATATCCAAAATCTTGAGCTTCGAAATTTATGGAAATTTGTCTATGAGGAAAACCTCATCAGCAGACGATACCCCGACTTAAAGAAGTCTCGTGAAGTCAAGAAGTCCCCGACCACTACCTCATCACCAATATCAACCGCTTTTCTAACAATGTAGTTTAAGATTTCCAAGAAAACTCGGATGATGAGCCTGATGTGAGATCAAGTGAGGAGTACCTAAATGACCGAATGTCAATTTCGTGAAAGGGCACTCTCGCTAACTCTCGAAGGTTTATAAAAGAAACAAAGGTTTTCAACTGCTAAAGCAACTAAAGACACCGAATGCTATAAGTGTCATAAAAGGCCATTTTGAAAAAGACTTTTTCAAAACAACTTCGAACCCTCTTACAAACCATCGTGATCTAATCGGCCTTGTGCTTTAGCAAATTTCAACCAAAAATCTATCACCTCATCAAAATGTTCAAAACAACTGATCTTAACAAAACCATTGATAATGAAGCTAAGTATAAGAAAGCAAAAGCTAAGCTTGCATTGCTTGAGGCCATCCCTCGAAACAACAAAAATGTTCAATGCATGCGGGGTAAGAACAAAGGCCTAGTTCTTCAAACCTTTGGTAGGATGAGGAGCCAATCTCATCGGATGATGAAATGGTACATGTCGGTGCTCTAATGGCTCTCTCGAGAAGAAGACAAGCTAGTCGTTGGGAAGAATCATGCTAGGAACGGGAATGGGTCAACATCACAATGCGAAGGTAAACACTTTACTTTCTATGGATGATGACTCGATTGGCGCCTTATATGAATTATCTAAATGTTGACCTTAAGTTTGTAGAAGAGCAAAGAATGAATCTTTTTCTAAGTACAACAAGTTAAGTTTTGAATTGAATAAGTGTAGGGATGAATTGCTTATTTTAAAACAAGCTAAGCTTGAGGTCATCACTTTGCAAATTCAAAACACCGAACTAGTTAAAAGAAATCGAATCTTCAAGATGAACTTAAAAGGCAAATGATATTCTTAATAGTTGGATTGCTAAGAATCTCGTGGTCTTTGATGTTGTGGAGCCCCCAGAGAGCAAGAAGAGAGTCATAGGTGAAGATCATCTCCGACTCTCTCAACAAAGACCGCCTCCTAAGCCATTTGTGTCCGTGGCATGATTACAAATATGTTGGTGATTCTAATTCCGATGATTGGATTGAACGAGTTAATCCCGAGAGTAAGCTTCCAAATTTCGATTCGGAAGGATTCTAGAGCTCGAAAGTCAAGCTCTAAAGAGCATGCTTGACTCCCCGATGTGCCCAGTTAGGATCGAACATATCTTTGAGTCCAAGGAATCTCAAGCACCGCCCACCACCGAAACCTCTTCGTGGTGCCGCCCAAGCTCGAGCTTACTCCACTACAATTCAATCCTCATTCACCAAAAGAAAGGTCCGGACTTGGTAGAACCATCCTACAAAGACAAGCAAAACTAATCCAACAAGAGTCTACTCCCACCGAGACTTCAACATCCTCGTCCCCATCAAGTCGACCAATCAAAGAATCGATCGAACTTGTGAGGAAGCTTATGAAAAAATGGAATCCATTGAAAAGGTCCCCGAACCAATCAAGGAGACAAAGTCGGCTTCCTCCGCCTCAAAGTCTAAGTCACCTCTAAAACAAACAAAAGTGTGATTTGTGTCATTACACCACCATACCATCGACAATCGCTATAGAATCCTTTTTGCATGATCGCAAAAGGATGATCACAGGATCGCAGACCATCTACAAGATGTCGGTCAAGCAAACTATACCAAAGTTGGTCATCGGATGCTTCATCCTCCAAAGTCGCTCCTAAGAATAGAGCAAAACCTTTTCCTCGTGCCCTCACCGTGGGTTTAATGATCATCATCGAGGATGATTGTCTCATGAATACATCTTTGTGATATATGCGGTAATCCGACTCATGAGACATCCCAACATGACAAAGTGTCATTCATGCAAGGAGAAATTCCAAACAACCCGAGTCACCGAGTCATCCTCACCTCTAAATGCAAAACCCGTGGTAGCACCATGCACACAACTATCGACAATGAGTCGATTGCAAATTTCAAAGAGACCTTGAGATCCAAGCCCACTAGTAAGTGGGTCACGAAGAGAAACTAATTCGGTTTACTACTTGTGCAGACATGCCGTGGAGCTTATTTGGCATCTAGACGGTGGATGCTCAAGAAGCATGACCGGTGTGAAGGAATATCGCACAAGTATGTAAAGGAACCAGGCCCAAGGTAGTATTTGGTGATAACTCATCATGTCCCATCAAGGTTATGGTTCAAGAACCGCAATGGAATAGTTTTCTCTAGAATAGCCTATGTCAACGGTCTCAAATACAATCTCATCGGTGTCACCAACTATGTGATGCTAAATACATTGTACAATTCAATGATAAACAAGGTACCATTTTCAATGCCAACAAGGAAGTTGTGTTGATAGCTCCTAGGAGAGATGATGTTTATGTGCTTGACTTGTCAACTCTCTCCCAAGATGGAACGTGTCTCTTTGCTAAAGCCACCGAAACTATCAATTGGTCGTGGCATAAGAGACTTTCACACTTAAACTTCAAAACCTCAACAACTTGGCAAAACAAAACAAGGTCCTTGGCTTACCATCACCGGTTTTGCAAAGACAAACCATGCTCGCACTGTGAAAAGGGTAAACACCACGAGCATCATTCAAAACCAAACAAAATTTCTCCATCAAAGTCGCCTTCACCTCCTCGTGATATGGATCTCTTTGGACCTGTCGGTCCTGTGTCAATCCAAAGATGAGAAGTATACACTTGTCATTGTTGATGAGTTCTCTAGATACACTTGGGTATACTTTCTTTCCAAAAGAGTCAGTAATGATACAATAATGTCATTCATCGAAGATTGAAACCGTAATGACATCATCGTTAAACAAATCGAATCGACAATGGTACCGAGTTCGTAAATCAAGAGCTTGAGAGCTTCGTGATGAAAAGGAATTTCTCAAAATTTCTCTTCTCCATATACCCCGAACAAAATGGGGTTCTTTGAAGGAAAACAGAACTCTCATTGAGGTTGCTAGAACCATGTTAAATAGATCACCCTCTCAAAGCATTTCTCGGATCAAGTAGTCAAAACTGTTACACTCAAAACAGTCAATCATTGTCAAAAGACATAATAAAACCCCATATGAGATCTTCAAAGGTAGACTTCGACATCGCCTATTTTCATGTGTTTGGATGTCCTGTGTTCATTCACAACCACAAGGATCATCTAGGCAAGTTTGATGCAAAAGTCGATGATGGATACTTTTAGGCTACTCACCGATCTCCAAAGCCTTCGTGGTTTTAACACAAGGAGACAACAAGTCGAGGGAACCTTTCATGTCACCTTTGATGAAAGTGCCGAAAACATCAGTTCACCAACACCTCGATGGAGGAAATAGGAATTGATGACTCATCAAGATATCCTCCCGATGAGTACTACATCGAACTTAATTCCTCATATCAAGTTGATGCCGACATCTCATATTATGTCTTACTCACAACCTACCCCAACCAATCATCAATGAGTTCATTGAAAATCGGCCCGTCCTCGCTGGGATAAGTAACAATGATCCAAATGATCGTGAACCAGAACTCATGATCCTCAACTGATCAAAACATCTCTACAGATGTTCTATATGATTCTGTGGCCTTGCACCGAACTCACATCCGAACTCCCAGGACATCTTCAAGCTCGCATCCCGCACCACAAAGTAAGTGGACAAGATCTCGTGACATTGAGCTTGTAAACATCATTGGTGAACCCACCGAGGGCATGCTCACTAGAAGCATGGCCGCTAGTCTAACCGCAGCTTCACCAATGAATGTCTATATGTCGATTACCTATCGGACATAGAACCCAAAAGTGTCAATGAAGCTCTAAAATACCCAAGTCGGGTTCATGCTATGCAAGAAGAATTGCAACAGTTTGATAAAACAAGGTCATGACCTTGATCAAATGTCCTCGAGGATGTAGTAGTCATAGGAATGAAGTGGGTTTTCGTAAACAAAAGCGATGAAAATGGCATCGTCATTAAAAACAAAGCCGACTTGTAGCCAAAGGTTACAACAACAAGAAGGCATTGACTATGATGAGACATTTGCTCTGTTGCAAGAATGGAAACCATCAGATCTTCCTTGCATATGCAACATACATGAACTTCGAGTCTACCAAATGGATGTCAAAAGTGCATTCCTAAATGGTGATCTCAAGGAAGATGTGTATGTTCAAGAACCTCCGTGCTTTGAGAGTAGTGAATTTCGACTATGTCTCGCAAGCTTGACAAAGCCCTTTATGGACTTAAACAAGCTCCCGTGGCATGGTATGAAACTCTCGGCCTTCCCGATACAAAACAAGTTTGTCGAGGAAAGATAGACAACACAATCGTTTGTCTATAGAACCCAACAGATGTGATACTAGTCCAAGTGTATATTGATGATATCATCTTTGGCTCAACAAACTACAAACTTTGCAAACAGTTTGAAAAATTAATGACAAAGAAGTTTGAAATGAGCATGATGGGGAACTTACTTACTTTCTTGGACTACAAATCGTGCAAACTAATAAAGGAATATCCATCACCAAGAGAAATACACCAAATCTCTTGAAGAAATATGAGATATTTGACTATGCCTCGGTGAAGACACCAATGGTCCCACCTAACAACCTTGGACATGATCTCACCGGCAAATCGGTCAATCAAACTCATTTCGAGGGATTGTTGGCTCATCGATGTATCTAACGCTACTAGACCGTATATACAATTTTCACTGTCTAATAGCAAGATATCAATCCAATCCCAAAGAATCCCACCTCACCGCAGATAAAGAATACTCGGTACCGAAGGAACCCCAAACCTTGGACTCTATTATCCAATATGCTCGTGGTTTGATCTCGAGGTTACTCGATTCGATTATCTTTGTTGCAACATGGATGTAAAAGTACCTCGTGGTCCTGTCAATTTCTTGGAGGAAAAGCGGTGTGTTGGAGTGCAAAGAAGCAACAATCGGTGGCTATGTCCTCACCGAAGTCGAATATGTAGTTCAAGCAGGATGTTATGCCAATGTATTATGGATGAAAAGTCAACTCAATGACTATGACATCCATTACAAAATGGTGCCCATCTTCCGTGATAACACTAGTGCAATTGCAATCTCAAACAACCTCGTCCTCCACCAAAGAACCAAACACATTGATATCGATATCACTTCATCGGGGATCACATAATGAAAGGAGACATAGAACTTCATTTCATCCCCATCGAATATCAACTAGCCGATATCTTCACCAAACCTCGATGAACCTACCTTCGTAAGACGAAAAGTCGAATTGGGAATGCTTGACATTGAAAGTCAAGTATCCGAAACCAATCTCGAGAAGTTCTCGAAATGGTTCATCCTCCTGAATATCCAAACCAACCTCTCACCTGAATAAGTAAGACTCATTCGTGGTCCCCGACACTTGACAAAGAGCATTGAATGAGTAACTAAATGATCTAAATATCGCTACTTAAATGTCCTAGGTTGGTAACTTTGCCAATTTAATAAAGGAATATATGTCTCTTTGTCTTATGTCATCCCACTTGGCATTTAATGCCTCTCACAAAAATATCAAATTGATATTTTATCTCTCGCAAAAGTGCACTTTAACTATGCACCGCAATCGTTCCTTGAAAAACGGATTTTATGCGGGTAATAGAGTGGTAGCATTAAATGTGGAAATTCAAACGTCTTCAAAACCGACTCTTAATATTCCCATTTGTGCACAAAACACCCTCTTATCACTCTATAAATACCCTCTTCCAACACAAACAACACACACAAATCTTTTTCGCAAGAAAACTCACAAAATCATTTCAAAATTCAAAACATTTGTGTGTGTTCAAAAACTCTTAAAACCTCTTTTGGAAAACCCTTCTTGTAAACATTTACAAAAGTTTTCATCACAAACTTGAAGAAATCTAAATACTTTGATTGTTCTAGTCATAACATTTTTTTTAATCCTAAAATCTTTGTTAATGGAAATGGCTAGAACACAATCTCTCCAGTTTGCTTCTCAGTGGGTAGGGGATCTTACTAACGTTGAATTCAAAACAAATAATGTCATAGGAAATTTTGAATATCCTGAAAATGTCCCAACCTATAAAGACATTATAAAAATTTTATTCAACCGCCCACTTAAACGGCCTTTGTAAATGTCCTCAAGAGGTACCCAAACTACCTCGTGGAGTTTTGGCTCTTGCTAGAGCCTTTGACCCGACACCTTCCATCGATGAGAATAACCTTAGACCTCTCGTGAGTATCTCATCGAGTTCTATCTAAATGGGGAAACAATACACCTGGATTACAAAACGTTTTGCACTACAACAGGTTAGATTATAACAAAGGCACTTATGTCGCCCATCCCGAACCCTCCACAGTGAAGGATGGGTTAAAACAAATCGTTTTAGATCCAACTTTTGGACAAGACCCCGTCACTAAAAGCTCATTTCCGTGGCTTGGAGGATCCTCTTCACTTTTGTGATTCGTGTCCTCGTGGAACCACTCATCCACCGAACAAGTTAACTCTATTCGGTTGATGATGGCATACCGCTTGATGAATGGGGTCACTTTGTCGACATAGGGGAGATCATTTACGTGATCTCAGAAGCTACAAAGCAAAACTAGGACGGCACGTTTCGTATCCTAGGTTTGTCTCTTGTGCTCGCAATCGCATCGGGTTCAAAGTATACTCGGGATGAAAAATTTGGAAATTTACCGCATCCCGAGCCCATCAAATTTTCAAAGGACCCATCCTCGTCACTCCCATCGATTGACGCCCACATGATTGTCAAACAATCAAAGTGGATCAAGTGTCTCCAAACCCCGCCTAAAAAGAAAAGGGAAGTCTCGATGGGACTAAGACTAAACCAAAGTCTCGGGGCCCCGAGGCTTGAGGAGCACTGACCCAAGAGGCACAAAAGCCCTTGACCAAAAGACACCCACCGACGAGGCAACAACCACCCGGTGACAACGAAGGACACCGATACATCACGGTCGGTGCCCTTGGTCACACCTACTACTCCCAAGATCCGGAGGAAACAAACAACCCGGTAGGGGCGCCTTCCACAACGCCCAAATGATGACATTAGCAAATCCAAGCCTTTGTCCGAGGGCACCGATCTCCTAAAGACTCGGAGGAATCAAACAACCGGCGATAGGGATACAACTATCACCGACTCGCTAAAGGCACTGGAAACGCCCACCGTGTCTCGGGGTCTCTGGGGACAAAGACTCGGAGGAAAGAAACAACCCGCCGATATGGAACCCACAACCAATCGACTCGGCGAAGACACGGGAAACGCCCACCGTTGTTCGAGGGTCAACGGGGACAAAGACTCGGAGGAAACATACCACTGCCGATATGGAACCCATCACCAACCCCAGTTAACTGCTGTCGATGTCACCCTTGGGATATTATTCTCACGAAGATGAACTTGCCGGCCCGATGATGAAATCTTATCGGTGGAGAAGAAATGGACCAGAGATTCAAACCCGAACAAGAGCCTCAACGATCCAAAGTATCTTGAATCACCGGTCAAGCGACAATAATGACTCCTCTTCATCTACTGATGAATTTGAAAGATTTGATAATGTTTTCCCACTCACCGAAAGAAAACTAGTTCGATGGATCACCAAAGCTTCAAGAAGGTTATATTCGGGGTCAACGACACATTGTAACAACATGGCGAATTGGGGAGCAACACCAAGCCATATAAACCATCGATTGTCAAATAGGAATCCGCCATATCAGTTTGACAACAACCTCCCCCGCCATTTAGCCTGAAACCGCAATGACCTTGATGATATGATTCAAAACTTTAAGAATCGCATGGAGAATTTGGACCCAAATCTAGGGAAGAATTATTAAACCAATACATGCTCCCAAAACTTCACAACTCCCTCCCTTTCCCACCCAGCTTATCCCTTCTCCCACTCCCGAGAGAGTCACAGGAACTTCCATATGTGTGAATCGCAAAACTCAGCCTATCACCTCATGAACTCCTCACATCACCTTATCTCTTCCAACCCCTCCTCATCATCATACCAATAGAGAATGTTAATACCATTCAAAACAACCTAATCCCTAGTTGCAAATTCGAATCCACCTTGATACTCTCGATCATGGCCAAAACCACTTTTCCCACCACTCAAACCAAATCAATGGCCAATATCAACTCAAGTCATCCAATGGTTGATTTTATGCTTCACCTTCTGAATGGATTCACCCGCATTTCCGAGGAGAAGCATCTTTTCCGATGGAGATTGGTATCGAGTCAAGCTAGCGACTTCAGAAGAGTTAAACATGGGTTTACCACCTAAGGAGATGCCCCACAGTAGTTAGTTTTAAATTTTAAGTATGTACGCTTTTTATGTTTATGTTTTAATTAAACTCTAGGATGTAATCTTTTGTTTCATTGTACCAAACTCAAGTAGTATTATCAATGGCTTGTGGTAATGTACTTTTAAACATCAATTTCAAAGCTTAACTAAGTTTCAAGTTTATTGTTCATCGCTGAACCATTAATTTTTTCTCAAAATTTCTAGGACTAGCTTCAAATTCTATTGTCCAAGCTTTTAGTAGCTGCATATTTTTAAGCTCAAACAAGTTTATGGAAGCTACTTATAGCTTTTGTCATAAATGGTGTTGAAAATGTATGTTATTTTTAAGCAATATGTCATGTGGTGAAAAAGTTAATTAAACTTTTGTTCACCAACGCTTTGATTTAAAGTCAATATGGGATGAGGATATTGAAATCGCTTGGAAACTTAGTGTTTGGATCTACTTATAATGAGGTGTGAGATTGGTTTAGGTGTTAAGTTTCATTGCTTTAGGTTCACATAGGCCCGAGAAACTCATTTCACCATCAAAATTCATTTGCATTCACTTATAGTCAAAATTTTCCATGATCTCGTCTTAATCGCATATCTCGCTAGAATTTTCAAAAGCAAAAGCTTGTTTTAGGTTTGTAATACATAGACATAGATTGCATTAGGTCTATTTCATCATAATACATCAACATCTGTCCACAAATTGGTTTTAAAGTTCATAAAGTTAAATTTACAAACCGCTTCAAAGTCAAACATGAAAAATCCATTGAGCCCAACAGGATGATTTTTCATAGTTTCGCTTTCCAAATCAAGTGAAACTTGGGGTTTAAAAACTTCAGCTTGGCCTATTTTCTTATTATCATTTTTGTAGATTTTGTCAATTTTTATAAGCTCTAAAATTGCTTGTCAACTTGACTTATTTGCCTGTCTGCAATGCACCGACCGCCATACCGAGTCTCGCATGTGGTCTGGTGGTTTGTCAAAAGCTCAATAGAGCTTATCTAGGTCTCATTTTGGTTTACAAGTTCTTGCCGATCTAGTTTAGATTCCAAACCCGGTTTTCATTTTCACTTATGGGGTAGCTTGTGCTTAAGCTTTAAAGCGGTAGCCATCGCTTTTAGCACTTGAGATTTTAAAACATCAAATCATGGCAGTGAGTATTTAGAGGTTAAGGATAGTTGTAATTAGTTGCAGTTGAGTAGTTTAAGCTTATTATAGCTTCTGTGAAAGTTTGGTGCTCATTTGTAGCCTTTGGCTTATTCCAAGTGCTTATTTATAAGCACTTGTAACTGCAGTTTCATATTCTACCACATAAGCCACTATTTTTCTATTTTTCTTAGATTCAGTATATTAAATTAGACTTTTCCTGAATTTTTCATATTTTTCTAGGTCAGTTTGCTATTTTTCATCATTTAAAAGCAGCTTTTAGGTAATTTTAATTAGCTTTTAATACAATTAATTCGTAAAAGTTTCAAAAAATAATTTTTCATTTTCCTAGGTTAAGATAAATATAAAAGTCAAAAAATATTTTTCCAGATTTTTCATAGTTTAATTTGTAATTTTTAGCAATTTAATTAGTTAAAAATAGTTTTTAATTCATAGAAAATAGAAAAATAATCAGAAAAATACAAATTTAGTTTTGAAAATTCTTTTTAGTTATTTTAGATTTTTCTAAGCCATAATTTCATTTTTCTAGCTTTATTTCATATTTTCTTGTATTTTAGGTTATTATTAAATAGTTAAAAATAGTTTTTAATTAATAATAATTAAATAAATAGTTATAAAAAATAATTTTCTTTTTCTAAAAATTTTCTCTTATCATTAGGTTTGTAAAAATGTCATTTTCATATTTTTAGGATTAATATTGTTTCATTTTCACATTTTCTCTTGTACGTCACGTAGTTTTTAAGTTAAGTTTTATAAAAGATAAATCAAAAACATCAGTTTAAAAATAGTGATAGTGTTTATTTAATATATTTTATCTTTTAATTTCCTTTAATTTGCATTTAAGCCCCGTAGTTTATATAACTTTTCTCGTAGTTATAATCAATCACAACTCTTTCCGCTCAAATCCTCTCGATCACTATACGCTCGACTATTCTCGCACGCTTTCGTTGGGACATAACGACCGGGAAACACTATACTCTCCTCGACTTCATCAGATTGGTGTTCGAACTGCTTTAAGTTTCTTACGGTTAGCCATTCACAAGTGGCTAGCGCGCTGAGATAACTGACGGTTTCGCACCAATCATCGATGTCACCGATATTATTCTCTCAAGATGAACTTGCCGAGATCGATGATGAAATCTTATCACCGAGAAGAAATGGACGCCGAGGTTCAAACCGAACAAGAGCCTCAACTCGATCCAAAGGAGTATATCAATCACCAACAAGCGACGATAACACGACTCTCTTCATCTACGATGAATTTGAAAGATTTGATAATGTTTTCCCACTCACCGAAGAAAACTAGTTGATGGATCACCAAAGCTTCAAGAAGGTTATATTCTCGGGGTCACCGACATCGCGGGAGCAACACATCGAGGTCAGCGCGAGTTATGCCGATCTAAAGGTCAAGTACATGGTTTTGATGAAAATGTTCATGAGCATAGGGATCTCGATGTATGACAACATTCACCGAACGGATGAAAACATGGCTAAATTCCTCGAGCATCTTCGTGGTGTAGGTACCACGATAGATGAAATCGGGAGTTTGTCAAAGAAGACCCAAGACTCAACTCTAAAGTCTTTGGAGGCTACCGAGAACACTTGAAACAATCCTCAAACCTCACCGAACCGCTTTAATATGCTCAAACTGCAAATGTTGTGGTCTTCCATCCTCGGCCCGTCTCTTCAAAATACATGGACTCTCTAAATACGCAGTGGCTACCTTGGCTCTGCATCCTCATCTCCGCCCGGAATCTTGGGCCCAGAAATGACCTTGGAGGGTTCTCAAAGCTAATTTGGAAACAAAAGTCACGGTACTCAATCGACACTTCGCACATCAAGGCTATGATCTCGAAATTTATCAGCCTTCAGGTCAAGCCGCCACCCTCTTTAGCACCCACTCCAACTCTTGCCTCACCGAGGCTCCTACAAGATTGAGGGAGAATATTCTTCAAGAGACTCCTTCTCACACTTGAGGGGAGCCAACACCAACAAGATAGTGGCTCAAATCTCATCATCCCCACCGGCCTTAGCAACACCGATCTCATCAATCCCACCAACAACATCAACAACAACAACACCGACAAGAATCACCCAATAACAACAACACCACCACCCCGGTAGCAACTTCATCTTCCTCGTGGCGGACAAAGGAAAGGCAAGATGGCAACTTCGAGCCACGAGAAGATTCCCTATAAAATCGACGACACTGAATACCGCCACACAAGAACGGTGAGTAAACACCTTGCTAAAGAAGAAAATGATTGAAACAAGCCGAGAAGAGAAAAGAAAGAAAAGCATCGAAAAGGTTGTCACCAAGAAGCCGAGAACATGGGATTAGATCCAAGCAAACTTCAAAAGGGTCGTGCAGGCAAAAGTTCAAGGAGGCTCAGCGGCTCGATGGTCGCAATGAAAAAGGTTGGAAGAAAAGAAGAAGAAAAGCTCAAGCTCTCGTGCAAAGCAGATCGAGGAGTACAACTGGTCAATGACAAGCCAAGGCTTCTGAAAAAATCATGATGTCGAATCATCCCCAATACCAAACCACCGCCATGAACGCCTATGAGGGTTGATAAAAGACACTTGAGGTCCATGATCCCTCAAATTCACCGACTTTGGGATCACCGAACTTGATGAGCTTGGTCCAATCATTGAAAAGAAGAAGAATGCGGTGGTTAAGGACTGATGAAAATGCTCAAGAAAAGATATGAAAGATCGAGAGATTGTCCACCCAACTGGAATTCAGTCACTTTAATCGCATTCTCTAGGATCTCAACCACAATCATCCACTAGCAAAAGGAAGAGAGTTGAGTTCCAAACTGAGATTAAAGTGCCTGGACTGGAGTGTTGGTGTGAGAGTAGCAGTGGTGGTGGTGGTGTGAGAGTAGCAGTGGTGGTGGTGATGGTGTGAGAGTAGCAGGGTGTTGTGGTGGTGAGTTGAGAGGAGGAAGAAGGGTTTTTTTTCGTTTTTTTTCCCCCCGAGTGAGACCAGATCTGTTAATAATTGAGGTTAATATTTCCTTTCACCTTTTGCCGGGGACAACTCCCCGACGAAAGTTTTATTTGTCTTCTTGTGACATTTTGCCGGGGACACGTCCTCGGGAAAAAGGTTTAATTATAAAATTAAAACTATCATTTTAAATAATTAGAACTAATAATAAATTATAAAATTATATTGGTGCTATTGGTATACGTATCATGTTAAACGACCAAGTATAGGTGCTATGGTATACGATCATGTTAAACCACCAAGTATAGGTGCTATGGTATAATGATCATTTTAAACGACCGAGTATAGGTGCTATGGTATAATGATCATGTTAAACGAGCGAGTATATGTGCTATTGGTATAACGTATCATGTTAAACCACCAAGTATAGGTGCATTGGTATACGATCATGTTAAACCACCAAGTATAGGTGCTATGGTATACGATCATGTTAAACGACCAAGTATAGGTGCTATGGTATACGTATCATTTTAAACGACCGAGTATAGGTGCTATAGTATACGTATCATGTTAAACGAGCGAGTATATGTGCTATGGTATACGTATCATTTTAAACGACCGAGTATAGGTGCTATGGTATACGTATCATGTTAAACGAGCGAGTATATGTGCTATTGGTATACGTATCATGTTAAACGACCAAGTATAGGTGCATTGGTATACGTATATGTTGGGTTCAGTAAATACCCAAACCCCTTTATCTAAGATTTGAATAGAAAATAGCCCAAGTATTTAATCCGTTAACACAAACAGGTCACTGAGTGCATAGTCTCTCGGTGAGTCGCCTTCGAGGATACAAGAAGAGGCAAAGAAGAAGTCACTCCACCCGAAGGCGGAACTTAAAGGGTGAAGACCGAGTCAAGAAGAAGATGATGGATTCAGTGAGTGATGACAATAACTCACCGAATCCCTAAGATTCTCTCCAACTTCTTACATCAAGATAAACCAAGGATGTAAAGATCAAGAAAGAGCGGGACAAGGCGGAAAGGTTGAATCGGATAAGACGAAGTCCTTATCAACCAAAGTCAACTTTCCTCGAATGGCAAAAGATCGTGCTCGATGTCATCACCGAATTTAGGAAAATAGTCTTGTCTCTTACCTAGAATAGTCTTTAGAATGCAGACAAAATACATCGATTTTGTCTTCTTTATGATGTCGCTTGTCACTTAGGAAAGAGTCAAATATCATACATGTATAAATAGCATAAGAGATGGAGTGAAAAGGTTAAGCTCGTGAATTGTAAAACACACATACACGCAAGCCATATTTTCACCTCCAAATATAACTTAGTTCCGAGATAGCTCGGTGAGCTCTAAGAGTTGTGCTCGGACTTAGCCTCGAGCTTAGAGAGGAATCACCCAACTTTGTCATTTCAATCCCAAGTACTATTCCGCAAGTACTTGGGTAACGATTCTTTGTTGATTTATTTCTAATAAGAATATGATGTTGAAAATTACGAGCGTGTTTTCCTTATGTTAATTTCACCATAGTTCACTATTAACTTGTTTTATAAACTTAAACCTGCTTTAAACGATAGTGAACGGGGAACAACAGTATCATGTTAAACGACCAAGTATAGGTGCTATGGTATACGTATCATGTTAAACGACCGACTATAGGTGCTATGGTATACGTATCATGTTAAACGAGTGAGTATATGTGATATTGGTATACGTATCATTTTAAACGACCGAGTATAGGTGCTATGGTATACGTATCATGTTAAACGAGCGAGTATATGTGCTATTGGTATACGTATCATGTTAAACGACCAAGTATAGGTGCATTGGTATACGATCATGTTAAACGACCAAGTATAGGTGCTATGGTATACGTGATCATGTTAAACGACCGAGTATAGGTGCTATGGTATACGATCATGTTAAACGAGCGAGTATATGTGCTATTGGTATCACGTATCATGTTAAACGACCGAGTATAGGTGCTATGGTATACGTATCATGTTAAACGAGCGAGTATATGTGCTATTGGTATCGTGATCATGTTAAACGAAGCGAGTATATGTGCTATTGGTATACGATAATGTTAAACGAAGCGAGTATATGTGCTATTGGTATCGATCATGTTAAACGACCAAGTATAGGTGCTATGGTATACGTGATCATGTTAAACGACCAAGTATAGGTGCTATGGTATACGATCATTTTAAACGACCGAGTATAGGTGCTATAGTATACGATCATGTTAAACGAGCGAGTATATGTGCTATTGGTATAACGATCATGTTAAACGCACCAAGTATAGTTGCATTGGTATACATATCATGTTAAACGACCAAGTATAGGTGCTATGGTATCGTGATCATGTTAAACGATCGATTATAGGTGCTATGGTATCGTATCATGTTAAACGAGCAGTATATGTGCTATTGGTATACGATCATTTTAAATGACCGAGTATAGGTGCTATGGTATACGATCATGTTAAACGAGCGAGTATATGTGCTATTGGTATACGATCATGTTAAACGACCAAGTATAGGTGCATTGGTATACGTATCATGTTAAACCACCAAGTATAGGTGCTATGGTATACGATCATGTTAAATGACCGAGTATAAGTGCTATGGTATACGATCATGTTAGACGAGCGAGTATATGTGCTATTGGTATACGATCATGTTAAACGCTCGAGTATAGGTGCTATGGTATACGATCATGTTAAACGAGCGAGTATATGTGCTATTGGTATCGATCATGTTAAACAAATGAGTATATGTGCTATTGGTATACGATCATTTTAAACGACCGAGTATAGGTGCTATGGTATACGATCATGTTAAACGAAATGAGTATATGTGCTATTGGTATCGTATCATGTTAAACCACCAAGTATAGGTGCATTGGTATCGATCATGTTAAACGACCGACTATAAGTGCTATGGTATCGTGATCATGTTAAACCACTGAGTATAGGTGCTATAGTCTACGATCATGTTAAACGAGCGAGTATATGTGCTATGGTATATGATCATGTTAAAGCTACCAAGTATAGGTGCTATGGTATATCGATCATGTTAAACGACCGAGTATAGGTGCTATGGATACGTATCATGTTAAACGAATAGTATATGTGCTATTGGTATAACGATTATGTTAAACCACCAAGTATAGCAACAACAAGAACAACAACAACAACAACAACAACAACAAAGAACTACAAGAACAACTACTACTTTGATTAGCAACAACAAGAACAACAACAACGACTACAACTACAACAACAACAACAACAACAAAGAATAAAGAATAAAGAATAAAGAACAACAACAACAACTACTACTACTACTACATACTAACTACTACTACTACATCCGAAGATTTTCCATGTCACCAAATCATTTCACTAAGTAATGCATCCGACCGACATGCGTGGTGACAAGGAATCGCCATTTCAAGTTTGGCCTCAAGCACCCTTATTGTTGTCTCTAGCACATGTTTTTGTGTTTCCACAAGTTTATCCTAAGATCTTTTCATGGCAAATGAGCACTCGTTGGTGCAAGTAGATTGTTCTTAAGTACTAAATCAAATGCATCCTTTCACATAAAATATCCACATCCATTATCTTTTCGGTCATTGTTACATAATAAGAAAATTTTAAGATATTACAACCCAATTATTTGTATATTTATATAAATAGAAAACGTATGATTGTTCACCTTTGACAGAGGACATGAATAATATTGTCGTCCAGATGAATAATCTCTATGTGATGTTCTTAATTTTATATTTCCGCCCACAAGAACACATAAAAGGATTAAATTGTTCCATCTCGTGTTTTGAAATTTGTGTGAAGATAAGATATGGTAGAAATTCGTGAAGATAAGATATGGTGGTTTTGAGGATAAGAAATTTGTGAAGATAAGAAATTTGAGGATAAGATATGGTATATAAAGTGTAATTTTTGGATAAGGTTTTCTGGTGACACGTCCCCAAGAAAAGGTTTATGGAATTTTACCGCGAACAATTAACATGCTTTGGACTTTGGTCAAAATTTGATAAAAGTTGAAAATACTTTTCGGCGACACGCCCCCAAGAAACTTTACGTTGAATTTTAATCGTCCGGCCAAAGTTTGATAAAATCAAAGTCACTTTCGCCGGACGTGTCCCCAGAAAGTCTAGCGTTGAAAATTTCATAACAGTCAGTGAATTCACGCCACGTCAGATTCAATTTTGTCGTTTAGTGACTTTCGCCGGAGAATTTGTGTCCCCGGTGAAAGTCTCCTCGCCCGTCCGTCTGATTGTTGTGATGAAATGATTGCTATATTGTGAAGCTAAACAAAGAAAGTACGAAAATTAAAAGTCTTAGAAACCGCTGCAAAGCGCGGTCCCATTTTACTCGTCCTATACATTTAGTTATATCAAATGCGACAGCTGAGAGGTCCATGTGATGCCGAGTTAAGGTAGTAGACCATTATATTTGCAATTGACTCTTCATGCATGAATGCTCTTAAAGTCACATGCATGGATTACTACAAATAAAGTAGCAATGAAAACACATGTTCTGCTTAATTTTATTTAGACTCGCAAGAGAAAAAAAAACACGTTTTCACTTTACAAACATGTTTACATTTTACGCACATGGAAGAGCTGAGTAAAGTTAATCAATCGATAGGGTGTAAAAGAATTATTTACACACAGCTGATTAATGCACTCTTAGATTCACACAAACTTTCAAATTCTTTATACATATATGCAAACATAGAGAAATTAATAACTAATAACTTTGAATTTTCGTATTTGGTGTAATGACTTATTTAACCCAAACTTACTTTAAAGAGCGACAAAATAGGACGACAACTTTTCTACAGGAACCTTCTCAACATCGTCACGAATGCCCAAATCTTTATTCTCTCTCTTTGAAAAAGATCGTGGAATAGCCGTTAATAACCGCTGCACAATCTCATCAATTCCATCTTGTAAGTAAGTCGAACTTGTTGGATGAACCATATTGGCTTGACTGCTCCTCCCTTGGTAATTTTTATTAGTGCTCCATAGCCCAGTCTTACAGTAAAGTGCAAGATCCTCACAGTTATTATTCATCAAATCATACTCTTTATACCCATTTTCATACAGATAATTAGCCCTGTGTATCACTTCTTCCGGTGGATCTGATCTTGCAGTGGTGCATGTTCCGCCTCTAAGTTTGAAAAGAAGGAATCCGTGACTTGCTTGGTATTTAAATCGGTATAGAGACCCATTTTTTATAAAGCAGTCAATGCAAGACACCCTTACTCCACTTCCAGTTACTTTCTCCAACCCACAATATTTAGGTTTCGGGCAAGGAATTAGCTTTTATCGCCCACAGAACTTGAGCTCCCTACTGAAAACGAAACTTCCACGTTTTGGGTTCACAAAATTAATAACTTTGTCTTCTCCTATGAAAATGCCTGCATGTGTCTCAAACAAACTAATTAATTACCAAGTACTACTAGTTATAAGTGAATAAAGACAAACACTTTCGAAATACTACTAGTTAAGAGTGAACTAACCATGGTGACTATATACTTGTTTCCTCCAAGTATATATATGGTCTCCTACCTTCAGCTCGGATCTCTCGATTTTCTGTGAAAATATGTCCATTGGTATCAATTAAATTTGTTCACGTACATTAAGGCTTAGATGTGGTTATATATACGAATTACATGGAGGAAAAAGAAATGAAAGTCCCTTTAAAGCTATTAACAAGCGTTACTACAAAAGACGCAACACCCACGAAATTTTCAAGGGGAAAATTTTCAAAGGAAAATACCTACGGAATTCCTAGAATTTTGTATGGTAGTAGTCCATGATAAGTCAGGATAATGTAGGACACTAGGAGACCTTCAATCAATATACACCATTCGAGTTAAACATCATTAGATTATTATTGTATAAAATCAAATTTCTGAAGCTCAAAGCAATCATATACGATCAATCCATCATTGAATCCCATACATTCAATTCATGATCTCCCAAACGATTACACATATGGGCTAAAGCTTGTTGAGCTTATATGGAACCGAAAGGTTTTATGGATATTTAAATATATATATGTTCGGATTCGAACTCGAGACTTGGATTGCACACATTACGTATGAGAGTTGATGTTAATAATTAATATATAAAATGTTATTATTAATTATTAGTCACTTAAATAAAATATAATAATAGTTAATATTTAACGGGTTTTGACTAACGGTCGTTAAATATAAACTAAAAGGACTAGAGATGAAATTACAAGTCGGAAAGTTCTAGAATCCCTTGGGATTGCCTTTGGTCGATCGGTTGGGTTCCAAACCCAATACCACTCAAACTTGGTCACCAAGTTAAGTTACCTATAAATACAATTCATCAGATTCATTCACAACTTAACTCCGGATCACCAATATACCTAATTCTCTCTCTCTCTCCTCTTTGTGTGGCGGTCAGATACCCTCACCCAAGGGTGTTCGATTTTGCTTAACTCAAAGAAACAAGTGTTTGGTTTTATTTGTGATTCAAGAAACTAGCTTTTCACATCAAATCGCTAATAGTGCGTGTGTACAAGAACGAAGGACAAGCACGCTGAGCTTGTAATCTTGGTGGTCGACTTTTGGTTGGGTCGAATTATATAAACCCTAAAGTTAGGGTTTTGGGTTTTGGTTCTTGTTCAATCATCGTTTGATTCTTGAATTCTAAAAGCACGATTTTCTTATTCGGTTAATTACTTACATATATTATTCCTATTTACCGCCACGCTGCATGCTTTGATGATGTTATTTGTTTTATATAATTGTTATGAGTATAAAATCCCAACAGGTGGCATCACGAGTCGTTAATATGATGTAATTAATTACCAAACACATAAAAATTGGATCTTTATGATTATATGCATGTTTTTTATGGTTTCTAGGGTTTGAATTTGAACCCTAATTTTTAAATATAGGGTCGATTACCCTTATTTTATTTAATTAGGTTTTAATTTTGTAAAACTTGTAGAAACCCTAGGATTGCATGCTAATTTTATGTGGTTAATTAATGAATAATTGTTATGTGACATGTAATATGCGATCTTGGGTGATAATTGTTATGCGAATCCATGGTGGAACATGCATGTTTTGCCATGGAGTATTGTTTATTGTTTATTGATTAATTGTTAAGTGATACACACATGTTCTATTTATTTAATAATTATTGAATTGAGGAAGACCTCAATTATAACTAATAAAAATTAGTTATGTGCTAATTGGTATATTATTAACTTTGGCCACGCAATCGACTTGTCGATGTATGTGGCTCTTCTACCTTGTAGTTGAAAGCCCTAATTAATGTATGCATTTATTTACGCCTAGAATTGTTTATTAGAGTTTATTGAAATAATTATGCATGTGGCTAATTGTTTTTACATATGTTAAATTGTTTAGTTATATGTTTATATTATTTGAGTGTGTTTAATTTTTATTAAAGTGCTTTTTTGTTTATAAATTGTTTGACATGTTAGTAAGCAAAAAGGGTTTTTGAATAGAAAATTAAATGGACTAAATAATGGCGAAATTGATTTGTTATCTAAGAATTATTCTTGAACTTTTAATCGATTGATGCGACTGTACTAAATGGTTAGAACGGCTCACCCACTAGAACAAACTATAAAGGGGTTGTTTAAGAATGCGCATCGCAAGACTGAATGGATGTCTAAGGTTATGCTTTAGCGCCACCGGTCCTCCGCCTCATGAGTTCGATTGGAGCTACCTAGCATGACTATTCTATGTAACGAAGCATCTTAGTGCAAAGTTGTAAGTTTCTCAACGCATCGATTAAAACTTTGTAGAATTCAATCTTAGCAATTAAAATCTAATGTAAGTTTTTTCGAAAATATTATGTTATAAAGTTGTATGCATGCTTCTTTATACATAAGTTTTGATTACACGTCAAAAATTGTACCCTTTAAATTTAAGTTTATGCCATCTAATGATATGAAACACTTGAAGTTGTAATTTAGTTATGTGAGACCTTGATCTAGATTACGATGAACGAAAGTGAATTATTTTGTGTGTGAGACCTCGCCTTTATGATTTGCGCTTCTAAATTAGAAAACTTAATTAAGTTAGTTAGTGTGACCTATGACGTAAGGCATAAGATGGGATAAAACATGCTTACGTTTTGCATTAATTGTTTTGGCAAAATTGTAAATCCCATAATTTTGGAATTGAAAACTTATTTGTCAATTATCGTTTTCAACGATTACCTATTCTATACTTTCATCACTAGCGATCAACCGATGTGGTGAAACTATAATAATGAGGATCTAAAATTCAAGGAAAATACTATGGTTAGTATGAATATTGACCAAAGGGTATTTTATTTTCTTGAATGTTTACTTATCGAAAGTACTAACTTTTGAACTTTTATTTTCGTGAGAAATGGCTCAAATTGAATCTCGCACTAGCCTCGTCGTTCAAATCTATGTTTGATCGAGAGAAATTATCGGTAGCGCGAATTTCAATGATTGGTATCGCAACTCGTAATTGTCTTGGTGGCTGCCAAAAGACTCAATTATTTGACCACGCCTTGTCCTCCGAACCCGCGGTGATGCTCTTCTTTGACACACGAGTCGCATGGCAACTGAGTATGACAAGTATAATGAGGTCGCTCTGCATTATGCTCGGGAGTATGAACTCAAGCTTGCAAAAGCAATTTGAGAATTACTTCCTAATCTCATCTGGAAGAATTGCAAAGGTTGTTTGAAAAGCTTCGTGATCAGAAGTCAGTATGATTTGATAGATGCTCTTCATAGTTGCAAGCAAGGAGATGGGAAACCGTGGCGCCTTTGCTCGGAAATGATAAGTTACATGGACCGGTGGGCGTCTTAACTATGTCTATCCTAATGACATACAAATTGGCATGATCAATGGATCCCTTAACAAGGAATTTGATGGTTTAAATGGCGCAATTACAATATGCATTGCACGGGAAGACAGTCGGTGAGGTACATGCAATGCTCATTGATTACGAAAAGGTTTGCCCAAGAAGGCCCCTACACCGCGGTTTGACCATCTGAAGGGTAGGATTTCTAAGCCTAATAAGCCGCTAGCGAACAAGAAAGGAAAGGTAAGGGTAAAGTTGATAAGGAAAACAAGTTATGACTTATCAACAAGAACCCAAGTACCCTCCCAAAAAGCGTGAGAATCCGAAGAAGGATATGGCTTGTCATCACCGCACCGAGGTTGGACACCGGAAGAGGAATTGTCCACTATACCTTGATGAGTTGCGCAATAAGAGGTATAAAAATACGGGCTGTGGCGATGATTTGTGTACTCTTTTGATGATAGAATTATTTGCTTTTCCTCATAAAGTAAATTCTGGGTATATGATATTGGATGTCGTATTCACATATGTAATACAATGCAGGACTTAGAGGAGCAAGGAAGCTTGCCTATGGACGTTAATACCGTGACGTGGGTAACGGAGCACATGCAATCGTTGAAGCTATAGGCACGTTTGATTTAGTTTTACCTTTGGGTTTAGTATTGTCATTAAACGATTGTCACACGCACCTTCCATTGTTAGGGTGTCGCTTCGCTTCCTTGTTAAAAGATATTGGTTTCGCTCATACATTTACCGATTATGGAATTTATGTTTCTTTAAATGATGTTTTTACTTTAATATTATTCCAATAAATGGTGTGTTTGAAATTGATTTGCATGATAATGTGATTGATAAAAATAATTATGTCTTTAGCATCAATAATAAAAGAATCAAAGGTGATTTGGATTCTTCATTTCTTTGGCATTGTAGACTTGCTCATATAGGCAAGAAACGCATGCAAAATGCAACACGATGGGCTTTTGCAAGATATCAATGATGAATCATTTGATAAATGCAAATCTTGCATATCCGGGAAGATGACCAAGAAACCTTTACAAATAGTTTAGAAAGGGCTTCGATCTTCTTGGTGTGATACATCTTGGCGTATGTGGACCACTAAGACATGTGTCAAGAAAGGGTGCTAGCTACTTAACCTTTATCGATGATTTCGGTCGTTATGGTTATGTTTATTTTCTTAAACATAAACGTGAAGTCTTTGAAACATTTAAGGTTTTAAAAGTGAAGTAGAACCGCAACTAGGAAAGAAGATTAAAGCTCTTCGATCCGATAGAGGTGGTGAATATTTAAGCCAAGAGTTTAAAGATTATCTAGCCGAGTGTGGTATCGTCCAAGAACTCACATCTCCATATACTCCACAACAAAATGGTGTATCCGAGAAGAAATCGTACATTGTTAGACATGGTGCGATCAATGTTTAATCTTACAACTCTTCCCTTATCCTTTTGGGATTATGCTTTGAAACCGCTGCTCGTGATATTGAATATGGTTCCAACTAAGAAGGTTGATAAGACTCCTTATGAAGTGTGGTATGGGAAACCTCCCAACTTGTCTTACTTAAAGGTGCAGGGTTGTGAGGCGTTTGTTAAACGTGACTCTGGCGATAAGTCGCAACAAAGATCATTAGTGTATCTTAAATAGGATACCCAAAGGAAACTATGGGTTACTACTTTTACTTTCCTCCTAAAACAAAGTAATTGTTGCTATGTATGGAGACTTTCTTGAAAAGGATCTCATATCTCATGAATTCGATGGGAGAGTTTATGATCCGGAAGATGATCAAGAAGATACAACACCTTAAAAACACTAGCCAACCTCAAGTAGAACCCGAAAGTCCGGGCGGTCCACCAAGTTGAAGTGGTTCCCATTCGTAGATCCGCAAGGGCTACGCGTGCTGAACTGAGCGCCTATGTCTCAACGTAGAAGGCGAGGAAAATTTGTTAGGGGATCTTGGTGAACCTCGCTAACTATAAAGGCGCCATGATGAGTCCCGAAAAGGAAAATGGCGAGTTGCAATGAATGGGAAATGCAATCCATGAAAGATAATGAAGTCTCGGATAGAGGTTGACTTACCTCAAATGCTAAGGTAGTTAAGTAAGTGGCTCTTTAAGATAAAGACCGACATGGATGGCAATGCACACACCTATAAAGCTCGTCTTGTAGCCCAAGGGTATACTCAAACCTACGGGTAGACTACGAGGAGACATTTTCTCCGTAGAAGACATTAGAGCTATTAGATTCTTATAGCCATAGTTGCGTACTATGACTATGAGATATGGCAAATGGATGTCAAAATGCCTTCTTAAACGGTCGCCTAGATGAGGACATCTATATGGCACACTGAAGGGTTTGTGAATCCAAAGTTTCGAGGCGTGTATGCAAACTTCAAAGATCCATTTATGGATTGAAGCAAGCATCAAGCAATGGAACAAGAAGTTTGATGAAGAAATCAAGAAATTTGGTTTCACCTAAAATCTTGGTGAGCCATGTGTATCACAAAGCTAGTGGGAGTAATGTTATTTTCCTTGTCTTATATGTCGATGACATATTGATCATGGGAAAGACATTCCAAGTATGCAAGATGTAAAGTCTTATCTTGGAGAGTGCTTTTCTATGAAGGACTTAGGAAGCAAGCATTTATTCGGGAATCAAGAGCTACCGAGATAGATCAAGGCGGTTAATTAGACTAAGCCAAAGTGCTTACATTGATAAAATATTGAAGAGATTCAAGATGCAAAATTCCAAGAAGGGATATTTGCCGATGCAAGTTGAACATGGCTTAAGTAATAAACTATGCGCGTCAACACCAAGAGGTGGCTTACATGAAGAAAGTTCCTTATGCTTCTATGGGATCTATCATGTATACTGTGAGATGTACAAGGCACGATGTGGCGTTTGCACAAAATATCACTAGTCGGTATCAACGAGAACCTGTGTGAAACATCGGCAGTTGTTAAGAACATTCTTAAGTATCTAAGGGCTACTAAAGAAATGTTTCTAGTGTATGGAGGAAATCAGATGCGTAACTTGATGTTCTGGAGTTTTTGCGATGCGCCATTCCAAATCGATAAAGATGATCTAAGTCTTAGGCGGGTTATGTCTTTGTCATTAATGGAGGAGCGATTGATTTGGAAGAGCAAGAAGCAAACAACAGTTGCGATTTCTATTACGAAAGTTGAGTACATAGTCGCTTGAAGTCTGCGATGGAAGTCGTTGATTAGGAAATTCATTTGGGACTCTGAGTAATGCCCTCAATCGAATTACCTTTAAATGTGTATTGTGACAACTCTCATGCAATAACATTTGCCAATGAGCCCGGAGTCGAAGGCGCCGGACATTTTCCTCGTCGATATCACTATGTTCGAGAACAAGTCGACATAGTGAAATCAATCTACTCAAAGTTCATACAGATGACAATCTAGGCGATCCCTTTACGAAGCCTTTACCAAAAGAAAACTTCTCGACCATGTTGATGGGATAGGACTTCGCTTAGCTAGTAGTTTCATGCGGATCCGTGATTAGTATTTGGATAAAGGATGTTATGAACAAATATTACTTTAATGAAATAAAATAGTTGTTTATGTTTATTTTTCATTTTCTTAATATTATATCCTATATTTGCATGTTTAATCCGTGAATAACTTATGTTATTCTAAATAGTCCGTTGTCGATCAATGATGTGGGAATATCATTGAATTACAAATATGAGTTTTGGTATAATATACTTTTAAAGTATATTGATGCGTGTGACATACCAGATTCACATGATATTCAATGAATTGAATATAAGACTCATCCCAACTTTACATGATGATACTTTATGGATCTTTGTCATTAAGTATATCATGAAGTGTTTATCCTCGACTTGAGATACAAGATAAGCGATATGAATGTAGTGCATTTGTGTAAGATAGTCTAACGCTATCCGTGAATCGGTAGTTATAAGGGCTATTTTCTAAGTGTTGCAAATATCATGAGTTATGTTTGTAGTCAAGAGAATTTGTTCCTTTGAATTTGTTTCAAAGCATAATACTATATTTGGGCCCTCGTAGGGTTGACAAGATGTTTGTATGGCCATACCCAAGATCTATCTCGAATACGCTCGTAAGATTTGGTAATCTTGTTCAATCGAATACAACGAAAAGTAATATTAACTTATGAAATGACTTGATCCATATTCATAGTTAATGTAGTATTAGTAACAAAGGATAAGTAAAATGATGAATCATTAAATGGTTTTTTCCAGGAGACCATACTCGATTTGATCCGGGGCGGCGGTGAAAGCTAGAATAACCAATGCCATTACTATATTTAGTAATATCCAGTGGAGCCGAAAGGTTTTATGGATATTTAAATATATGTATGTCCGATTCGAACTCGAGACTTCGGATTGCACACATTACGATGAGAGTTGATGTTAATAATTAATATATAAAATTTTATTATTAATTATTAGTCACGAAATAAAACATAATAATAGTTAATATTTAACGGGGTTTTGACTAACGGTCGTTAAATATAAACTAAAAGGACTAGAGATGAAATTACAAGTCGGGAAAGTTCTAGAATCCCCTTGGGATTGCCTTTGGCCGATCGGTTGGGTTCCAAACCCAATACCACTCAAACTTGGTCACCAAGTTAAGTTACCTATAAATACAATTCATTGTATTCATTCACAACTTAACCTTGGATCACCAATATACCTAATTTCTCTTCTCCTCTCTCCTCTTTATGTGGCCGGTCGTATACCCTCACCCAAGGGTGTTCGATTTTGCTTAACTTAAAGAAACAAGTGTTTGGTTTTATTTGTGATTCAAGAAACTAGCTTTTCACATCAAATCGCTAATAGTGCGTGTGTACAAGAACGAAGGACAAGCACGCTTGAGCTTGTAATCTTGGTGGTCGACTTTTGGTTGGGTCGAATTATATAAACCCTAAAGTTAGGGTTTTGGGTTTTGGTTCTTGTTCAATCATCGTTTGATTCTTGAATTGCTAAAAGGTACGCATTTTCTTATTCGGTTAATTACTTACATATATTATTCCTATTTACTTCCGCTGCATGCTTTGATGATGTTATTTGTTTTATATAATTGTTATGAGTATAAAATCCCAACAGGAACATATAATGGAATCACAATATGTTACCTTAATTCATAGTCTTTATAGACATATAAAATAATTAACGTTTGAAAGCTTGTTGACCTTGCATGGAACACATTTCCTTATAAGTAAGAACTAATTGAATTTACTCACGCGTTGCAAAGAAGATAAAACTAAACAATAATAAATATTCGGTGTTTTCGTTTCAATTAATATATAAATAATTACTTGGTAACATCTTTAACAAATATAAAATTTATTATTAAATATTAAAATTACAAACGTCCTTTGTTAAGTGAAGTACATGGACTAAATATGTAATATTTTGTAACATAAGCAATACTTAATATTAATTCGAAATTGATAAGTAAATAAAGGGATTATTTGTGTGATTTACGTTACATATAAAGTTAAATGTTTAACATAAGAACTATTTCTGCAATCACATTTAATGTTAAGTAGAAATTTTACAAGTTGTTAACAGTGGCGGATCTAGGATTTTAAATCGTGTGTGGCACATTTTCGGCTCGCTTCGCTTCGCGAGTGATTCTTAGTTTTCAATTTCTCGGGTAGAAGTCTTTTTATGGTCTCAATTCACGGATCTAGATTTTTTAAACGTAATATGAAAGTAAAATAAATATGTTTAGTCAGAGATTTAACATGCACTATAACTACTCGTATACACTTTTTACCGAATCAAATGATTTGCAATTTCTAACAATATAATGTTATTTTCTTTAATTCATATTCACAAAACTTAAAGTACTCCTCCTATGGCCTATACAGTAAAAAAAATGACAAATAAAAGACATACAACTAAAAAACAAAACAAGTACACACTTGGCTCCCCACTTCTAAAAAACTGAAAAGGGACAAAACAAGTACTATTCATTGTCTTCCCCACTTTTAATCTTAATATTTTTCAAAGTTTACTCATTTTCTTCAAAAACCAAACGCAAACACATTCTTTTTTCCAAAATAGGTGTAGCACATTCACAAACCACAAAAAAAATTCTTAAAAATCACACTACATCGACCAGGATCATATGTGGCACGTGCCACAGGTAGCCCACACTTGGCTCCGCCCCTGGTTGTTAAGGATTGTGTCAGAAATGTAACTAAACTGGAGGGTCTATTTTTGACATTTACCAAACAATTTTTTGTTCATCTACGGTAGATTTACTTTAGTAAATGTTATATATATGATTACTACTTTAGAGAATGACGAAAGGATGATAACTCCTCTACGGGCACCTTCACGACATCTTTACGATGACCCAAGTCATTATTCTCCCTCTTTGAGAAGGATCTTGGAATAGATGTTGCAATTTGCGTTATACGTTCTACCAAATCCTTATCTTTTTTCGCGTGCCTTGTTGGGCGAACCATATTCACTTGGCTACTCCTTCCCTGACTCTCTTTATCGGTACTCCAAAGACCAGTTTTGCAATAAAGCGCAAAATCTTCACAATTATCATTCATTAAATCATACTTTCCATACCCATTTTCATACAAATACATAGTCCTATGCATCACCTCTTCTGGTGGATCACATTCCGCCATTGTGCATGTTCCACCAACGGTCTTTGCCAAAAGAAACTCACGACTTGCTTGGTATTTGAATAGGTATGGTGACCCCTTTTTTAGGAAGCAGTTTAAGCAAGACACCTTTACACCACTTCCGGCTACTTTCTCCAACCCACAATAGGACATTGAACATGGGCCCTTTTTCTTATGATCAGTACCACCCGATAATATCTTAAAGGGTGCTAAAAAGCGAGAACCCTCATCCTCTCTTTTATCGTTCACAAAATGGATAACTTTTCCTTCCCCGACGAAGATGCCTGTACATGTTTCTTACAAGTTAGCTACCAACAAATGCAAAACACATATCTAATTATGTACTAGTTAATGAGTTAACTAACCGTGGTGACTATATAATTGTTTCCTCCAAGTATATATATGGTCTCCTTCCTTAAGCTCGGATTTCTCGATTTTCTGTGAAAATATGTCCATTGGTATCAATTAAATTTGTTCACGTACATTGAGGCTTAGATGTGGTCATATATACGAATTACATGGAGGAAAAAGAAATGAAAGTCCCTTTAAAGTTTTCTAACAAGGCGTTAAATTCTTGACTTTTGAATATTCAACCTTTAATTTATGAATCATTCCTAATTCAATTCCACCAATGAGTGGTGTACGTAGACGGAGTCAAACCTCCTAAACCAATAAAAATAATTTAGCTTCTTCACATATTTGATATTTTTTGTTGATATTTTACTTTACTTTTTACATATTTGATATTTTTTGTTGTTATTAATGTGTTAGGCTACCTGTAATGGCGAATACGGAGCCTGCGGTTATCACTGCCAACTCAACTTTCTTTTTCTATAATTATCTTTATGACTAATTGGTCGTAGTGGAGACCTTATTGATGTGTTAGACTACTTGTAATATTAATGGTGAATCTGAAGACCGCAGTTATCAATGTCAACTCGGTTTTCTCCCTCTACAATTATCTTCATGACTAACTGATCGTCATGCTAACCCTTGTCACCCATTTTTTCATTTTTATTTTTTTAAACATTAGAATTAAAAATGTTATTAACAATTAAAACATTACATTAATAATTCAAATAAAAGTCAAAAACACTAAAACAAAACTTAAAATCTTAAACTAATAGTCTAAATTATAATTTTCTTTTATTTTTTGCTTCATCTCCAACTTCTTTTTTAGTTGTGATCCGATCAAATGGTCATCGAAAGAATGATAGAACATGAGGTTTTTGCCCCTTTTATTTTCATGTTGAAATTGAAACATTTGACGTTGTAGCACAAGTTCTTCTTTCTTTTGGGTGGTCTTATGATGTTCGAATTCCATTTGCTGCTTACGCGTCTGTTCTTCTAATTTCATTTGTCGTCTTTGACGGGTACGAATGACCACCCAAAGCTTGAGCCGTAGAATATCTTGACTATCAAAATACGGATTCATATCTTCATCAAGTTTAAAATGGTTAACCGGAGAATATCTTTGAGAAGTTTAAGCTTGGTCCATCAGTTGGTTAAACAGTGGTAATGAATCTTGTAACATTTGTGAACGACACATTTGAGATTGTTGTTGTTGGTTAAATGCTGGTTGGAACAAATTGTTTTGATAGAAAAGTTGTTGTTGTGGTGGTTGTGATTGATATATGAAACATGCGAGTTGAAATTTAATGGGTGACGAGTGACCGTTTAAATGAAAATTAAGATACGGTGGTGGAAAGTTTGAACATTTTGTTTACGTCGGGATTTTAGTGTTTCGGTTTTGGGAGTTTGTTTAGACACTATGTGAGATGATAAGATTATAGTAAGATTGGTTTTAAATTGTGTTTACAACAGAGAAGTAATGGATGTTTATAGGTAACCGGGTAAGCTATTAACATTTTCAAGAACTCTTTTATATATAACAAAGTAACCTAACCGTCACAATTTTAGCCGCTGGTTTGTTTTAAGTGTGCAATGAATCATTCGAAATTAGGACCAACTTCTTCTTCTTTTTTTCTTTTGTATTGGATGTGTCAGAGGTAAGGGGACTTGTTTCGATGCCATGCTCAGTGTGTTCCAGGGTTTTTACGGGGGATATTTATGGAGATCATGTTTTATCGTGTGCTGGTATTATTGGGATTAAACATCAGCATAACGTGGTGTGCAATACAATTGCGGACATCTGTGTTTGGTCGGGGGTTTCAGCTCATAAAGAAGTTGATATTGGGCTTGGTGGAGGACGAGACTAACCCTTACATCTAGCTGAAATGTTGTTCTACTCTTGGGATGGAAGGCTTGATGTATGTGTGGATCACACAGAGTCATCACCATTGACAAAAACCGGTATGGTTGATTTTGGGCATGGTCGTGTGGTGATTGAGGCCACACAACGTAAACACGTCAAGTATGAGACTAAGTGGGCGAATATTAGATATGGTTTCTCCCCTTTGCATTCTCTTTTTTGATGAACTTGAAAAGGATGTGATGACAATACTGAAGCTGGTCCGAAAATTCTTTACGGCTCAAGATATTGAAGTGCGTATTATTGTTCATATGTTTAGTAAGATTAACTTTGTCAAAGCTACGGTAGTGAAGGTTCAAATAATATTCTCGGCTTTTCACAATTTTTTTTAAGATCTCTTGACAACAATAACAACAATAATAAGCCAACGTTATGTTACAACTAAAAGGTCAACCTACATACATGTAATCTCTTCATACATTGCACAATGCAAAAGCAAGTAGTTTTCTAAAACTGTTTAGTTTGAACCAGTTACATGTTGCTTATTGGGCCTCGTGTGGGCTCTGGGCTTGTTTAATGGACTAACATCACATGTATATTAAAAGTAGGGGTATTCATTGGTTCGGTTATTCGGTTTATTTGGTTCGGTTAGTTTGGTTAAAAAAAAATTCTGAGTCAAACCGAAAACCGAACCGAACGGAACCGAATTCAAATTTGATTTAACTGAACTGAAAACCGAACCCTTATAACCGAACCGAACCGAATAACCCAAATTACACAATTTTATTATTTTTCATTTAATTATATATATTTTTAGCACAAATTTTTTTTCAAACTTAAATAATAATATAGTTATACTTAAAAAGAGTTTTAGTAAAAAAAAATTTCATATATATACATAGAAAAATGTTATATTTATACTAGAAAAGAGTTTTAGTAATTTTTTTCCTTAAAAAACACATAGAAAAAATATATATTTACAAGAATTCGGTTTTCGGTTCAGTTTTCAATTTTCTTTGCTAAAACCATATCCAAACCGATAACCGAATCTTTAGTTCGGTTTGGCTCGGTTATGACCAATTCAATTCGATTACGAATTTGGTTCAGTTTTTTGCGATTCGATTCGGTTTCGATTACTGTGAATATTACTAGATCCGTGAACACCCCTAATTAAAAGGCTAATGTGCTTAATTATAATCTATTAACTTAGTCCATGAGCCTGATAACTCACTAAAACATTTTCTATAATACGTTATAAAGTTCCTAATCACACCATCACTTCTTTAATGCTAACAATAACTATTTATCTTTACTACTTATAATACACGGATGCATCTCTCTCCTAAAAAAATTTCAGACTCTCAAACTTGCAACAAATTGAGCATGATGTACAACACTTGAAAGCACATCATTTTCAGACTTATAACCAAATAACCATAGTATACAACATATTAATGCACATATTAAAAAGACAAAACATCACTTTAATGCTATTAATGTGGTCAATAAATACAATTAATGCAGTTATTAAAACACTCATTACATAAGAAATACAAATTATCAAGCATATTGTACAACCAACTTAAACACAATTCCTGCATAATGTCACTAATACAAATAATAAAGCACATTATACAAATATTTAAGCCCGAACGGGAAACGGGCCAAATGGGCTCGAGCCCGAATGGTCACGGGCCAAACGGCCTCGAGCCCGAACGCCGGCGAACGGGCACGGGCCAAACAAGATCATGTTATACGAATCGCTTTAAAAAAACCCAAAAAGACAAAATACATTTTTTAGTTAAGGATTAAAAATATATCACATGAAATTCTTGATATCTGTAAATTTATGAGCATAATAAACTTAAATACATGATTCACCGGAAAATTTTAATTCGAGAAAAGTACAAAAATAAGCCAAAATTTTTTTTGAAGTCCCATTTGTGGTCACTTTTTAACTCAATGTCCAAAATGGTCGTCTAAGAACCATTTCACCATGACTCCACCAAAAATTCGCGTGTCCAATGAAAGTACAAAAGTACAAATAATAAAAAAAGAGAAAGTGTACTTTCATTTGGCTTATTATTGTACTTTTCTCTTTTAATTCAGCGGGTACCCTGCTAGTGTGTAATAAATGACGCATTTAAGAAGAAATTGAAACATGAATTTTTAAAATTATATGTAATTTTCGGTTTGGTTTTTGTCGTTTTGCTAAAACCAAATCGAACTATAAACTTTGGTTTTTATAAATTAAAAAACCAAACCATTGGGTTTCAATTGTTTTCGGTTTCTTGTTTTTTCCGATTTAGGTTCGAATTTTTCGATATTCGGCATACGATGAAAGTGAAAGAGAAACTAACATTTGGAAAAGTAACCGATCAAAAATAATTAAGTTTGTAGAGTACCGGTAAGGGTTTAAGCTATTAAATAACCATGTACTTTCTCCAATGTCCCGATATGGTACGTGTACTTTTTTTGCAACCTGGTTAGGTAGTGTACTTTCTCCAATGTACTGATATGGTACATATACTTTTTTTTTTTGTGTCAATATGGTCAAAATCCTACGTGGCACTTGAATTTGTGTGACGTGGCTTTGCCAAATCGCCTGGTTTGTGACGCGTGGCTTTCAGGTCAATCGGCTTGCCTCGTGGCTTGCCAACGTGAAAAAAAAAACTTCACTTTTTTTTTTAAACTTTACGTTTTTATAATTTTTTAATTTCTTTAAAATTTCGTTTTTAAAACTTTTTTAAATATTCGTTTTTTAAATCTTATTTTTAAAAGTTTTTAAATCGATTTTTAAAACTTTTAAATAAGTTTTAACAAGCAATCTCAAACACCCTTTTAAATTTATTTAATAAACTTAAACCCTTTTTACAAATATGCAATGAGTAGATATGCGACTTTACTAAGCCATCTCAAACACCCTCAAAATAACAAGATAGTATGTGGGATTGCTTATTTAAGTGCTTATATGCTTATTTAAAGCATACAAACAATTGAGTGTTTGGATAAGCGACTTATAGCTTTGAATGAAAGTTTTTAGATCTTAAATAATAAAATTTGGTTGGTAATCGCTACTTTTTTTTTTTTTTTGTAAAAGGGTGTTTGAGATTGCTTGTTAAAACTTTTTGATTTAAAACTTTTAAAACTTATTTAAAAGTTTTAAAAATAAGATTAAAAAACTTTAAAAAATAAGATTAAAAACGTAAATATTTAAAAAGTTTAAAAAACGTAAATTTTAAAGAAATTTTTAAAAATTTTTTTATAAAAAACTTAAAGTTTAAAAAAAGCGTGAAAGGTTTTTTTTTTTTTTTAAGCGTAAATTTTTTATAAAAAAAACATAATTTTTAAAAATTAATTTTTTTCGATTTAAAAAAACGTAAAGGTTTTTTTTTTTTTTTTTTTTAAACGTAAATTTGTTTATAATTTTTCTTTTAATTTTTAATTTTTTTTTTTTTTTCTAATTTAAAAAAATGTAAAGTTTTTTTTTTTTTTTTTTTTCCCGTTTGCCACGTACGTGGGCAATCGATTGATGCCCAGGCAATGCGTCATGCGCCGGGTGTTGGGCACGCGTCACAAATTCAAGTCCACGTAGGATTTTGACCATATTGACAAAAAAAAGTACATGATCATATCGATGCATTGGAGAAAGACACTAACTGTAGGGTTCAAAAAGACACGTCTAGTATCGGGACGTTGGAGAAAATACGCATTATTTAATAAACTTAAACCCTACCGGTAAAATAAGTAGAGTAGTTAAGAATAGGTATAACCGTATAACCAATAAATACGGGTATTAATTGTAGAAATCGAACTTTCTAATCGGTCATCTTTTCTTTAAATTAAAAACGGGTCTCAAAAATTTTGTTTTGGAAAACTTATTTTGAACACTTGTCAAATCATTTTCAACTTTTATGGGTAGCGAGCATAAATAAGCATTTTGGAGCAATTAAACATTTATTGTTTTTTTTAAAAAATCGGGCATCTTTTCTTTAGCATTTAGCATTTGCTAGTTCTAGTTTCACCAATCACACCCAAAGAATAAAAAGCAAGAGAGAGATACTAGACAGCGTTTCTTTTCCACTTCATCTTGAATCTTAATAATCTCTTTCTCAAAAGGCATTGTGAAATAATCAAATAATAAAAATGGGTTATCTCTCTCACCGTGTTGATCCAAGTGAAATCAAGGCAGGCGACCATATTTACACTTGGAGAAATGGCTTTCTATATTCGCATCATGGTTTGTATATATATATATATATATATATATATATATATATATATATATATATATATATATATATATATATATATATATATATATTATATTTTGTATCTATCTTATATCTTATAAGAGTTCATTTTATATGCGTGTGCCTTAGTTTTATTTAGGGTTTAGGCCGGATTTATGGTTACAAAAATTTGTTGATCTTTGTCTTTTCTAGTATTGATGCACACTGAATGACTGAACTATGCAATTTTATTTTGTTTTTATTTTCGGTTTTCTTTTGGTACGTACATTATGCCTAACACTGATATAACTTTTATAATTAAATTGGTAAAGTTATCTAAGGGAGTGTTTTGCTAAGCTTATTAGTTGGGCTTATGATTATGTTATATAAGCTTACTGCATATAAGCTCATGCTTAGTGTTTGGATTAGCTCATGTTTAATAGTGTTTGGGTTGGCTTATGTTGGTAAATGACCAAAACGGATATAGTTTAGTAATCATGGGTGCGTTTAGTTGGGGGGAAACACACTTGTTTTTCACTAAATGTTTTGTGAAAAATAAGGAAAGCAAATATCAGCATTTTCTAACAAAATGTTTTGCAAATCCCAAAATCCTCTATTTTTTAACTTAACAAAGAAAATAACAAAACAAATTTTAGTTGTTTTCCTTTGTAACCCACAACCCTCCCTTCCTTCTACAAAATAGAAAATACAAATATCAACGAAACCCATTTTCTATATTTTCAATTGTTTTGTGGAGATAAATTCCCCTTCCAAATCTTTACAAAATTAGAAATAGAAAATAAGAGAATTTTTTCTCCAACTAAACGCACCCTAAATGTCATAATCTCTGTTTCTCAAATGTCAGAATCTCTGTTTCAAAACTACAAACAATATAGGAGTATCAAGGAAAATAACAGTTGATCGATTCTGTATTAGAAAAGAAAAGAAAATGAACAAATTTGTGTATTAGAAAAGGAAAATAACAGTTGATTAAATACTAATCATTTGATTTAAGAAAAGAAAATTAACAAATTTGCTGGTTAAAATATTGATTATCAAATAGCTTATGACAAGACAAGCATAATTCACGAACATCCCTTAATTTTAATCAAATGTTTAGGAACATGAACATATTATATCTTAACTTTTGATGGGTATCTACTAACCATATCTTTACCTCTAATGAAACTACACTTAATTAGGCCTTTATGTTTTCAGAAATTGCGTTACAGGCTTAATGATCTGGCTATTATTAGTTGTAGCTTATCATGGCGTTCTTTTAAAAAATTGTTTGAGTCTTCTTCTCTCTCTCTCTTTTTTTTTTTTTTTTTTTTTTTTTCTTTATGACTTTATGTGCATACTATACTATCTTTGTATATTTGATTATATGAATCCTTTTATGTCAATTAATGTTTTGTTATATAAAAAACAGGCATATATGTCGGTGAAAAGATGGTTATCCACTTCAATAATCTAGAAAATACTGAATCCCGTCCTTTTTGGAACATATCTTCGGATCTTCCATCTTCATTTACAAGTCATTTTGCTTCTTGTTTGAACTCCCATGATTGTGGGTCTTTACAAACTGATATTGGAGGAAATTCTGGTTCTAGCTTAAGCAAGTGTACTCACTGCACATCTTGGAATCCTAATATTCCAGCTTCATGTCTATACTTACCTCACTGTGGATATCGTCAACCAGATAGTGGAGTGATCGTCTCATGTTTGAACTGCTTCCTTAACACAGGATCCTTATACCGCTTTCAATATTGTGTAGGGAAACTCTCATATGTATCCAAAATTGGTGGGACATGCACTACTGCTAAATCAGATCCACCTAATGAAGTGATCAATAGAGCGTTATATTTGTTGAAAAACGGGTTTGATAGTTATGATGTGCTTAAAAACAACTGTGAGGATTTTGCTTTGTATTGCACAACAGGTCTCGTGATTCGTGGCAAGGTTACTGCTGGAAGCAGTGGCCAAGCTAATTCTTTTACTAAAGCTCCTTGGAAGTCCACTTTAGCTTTTGCTGCTGAGAAGGTTGTGTATAACTCTGTGGGTATGGTCAGTATGGCAGTAATAACCGTTGGGACATATTCTTACAACCGATACAAGTCGGACATTGGTGTCCGAGATGATGTTGAAAAGGTTCTTGTGGAAGAAGTTCTTGAGTTCCGTAGAAGAAACATGTGATGGACATTGCACATCATGCAGTTGTCAAGCGGTCATTGAGGCCAACTGTTTTTGTGTTTAATTTCTGTAAGGACTTGGATTTTGATTCGAAGGTTGCAGTTCGAGAAGGATAATTTATCTTGTTTGTTTATTGGTGTTATCCTTGTTTTTTCTTTACTGCTATGTTGTCTGTCAATATTCCATAAGTTATACATTTATTCATCTTCATTAAAATTTGGCGTCTTTTAAACATATTGAGACATTTCAGTGATGGGGGAGAATCCGTTTCAAGAAGTCTTTACAAAATTGAGAGACAGGTAAGTTGCAACACTAGACTTCTGCCGACTGATAGTTATAAACAAGGCAACGTTCATTTAACGGGATAACAAAAATGCTCAACAATATCTTCACTATGGTTTTTTCCCGGTGACGTTGGACGAAATCCCAGGCGGTATTTGGCACTGTTCCAGGTGCTATTATTGTCACGAAACATGTCATATAAAACAGTAAATTTCATATCCTGTTCACGAGTCGTTAGCCAACATTAAAACCAACTTCATGCTTCACAAATACTTGTCTTCAATTTAACAACAGTGGCCCATTTTATAAAGAACCAGTACTAAGACCACTCTCAATGGCTTGTCTGTTTGGCCAACCGACGAGCGTCACTTAAGTGACACCAATGACACAGGCGTGTCACTTAAGTGTCAGTGAGCTGCTTCGGTTTGGCGACGAGCAAGTGACAAAGTGGTGCGGTACCCATTTGTTTTTGTGCGAGTGTTTGTGTGTGGGTGTTTTGTGGGGTATATTTGTGTAGTGACAAAGGAGACAACCATTGGCATGGGTATTTCAGTTGGTGTGCCAGTTTGGGTAGCGGTAATGTGGCGGTGGCATAACCGACACCTAAATCGACGCGTCACGTAACAAGTTTCATAAAATTATTTAAACTTGAAGGTGCTACAAGTTAGTCAATTTTCGCTAGATCCACTATTACATGTGCAACAAGCCATATAAACCACTAGATCTCAATAGACAAGTGACATCCTTATTAGCGAACAAACCCACAAAGTTCAAGACATCCTTATTAGCGAACAAACCCACAAAGTTCAATTATTAATCACAACGATAGACTGACAAGTTTTGGAAAATAATACAGATTTCTCTTATTTTTAATGGACATCTCACATTAAGAGTCTAAAACTGAATGAACTAAACTTAGAAGATGGTTGACTTTCAAGAGGATTGAGGAGCATGAGCTTTCATTTGTCATTTCTCACTCTTGATTGGGCTCATACGTAGCGATCTTTTACGGCCATCGAGTTACGTAAATTCCTCCTTTGGAACCCTTCGACATCGGATCGAACACCAATATCATAATCGTGGCGGAGTTTAATAAAGGTCAAACACACTCTTTGCAAAAAGATGTGAATGTTGTACCAAAATACCCTTCCACTTATCACTAGTTCCTATGATGAGTCTATCGGCAACAACTTCGAACACCACCGATGTCCAAGCATATGGGGTTATAAATAAGGTCCACACACGAAGCCATAAGAAAAGCCGTAATGATGCACGAACCGGCTATTCCCTTGGCCGCTGGTTCCTATGATTGGCTTATTATCACCACCACGAACCATAAGACTTGTCTTGCAATATATCCCAAAATCTTCACAATTGTTATCAATGAGGTCATACTTTCCAAATCCAAACTACTAGAGCACTGCGCTCTTCGACAACTTTTTCGGTGGGTGCAGAAGCGCCATGAGTACATGTGCCACCACGGAGTTTAAACATGTGCTCAAATGCACCCTCCATCTTGATAGCGGTACAGGGACTACCTTCCTAAAAGCAGCTCAAACAAGTTTGAAAAAGCTGAACATTCTTACCTATATCCACACCCATCGTTGAACAATGTTTTGGAGCTTTTATTTGAAATATACGAAATATCTTTTCTGCGGTGATGGCGTGGATAACCGAGTTTACTGGTGTACCAATATATATACACATATTCGGTGGTGTTTAATCCAGCATAAAGAAAACTTATTAGAAACCTCAATAAAAGACAATGTTTTCTTAACTAGCAAGATGCCTAGACAAGTGTTAGCGCATATTAGTACATTCAACCAAGTAATATTTTTCCGCAATGGTTCCGTCTCATAATCTTGAACTTGGTATAAAATTAAATCAGAACAGAAAACAAACAAAAAGAAGATATTACCAGCTATTTCACACTTCATTTAACATACTAGTTAATGTTAACTAGTACACACACTCAAAAAGATTCTAGACTCAAAATGAATTAGCATGCTGCGACCCAAAGGGCCTTTGGCCTAGCAGTATGCAAGTGGCCCGTCAGCCAAGAGGTTGTGGGTTCATTCAAGTCTCATTCGAGACATATATGATATATATAATGTGTGACATAGGTGCCACCCAAAAAAAATCAAGTATGTTGCAGCGACAATATAAATATATTTTATGTTTAAGGAGAAACAAGTAACATACCATGGTGAGTGTAAATGGAGCCTCTTACCCAAATGTAAATATGGTCTCCTGCAACAATTTCACTTTCATCCACTCGGTGAGACACAAAATGGCTAATTTGGGAAGTGATCGGTGGGAATATGGTATCCAGGCTATCCATATAGCAAGCGGCAGAGATAATTAAAGTATCTGGAGTAACAAGACAATAATAACTTCATTTATATGCAAAACCTCTAAAACTATCAAAAAAAATAACATATTATAAACAGTTCATGGACTATATATGGAGCTTAATAATAGGGAATGGACAACATTATAAAGATTATAAAAAAAAAAACAGATGGTTACGAACCTCAGAACAAGAAGACCACAGTGACACAGTTCGACTTGCTGTACTGCGGTGGCTAAGGTGTTGGACTTATATTCACGGTTTAATATCTACATATAGTAAAACAAATATATATTGTAAGACCAAGTAAGTATTATAATTGTAAAGAGGCAAAAGTCTTTGCAGGTGGCCAGCCATCATAAGCGTTAGTAAAATACACCCATCATAAGGTTTCATGCCATTTCTATAATCAAAACAAGAGACTCCTATTTGTCATGCACATCTAGTCAATAGAGACATACATATTTAATTTCACAAATTATGGGTTTAGAGAGTGACAGTAATCATATAATTATCGCAGTAGGTATGTAAACGGTGACAATGATTAAGGAGTTGGTCATACATGTGCTAAATCAAAGTTAAGAGTTTAATAATCCATGATATTGGTCAATTTGATTGTGTTCAAGTAGAAATAATATTACAGTCCCAAAAATTATCTACAGTCCAAACTCCAAAGGCTTTTATTATGTTTGTTGCAGGTCGTTGGTGATTTCATGTACACATGATAAAGGCTTTGTTTTGCCTTTCAAAATTACATGATAAAATCCTTACAACCTACACCTCAAGTTAAGATTATTTTCTGTATGAAATCTATAAGGGTGATTCGTTAATATATTGCCAGCATCGTCTGTGGAGGCAAAGAGCACACATGAAGTCAGCCTGCACTTGATGAAGATGCTACCAAGGGAAGTAACCGCTCTGAATCCTCCTAGGAAATAACGTGAACAGCAGCATCAGGCAAGGAATCAATTCTGATTGAACAACTATCACACATAATTCAAGATTGCATAAAGACATCAAATTTAACTTAAGTTACTAATTCAATACAGTGTCGAGAGTACAAAAGCCACTTACATAAGGCATTTAGGTCTTCAGACCTTTAATATGAGCTTCAATCTAGGCAATATTCATATCATGGGTGAAGAAAGTGTCTACAATTTCTTCACTGTGCTTCTTTAGAAAATGAATCAAGCTTTTTGACCAAGTATGCACTAACTTATCGAGAATCAACTAAAACAAAAAGATTTCCTAAAAACATTCCCTTGACTTCCAAATTTTGTGTTTCTGCTCCTACATAGTTCCAAATGACCGATAATGGCCAAACACCCTTCTCAATTTAAGTCCACCATACATAGATTCATAAAATTGTATTCTTACAAGAACCATTGTTATAAATAAATATGGACGCAATTACTAAAACACATAAAGATAGATACCATCTAATTTTCGAATTCTGAAACAAAGCTCAAGTCCTTAGAGTAAATTGAGAAAACAACTGGACTTAATGACCATAAGTCAAATACTGATGCATTATGTCTTGTCTTCATGAGCTATTTCATTTTCCACAAATGATTTCTTCAGCCTCTTCAGCTTCGGAACAATGCCATATCCTCCACCTTGATTTTAACAACATCCTTTCGAACACCAATATCAGTCGCATATCGACTCAAACAATGCATCCCCGTTCCTACAACAGCAGCCACAGGGGTACTACATCTAAACACTTTAACTGCAGAAGAAACAATGATATTCAATGGTGACATTACCCAACCATTCACTTGACCACTGCTTCCCGCTTCATCCCAATTACGAACAAAAAGGCTCGTCTTGCAGTACAAAGCAAAATCCTCACAGTTGTTCAACAGCAAGCTATAGTTTCCAAATCCGTTTTGTAGCAGATACATGGCTCGGTGGATTACCTCTTGAGGTGGGTCTGATTTTGCTATGGTACATGTGCCACCACGGAGTCTAGAGATGTGTACATATGAATTGGTTCCGTACTGAAAGAGGTATAAGGAACCGGTTCCAATGAAACAATCCAAACAAGAAAGAACCACTCCGTTTCCATCTTTGTGAAATCCACAGTCGGGACAGGTTAAACATGAATCTTGAATACTCTTGTATCCTTTTTCTCCGGTGGTGAAGTGGACAACTTTGTTTTCACCGACATAAATGCCTGTAATATTAATTAAATTGTGTTTAATCAGTCATAAAGAGTTACTACAAGAACTCATAGAAAAGATAAGATAGAATGCTCGGGTTCCCAACAATTTGAACCACACTAGTCTAGTAATCCAATGCCTGGAAACCTTCAGATTTGGTTAACAGGAGATGCCTATAAAAGTAACTAAAAGACGGATGTTTGGAATTTTAATTCTAAAACAGCTTCTGCTTCTTAAAAAGTGCTTTTTGAACATTTACAATAAGCATTAGCCTTCTGTATGAAAATGTTACAAGTTTTTTTAACTTTACAAAAGGCAATCCCAAACACCCCTCTTTCAAATAGCATATAATCAGCTTCAAGAGTACAAGTGTACAACAACAACAACTTACCAATCCCGTCCGGGCGGGGTATGGGAAAGGTAGAATGTAATCCTACCCTTACCCCAAGATAAACCCAAAAGTAGGGAGACTGCTTCCAAGAAGACCTCCAGCAAGTGTAAGCATACGGGTGAGAGTGCTTATATATAAGTGCATGTGTGAAAGCGAGCAATAACAAGGATAAGGGGTCTAAAAGACATAAGACAAAAGCAAGCATACAAGCATACAAAGCTAATAGACAAAAACATATATAAGCATACGCCGCAAGAGAACACAAAATATAGAATAGATAAAGCGCTATAGAGACAAAGGGGACACGAGCATAAGCATAAAGCATAAGCATAAATGGGCAAAGGCACCTAAAGCATGAAGCAAATGGGCAAAGGCACCTATAAAGCCCATAACCTTCCCAAAAGGGAGGCTTTTACCCAGTTTGGGTCTGTGTGGCGTGGAGTCAAAACCCGTGGATTAGTCGGCCAAAAGATGGGGACACAAATATGGTCATTAAAATCTAATTAGCAGCTACTAAAAAATATAAAAATGACAAAATTTTCATTGAGGACTTTCATCAAACACCTAAATCTCTAACATTTAACATAAAATTTAAAGATTAGTTAAAACAACATAAAACCCATAATGCAGGTTGTAAATGTATACAGACCATGATGAGCATAAGCAAATGCAGTTCTCCAAGTGTAGATATGGTCGCCTGGCTTTATCTCCTTTCGATCTATTCGATGCGAAACAAACCCCATTTCGATACGATTGTGTAGAATTAATTTTTCGAAAATGAGGGATTAGATTTTGTTTAAAGAGAGTAATAAAGGGTTTTTGAGAGAAATAAAAAAGAAAATCGAGTTTTTCTTTTTATTATTTGAAATTGAAATGGTTTTGGGCAGAAAAATATACAACAACTACACCACGAAACCATTTGCTTCTTATTTTTTAATAATAAACTCTCGAAGTATTTTGAGTTATTTAAAATTACAAGAAAAGCCTGAATATATATGTAATGCATAAATCACTTGTATAATTGCATTAAGTACTTTCTTTTTCTAAATTTCCATTAATCAATTTTTTAAATCCATCAATCAAATCATTAAGTTCATTTGTAGGCATTATATGTAGATCTAACAATCATTTTTCTTACATGTTTATCTAACTCACACATTGATCAGGTAACAATGGTTACTTAAATCACTATAAAGTGTAATATCAACAACAAAAATATAGTACAACAACACAAAGGGGCTCAAATCATATCATATTCTTGTCTAGGTAGACGCAGTCACACTCACTGTGACGGTGTCCGTTTTACGAAATTCCGACGACCTATGAGTTTCTTTCAACAAACTGTATTTGTAGCGTCGAGAGAATCATTTCGAATAACTATAATTATGATGCGTGGTTGCATGCATGACGTAATATGAGTCGATCTAAGTGTGGGAGTATATTTACAATATAATGCTAACGACGACCTTAGAACATTGATAACAACAAATTTTTCACAAAATTTGCTAATATTAAGACATAGTGAGAAACATACTCGACATTTTTATTTAAAATAATAGATAAAAGGGTGAATTAATTTGTGTACGAGAATTTTATAATATATTTGGTAATTTTAAATGATTTTGAATGATTTTATTTAGACATGGTGATTGTTACTTGAAAACCCTAAGAATTTGCATTGTCTTAGCTAAAAGAGTTAATTGAATTTGTGTATGAGAAATTTTGAAGGATCGTTTTAACTTTTAAGTTATAAAGATTTTAGTAATAATAGATTCAAACATTCTAATGATGGTATTATGTAGTTGGCAATATCGTATTGTGGTTTAGAGGTATAGCCGCGTGTGTGACCACATTTTCTTGTTTTATACGTAATTTATGCGATGATAACTATTTTTTTATATCTGCGTTTATTATTTGGTGTGTAGCTTTTAAACTTGTAACCTTACAAATTTAATATCACCATAATAAGATTATCTTGTACTATCAATTTGCATAGATATTTAAGCATTGTTCAAAGCTATTTGTTTGATGTATAAATAATTAACGCTAAAGATAACAATACTATTTAATTTTTGTGATTCTAATAAACTTACATAACATTATTGATATACCGGACAAAGGGCTATACAATATATGTTAACTTTTAAAAAACGATTCATATATGCTAGTCCCTTAAGTGGTGCAAGACCAACATTTATCAAAATAACATTATACAAATGACAACGTACATGTGTCAAAACAAAATAAACAACAAAAAACTTGGTATATCATTTTTTTCAAATTTGTCACGGGTTCCACAAGTATTTGATCATTTCTCATATAATTTTGTCAAATTTGAAACACAGGTTGGACAGGCGGTTCAACGGTTGAACCGTTCTGTCAAAAAATAAGTCGATTTAAACCGAGTCAACCCGATATGTTGGGTGAAAACAAGTCAAATTAAATCGTGTCAACCCAGGGGTTTAGGCGTCCGGGTTAACCGGTTTCGATATGTATTAATAGTCTCCTTTTAAAGTATATGTCTTCAACATCTCCACTTTTAGTTTCAACTTTTCACATTTACTTTTGGTTTTTCCTTTATATATAGTATATAGCAAGGTACTCGCGCGTTTTGGCGGTGGTGCCCTGTGACGATTAAACGTAGAAATAGATCTCGATGAGATCCGATTCACCAGTTTGTATCAGTTTCAACGGGTCCTCTCTGGTTTATTTTCTGATTGCTTTAATTGGTTAGCCGAATCGGTGACGACACCGGTTCCCGGTTGAACACGTTGTTCCGGTCCGGTCCGGTTTTCAAAACTGTATGTAACATCAATTTGTTAGCTTGTATGAAGTTTTTTGTGTTTTTATTAATTTGTATAATGTGTATAATAACATGTACTTTTCATTTTAGGGTATTTTATAAATATCATTAGTTAGTGGGGCAAATCGCATAAAAGTGTACTCAACTTATACCCGATTTCAATTTAATGTACTATACTTTTTTTCCTAATTTAATGTACCCAACTTTTTTTGGTTGCAAATGTAGACAATCAATAGGTTAGAAGGTCACCTTATACTAGCTAGCTAGGTCACCATCTTCTCCGCCCCTTTTCCGTGACCCATTTTCCGGACCATTTTCGAAAACAAATCTTTCGACGTTGATACTTGGACGAAGCAAGAACAACTACGTTGCAACCTTATTTTGGTAACCCTTCACAATGGTCGAGACCCATGTTTCCTAACTAAGAGATGTAGATGGCGGTTTATACATGGAGCTCGTGTCGAATTGGCAAAATGGTGGGCGTGAATTGATGGTGTCCCATTCGAGTTCTTATGTACAAGCTTCATTCTTTGGATGTACAAGGTCTAATCGACATCTCGGTATAAAATGCAATATAGTCAACGTACTTCAGGATATGACAAAAATGGTGGTTTGCTTCAAGCCGGAAAATGGGTCGGAAAGATTTGTTTTCGAAAAAATGGGTCGCCGGAAAATGGGTCGCCGGAAAAAGGGGTGGAGAAGATGGTGACCTGCTAGCTAGTATAAGGTGACCTTCTAACCTATTGATTGTCTACATTTGCAACCAAAAAAAAGTTGGGTACATTAAATTAGGAAAAAAAAAGTATAGTACATTAAATTGAAATCGAGTATAAGTTGAGTACACTTTTAGTGTGTTTAATTATTTTATATTTTGGATTATGTTGTAGCTTCTTTAAATTGTACGTTATGAAAATTGTATTGTACTTTTTAGTAATGGGTGTTTTAATTGGTTGTTTTTAATTTGGTAGATGTGTTTTTAATTGGTTGTACAATGTGAATAAATTATTGTACTTTTAAGTAATGAGGTGTTTTAATAAGAGTATTAATTACACTATACATTTCTCTCTCATTTGACCAATTTCAACAATTCAACTTTTCACCTTTGACATTTTTTCTATTATACGTAGTATAGATAGATAAAATGCTAGAAAAACATGTAAATACAAGTATAAGATGAAATGCCCTCAATTAATGGATTTAGTTTGTATAGGATTTTAGGTAGCGGCATGAATAAATTGACAAAATGGTCGACTTTGTAAGGACGGGTTCTTCGTACTAACTCTACCAAAAAGCGAAACGAGAATCAAATATGATCGGTGCACAAATTTTTGAACCATAATATAATAGAGTTAAAAAGGGAATGAAATCGAAGAATTCATTAAAACTATAAATAAATGAACATGTTACCTTTAACCGAGGCATCCTCGATCTTCTATAAAGAAAAAGCATAGCGTATACCTCATTTTAACATTAATAAGTTTTTTTCACTATAGCACAAGTTAAAGTGCCATTAAATAATCATCGCCCATCGGATTATGCAAATCTTTTGTAATGAGCTTTTAGAAAAACATCTTTCAACGGTAGCGGTAGCAACAGGCAAGACTAAAGCCAACTTCAACAATCAATAAACCAAATGATGACATGTATACTTTTTCTTATCCACGTTTTCTTATCAAGTTTGGCAATGTTACCCAAGTAAGCCAAAATCATTATAATTACATAAAGTCTAATAATAGACTCCAAGTTCTATAGAAAGACTTAATTTTCCTTAATAAGTAAAATCGTGTTGATACATCTCACTAAGTTTCACTAACTTTGTTCGCTAAATTATGAAAATGAATCATGTCGACTCAACGACACCATACACTTTAGTAAGTCGGTGCTTCCTCACTAAAGCGATCTCAAACTCTCGAAGTTACATATCCATATGATGTTGAATAAATCAACCTTAAAATGGCGTTGATTTGTAATTTTCTCCTTTGAACTCTTGAATGAAAGCCGACCATATTCACCATCTCAATATCATGTTTACCATAAAAGCGAAGTTACATTCTTCAAAAGTGAAGAAAAATGTTGCCTATACTCTTGCAATGCTCTTTTGGTTCCTTTTACCAATGAAATGGCCTCTAAGATAGTTTGATCGCTCTTACGAAGATGTCGTGACAATGTATTAGTGAGCCCGTGTTACAACAAAACTTCTTACCTTGCTAGCTATAGTTTTGGTTGGAAATATATGAGCACTTGGTTGACAAGCTCCTTTATCCCAATACAATCGCCTTATTTCTTTTCTTTGGTTTAGATCATGATCAAAAGAGTAAATTACACCATTAGACCTTGTGGTTTGGCTAGATTTCATCGACACCCAAAAGCGAAATCTTGCACATTTAGTGAAATCTCAAAATATTACGTGGGTGGTCCAATTTTTCTAACGTCTTTACTTTTCCTCGTTATCTCGAATCTCGCGTGCAAATTACATAATGGGTAGTTTTGTCCAGAACATTGTTTATCCTTTCGGCTAACACTCGACAATGGTCATATCATTGTTCCGCCTATATATCACCGCTTTTTCAACACATTATCACATAATTCTTTCACCAAAATCATCTCAAAACTTCTCCCATATCACACACATACACCCTAATCTTTTTCCCCAAACTTTACTTCATAATCTTTTAATGATCAAGACACAATGGGTACTTTAAAATGGAAGATATAGGGTTACGGTACGTAAATAAACTGAGCGTTCGGTGAACATTTCATGAACCTTCGGTAAAAGTTCGTTTATGTTCGTTTATGTAATAAATGAACTTACATGAAAAATATTAAACATTCGCCTAGTTAAATGAACAACATGAGCAGGGGTTCATTTGACCCTATCTGAGGTTCACAATTTGAAATTAGTGATGAAGATCGTATGCGCTTACAAAGGAGGATTATAGTAAGTTTTATGCATTGGTTTTATTTTGTTCTTGGTGTAATTTGCTTGATATTTAAAAGATTATGTTCTAATTATTGTTTGTTTTTTCCATAAAATCATCCTACTATGTTTACAATGAGGATACACCATAGTGGTGAGTTCATGTTTTTATAGGAAGGGTGTATCATGGGTGTAAGAAAAGTATTATTGATATGGTCGATATTGAAACCTTCGTAATTCACAAGGTAAATGATATGATTCAAGACCTAGGTTGGACAAATAAAATGATAATGTATTATAACTTTCTTAAACACGGTATGAATCTTGATGTAGGGTTGCATTCTTTATGTAGTGATGATGATATCGTTTTAAGTCGGTTTATAGGTGAGCATAAGGTCATTAAAGTGTACATAGAACATGTTGTGTCCAAAGTGGGAACTTATTTCAAGTCAAAGCGGACATTGGGTGTTGTTATTGATGAAATAGATTAATTCGACAATTCTAAATGCATAAAGTTTTATAATAATCCTAGGCGAGTACCTAACCTTTGTAGTGTAGTTTAGGTAAGCGGGTGATTAGTTCTCTAAGGAATAGTGAGGTGAGCTCGAAGTGTATGGCCAATTAAGTCGAAGGTTGAGGAAAGATTATTTTTGGTCTTTTATATTCTAATTAAAAGCAAGTAAACCTCGGTTTTTAGAAGAGTTTGATTTTAAAACTAATAATTAAACTAAATAAAACTAAATCTAAACTAATAATAAGAAAAGGTATATTGGTGGAAACTCATATAGGTAAACAAAGCGTGCTCAAGCCAACCATGCATCCTAGTTGAATTCTACATCTTATTGCCATGCCACCCTCGTTAATACAATGTGTAAGTATTCCTTTAATTCAACGGGGTTTATCAAGTCTGCTATCTAAATGACAACCTTGGCAAGTGTTGCCTGCAGACACACACTCGCCCAATAATTAATCACGTGCAATAAATAGTTAAGAAGAATCTCTACTCAGTCGAAATATGGCTGCGAGAGGCTCCTTAATTCTAATCATGTTTCACTAGACGTCTTTGATGTGGTACGGGATACAATTAGTTTTTTTATGCCTAACGTGCACACCACTAACAAGAAGCGATAATATTAAAGACTACAACTAGGTTTCATGCAATCATAAGCAAACACTAATTAATTTAGCCTAGCATGTCAGATCGAAGAAAAGAAAGACAAAAATCACACAACACATACACATATTGTGATGATTAATAAGCGAATAACTTATCTTCAATAAAACATGGAGTTCTTGGTGGCCAAATAGCCTACAAAAGTTGTGAAATTCGTATTAGGGTGTGCCTCCAAAGTGTACATAAAGTTCCACACTTATAATAAAATGCGAAAATATATATAGGATTGGTGGCGACATCATTTGTAAATTATGGCGTCGTTAGCTACCGTCTTCTATGGTTTAATCTTGCCTTGACTTATTTGGGCGACTTCTTTAGGGATTGTGGCGGTCAATACCGTAATGTTTGTGATAAGGTTTAAAGCATTACACTTTTAAGGAGTCATTTAAGCCATAATTGCCCACTTTTATATATATTCTTTGCTTAATTTAGTTCTTTTCACTTTTAGGTCTCTTGGAAGCAAAATCTTGGAATGATGCATTTTGGACAAAAATGAGTGAATATATGAAGAAAATGGCTAAGTCAAGATCAAAGCCACTCAAGTTCTTTGGGCGCACTGACGTCCCAATCAAAGGGTATTTGTCCCTTTATCGTAATTAAATCTCTGGCGGCTCGATAGACTTTTGCTAAAATACACGGCGTCGAGCTTTGAAGAAGGAAGGCGTCACTAAGACTTTTCATCCAGACGGCCTAGATCCGGATCGAGCAGCGTCCTCGAAGTCGAAGCGTCACAACTACAACATGGCGCGTCCAACTATTACTTGGCGAGGCGAAACCCTAATGGCCAGCGATCTGAGGCATCCCACCTATAAGGTAGCACGTCGCAAGTATAAAATTATATATAGAAATCAAATTTTCAAAATTTTAGGAGGTAGACTTGTGGAGTAAAAACTAAAAGCGATTGCGATCCGGTTTGGAAAATATCTTAGGGTTCTCGTACCCTATTTTACATCAAGATAAGTGTTTTACTTCATTAATTTCATTATGTCTTGATTGATTGTATGTATGCTTGCGTGTTTAACATGTTTGGCTAAATTTCTTGTGTGTTTGCTTAGATCTATGAAGCGTGGTTGTTAATTATTGATTGGTTGTCTCTTATCTTAATGGTAAATGGCTTAGGAATGCACCGAGTTATCGTTGTGTTTAAATTCTTGAGTAATATTTGTGAACCTTAGTTTATAGATCACTTAGCGGTTGTAGGCTAAACATCCAAAGATAAGCTTAGAGTTAGTTTATGATTGACCTAGAGATTTCATAGGTAATAACCTTAAGGTAGTCTCGAAGAGTTATGGAAAAAAGCATACCTACGACCTTAGAAAACACAACAGCGTTAAGAATAAGGGCGTGACAATTCAACCACCAATAAAGATAACTAGGGAGTAATAGTATCTAGGTAAACACATTTTAATCATCATCGAGCACACATCAATAGACATAAGACTCGCATAGTTTAGATAATTATATAGTAGAAGTAATCGGTGAAGTACCACCCCAAATCGAACCCGAGATTTTACCCTTAGCTTTCTAAAAAAAATATAAAAGATAAAAGAATCTTCCTCGACCTCAACATTAGCGTAGTACACTTCTTACTAGCATTTCTATTCCTCTGAATAACGATATCAATCCCGAGGCTTACCCGATACTACACTACAACGATTAGGTTCCTTTGCCTAGGTGGTTGAAAAATTTGCTCGAAGAAAATGAAGTTTCTTTTGACCGGGCGCGCCTTATGCAGCGCATCAAGTTTTTGGCGCCTCTGTGAAATAGAATAGTTAGTTATATTTTTATCTCGTTTAGGTTCTTTTGCTTGATTCCTATCAAGTAAGATTTTGTTCTCATTTTAGCTTCCTTGTAGTCTATCCCCTTCTTCGTGCCTTTGTTCGTAACCTTGTTACTTATCACCATGGGTGACATTCCACAAAACAACAATCCACCAAATCAACCACTTCCCATCAACCCACCACTCATTGACCCTCCAAGAGGTAGTACTCTTGGTAAATACTCTAAACCGAGCCACCAAGGCTATAGGAACACCATTGAGCTCCCGATCAACCTCGAACTCGACCACGAGATTCGACACCATCCGGTTGGTGCAAAGCGGATGTGCATTCCATGGACTTCATTAGAAGATCTAATCGGCATCTCAAGAATTCCTTAAAATCGTTGATTCCATCGACCTTGATGCTACCACGGGAGACCAAGCACTGCGTCTCTTCGATTCTCTCTCGGGACCAAGCTAGTAATTGTCTCAGCGACTTCCGCGGATCCATCTCAAGTTGGGATGATCTCACCACTCGTTTCTTTGCCTAATTTTCCCACGGGAGAACTATTAAACTCGGGAATGAAATCTTGATGTTCCAACAACGTCTAGGTGAATCTCTACGAGGCATGGACCCGATTAAAGGAATTGCTCCATAAAGTCCTCATCATGGCATCGATCTTTGGCTTTAAGTCCAAATCTTTTATGATCATGTCAACTTCTCAACTAAGCAATCCATCGACCAAGCGACCGGTGGCAAACTTAGTGATCTTACGCGGAAGAATGGTAGGGTACAATAGAGGACCTTGCCCTCTATGACAGCGAAAGTTGGAATGACCCCGTGAGTTGCCCAAAACCGTCAAGGCAATCTCTTTGCCTCCCGTTGACTCACAAACTTCCAATCGTGGGATGCTTGAACTTGAAAATCAAGTCAAATTTCTAATGAGCTCCTCACGAGAATCCTAAGTCTTCACACCATGTGAGCAAAATCACTCTACCTTGTGAGTTATGTAGTGGTCCTCACGACACTCGTGATTACTTGAGACTCCCGACCAAGATTTTGCGGACTACACCTCCACGCGTCTTGGCGGAGGCGGGAGATAAGTGAAATGCGCTTTCAAGCCCGAGCAAAACAACTTAGGAAATTCCTACAACCCCTCATGGATAAATCACCCTAACCTTAGGTGGAGCCAAAACTCAAACCCGCCCCAAAATTCATATAGTCCACCCAATAGGTCCAATCCTCCAAATACCAGAAATTCCACTAGTCTCGAGGCAATGGTGTCTAGGTTCGTGTCATCTCAAGAAGCTCGATTGACTAAGCTTGAAGCCGATTTCAAGCAACGACAAAGCGAGATGACAACCAAGCTTGACACCCTCTTAAAGCCTTCAATGACCAGGAGATTGGAGCACTCTAAGTGACACTTTAAAGAACCCAAAAGTAATTCAATTTCATTGACTTCATGTTCTTGCTCACCATGGAAGAGTGCACATCCATGCCCTTTACACCCAAAGTTCACCGGTCAACGCCATCAACAAGGGTTCCAAGCGGTACCAGGACCCGAACCGTTGGTCCAACCAACTCTTGAGAAACCCATCAACCAAGAACAAACCTAATCTAGAAGAGGAGTACAAGGAAATCCACCAAGAAAAACCCGGTTCTTGAAGTCTTGACTCATCGCCTTATTATAATGCTTTAAAAGAAAATATGAGCAAGAACTTAAATTAGGAGAGCGTGGGTCCGCATTTGTGCAAAATAAGTTACCTAAGAAAATAGATGATTAAAGCTATTCATTCTTCCGTGTAGGCTTAGAAACTCAAACCTTCGACACCTTAGCGACTTAGGATCAAGCATCAATCTTCTTCCATTGTCCTCCAAAGAAACCTTAACCTAGGTAAGATAGAACCAACGAAACCATCTTAGGTCTAGCGGACGGAAGTATTGTATATCCGGTAGGGATAATAAAAGACATGGTAGTCTGCGTGGGTCAATTGACTCTTTTGGCGGATTTCCATGTGCTAGACATGAATAAAGACCCGACATGCCCATTGTTAATAGGAAGAGGATTCTTAGCTCTTGCTAGTGCCATAATTGATTGTAAGATGTCTAAGATAGTGGTAGGAGATGGGAGTGCTAGGTCAATTTTTATGTCAAGAAGCATATCTACTACAAGAGGAAGAAATACCCTAAGAGATCATGTTGGATAGAAAACCATCTAGATATGGACCTTGGACTAATAAATATTTTGTAGGTCCTCAACGACCTTTCTATCGAGAGGAGGCCTTTGTAAGTGACTCAACTTTCCGTGAGCAACAATTGGCTGATAACATCAAATAGTCACGAATATTAAGTGTCAATTTCCCGATAATGCTCGTTATTTATATCATTTATATGGATTTCGCTTGTTTTCCATTGTTTTCCACTTTCGGGTAAATTACGAGCATTGGAGCTAAAGAGGCGGAAATGGAAACATTACTAAAGATTTATCACGGTATGCTTATTTTGAAGAAGTTCTGGCGTAACTCATCTCTCGCATTCTGCCGTAACTATTGCGTGACCCGAAGTCCAACTTATCAAGAGGTTCTGGCGTAACTCTTCCCAAAGGTTCTGACGTAACTCCATTAGGTCAAAAGAGGTTCCACGCGTGATACTTACGCGTAACTCTTGCATCACTTACGGCGTAACCGAGTTTATTGAAGACTACGGCGTAACCACTTATAAGGTTACGCCGTAACTAGCGAGATCTAGTGCATTTACGGAGAAATAGAAGGTTCTGGCGTAACTCCTCTATTGGTTCTGTAGTAACCCGGACACAACCTATAAATACCCACAATTCCGGCATTTCAAAGCATCCCATTCCACACACACACTCGAGAGCGTGGGAAAAAGCTCAAGGAGGTCTAGGGAAGCATCTGGAGCTGTTTCAAGGAGAAGTCACACCATTACGATAAGCTTTAGCGTTTATTATTTCTTTACTTTCAATTCATGTATTTCGTACCTTTGAATATTGAATTGATTTGCATGATTAATATGATGGCTAAGCACCCTTTGGTGCTAGCCTAGTTATGATTCCTTAATTGTTTTGTTTGCGTTTACCTTTACTTCCGTACAATTATTTCTAAGTGTATGCATGCATAGTTCTTTGGTAGTCACCCTTGGTTCGGTAGTTTTGAATGGCGATAGAGGCCAATTGCCTAGGAGATATGACCAAGTGACCCTAGGTGAGCGGATTTGAGGCAGGAAGGGTAAGATATGACCAATGGCGACCCTTTCTACTTGTGCGATTTGACCAGTGATCACTATCGTTTGGATGAACTTAAGAATTGGGGGTGTAGTGTCTAAGTTCCTAACGGCCGGGCACTCACTATTTAGAATCTAGCATGTAGCGGTACTTAATGACTCGGCAGGGGACCGGGAACAACAGGACTTATGATGGTGCTTTGATTTCTCTGTGGTGGCATCTTTCTTTGATAGGTTAGGCGAATTGACCAAATGTTGTCCTCTCGAATTTGACCCACACGAAGTAATTGGAAGTAGGTAGCGTAGACATAACTAGCTAGGAGGATTAACTAGGTTAGCACCACTATTCCTCTATTGATTTCCCTTTACCATTTATTTGCTTTTACTTTATATTACGCATTAGTAGTTTAATTAATTAAATCCCTATCAAACCATTAATATTACGTGACAATTAGACTTAGTAATTATCAAACACACATAGCTCTTGGGACGACCTCGGCTTTACCATTTACTACACTACACACGACCGGGTACTTTGCCGTTAGTGCATTAGGGTAGACCATAGGTATAGCGAGACACTATAAATATTAAGACACAGTCGATAAAACTGCATCAAGTTTTTGGCGCGTTCTTGGGGAGCTATATTAGGATTAATATTAAGTCTTTCATTTCATTTTAAACTTTTCTCACGATCATATTTCAAGTTTTCGGTACCATGGAAGTTGTTAACATCGATGACCTCACTCTTGAGGAATACTTGGCGTTGACTAGAAGCGGATCAAGGGCGGGTCTCGTAAGACCGGCAATCGGGGCGGATGTTCGTTTGAGATTAAAGACCAATTTATGAGGGAGCTTGGCTAACCCTTTTAGGAAATAGGGGCGAAGGCGCATATGAGCACGTTGAAAATGTCCTATACATCGCTAGCCTTTTCAACATTCGGGCGTGTCTCATGATCTTTGTTATGCTTAGGGTCTTCCAATGACTCTCTTTGGGCGGCCGGAAGATGGATCGAAAGATTGCCCGCCGAGGCGATTAATACTTAGGCGCTACTAAAGAAACACTTTATTCAAAGATATTGCCCGCCATCAAAGATTTCTAATCAACTCTTGGAGATCCACAATTTCAAACAAGAAGGCGGCGAAACTACTGTATCAAGCTTGGGACGAGATACAGCGATCTTCTTTATAAGTGTCCTACCAATGATCTTAATAACCGTGAGAAGGTCAATATTTTCTACAAAGGAATAAATGTAACTACAAGGCAGATCTTTGGACTATCAAGGACCTATCCGAACATGACTCCTACTACGCAATTGAAGCCATTCAAAAATGGCGGACCATTCTCAAAAATGGCACGACGGTGGAAGTAAAAGAAACCAAGGCGGAAGTTTCGGCGGAATTGCGACAATCGCTAGTAAAATTGAAAGTCTCGATCGAGATATCTTTGAAGGTCGGAGAAACCGTTCATGCCATCCAAGTGGGTTGTGAAAGCTGTGGAGGAGGACATCTTACGAAAAATTGTCCTCATATGGACGAAGAGGGTATTGAAGAGGCTAAGTATGGAGAAAATCGACCATTTACGGTGATAATCGAAATAGTAATGGTTATCGTGGAAATTACAACCGTGGGCCTTATGGAGAAAAAAGCCCGGTCTTGAAGAAACAATTAATAAATTTACGGAAAATTCAGCCCAAAGACAAAAGGAGCAAGATGAGTGGTTGAAGGAATTCCGGAAAACAACTTGTGAAACATTTCCAAACACGACTCAACTCGAAAACCTTGAATCCATGGTGATAAAGCTCGGTGAAAAAGTAAGGAGAAATAACGATAAACTGAAGGATCTAAACCGACTATGGAATGTAAGGTAATTTTTCGGATGATAACTCGAAGGTTCGAGGCCGGTGATACGGGTTTAGGGGCGATTTCGTCAACGAGAGATCGAGTTCGCCGTAACATGCCTAATGAGTTCTGGCGTAACCTCGTGTTTAACGGCGACAACGGGGTTGTGAAGAATCTTGAGGAAAGTGACTCTAATGAATTACGCCGTAACCAAGAATCTCGATTCTGGCGTAAGCTGGGATACATGGGAGAAAAATTCCTCGACTTGGGCGAGTCGGAAAAACTCGAGGAACTCTCCTTGAAGATGAAGAAGAGCCACTTATCACTCCTTTGGTGTACTCCTATCGTCATTACTGATGAAGAAACCACAAGGGCATGGCCTACATGCAGCCCCTTCCACGAGTATTGCAATGGAGGAGACAATGAAAGAAAGGAAGAATGGACATGCCCTCATGAGCGTGAAAGACATGGCATTAAATTCGGTAATTTGGCCTTTAAAGATTGGTACGCAATTCAATTTGGGAATGCCAAGATCAATCCAAATCTTCTTATGAAACTAAAAATTGATTACGCGGAGCACATTCGGAAGGAAGAGACTAATAAAGATATACTACTGCGGATGAGCATTTAAGTGAAGCGACAACAAGGAACTACTGCGATCCTTTGGTGCGAAAAAGTAAAATCTCTGGGGAAATTTTTTGGGCGTCATGCAACCCGTATGACGATATGTGTAATGGTGGAAGCAACTACGGAAGATTAGGAAAAGATGAATTCTTTTGGTCCTCAACCAATGATGAGGAAAACGAGTTTACCTTGGATGGACAACACGGGGTTCGATAGTTGGGTAAAAATTAAGTATGGGCATGTGGACACATTAACAAAAGATAAGATTTGGAAGGAATACATGGATCAAGAAAATTCAAGCGACAAAAGTCTCAAGAACACGAGTAAAATAACAATTGGCGATGACATAGGCGGGTGAGTAATGATAAAGAAGAATGCAAGCGCGTTCTAGTGGAGAATTTGCTCGATGAAGAATGGTTCAAAAGACTGTTTTACGATGGCGATGATATCGAAGGGATGCTAGATTACCTTGAGTTGCAAGGAAATGAGGAGTTCACGATCCCGATGATGAAGCTTACGAACAAAGGAGGTGCAAACTCACAGGGATACCTACAAAGACCACCTCAATTATAGTTGAAAATATGAATTCACTCGCTACCACCTAGGTCGGAGGAGAAATTTTGTAAAGTCCGAAAAATCGAAACCATTGAATACCTCGAGCGCCTCAAATGTTGCATGGATGAGACATAATTTGATGAAGGATATTGAAGAAGTAGGGCAAGCTCAAAGGCCCCATAGGAGCCCATGACTCTGAGTCTAACAAAGACTCGTTAATAAAGAAAAGTGCTCTTCGGGAGACAACCCGAATTATCCCTTTCTTTTGTTTTATTTCATTTCATTGGGTTTTGTGTTTTCTAACCATTTTGCGGGGAGACAAAGAAGTAATTCTGCTGCGATTCTTGATCGAGCGAGTTCTGGCGTAACTCATCTTGGTGATTCTGCCGTAACCAACATTTTAGACGAAATTCTTGACGCATTACCAATTACGGCGTAATACCATCTCGGTGGTTCGCCGTAACTATTCGCTTCACAGACTCATACGGGTTTTGCGATTCTGGCGTAACTCTCTCATAGGAGTTCTGACGTAACTCTCTCTGCTAATTCTTTCATTTTAAAACACGGTAACCTTGTATTAGTTTTAAATGAACTTTGTGGGTGTGTTCCTGTAAACCCTCACGAGACTTCACTCGTCCACTTGGGACACCAAGTGGTTTAAAAACTTGTTGCATTAGCTAAATGCAACCGTGATTTCTGAAAGTGAGTTAGGTTTGTTTTCATTTTATTTTTTCTTTTTAGAATTATGCTTGTCGGTATTGTGATTTCGAGGATTGAAGTTTGTTCATGGCGCTTAAGCGAAGGCACGATCCTTTCTCGTGGGCCTTCTTCTTTTTGGAGCAAATTTGGGGAAGTTCTCGCTCTAATTCTACCTTTCTCTTCACCTTTATTTTAATGCCTAGTACAAAGGGACTTTGTACAATTCAAGTGGGGGCGGGGTAGAATTATCTCTTGAACTTTATTTAGCCCTCATTTTCTAGTTTATTTTGAAAAATTATGCCATTTTAAAATTTTGACATGTTTTCGAACCTAACTAGATTAGACCTTAGCGAGCACATACAACCCTTGATATTACATGGTGAGATTAGCCTTATCCGTTTCCAATATTTTACCCCAAATCCACCAAATTATGAGTGTCTTGGGTAGCTTGTAAACTTTAGAACTTGGCCTTTGCATCATTTCGAGACCATAGGCGAGGTATGTTGAGTTAGCTCGATGTATTTGGACTTTTCGGTTTTAGAAAGCGGTATTATAGGATTATCACCCAAACGACCTACCATTGTGAGTCTATCGATTAGTCACCTCGACTTTTCGACCCCATGTGAAACCCTTTTGTTGCACTCCCTTTAGTGCAAGATACCCTAGATACACCCTTACGAGCCATTCCTTTCATTTTGTCAACCCAATATATTGTTTCGTTACACCCTTACACCTTAGCCTACCCTGTAGTCTTTATTTGTAATTGGGAAGTCATCATTTGCCTAAGTTCAAGGTTCGAGTGGAAAGGTTTGGAAATCACGCTTTCATCGACAACAATTATGAAGATCATTGAAGACCCCCCGAATTCCCATTGTTCATCTCAAGTGGGGGGATGTTATGTTATTATGTTATGTTCAAAAAAAAAAAAAAAAAAAGTTGATTGAGTTATGATATTGTAAAGTGCGATGTTATAAGCACTATAGTATGAGCTTTATTGATTAGTATCGAGGAGGCCACCTCGGTCACATTAGAAGATTGGAGTTGGAGTTATACCAAGCGAAGAAGAAAAGGTAGTGTGCCCATCACGGCGTCCTCTAATGACACATCTACCTTGCATTTCATGATCCGGTCTCTAGACTTCTAAGCTTGAACTTTGGGCGGACGGTAAGTGGTGATGACTTAGTTATAGATTTAGACTACACCTTGTTTTCATTTTACACCAATTATATATCCATGTCTTATCCTACCCTTTAGTCATGAAGCGTGTCTAGGTGATCGTGAGCAATCTTTGGTGTCTTGGCCATGGATTTGGTCATGTATCATTGATTTTGTCCACTTCGCGTGACATGTTAGTAATGATGAGTCACCCTTAACCTTTGTCGTGTCTACCCATATTGCCTTGAGAATTGTTTAGCCCTTAACTCTAGTGGTGGAGATTTGTGTAACCGCCAAACTTATGATAGAATACATGCTATGGTATGCGATTGGTGATCACCCGAAATTGACACTTAGAATAGTTGAGAGATTTGAGTGTTTGTTCCCCTTTCGTGAGGTGTTCGGCTTTGTTTTATTCTAGCATAAGGGTTTGTAAACTCATATTTTCGGGTTTTGGGAGATATCTTTTAGGAATCTATCTAATAAGGTCTACTTGAGGGCAAGTAGAGTTCAAGTGGGGGATATTTGATAACATCAAATAGTCACGAATATTAAGTGTCAATTTCCCGATAATGCTCGTTATTTATATCATTTATATGGATTTCGCTTGTTTTCCATTGTTTTCCACTTTCGGGTAAATTACGAGCATTGGAGCTAAAGAGGCGGAAATGGAAACATTACTAAAGATTTATCACGGTATGCTTATTTTGAAGAAGTTCGGCGTAACTCATCTCTCGCATTCGCCGTAACTATTGCGTGACCCGAAGTCCAACTTATCAAGAGGTTCTGGGTAACTCTTCCCAAAGGTTCTGACGTAACTCCATTAGGTCAAAAGAGGTTCCACGCGGCGATACTTACGCCGTAACTCTTGCATCACTTACGGCGTAACCGAGTTTATTGAAGACTACGGCGTAACCACTTATAAGGTTACGCCGTAACTAGCGAGATCTAGTGCATTTACGGAGAAATAGAAGGTTCTGGCGTAACTCCTCTATTGGTTCTGCCGTAACCCGGACACAACCTATAAATACCCACAATTCCGGCATTTCAAAGCATCCCATTCACACACAACACTCTTAGAGCGTGGGAAAAAGCTCAAGGAGGTCTAGGGAAGCATACGGAGTTGTTTCAAGGAGAAGTCACACCATTACGATAAGCTTTAGCGTTTATTATTTCTTTTACTTTCAATTCATGTATTTCGTACATTTGAATATTGAATTGATTTGCATGATTAATATGAAAGGCTAAGCACCCTTTGGTGCTAGCCTAGTTATGATTCCTTAATTGTTTTGTTTCCGTTTACCTTTACTTCCGTACAATTATTTCTAAGTGTATGCATGCATAGTTCTTTGGTAGTCACCCCTGGTTCGGTAGTTTTGAATGGCGATAGAGGCCAATTGCCTAGGAGATATGACCAAGTGACCCTAGGTGAGGCGGTGAGACAGGAAGGGTAAGATATGACCAATGGCGACCCTTTCTACTTGTGCGATTTGACCAAGCGATCACCTATCGTTTGGATGAACTTAAGAATTGGGGGTGTAGTGTCTAAGTTCCTAACGACGGGCACTCACTATTTAGAATCTAGCATGTAGCGGTACTTAATGACTCGGCAGGGGACCGGGAACAACAGGACTTATGACGGTGCTTTGATTTCTCTGTGGTGGCATCTTTCTTTGATAGGTTAGGCGAATTGACCAAATGTTGTCCTCTCGAATTTGACCCACACGAAGTAATTGGAAGTAGGTGAGCGTAGACATAACTAGCTAGGAGGATTAACTAGGTTAGCACCACTATTCCTCTATTGATTTCCCTTTACACATTTATTTGCTTTTATTTTATATTACGCATTAGTAGTTTAATTAATTAAAACCCTATCAAACCATTAATATTACGTGACAATTAGACTTAGTAATTATCCAACACACATAGCTCTTGGGACGACCTCGGCTTTACCATTTACTACACTACACACGACCGGGTACAGCTATTGCCCGTTAGTGCATTAGGGTGAACCATAGGTATAGCGAGACACTATAAATATTAAGACACAGTCGATAAAACACGCATCAACCCTTTACCACTCAAATTCCACCCAAAATGTGAGGTTTGAGCCTAGATCTCTAGGAATTAAAGCATTCATCTTTAATGCTTGAGTGTGAACCGGTAGTATAATAGATTTTAGAACTTGTTTTATGATGCATTCGAGATCGCTAGTGAGACTACACTTGTGTAGTTAGGAATAACTAAATGATAAGAGGCATTAGGATAACCTTGTTTGATACCGTAATATAATTACCTCTTCCACATCGGTTGAGTAATTCCCCACACTCTTGCGATGTACTCATCTTTAGTACACGATACCTCTAGTTAACCCCTCGAGCCTATCCTTTTCGCGGTTCTCGTGATGTTTCGGTTTTCGGAATATCAATGAAAACATTGTTTACAATCCACCCCAAATGTACACCCAAATCGCCTTAGCCTACCTTGTATGCACTAACCTTTAGTGCATTATTTCTATCACACTAAACCCTTAGTTCAATTATCTAGTTACTTTCATAAGTTGCTAAGTTGAGTCATATCCTTTGTACACGTTTTGGGATGATTGGGACTCATGGGAAAAGTTAAATTTTATGGATGACGGGAAAGAGCGTTAAATTCAAATTCCCTTTATTTACGTAATTAAATACTCCAAGTATTTTGATCTTTTCAAATCGGGTCAAATTAGTGTTAGAGTAATAAAAACTCAAGTGTAGGGATGTGCCTATAAATCCCTATATTTTGATGTTATCGTTAGAGGTAGAGTAAAAGTGTATGAAAAAAAATCGTTAAAAAATGAAGAAAAAATAGAGTATTAAAAAAAAACCAAAAACCATACATCTATCTTTGTGTTTATGTCTTTCAATTTATGGATGTGTGTTTCAAAGTATCTAAAGTCTAGAGTGTCGAGTCTTGGCTTAGCAATGTCATTCTTCGCATGCTTGTAACATAAGATTTTGACTTGCCACCACTAAATAGCCTATCCCACCAAACCCTTTGCTTCCTACTAGTAAGCCTAACGTTACAACCCTTTAAAAGACCTCTTAGATAGTTATTCCTAGGTGCTTACACCAAAGCGGTTGAGGTTTGATCTAGTCTCAAGCCTATGGTAATCTATGTACTAGTGACCACGTAATAGTATTTATCTTCCAGTGTTATATTTCATATACCATAGATGAGAGAATCTAAACAAGGTGCTAGTATATATTTGTACTGTTATGACACTGTGGTGCTTTTACTTTTTGTGAATTATGTTAAACCAATGCTTCATGCCCACAACTTATAAATTGTGAGGTGCTGAGGAGAAAATGTAATTGAGGATATTTGATAAGGATTTAAAATGACTTTTAAGGGTCATTATACCCCTTAATTGTTTATATCATTCTAAACTAATTTGTTCCTTTTCACTTTTAGGTCTCTCAAGCAAAATTATGGAATGATTTGATTGGCTCAAACCGTCAAGTCTAAAAGATTTACTTCGAGGACAAATGCAAATGAAGATCCAAGAATGTGGAGGGATATTCCACGGAGATAATGGTGTGTTAAACACTGTACGGTAGAATGATCACTAAGGATAGCGATCGAAATGATTGATTGATGATTATACCCTTGAAAAGATTTATAAAATAAAGCGACTTAAATACAAATTAAGAAAATTAAAAGATAAAAGATATTAAATCCGTATCACTATATTTAAAGTGATCGTTAAAACCTTTAAAACTTACTTAAATTAAGGTATCGTTAACGTACAAAATAAAAGTGAAACTTACACAATATAAATCCTAAAAATATGAAAAATACATTTTACAAACCTAATGACATGAGAAAATTTATAGAAAAAGAAAATTATTTTACAACTATTTATGTAATTATTATTAATTAAAACCTATTTTAAACTATTTAATAATACTCTAAAATAAAAGAAAATAGGAAATAAGACTAGAAAAATAAAGTTAAGACTTAGAAAAATCTAAAATATGATAAAACTAATTTTAAAAGCAGAAAATATATTTTTAGACTTTTTATGTATTTATTATTAATTAAAAACTATTTAAAACTAATTTAAATTATTAAAAATACCAAATAAAAGGAGAAAAATAGGAAAAATACTTTTATGCTTTTATATTTATCTTAAACTATTAAAATAGAAAACATATTTTTGGAACTTTTTCGAATTAATTGCAATTAAAGCTAATTAAAAGGATTAAAAACTATTTTAAATTAAGAAAAATACTAAGATAACTAAAATTATGAAAATGCAGGAAAATCTAAAATATTATTCTAAAGCTAATAAAAATATAAAAACAAGGGCTTATGTGAGGTAAAAAGGGCTGCGGTGTAAATGTAGGAAATAAGCAACGAAAATAAGCTAACAAGCAAATTAATGAACCAAGCGATTATATAAGCTAGGTAATACTAAAACTACTCTAAAGCAACTATCTACATCTAATCCTAACACCTAAATAGCGAGTTTAACAAGTAATGAGCTAGCGATTTTTAAGCTAAACCTCTTTTGTTGTTTGAGCTTATACAACGACTTATCAAATAAGCTAATGAGAAAACTAAAATGTGGTCTTCAAGACCACTAACTAGAACCATTTTCCAAAATTTCACTAATGAGGGCTATAGATGAAGAAATTATTGATCAAAGCAAAAGTGGCTAAGACATGACTATTGAAGTCTTTGAAGCAGTTAACGGTACCAAGTTTGAGCTACTCTATAAGCCAATTGATAAGCTAAAGCTAAAACTAAAAATGTGGATTTGTAGACCACCTAGCAGAGTATACCTAGACCAAAAATCAGACCATAACTAATTGAAATGAAGTCTGCACAGTAGCTGCAAGGTCTGCACAAGTTCAGTTTCAACACAGTTTTGACTTTCTAAAATCAGTAATGAGCTTTGACTTATGTGAGATTTGGAAGCAAATCATGGACTGAATAAGATGCAATATGTTGAAATGAGACTTTAACAAGCTTGGTTATTAACTTCTAAAACCTATATGATAGATTTCAAAAACTGATTTCAACAGTTAAAAGCTCAAGATCAGTTTAAAGCTAAAGTTGACTAATGATGAAACTAAGCACCAAATAAGGACAGATATGAGTAAAAGGAACTAAAACAAGCCTGAACCAACTAAGCTACTCCATATTTATGACCTTTAAAAACAGTTTATAATCCTAAACCAAACACCCTTAAGCATGAACAAATTGCATTTAACAAACTATTCTATATGAAAGTTTACCCAAAAGCAATTCAACCGACTATTTAACACATAATTAAACTAGTGAACACATTAAAACCAATCAACCCAAATCTTTGACTATCAATTTGACCCGTTTGACTTTTCTTGACTTTTATGCAAAGCGAGATTAGACCAAAGAGAAACCCATAAGCTCATGTAAGCTTATCGAACTTAAATGAGCTTAATGAAGCGATAAACTAGCTTTTAGAACTAATAACATCAAAATTAAATGACAAGAGATTAAAATGAGAATTTAACTCACATGTCGGTGGTGTACAAGCTAAAACCAAACCAAAACCTACACTACCTAATCTAATCCACCCATTTTCATCAACGCAACACCCATGATCATCACCAAATCAAGTTGAGTCGAGTTGACTTTCGTTGACTATCGATTTTGTGAATATGAATAGTGAAATACCACAAGTAAACATAAAATAAGCTCATAAAAACTATGGATGACTTATATGAGCTTATTACAATCTTTAAAATAGCTTATTTAGTATTCAATATGTGAAATGCAAGACAAAATTTACTTAAAACTTTTATTGAAGCGAAAATGAGAGTACAAGAAAGAGCGAGATTACAAAACTTTAAGAAAACATTCTTGAAAGCTTAAATTACTTTGGAATTAAATTTAATTAAAAAAAATTAAACTAAACTAAAACTACACTACTATCCCTTTCTTGCTTCTCTTTCCTCCTTTTTATAACAAAAGCTTTCTCCCATGACTTCAGAGCTAATCCCACCAATACTTTGGACTTTTTCATGGTAAGAGATGATCTTGGCCGTTTATCACATTTTGGCGGGAAAGATGGTTTTGCCAGTTGGAGGGTTGAGTGTGATGAGGTGATATGTAATTAATGATTCTTGTTTTGTTGATGAGGTGGGGGGACAAGGAGTAGTTTTGGTGAGGAGGGGGGAATGGATATGGCAGAGAAGCAGGTGAGTCAAGTGGGGGAGAAAAGGAAGGGGCGGTTTGTTTTATTTAAATTGTGGGTCGGGTTGGTCGGATTGTGGGATTGGACCGGGTTGGGTAATAAGTGGATTGGGCTTAGGTGTTTAGTGTTGGGCTTGGGTATATTATTAGGATCCGGATTGGATTAGGATATAACACCAAGGACCAATTGTGCAATATTTGAAAGTCGAGGGACCAAACATGTAAATTATGAAGATGTAGTCAAGGGTTGGTCTTGCCAAACTTTAAAAATCAAGGGCTAACTTTGACATTTTGAAACTCAAGGATTAATTTTGAACAATTTAAAAGCCGGGGACCAAAGCGTAATTTTCTCAAAACTTTTAGATTTTCCACCAAAGGACTAAATATGCCAATTTGTGATTTTAAAAGACCTTTGGAGACTTTTCTTTTGAATTTTGGCTCGGGGACTATTTTGACAATTTTTGAAAGTTGGGGACTAAAGCGCAATTTTGCAAATTTGATCGTTTTCATCGATTTTGATATTTTGCATTTAAAACACATAAAACAACGATTTGTGGTATTTTGATTATTTTGATGTGTTTGAGGTGTTTTCGAGATGATTTTGCGGTTTAGATTATACAAAATGATGAGTATTTAGACACTCGTCAATCCCCGCATCGAGATATTGCTAGTCTAGCAATGATTTGAAAACATAATGGATTTTAAACTCTTTACCAAAGCCATTACTTACGGAGTAGCCAAATGTTTCGATTCAAGTAAGAACCATGGTACACTGATAACCATGTGATTTTGAGCAAACCACAAGTCATAACGGATTTGATGTTGTCTTTACCGAAGCCGTACCCTACGGACTAGCCAACTCTTAGATAAATTATCAATATTATCTTTGGTGAGTGATTACCAATTATGGTTTTCCATTGCCTTTACCACAAGCCATAATCTTGCGGGCTAGCCAACTCTTCACTTTTAAGGATATGGCGAGTTGAATACCATACAATTTTGGGCAAATTGCAAGCCATATAAGCGGTTTGAGATATCTTTACCAAGAGCCGTTTGCTCTGGATTAGCCAATCCTTTTGTCTTCTGAGACATGGCGGATGATAACCAAATGAAAGCGTAAAACACTTACTCCAAAAAAATTTTTGGCCAAAAGCGGGAATTGGGTAGATAATATATGAAATTAGTGAAATTCCCCACACTTAGAAATGAATATTGCCCTCAATATTCAATGTACCGGCGGTTATGCGAAACAAAAACGTAAAAGGAAATATTACGGCCATTATTTAAAAGTTTTTTTTTTTTTTTTATGAAACATGTGGCAACCCCCACTAGGGTGGTAGAAAGAGGTGAGAAGGCGAAATATGGGTGAAAACCCATATGGTGTGTCTCTTGTTTTTGTTTTCAGTCGCTAGCTTGACTCGACCCAGAATTCATTTGTTCATGGGGAAGCAAGTGGAAGATACAATCTCCATCGGACTTTCATTCAAAATGTTTGGACAAACATTTGAAGCACGTGAAAGTTCCACACCGATGAGATATCAAGAGAGCAGACCGAGACCGGCTCATAGATGGTAAATGAAAATGCGGGGTCAAAGATAGTGTCCTCGCTCCCGAGCAGTGAAGAAGAGGAAGTCGCATCATATGTGAGGAATGGAAGAAAGATGTTGATAACAATCAAGATCCATTCTTCATCCTCAAATGTAGACATGTCGGGAGGAAGGGTGAAGGTAGTATCATCAATAAGCAAACTCTTATGATAGAGTACACCTTCCTCCGAGCCAATATCATCCTCGAGATCAAAATGGAAATGATCATATTCCGGAGGAGATATGTCATGAGAGAGTTCACGGAGAACTCTTCATGAAGAATCATTGGAAAAAGCCTCAAGCTCGGGCTTGTCCAATGTGAGTCACTATCCACAGCGGGGATAGGAGATGAAGCGACTTAGCACAAAATGATTCGATCTTAGAAGCGAGGAGATTTATATTGAACAATTGTTCACGAAGTATCTCGTCCTCAATTTCGGATCATCGAATCTCTCAGCTTCCTCTAGCTAACTAGCTCGGAAGGTAGCTCCTCGACATAATCGATGTCTCCATAGGATAAAGAATCGTCAAGCAGTACAATCGCTATCGAATCGGAGAACATCTCGACATGATCATATGGAATGTCAAGAGGAGAAGAATCATCATTAAGAGGCTCATCACACATATACAGGAGATAACCTCGGACTCACTGGGGTTGGAACAAGGCTCTCAACACTAGGCGATTCCATTTCGGAATAGTGCTGAAGGCTCGTCCCCATTATGAGAGAGTCTTTGGAAGCAATAAAGGTAAGATAGGTGTGATAGCAATAGGCGGGGAGTTGAGAAATAAGATCGTTCAATTGAGTAACACTCTCCTCGTCGTAATCATAGTATTCCTCATTTGAATACTATCCTCATCATCATCGTCATCATATCGGTTCTTATGTTCATCTGCTTTGAAGCTTATACACCATTCTTTTCATTTGTAGTTTCTTTCGAATCGTATTTCTTGAACTTTGAGGAAGATTACACTCCTCGTAATCATTGAAATGATGTGAAGGCTCGGAAGTCGATGGTGATGGAACACTGTGGGGTTGGAAATTGTCAAAGCGGAGAATTGGAATTTTGAAAATTTTGATTCATAGGTGATATTCAAAAGTCGCATGAGGACCCCATGATTCTATGAGATAATTGGGAGAATAACTTTCACCAAAGTTCGATTATAACATGGTTCCGGCTCATAGACAAAGCGGATCTGTGGTGGACAATCAAAACCGTAATGAGAATCATTCCCCAATACTCGCATGAGTAGGATTAAATATTAGGTGTGGAGGTAGGTAGGAAAAATCGGGTGTTTCATTATATGAAATGGGATCGGGATTCTTGACAAACTTGTCTCGAAACCCGCATTGGTACATCGACAATTTCCACCATTAAATGGACCTCCCTTTGAGGAACATGTCAAATACCATGACATAGAGAATTAAAGCGGACAAGAGGATAAGAGATGAAGAATTAAGCAGTTATAGAGGATAAGGAATGTAGAATTAAGCAGGTTTGAGGATAGAGAAATGTAGAATTAAGCAGTTGGAGGATAAAGGATGGATATTTTGGATTTTTGAAAAATATCTTTGCAAAAACAAAGAATGAAAATATTTTTGGCGTTTTAACACTTTTAGGAAAAGTGTTAATGATCTTTGGATTTTTGAAAACTTTACAAAAAAAACTTTTTACAAAAGATGGAATATGTGCAAGAATGGGATGCGAAAATGGCTAAACAACGCTAAAGCCTCCCGTGACGCCGTAAAATTTTGATCTGCTCCAAACCGTCAAGTCTAAAGACTTAAAACACTCGAACACAAATGCAAATGAAGATCAGAGAATACAGTGGATTCCCGGGTCGTTATGTCCCACGGAGACTCAATGGTATGTTAAACACTAGATCAGACGGTAGAATGATCACTAAGGATAGCGATCAGAAATGATTGATTGATGATTATACTACTGAAAAAGATTTATAAAATAAAGCGACTTAAATACAAATTAAGAAAATTAAAAAGATAAAAGATATTAAATAAACGCTATCACTATATTTAAAGTGATGAACGTTTAAAACCTAAAACGTAAAACTTACGTTTAAATTAAAAACTACGTTAACGTACAAAATAAAAAGTGAAACTTACACAATATAAATCCTAAAAATATGAAAAATACATTTTTACAAACCTAATGACATGAGAAAATTTATAGAAAAAGAAAATTATTTTTACAACTATTTATGTAATTATTATTAATTAAAACCTATTTTAAACTATTTAATAATACTCTAAAATAAAAGAAAATAGGAAATAAGACTAGAAAAATAAAGTTAAGACTTAGAAAAATCTAAAATATGATAAAACTAATTTTAAAACAGAAAATATATTTTTTAGACTTTTTATGTATTTATTATTAATTAAAAACTATTTAAAACTAATTTAAATTATTAAAAATACCAAATAAAAGGAGAAAAATAGGGAAAAATACTTTTTATGCTTTTTATATTTATCTTAAACTATTAAAATAGAAAACATATTTTTTGGAACTTTTTCTGAATTAATTGCAATTAAAGCTAATTAAAAGGATTAAAAACTATTTTAAATTAAGAAAAATACTAAACAGTAACTAAAAATTATGAAAAATGCAGGGAAAATCTAAAATATTATTCTAAAGCTAATAAAATAAAAAACAAGGGCTTATGTGAGGTAAAAAGGAGCTGCAGTGTAAATGTAGGGGAAATAAGCACTTGAAAATAAGCTAACAAGCAAATTAATGAACCAACTGATTATATAAGCTAGGTAATACTAAAACTACTCTAAAGCAACTATCTACATCTAATCCTAACACCTAAATAGCAGTTTAACAAGTAATGAGCTAACTGATTTTTAAGCTAAACCTCTACTTGCCCCCACTGTTTGAGTTTATACAACAGCTTATCAAATAAGCTAATGAGAAAACTAAAAATGTGGTCTTCAAGACCACTAACTAGAGACCATTTTTCCAAAATTTCAGCTAATGAGGGCTATAGATGAAGAAATTATTGATCAAAGCAAAAGCTGGCTAAGACATGACTGCTGAAGTGCTGAAACAGTTAACAGGTACCAAGTTTGAGCTACTCTATAAGCCAATTCAGTAAGCTAAAGCTAAAACTAAAAATGTGGATTTGTAGACCACCTAGCAGAGTATACCTAGACCAAAAATTAGACCATAACTAATTGAAATGAAGTACGACTTTGATGTGCAAGGTCTGCTTGTGATTCGGTTTCAACACGGTTTGACTTTCTAAAATCGATAATGAGCTTTGACTTATGTGAGATTTGGAAGCAAATCATGGATGAATAAGATGCAATATGTTGAAATGAGACTTTAACAAGCTTGGTTATTAACTTCTAAAACCTATATGATAGATTTCAAAAGCGATTTCAACAGTTAAAAGCTCGAATCGGTTTAAAGCTAAAGTTGACTAATGATGAAACTAAGCACCAAATAAGGAGATATGAGTAAAGGAACTAAAACAAGCTGAACCAACTAAGCTACTCCATATTTATGACCTTTAAAAACAGTTTATAATCCTAAACCAAACACCCCTTAAGCATGAACAAATTGCATTTAACAAACTATTCTATATGAAAGTTTACCCAAAAGCAATTCAAACTGACTATTTAACACATAATTAAACTAGTGAACACATTAAAACCAGAAATCAACCCAAATCTGTTTGACTATCAATTTGACCCGTTTGACTTTTTCTTGACTTTTATGCAAAACTGAGATTAGACCAAAGAGAAACCCCATAAGCTCATGTAAGCTTATCCAAACTTAAATGAGCTTAATGAAACAGTAAACTAGCTTTTAGAACTAATAACATCAAAATTAAATGACAAGAGATTAAAATGAAATTTAACTCACACATGTCCGGTGGTGTACAAGCTAAAACCAAACCCAAAACCTACACTACCTAATCTAATCCACCCATTTTTCATCACTGCAACACCCATGATCATCACCAAATCCAAGTTGAGTCCCAGTTGACTTTCGTTGACTATCAATTTTTGTGAATATGAATGACTGAAATACCACAAGTAAACATAAAATAAGCTCATAAAAACTATGGACAGCTTATATGAGCTTATTACAATCTTTAAAATAGCTTATTTAGTATTCAATATGTGAAATGCAAGACAAAAATTTACTTAAAAACTTTTATTGAAAGCGAAAATGAGTACAAGAAAGAAGCGAGATTACAAAAACTTTAAGAAAACATTACTGGAAAGCTTAAATTACACTGGAATTCTGAATTTAATTAAAAAAAAACATTAAACTAAACTAAAACTACACTACTATCCCTTTCTTGCTTCTCTTTCCTCCTTTTTATAACAAAAGCTTTCTCCCGTGACTTGAGCTAATCCACCAATACTTTGGACTTTTTCATGGTAAGAGATGATCTTGGCGTTTATCACATTTGGCGGGAAAGATGGTTTTGCGATTGGAGGTTGAGTGTGATGAGGTGATATGTAATTAATGATTCTTGTTTTGTTGATGAGGTGGGGACAAGGAGTAGTTTTGGTGAGGAGGGAATGGATATGGCGGAGAAGCGGGTGAGTCAGTGGGGAGAAAGGAAGGGGGCGGTTTGTTTTATTTAAATTGTGGGTCGGGTTGGTCGGATTGTGGGATTGGACCGGGTTGGGTAATAAGTGGATTGGGCTTAGGTGTTTAGTGTTGGGCTTGGGTATATTATTAGGATCCGGATTGGATTAGGATATAACACCAAGGACCAATTGTGCAATATTTGAAAGTCAAGGGACCAAACATGTAAATTATGAAGATGTAGTCAAGGGTTGGTCTTGCCAAACTTTAAAAATCCAAGGGCTAACTTTGACATTTTGAAACTCAAGGATTAATTTTGAACAATTTAAAAGCCGGGGACCAAAGCGTAATTTTCTCAAAACTTTTAGATTTTCCACCAAAGGACTAAATATGCCAATTTGTGATTTTAAAAGACCTTTGGAGACTTTTCTTTTGAATTTTGGCTCGGGGACTATTTTGACAATTTTTGAAAGTTGGGGACTAAAGCGCAATTTTGCAAATTTGATCGTTTTCATCGATTTTGATATTTTGCATTTAAAACACATAAAACAACGATTTGTGGTATTTTGATTATTTTGATGTGTTTACGAGTGTTTTCGGATGATTTTGCGGTTTAGATTATACAAAAATGATGAGTATTTAGACACTCATCGGATGCATTTTGGAGGAAAGCAGTGAATATCTGAAGAAAATGGCTAAGTCAAGATCAAAGCCCCTCGAGCTGCTAAAAATGAACTGACGGCGTCTAATCAAAGGCGTATTTGTCCTTTATCGTAATTAAATCTACGATGGCTCGATAGACTTTTCCTAAAATACACCGACGGTGTCAAGCTTTGAAGAGGAAGGGCGTCACTAAGACTTTTCATCCCAGACGGCTGGATCCGAATTAGATAGCGTCCTACTAAAGCCCCGGCGTTACAACTGCAACGTGACGCCATCCTAACTATTACTTGGCCAAGACGAAACCTTAATGATGGCAATCTGACAGCGTCCCACCTATAAAGTGACTCCGTCGCAAGTGTAAAATTATATATAGAAATCGAATTTTCAGAATTTTAGGAGGTAGATTTGTTGAGTAAAAACTAAAAATGATTATTGACCGGTTTGGACAGTATTTTAGGGTTCTCACACCCTAATTTACATCAAGATAAGTGTTTTACTTTATTAATTTCATTATGTCTTCGATTGATTGTGTGTATGCTTGCGTGTTTAACATGTCCGGCTAAACTTCTTGTGTTTTTGCTTAGATCTATGAAACCTAGTTGTTAGTTATTGATTGGTTGTCTCTTATCTTAATGCTAAATGGCTTAGGAATGCACTAGGCTATCGTTGTGTTTAAATGCTTGAGTAATCTTTGTGAACCTTAGTTTATAGATCACTTAGGGGATTCGTAGGATAAACATCCAAAGATAACTTTAGAGTTAGTTTATGATTGACCTAGAGATTTCGTAGGCAATAACCTTAAGGTAGTCTCAAAGAGTTATGGAAAAAAGCATACCCTACGACCTTAGAAAACACAACGCGTTAAGAATAAGGACGTGACAATTCAACCACCAATAAAAGATAACTAGGGAGTAAGAGTATCTAGGTAAACACATTTTTAATCATCATACGAGCACACATCAATAGACATAAGACTACTCATAGTTTAGATAATTGGATAGTAGAAGTAATCGGTAGAAGTACCATCCCCCAAATCAAAACCACGAGATTTTACCCTTAGCTTTCTAAAAAAATATAAAAAGATAAAAAAGAATCTTCCTCAACCTCAACCTTAGCGTAGTACACTTCTTACTAGCATTCCTATTCCCCTAGAGAACGATATCAATCCCCGAGGCTTACCCAATACTACACTACAACGATTGGTTCACTGCCTAGGTGGTTGAAAAACTTGCTCGAAGAAAATGAAGTTTCCTTTGATCCCGAACGCGCCTTGTACGCGCATCAGTTTTCCTTAACACCGTCACTCGAGGCCATCACAATCCACTGATCCGTCACAAACATATTCAAGCGAAGGCGTCACGTTGTATTGGCGATGCCGTCACACCTCCTTTTGTGACAGTTTTCCAGGTGTTGTCGCTTTCTTCGTTTCCTCATCCAATTAAGCCCAAAATGCATCCTTTTCCAGCATTTTCTTTCCAAGTATCTAAAACTCAAATAGAAATGATTTATTGCAAAAAGGATCGAATATATGCAATTTAGATGCTAAATGGCCCTTTAAAGCGTGTGAAATTACACCTCATCAAATATCCTCACACTTGGGATTTGCTTGTCCTCAAGCAAATATGCTTCTACTAATCAATTTACATGTTCGGGGCATTTAATCTTGGTTTAAATATAATTTACAACATAACTCATTCTACAATAGCCATAACAAGCACATAAATTATATACTAGCACCTTACATAAAGTGTTTGGATTCTCTAATCTCTCAGGTGTATAAGTAATATAATATTTTGGAAATAGACAAATAAACACTTTTTACCTGTCATAGCACATATATTACCATAGGCATGAATACTTGATAATGGATCAAAACCTCCACGGCTTTGGCGTAAACACCTAGGATAAACTATCAAAGAGGTCTTTACAATGGTTTTAACGTTAGGTGTAAGCGTAGGAAAAACACGATTTTGGTGATATGGGAAATTTTATTGGTGGCAAGTTAATACTTCAAGTCAATTACATGTATAAAGTGGCATTGCAAAGCCAAGACTCGACAGACTAATCTGTAATTTTTTTTCTTGACTCTTTCTTGACTTAAACATAAGCAAGATGGCACACGTATTTTTTATCATACACTTTTGCCCTGCCATCTTTTGATGTCTTGAAAATAAATAACATAGATAACTCGAATTTATAAGCGCATCCTACACTTGCAATTTTGCATAAATATAAACTAACTAATTACTCGAATTACAAGGATCAAAACATGTGAAGTATCTTAAATATTAGCGTACATATGGGGGATAATAATTCGGTGTTCTTCCCATACTACATAATAATACTACAATAAGTCTCAATCTTCCCAAAACTTTATTTACAAATATGGCTCGACTTAGCAATCATGTAAGCAACTAGATAATTGACTAAGGGTTTAACGTAAATATTGTAACAATAATGAACTAAAAATGAGTGCATACAAGAAAGGCTAAGGTGATTTGGTTGTAACATTTAGTGGGGTGTAAACAATGCTCTTCATTAATACTTCGGAATCCATCGAAATATCACAAGAACCATGAAAAGATAGGCTAAGAAGGGTGTACTATGGGTATCTTGTACTAAAAATGAGTATATAGCAATGGTGTGGGGTAATTACTTGACCAATGAAGTCAATATAAGTATAACGAAAACAGGCTAAAAACAAGGTTTATCATAATGTCTCTTATCATGTAGTAAATCCTAATCACACGAATGTGATCTCACTAGCGATCTCAGAATGCATCACTAAAACAAGTTCTAGAATCTATATACTACCGGTACACTCATAAGCATTAAAGGAAAATGCTTTTTCCTGTATATCTAAAAGCGAACCTCATATTTTTGGGGTGGAATTTTTGAGTGCTATGGTTTTGTGCTAGCAATATAACTCATATCTATGAGACGCTTTATTAAGACTAAAGTTCCACTTGTAAATGTCATAAAAAAAATTATTTGTTCTAAAATTACCTTTACAAGTATTTCTTTCGGTTTATTACACAATTACTCAAGAACAAGACAAATAACAAATGCATGACTAGTTTCTAAGGTGTCCCTTTTTACCCTTCTTACAATTAAATTGAACATTGTCCCCAATGTTCTAAAAGTACCAAATTGATAAAAGGGAAAAACAAAAGAGATGAAAGAAACTAGTACTCATCTGATTAGCTCGGTATAAACAGAACCTGTATAACCTGTAAATCTTAAGAAAAAGATCACGAAACCCAGCATAACCTATAAATCTTAAGAAAAAGATCACAAAACTCCAAGAAGGTAAGATAGTCCTATGATATGCTTCTTGTGTAACACCCCCAAATCTCGGTACAACGGAAGACTTAAACAAGTTTTCGGGGCATTACTGGATCGACACGTCACACAAGTATAGCAAACAAGATAATCATATTATAGTTCAAAAACCAATCCCATAATTAATTATCCAAATACAATCATCCCAAATAGTCAAATGTAAGGACCAACATGATTTATAAAATAGGTCCGCATAATATTATCATAGTATCAATATGATCCTCCAACCATGCCTCATTGCCAAGCCTCCACAGAACAAGCATTCCACACATAAACTTAAATACCTAAGAAAAACATGCTAAAAGGTTAGCTAATGCTGGTGAGTTCATAGGTTTAAGTATAAAATTTAATAGTGGACCTGTAATAGTTTATTTGCTATGCGAGACCAAGATAGATACATAATATAGCACCAATCTCATACCAATAACACAATCAATAACACCATCAATAACATAATCAATATCACAGCAGGGACCCAAGCGACTCTAGCCAGCACAGTCGTAGCAGGGCCTAGAACAAATACTACCCAGGACTAGGTCGGGGTAGATATGTATACTTTGCTAGGCAAGTGTCATAGCAAAACAATTGCTACCCTAGACTAAGGCAACATCTACCACATATCTATCCAAACAGTCAACACATAAGCAAATCAAAAGAGTTTGAAAAGGTCCAAAAGAGTAGCATGATTTCTCACCCCAAATTAGTTAAAAACAAAGATAAAAGTGGGGCTATGAAACTCACCTCAAGCAAGCAAAGCACAAACAAACACTAGCAACGAAGATAACAGCTAATCACGGCTCAGCAACTACTGACTCGGCACAACCTATTAATATAAACCAATTCTTAATATATAATCTCAATTTCAACATTATCTACCCCAATGTATTCCTTTTCTTATCTCCAAAAATATCTTGTTTCACCGTTTAGTACTTGCGTTTGGTATCTTCATGTGTGTGGTATCGACTCAACAAGACACAATGAATGCACTCAAATGACCACAATGCGACTCATAACGACACAATGAGACGTCTAAGCGATAAGTTTTCTAGTACAATAAGTTTCAGAATAAATAGTTAGACCTTATTGAATTCGTCAATTCGATAAACTCAACCATTTATTCATGTAGCTTATTATCCCAAAAAACCAGTCACATCCTAACGAGTCGTAAGGATAATTCACCCAGTAATAACGTTATCCTACGTGCCTAACGAGCTCTTATTAGATTCGTCAACCTAATAAGTCCGCTATCCACGTTGATTGACGCTATTAATGTTTGGTCATCCGTAACCCATGCACAAGACGTAAATAGTACTAAATGCTCAAAAATGGCATTAAATGCTTATAAACGGCACATTTCGATAAACATGCACTCGAAACATTAAATACTCATTAATTAGAAAATATATCCATTTTTAGACGTTAGTTTCCATTTAAAATAGCGAATAGCAAAGCGAGTCTTGTTATTGAATGTTTAGTATAAAAACCATTTATTATTTATGTTTCTTAGTTTTATTAACTTGTTTATATATATATATATATATATATATATATATATATATATATATATAGGATAAAGATCAAATAAAAGATAAATATCCGTAAAAGATAAAAAAATTCAAAAAATTTCTCGGAAAATTCTCAAAAATTCCACAAGATCGGGTAATGATGGTGCATGAAAAGTTGTGAAAAACTTTTTTTTCTAAAGTGGATATTTTTCCCAAAAATTATGAAAAAAATATGTTTAGCATTAAATCATTTTTTGTGCATCAAAATTGGTTTTTACGAACTTCTTTGACTTTTTCATCAAAATAACATTGCGCATCTAACTAAAACAAGTTTAAAATTTTGTGCATCAAAATTTTTTAATATCAAAATTTGTTTTTGTGCATTAAAAAAAGCGTATCAAAACTCAAAATTATAAAAATGTTTTCACAAAAGTTTTATGCACCAACATACCCGATCTTGTGGAATTTTTTGGAATTTTGGAGATTTTTAAAAAACAAATATTTTTATTCTTTTTGAGATATTTTTCTTTTATTTTAACTTTACCATATATATATATATATATATATATATATATATATATATATATATATATATATATATATATATATATATATATATATATATATATATATATATTACGTCAAATTCAATATAAGTTTCGAGTCGTTATCCGTTTCGAGTTCACAAGGTCGAGTCGTGACTTCTGGCTTTTATACATTCTATAGTCCAATATATACTAAAGTCCATGTTACGCGTTGTCGGGGTCAACTATGACTAAAAAGTCAAAGTAAAACCGACGTTGCGCAAAGTTGACAATTATAATATTAAGTCCAAAATAAATAATCACAATAACTCAAATCAATCTCCAATCAACCCATATCAATCTCGCCATCCAAACAAACTACCAAATATATACGTAACCAATGTCACGACCCTAATGGTCTTGAAACGGTCCCGGTTAAGACCACGTAAACCAAACAAGCTCTAAAAGCTTTTCGGCTCCACGTGTCTCATCCAATCACCAACAACAAGTACCAATATGTTACCACAACAACCCGACCCGGACCCTTGGTCCATGTGGGTCTCGTACGCCACACCAAGCACCACGAATGTGGCCCTAGTGGCTCGTTCACCTATCCATCTCCTTCCAAACACTCCCAAATGGCTTTTCCAATACCGAAACACAACCAAACAACATCCAATCATCAAACCCACCAACTAGTCATGACCAAGAACATGAAAAGATAATAAAAATGCAAAAACACAATAAAATGACACAACACACGATACCAATACACTAGTTTACATGTTTAATTAGTTTAAAACTCGTTTTAGACCCGTGTTCATCAAAAACCCAACAAGGTAAGCCACATATACGAGCCATAAAGGTCTAAGTATGTGGCTTCTGAACTCAAACTAGCGTAACCAAGCTCCTTTTACCTTTTCCAAACTCGATTTACAAAAATACCAAGAAACCTTAAAAGTTCGAATCGTTTTTTAGGGATTTGGAGGTGTTAATGAGGGAGTTAGGGTGCGTGTGATACATGGATGGAAAGAGGAGAGAAAGATCTACAAAGTGGTGGTGGAGGTGAGGCTTCACTCTCCGGAAAATGGCCAGAAAATGGCCTGAAAAGGTGGCGCCTAGGGTTTGGTGGCCGGATCTAGGGTTAAGGTTTGTGAGGGGAGAGAGAGAAAGAGAGTAGAGAGAGAAAGTGAAGTAGTGTGTGTGTTTTTAGTGAGAGAAAGTAAATAGGGTTATGAGTGGGGAGGTGGGTATATATACTTGGAGATAGGGACCTCAAAATAAATAAAAAAGGAGGAGGGGGCCCGGCCTAGGTGAAAATGGGGGGCCAAACCCGTAATTTTTGTTAAACTATCCGTTTACCCTTTCCCAGAGCTCATATTTTGTCCTACGAATTGTCGGCGACTTTCCTTGACTTACTATTGTTTTTATTTACGTTTTCTCAATTTTGATTGTTTATGTGTCATTTTTCATGTTACGGTTTAAAGTTACATAATCTCTCGTTATATGATTTTATTGTGCCGAATCACATAGTGCTTAACGAAAAGAGCCAAAACTCATACGACGACTCATACGATAATAAAATAAATCATAAAAACCAATAAACGATATCAAAACAAATCATGGTTAACCGAAATAGTTTTAAAGGCAATTACTCGGTCTAACTTAGCGTAATGCGGTTACCTAAAATGGGCTCCCTACTTGCCAGTTGTCACATCTTGTCCAATATAACCTGTAAATCTTAAGAAAAAGATCATGAAACCCAACATAAAATAGGTGGTAAATACTATATATAAAATTAAACTAAATTATAAAGCGAATAAAATATAATGCTTTTAAAGTAAATCTTTACAGGAATCCGAAAATTTAAAAATTCTAGAAATTTTCAAAAATTAAGTCTCAATAGAAAAAAAAAATCTATAAAAAAATGCTACAGTACCTGACGTCGTCATTTTGTAAAGGTGACCCCGTCAGCGTAACCTGACAGATTTTTGTCGTTTTATTTTCTGGAAAAGTATAACTTTTAAAACATGTAAAATATTTATCTCGACTCGATACAAGCATTTGACTTGAACAAACACACAAACAAGATAGAGTATATGCTAATTATAAATTGTAAATTGCTCATGTTCGAATTCCATTCTTTAAACTAAATAGGGATTTTCCTACACTTTTCTTTTTTTAAAATACATTTATATCAATTAAGACGAAGTTAAAAAAAACAAAATAAAAAATTTTCACAAATTATTCGAAACATGAAATTTAAACAATTATAATTAAAATATATGACACAAAAAAAATTAAAATGAATAACATCAAACAATTAAACATAGGTTGCCTCCAAATAAAAGCTTTTCTTTATTTACGAGTCATGTAGCTAGACTCAAAGTCATGCCTACTAAGCACTATGGATAAAATCCACATCGAGGATATCGTTAGGATCATATTTCTTTGATAATTTTCTCTTAGTGGGTATTGTTTGGTAAGATCTCTCAAAATTTTATCCGTTGTGATCTATTAACTCTATCTTAATATGCCAAAATCCATCTGTTTCCTTTGGCAGCTTATCCCAACTCCATTTACTTTATGAGTCCTCTGATTCTCATTTGTTTCCCTTAAGTTTAATTGGGATAATTCTTAGAAATTCAATCATCTTCCCAAAGATTAAAATATCCTTAAATGGTTTAATTTCCGTCTCTTTAGCTAATTCTTGTTCCATGTATGGTGTGTTTTTCACAAATTCATTTTCCAAGAAAAAGAGGCGTTGTGGTCCTATAAAGTCTCAATTAAGTCGGAGGCCATCTCATGAGAGTCTCCTATCCTTAGCTAGCCATTAGGGTTCTTCATCCTCATCGTCGTCATATGTATGCTCTTTTACATCATAAATTGACCTAGTGTATCCCTCACCAACCGTGATCTTAGACTTCTTGCAATATATTACTACACTTGTGGTGGCTAAAAATCCTCTACCAATAAAAAAATGGGCACTTAGGGTCTCTTAAAACATCTAGGACATGAAAGTACGCCAAAATAGTTAACCTCCCTATGTGTACTAGGTCCTTTAGTATCCCTACCGAATAAGCTAAACTTCCATCCGTCAATCCTACAATCATTTTTCCATTTCTTTTAATCTTCCTACGTTGAGATTTTTATAAAAACGACAACGGAAGTATGTTGATGCATGATCCTAAATAGGCTACGGAGTCAAAAGCTTAAGAGTTTCCAATACTACAAGGTAAAACGAATAAGTCCGGATTATCAAATTTTTCAGGTAATTTGTATTGAAACGGACCCATTTTTTCCCAACTTAAATCCTTCCATATATTTATCTAAGAGAGCGTTGTAATATGGGGAATGAGTTAAGAGATCAAGAACCAAACGTTCGAGGTGAAGATCCTTAAATTCGTCATTAAGAGTTGATTCGGGTTCGTGGTTGTTTGGTGTTTCAACAATTTGATTTACCGACACTTTGCTTGGTGGATTTTCAGTGTATTTTTGGTCTTTTGTAAAGTTTTGAGTTTGTTTGAAAAGTGTTTTAATTGTATTGACCGAGTGAAAAAAATTGGATCGAAGGGCATGGATATTCACTTTCTTTTTTAAGGCAAGAACAAGCAGCCTAAACTGATGAAATAGAATTAATACTTAGTTTCGAGTAGTGCTCCCATTACTTGATCATTGAGAACCTTTAAGAGAGTATCAATTTTGTTTGTCATATCGCTCTGTTGTTTTTTGAAATCGGCTTCAAACATGGATAAACGACCTTCTAGATATGACATAGAATTGGATACCATTCCTTCAAGATTGTTGGAATTATTGGAGGATGAAGGATTGTTGTTAAAAGTACAGTTCGAGGACGAATCGTATGGATAAAAAAAGATTAGGTGGGTTTGATTGTTTTGAGATGAATTTTGATTTTGACTCCACCTAAAGTTTGGGTATTTTTCCAAGAAGGGTTGTATGGATCACCAAGAGTGTTTTGCTCGGGTGGTAAAGTGAACCACTTATCTCCCGCTCAGTCAGTACGCGAGGATGAATAATCAACAAAAGCTTGTTTGGGATTTTTTATGCAATCATGAGTGTCATGAGAACTACTACATAATTTACATAGAGAAGCGATCTTGTACACTTGATGTGAAGTTTTAGGAGCTTCGTAGTAACTCATCAAGAATTTCGCTTGATCTTCAAGTTCAATGATCCTATGATCAAGAATACTTGAGACATTAGAAGGCAAGGATATTGGCTTGACTGTTTGCTTGTAAGCTCACGAGGGTCATTCCAACTTTCATTGTCATAGAGGGTGAGGTCCTCTATAATGCCCCAAGAGTCTTCCACATTCTTATCATAAAGCTTACCATCGACCACATGGTCAATGGCTTGCTTTGTGGAGTAGTTCACATGATAATAGAAATTTTGGATTTAGAGCCAAAGATCAATGCCATGATGAGAGACTTTTTGGAATAACTCCTTGAAACAAGTCCACGCTTCATAAATAGCTTCACCCGGATGTTGTTGGAATATTAAAATGTCATTCCTTAAGTTAGTAGTTCTCCCCGGTGGAAAAAATTGTGCTAGGAAACGAGAAGATGAGATCATCCCAAGTCGAAATGGATCCCGCAGGTAAACGCTCAAGCCAATTGCTAACTTGATCACGTGAGAGAACTAGAAGAGACACAAGCGAGTTGTCTCCTAAGTAGCACTGTTAAAGTGACAAAATCAACAATTTAAAGAAAGTCCTTAAGGTGTTTATTTGGATTTTTGGAACGAAGTCCATGTAATGCACATCCATTTTTCACCAACCGTATGGTGTCGGATTGCAAGGTAGACACATTGGCTTCTCGGGGAAGCTCAATAGTGTTTCAATAGCCCTTGTGGCTACGTTCGGAATACTCATCAATATTACGGGCTCTAGGTTGAATTGGTGGGTCATTGTGTGGTGGGTCTTGGTGTTGTAGGTTTTGGATAAAAGGTATATCAATCACCATGATGGCAAATGAAAAGGTTACGAACAAAAGAAACAAATAAAAGATAGACTACAAGAAAGCTACAAAATAAAAGAAAAATCTCACTTGATAGAAATCTAGTGAGTAGACCTAAACGAGATAAAAATCAAAACTTAGACTATTCCCCAGCAATGGAGCCAAAAACTTGATGCAAATAATTGTAAACACAAAAAGTCTTACAATCCTCCTAGGTAGAGTATCTAACCGTTGTAGTGTAATATAGGTAAGACACGAGGGATTGATCGTTCTGTTGGGGAATGGTGAGGTAGGCTCGAAGTGTATGATGAATTAAGCCTACAGGTTGAGAGATGAGAATTTTTGGTCTTTTATATTTGAATAAAAAGCAAGTAAAATCTCAGGTTTTGGAAAAGTTTGGTTTTTAAAACTAGTAATAAAACTAAATCTAAACTAATAACAAGAAAAGTTAAATTGGTGAAAACACGTATAGGTAAACAAACATGCTCACTTAACCATGCATTACGCCCTAATTGAATTCTATATTTTATTACCATGTCACCCTCGTTAGTGCAAGGTGTAAGTATTCCCCTAAATCATCAGCGGGTTTTTCATGCCCGCTATCTACGTGACAACCTAGGCAAGTGTTACCTGTAGACATGCTCTCACCCAATAATTAATCACGCACAATAAATAATTAAGAAGAATCACCACTCAATTGACTTATAGTTGCGAGAGGCTCCTTAATTCTAATCAGGTTTTACTAGACGTATTCACTGTGGTACGGGATACAACTAGTTTTCTAATACCTAACGTACACGCCATTAACAAGAAGCAATAATATTAAAGACTACAACTAGGTTTCATGCAATCATAAGCAAACACTAAATAATTTAGACTAGCAAGTTAGATCAAAGAAAAGAAAGACAAATAATCACACATCACATAGACATATTGTAATGAATAATAGATGAATAACTTATCTTCAATAAAAAAATGGAGTTCTTGGTGGTCAAATAGCCTACAAAAGCTGTAAAATTCGTATTAGGGTTTGCCTCCAAAGTTGCACATGAGTTCCACACTTATAACGCGAAAATATATATATATATATATATATATATATATATATATATATATATATATATATATATATATATATATATATATATATATATATATATATATATATATATATATATATATATATATATATATATATATATATATATATATATATATATATATATATATATATATATAGGATTACAAACATGATGGCATTACTTCTATGTTGTGGCGTCACATCGACCGTCGTCATCTACGGTTTCAATCTTGCATTGACTTAGTTGTGACGACATCGCTTAGGGATTATGACGCCGTCGCCTTCCATAACTTTTTCCTTGACACCATCACTTGAGGCCATCTCTCAATCCACCGGCGATCACAAACATCTTCAAAAGCGGCGTCACGTTGTAGTGGTGGCGCCACACCTCACTTTGGCAACGAGTTTTTGGGTGTTGTCATTTTTCGTTTTCTCATCCAAGTAAGCACAAAATGCATCCTTTTTTAGCATTTGCTTTTCAAGTACCTGAAACTCAAATAGAAACAATTTAGGGCAATAAATGATCAAATATGTACGGATTTAGACGCTAATGACCCTTTAAAAGCATATGAATTTACTCCTTATCATAGATGAGGGCATTGGTGTTGGAACTAGTAACCGTAGTCATATTGGTACTAGTAGTTCTAGAAGTATTTGTACTAAGAGGATAGTATTTGAATTGATTAAACCCTGGTAGCCAGAAGTTAGTGATGAAATTAGTAGGTTTACTGATTTACTTAGTCAAAAGCCAAGGTGAACTGAACTACCTACTCAAGAGTCTAGGTATAATGAGTTACCTGCTCAAGAGTCTTATTTTCTAGTGTTATATGCAAAACTAGCTAAAACCGATGGGGTATTTGCTAGTATTAACTTAAGTTTTGCTTAAAATTTTAGTCAGGAACAACAAGTCGAAGATTCTTTGAGGGTAGAGGACTATGAACTGAATGATATGGTTATGGATGATAATGTGAGGGCACATGAAAATGAACAACAAGTTGATAAATGTGGATCATATGTGTTAGCCTCGATGAGTTTGTAAAGATAACGTCTTACGTGAAATGGACTAGATCGTAGTTATTTGTACCCGCATGGACTACTATTGTACATGAGGAATAGTTACTGATGTAAATGAGCCTATAAATACCCTCATGACTCTCCATGAGGGTGAGAGTGTAATCATTTGACTATTAGTGATATATGTTTCTTATTCACCTCACCTCTCTTTACTTTCTCTCTAGGGTTTCATCATGTTCATCCTAAATCACCAACCTCGACCTCCCGAACCAAATAAATCGACACAATTCTCGATCCTACCATTGGTATAAGGAGCAGTTGTTATGTTTTGTTGATTTTTGGTGGTTCATACATATTTTCAAGTCGCTGATACATACACTATTTTAGATCTCGATAATTTTTTATTATACATATCTAGTAAAGTACTAGTAATAGTTTCCAGGTCAAATCTATGAGTTTTGGGGCCTGTGCCAAAATTTATAGGCCTTTGATCACGGAGACGAATAACTCGCACTGTGCAGAAATAGCAAATTTTACTTTAGCGATTATACATTATACTTTAAATATGTTTTAACATTGTGTGTACCTTGGTTTTCAACTATTAATATATTTTCTATCTTTATGCTATAAGCCATTTTGTTTTTGAAGGAGTATTTACAAAAGTTCAAAGATTCTGTCAAATTTGGGACAGTCTCTTATCGAAACTTGATGAGTTATGAATCACGTCTATAAATAAAAAAGTTAACTTGAACTATTATCAAAGGTCAAGGGGCTAAAAAGGAACTTTGTGTAGTAATATAGTTCTGCAGTTAAAAAGAAATAAAATTACTGGTCCCACATACCCTTTGGTCATCTTCCTCGCCTGTCCATCACAATAACCAGACTCCATTAAAGCACATATGCAAGTTTCATTTTTTTCTTTCTCAATAATCATATAACTGTATATAACGTATTTTTTAGATAATAAAACACAATTTATAAGATCAAATCATCCAAAAATGACTTTATACAGGAGTTTAATGTTTAAAAATCGAGCCCCTCAAAATATGAGGGCCTGTGCGTTGATCACCTTGTACATGCCAAATCCGTACAGCGGTTTCATACATGTTTTGTATCAACCTTTGAAGATTTGTATTTATATAATACGTCTATGGTGTATATGGTCATGTGGAAGTATGGAACACAGTGAGTCAAAATGTTACCTAAGTTTCATGGTAATGTACTAATGTGGCATGCATTTTTAGCTTCAGAATTGCATTAATTTGTATGGCAGTCGGCCATTTTAAGCACGTTAAGTTAGGATAATGTAGGAGATCATCAATCAATATACACCTTCGGAGTTAAACATCCTTAGATCATTATTGCATAAAATCAATTTTCGGTGCTCAAACTACGAGATAATAGAGATGATTTCTCTCAAATTTTAAGACTTACAAGAAAAGAAGCATAGTGTACAACACTTTAATGCACATAATTTTCAGACGTATAATACAAGAAGCATAGCGTACACCACTTTAATACACATACTAAAAAAATAAGAACCACATTAATGCTATTTAATATAGTCAATTAATGAACATGTCAATAAATACAATTAATACAGTTATTAAAACAAACCTTATATAAGAAGTACAAATTATCAAGCATATTGTACAATCAAATTAAACACAATTCATGCATTAAATGTCACTAATACAAATAATAAAGCACATTAAACAAATATTCAAAGCCCGAACGGGCAACGGGCCAGATGGGCTTGAACCCGAACGGGCGCAGGCCAAACGGGCTCAAACCCGAACGGGCACGGGCTAAACGAAATTCTTGAAATGCGTAAATTTATTATAAAAAAAAAAAAAAAAAACTAAAGTACATGATTCATCGGAAAATTTTATTTCAAGGTATCTGCCGTCTCAACGCGCGGCTACCCTACATTAAATGTCACTAATACAAATAATAAAGCACAGTATATAAATATTCAAGCCTGATAACGCTCAAATTGTACATGTTTTTAGTAGCGTTATTCGTGCTTTTATGTGTGTTATTTGGCTATAATCATATGCTTTTGATGCTTAATCGTATAAAACTGTGTTTGCAAGTTTATTTGTAGCCAAGTACAGGAAAATGGAGAAAAAGACGAAAAAATAATTAAAATTCGAAGATTTCTCCATATACGAAGAATTCCCGACAAAAGCATGACTTGTGGAGTATATTCGAGAAGATAAAATCATCAAGATAGTGGTCCAAAGACTCAATTATAAAGTTCAAGAAGGAAAATGAGAAAGAAATGAAGAAAAGAAGCTTCAACGAAGAAATATTGGAAGCCTCGTTGTTCCCGACACACCTTCACAATTTTAGCTATAACTTTTGCATACGGACTCCGTTTAACCCCCGTTCGAGGCCACGGAAAGCTAAGAGAAAGATCTACAAGTTTGGTTCTTGACATTTTCTGTCAAAGGCTCCAACCGATCGGTAGGAGCCCGCAACTGTTCGGTTAGACAAAGTTTCAGACAAATTAAAGCGGTGGAGCCGGACCGATTAATTTGGGAGGCTGGTTATGCTATTTCTTCATCTATAAGACTCCAAACTTGTCCCAAAAGATTCTAGGTCCTTCCCACTCAGTTTCTAGTCCCTTCCAAGCTCCCTGGAGGCCAAGTTGAGCATTTAATACCCTAAGCCTTGGAAGTAGTATAAATAGACCCCTTTGCAACCTCATTTCATGCACCCAACTATCTAATCCCTTTCCACCACTCCTCTCGGTGTGAAATTCAAGCCTCCACCCTTAAGGACGAATTTCCACCTAGAGAGCAAACCCCAACTTGAGAGAACACACCCACTCTCAATCTCTTCATCCCAAAGGTGTGAAATTCGATCCTCCACCCTTAAGGATAAATTTCCACTAATTATTCGATCCTCCACCCTTAAGGACGAATTTCCACAAACTTATCTTCCCCAAAAGACCTCAAACCTCTGCCAAATTCGTGTAGTGTGCTCAAGGGCTGTCGAAGGCGTTTGGAAATGATTTTCCGGCTTGGTAGAACTATTGTAGTTGATTGGAGGCTTGAAGGAGTGCTATAATCCTTCATCTTTGCCTATTGTAATTCATACTTTGGGGAAACCTTGTTACTTTTATATTTTAACTTTGGGTAAACCTTGTTACTTTTATATTTTAAGATGTTTGTTATTGATATGATTGTTGAGATCTTTGTGTTTGATTGAAATAACCATGAATGTCTTGATACTTGCTTGTTCTTATATTGCTTTTATTGTTGGTTTGATCCGTGACAATCATAACCATATACTTGTTACTTGCTTAAACAAGCAAACGACACTTGCAGTGCAACCAAGTCTCTTGGGACGACCTTGATTTACCAAAACCTATACTACAACTTGACTAGAATATACTTGCCCGAATGTGTTCCTAGTTAACCGGTAATTCTAGTTTACAAATTTAAAACCCCGATGGAACCCATCAAAGCCTGAACGGGCAACAGACAAAATGGGCTTGAGCCCGAACGGGTCTTGGGCCAAATAGGCTCGAGCCGAGCGAGCGCGGCCAGCGGGCTCGAGTCCGAACGGCCACCGCTTAACAAAATTCTTGATATCAAGTAAATTTATTGTTAAAAGAACATAATAAATTAAAATACTAGATTAACCGAGAAAATTTTATTTGAGGTACCATTGTTGCAATGCGCAAGTACCGCTAGTATACAATTAATCCATCATTGGAATCCCGTACACTCCATTCATAATCTCCCAAAGAATTACATTTTGGCTAAGCTTGTTGTTGCATGGAAGATATTATGAAAAGGGTTTTGGTGGTAAAATAACAGCGTACATTTCAAATGTAGTCGAGTTAGTCACGTGTACTATTTTTTGTTCCACTTAATGTAACATACTTTCATGTTTTGTTTCAATCTAGTACGTGATGATTACGTGACATACCTGAAAGTTTGACACGTGTCACCATTTATAACGTGACACGTCATCATCACATACTAGATTGGAACAAATCATGAAAGTACGTTACATTAAGTAGAACAAAAAATAGTACACGTACTAAATCGGTACATTTGAAAAAGTACGTTGCTACTTTACGACCAAAACCCTTATGAAAATCACATATAGATTCCCTTCATTCAGAGTCAGAGTCTTTATAGACGTGTGAAAGCTTGTTGAGCTTACATGGAACATATTTATTTTAAGTAAGAACGAGTTGGATATACCCGTGCATTGCAACGAGATTAAAAATTAAGCAAGGTTTCTTTTGTTTCAATTAATATATAAATAAATTACTTGTTATCATCTTTAATAGACTTATTATTTTATTTAATCTTGATACTACGGACGTCCTTTGTGAAGTAAAGTTACTGACATGGACTAACTATGTAATATGTTGTAGCATAAACATTAATTAAAGTTAACTCAATGACCGTTACCGAAATTGATAGTCAACTGAATGAACTATTTATGTAATTTTTTGTTACATAAACGTTTAAATGTTTAACATAAAGATTGTTTTCTGCAATCGCATTTAATGACAGGGACAAATTTTGCAAGCTGTCAAGGATTGTTTCTAAAATGTAACTAAACTGAAGGGACTATTTTTGACATTTAACAAAGCTGTTTACAGTCCATCGAAAATATATTTACTTTAATAAATGTTAGATACAAGATTTTTAGCCTGGGGTGTTTGCATACAGAAGTATTATTTAATGCTCAAGCTAAGTGTGTTCATATTAGATATGTTTACTATTTTAAGCGTGAACAATATAATTAAGCGGTTGCGAATTTACCAAAAAGTATGTTATCAAGCCTTGGCTGTGTTGCATTTTATATAGAGCTTCTTAATTAAAAACGATAGAATGTCGTTATTTAACAACCGTTAAGTAGCGGCCGTTAGAAGGACTGTTTCTGTATTGAACATCTAACATGTAGGACCAATTATGTAAAAAAAAATTTACATCGTTAGTCCCTACAGGACCTATTTTGCAATGCAAGTTAAACCTCAGGGACTCTCGTCGCATTTTCGTTTTTTTTAAAGTATTAAAAAAATAACGACCGTTAGTAGATAATGGTCGTCAACTAACGACCGTTAGTTACTGCGTTAAGTAACGACCGTTAGTAGGACTGTTTGTGTAAATAATATCTAACATGTAGGACCAATTATGTTAAAATAAATTTACATTGTTAGTCCTTAGAGGACCTATTTTGCAGCGCAAGTTAAACCTCAGGGACTGTTGTCGCATTTTCATTTTTTTAAAAATTATTTAAAAAAAGTAACGACCATTAGTAGATATTGGTCGTTAAATAACGACCGTTAGTTACTGTATATTTCACTGTTCATTGGAGTGCTATTGGGTGTGGAGATAGCAAAAAAAAGAGTGGCTAAAACCATATTCATAAATGTACTTATAAGTAATATAATTACTAGTTTAGAGAACGACGAAAAAACGATAACTCCTCTACAGCCACCTTCACGACATCTTTACGATGACCCAAGTCTTTATTCTCCCTTTTTGAGAAGGATCTTGGGATAGATGTTGCAATTTGCGTTATAAGCTCTGCAAATCTTTATCTTTTTCGTGCCTTGTTGGGCGAACCAATATTCGCTATCGCTCCTTCCCCGACTCCTTTATCACCCAAAGATCGCTTTTGCAATAAAGAGCAAAATCTTCACAATTATCATTCATTAAATCATCCTTTCCATACCCATTTTCGTACATGTAATTAGTCATATGCATCACTTCTTCGGTGGATTAGATTCCGCCATTGTGCATGTTCCACCAACATGATCTTTGCAAGAAGAAATTAGCGACTTGCTTGGTATTTGAGCAGTATAGTGACCCCTTTTTAAGAAGCGATCTATGCAAGACACCTTTACACAACTTCGACTACTTTCTCCAACCCACATAGGACATCGAACATGGCCCCTTTTTCCTTATGATTATTACCACCCGGTAATATCTTAAAGGGTGCTAAAAAGTGAGAACCCTCATCCTCTCTTTTATCGTTCACAAAATGGATAACTTTGCCTTCACCGACGAAGATGCCTGTACATGTTTCTTACAAGTTAGCTACCAACAAATGCAAAACGCATATCTAATTACGTGCTAGTCAATGAGTTAACTAACCGTGGTGACTATATAATTGTTTCCTCCAAGTATATATATGGTCTCCTTCCTTAAGCTCGGATCTTTCGATTTTCTGGGAAAATGTGTCCATTGGTATCAATTAAATTTGTTCATGTCATTGAGGCTTAGATGTGGTCATGTATAAGAATGTATATTAAATTCATAGAGGAAAAAGAAATGAAAGTGCCTCCAATGTTTTTAACAAGGTGTTAATCGCTTGAATTTTGAATATTTCAACCTTTTGTTTAAGAATCATTCCTAATTCAATTCCACCAATGAGAGAGGTGTATGTAGATGAAGTCAAACCTCCTAAACCAATAAAAGCAAATTTAGCTTCTTCACATATTTGATTATTTTTGTTGTTATTGATGTGTTAGGCTACTTGTAACGGTGAATATGGAGGTCGTGGTCATCAATGACAACTCAACTTTCTCCCTCTACAATCATCCTTTATGACTAATTGGTCATAGTGGATGACTTATTGATGTGATAGACTACCTGTAATGGTTAAAACGGAGGTCACGGTTATCACTGTCAACTCAACTTTGTCAATCTACAATCATCTTCATGACTAACTGGTCGTAATGATGACCCTGTTCACCTTTTTTTCATTTTTATTTTTTTAAACATTAGAATTAAAATGTTATTAAGAATAAAAACATTACATTAATAATTCATATAAAAGTCAAAAACACTAAAATAAAACTTAAAAACTTGAACTAATAGTCTAAATTATATTTTTATTTTATTTTTCGCTTCATCTCCAACTTGTTTTTAAGTTGTGATCCGATCAAATGGTCATCGAAAGAATGATAGAACATGAGGTTTTTGCCCCTTTTATTTTCATGTTGAATTTGAAACATTTGACTTTGTAGCACAAATTCTTATTTCTTTTGGGTGGTCTTATGTTGTTCGAATTCCATTTGCTGCTTACGCGTATGTTCTCCCAATTTCATTTGTCGTCTTCAACGGGTACGAATGGCCACCCAAAGCTTGAGCCGTAGAATATCTTGACTACCAAAATACGGATTCATATCTTCATCAAGTTTAAAAATGGTTAACCGGAGAATATCTTTGAGAAGTTTAAGCTTGGTCCATCGGTTGGTTAAACAGTGGTGTCGAATCTTGTAACATTTGTGAACGACATATTTGATATTGTTGTTGTTGGTTAAATGGTGGTTGGAACAAATTGTTTTGATAGAAAGGTTGTTGTTGTGGTGGTTGTGATTGATATATGAAACTTGTGAGTTGAAATTTAATGGGTGGTGAGTGACCGGTCAAAGAAAATTAACATACGGTGGTGGAAAGTTTAGAACATTTTGTTTACGTCGGGATTTTAGTGTTTCGGTTTTGGGAGTTTGTTTAGACACTATGTGAGATGAGAAGATTATAGTAATATTGGTTTTAAATTGTGTTTAAAATAGAGAAGTAATGTGATGTTTATGGGGTAACCGGGTAAGCTATTAACATTTTCAAGAACTCTTTTATATATAACAAAGTGACCCAACTGTCACAATTCTAGCCGTCGGGTTTGTTTTAAGTGTGTAATGAATCATTCGAAATTAGGACCAACTTATTTTTTGTTTCTTTTGTGTTGGACATGTCAGAGGGAATGGGACTTATTTCGATGTCGTGCTCAGTGTGTTCCAGGGTCTTTCCGGGGGATATTTATGGAGATCATGTTTTATAGTGTGCTGGTATTATTGGGATTAAACATCAGCATAACGTGGTGTACAATACCCTTGTGTACATCTGTATTTGGTCGGGGATTTCAGCTTGCCTTTTGTGGCATGTTGTTTAGCTTGCCTTCATGGCATGGATGAAAGTTAGAGAGATTGGATCCAATGCTAGAAAAAAGATGAAAAGTATAGTAAGTATGATTGTTGTGTCGGAAGTGCGTAAGTAGGATGATTTATGATCTCTTTATTAAATGGATTGGGACGCCTTTTCATCTAAATAATTAAGTTGTAAATCGCCGAATCATAAGTTTATAATTCCTTACTTACATAGATTGGGACACCTTTTATGTAAATAAAGAATTGTAAATGAGTGGACTTATGTGCAGCCGATATGACATGAGTACGGATAGAGCAATGAGAAAGTGAAAATTTAAAACAAGTTTGACATCATATGAAATGAGATTAGATGTGAAGGAAAATCTATAGAAGCGTTAAGGTTATATGTGAAACCTTAAAATAGATGCCTAGAATGAGTTTGGCATTAAGTAGAATGCGAAGTTGACCAGTTTATGACTTAAGGTCATGTTAGTGCATTAATGAATGACGTGGAAATAGTGTTGAAGCTTGACCTATATAAAGTCAAATAGTAGATGTTTCCGGATGACAAGTCGTCATTGTATAAAATTTTAGATAAGCTTGTGATGTGAAGTGTTTTTTTATAGTGGATTATGAGTAATGATTGTTTTATAGTAAGGTTTGAATTGCAAGATCATCTAGATTGTTTCAATAAAATGACTAAGGATTTGAAGTATGAGAACAGGGGTATGTTGTGAATGAGTTTTGGATAGCAATAGACGAGAGATTTCGGGGACGAAATCTAAATAAAGGGGTAGAATTGTTAGACCCGTTTCCAGGGTGCTGGGACCCCACCCTAGATGAAAATGGACCAAAGGCCTTATGTGATTGGTTAGTCAATGAATGTTATATTGTAGTCAAACTAATAGTCAAAAAATGTTGTGTTATAGTTATCGAAAGTAGAGGGACCTAAGTTGCTATATTGTAAACTTGATATAGAAGTATTTAGTGACCCAAATTATAAAGAATGGGACTCCAGAAATATTAAGAGTGTGGTATGTGTCGTGATAGAGAAAAGGAGGGAAATGGGGGAAATGGTCTTGAGGCCAAATTGATGAATAATTAAGTGTTGTATCAAGTGTTGAAGCCTTAATAATGAAATTTATGAAAGTAAGTATTCAATTGGTGAATTAATTATGAATTAAAAGTTAGGGTTCTTATACCCAAGATTAGGGGTTTTGGGTAATTGTGTTTTTAAACACTAATTATGATGTTATAGTGTAATTGGTTATAACCCTTTGGTTGAATTGAAGGAAGATGGGTAAAATTGGGATATGATCATTATATGATCATGTAAATAATTAAAGAGTTATAGTAATGACGGGATGACCTTATTATGGGTTAAAGTTGTGTAATTTATGGGTTGGATCATCATATAATCAAAATATGATTATATGATGATTGGAGGTTGTTTATCTAATATTGTTATAGACATTCGATTATGTACTAAGTGAATGTTATAATTATGTGATTAAGATGTTAGCTATGGAAAGTAAGGAAGATGGTGAAGGATTATGATAATAGCTTAGCTTGGAGCTAAGGTAAGTAAACCGGTTATAAGCTAGAATTATGTGGATTTCATGTGTTATGTGTTATGTGCTTATAATTGTTAAGCTTATTGTATGATTGATGTGTAAGTGTTATGTGTAAGTGTTTGGCCTAGCTAACAAGAAAGATAGACTAGCTCGGGAGTGGGCTAGTAACGAGTAATTGACGTTAAGATGCATAAGGTATGCGTTAGTGGTTCGTAATGCGAAGACTGGATAGTTATGTTGTGTATGATACTTGAATGATATATCATGATAGATTATATCTGCTTTACTTACTAAGCGAAAGCTTATGGTTTAGTTGTTTAACCGTTTTGTAGGTTCAATTGTGAAGAAGGCAAAGAGATTGGAAAAGCCTTAAGGATTGAAAGAGTGTATGTTAGAAGGTTTGTATGCAAATAGGAGCTTAGGTAGAATACCGAGCTCGAATTCAAAGTTGTTCCCCGGGAGTTTTAAATGGGTTACATGTTTGTAATGTCAAGTCTTTGAAATGGTTTAACACTCATTTAATAGGTCCTAAAGCATGTTAAAGGGTTATGTTTAAATGGTGTATGCAAACGGGTCAAAACGGGTGTTTGGCATAACACCCGTTACTTTGTAAAGCATGTTTCCGTAGGTCATTATGACCAAGTTTATGCATATATTTGATGTTTATAATGTTTTAATGATTTCTGGAAGTTTTGGTGTTATGTCATGTTATAGAAGTTGTTTTCTGAAAAATGGGTTAAAAGTACACAAAATGGGTATGCAGAAAAAGGGGTGTTTGGGACAAGGTCTATTTTAACCATTTTGGGTCAAACGGGTCAAGAATGTTTGGAAAAACAATGTATATGGTTAAGTGTTTGTAAAGTGGTTAAAATAGTTTGGAGAACTAGTCGAAGTCAGTTTTCGAAAAATCATATCTTTTTAACCGTAAGTCGTCACGGGACGTACCACCCATCATTTCGAAGGTAATTGAGTCTAGTTTCATGTAAAAATACTTTAAAGGGTCAGTTTATTACAAAATTATATCAGTTCAACTATTAGCAACAGCAGGTCAGCTTTAAGTCAAATCGTTTCCGCATAAAAGTTTAAACTTCAGTGATTTTAAGTCGTGTCATTCACGGGGCGTTACAACTTGGTATCAGAGCTTCGGTTTAAGTAAATTATGTTTCCACTATAGGTTTCCTAGTCTTAAACCACTCATAAAAGCGTTGTACGTAAGTGTTAGTGATGCGGAAAGTAATCGTAAAGTTTGAGATGGATTATGTCTTTTGTGAGATGAGCTTATTGATGATAAGTGATGAATGTGTGTTACAGTGCTGATGTGTATGAGATGTAAGTCCGCGGAAGAATTAAAGTGTTTGAATGATTAGTTAGTCGTGCACCTCGGTTGGTGCCGGTGATTGTGTTGTGTTTATATGCATGTATGATAGAGTAATGGTAATGAAATGCGAATGAAAATGGTAAGTGGTAATAGACATGGGCTAATAAGTGAATTAAAGTTTTATGATGCCTTCGTTATAAGGTAGACTAGTATTTGTGGCTAATTAGAATGTTGATGCTTAGACATAGATGATTATGAAATGTGATATGTGAGCCATAGACTATATAAATTGATTATGATTACGAATGTTTTAACACTTGTTGGATTAGTGTTAAATGTTATTGTTTATGTGATGTTAAGTCTATGATAATTTATTATATGTCTAAGTAAAACATAAATGTTCCTGATAGCATGATGCATAGAAGTATATGAGATAAATTAATAAATGATTAGTGAAGCATGTTTCTTGCTTGGTGCTTAGAAAGACATGATTGATTTTGATTGAGATTGTTGTATTAGAATGAATGATTAGATATGATAATGAACAAGATGTTTGAAGCATGATTTCCTACACGCTTAATTAAAATGAGAAAAGTTGAAGTTTATAGTTAAGACGTGATGAGATCATGTTACATATAAAACATGATGAGTAAAATGCGTTAGTAATAAATGTTTAAGCGTGGTGAGTGAAAGTGGTGAATGAGATAGAGTTGCGCTAGAATTTATAGTGATATGAAGTGCGCTAGAAAGAATTGTAAAACATGAATATAATCATGTTAATATATTGGAATGTGTATGATAAGATTAATGAGAGTGTTATAGAATAAACCTATGTAAGGTTTATATGCGTAAAGTTGAGAAAATGGTCAACAAGGGGTTGTGGGTAATAGTAATAGTGCGTTGTGAGAACACAAAGAAAATGTGTGAATTGTAAATGGACAAGCACCAAATAGACCTTGTCTAAAATAAAATGGTGTTGGAATCACTCCTAAACCTTAATTGAAGTGTTAGTGATTCATATGTAATAGTTAGCTTAATATGGCCTTTATGTTTTTATTAAGCTAAGGCTTATGTGAAGGCCCATAAGCCTTGGCCCAAGCCTATAAGAAGGAAGGAGTCTAGATGTGTTGCCCTAGCTCCTGCCCTATAAATACTCTTGTAAACCTTCTATTGAAGGTTGGTTGTTCATTTTATTCATTGCACCTTACGATAACTATTCTCATTCATTTGTGTGTGTATGTTTAACGTGTTCAACCGATCTATCTCTTCTATATTTCTTCTATTGACGCTTGTGTTACTAATATGGGAACCTGTATCATTCGCCAAATAGTTGGGTGAACATCTTTTGTTTTTGAAGTTAGTTTTGTGGTCTTACGCCTAAAACCATTTCTTACTTTGTCACGCTTAAAAACTGATTTTTTACACTTTTTAATCCAAGATTCTTGTACTTTCAACATTTTTAGGTGTTAAAATATCTGTTTTTGGCAAAAGTTTCAAACTTTACGTGTGGATCATTGTTTTTAAGCTTGGTTTTAAGTGTGGGTTCATTTCACGCATAAGGTGTTTAGTAGTTTTGGATCATCAAGTTTCATACTTTTGTGTTATTTTGGTGATATTGAAGTTGTTTCATCACAAAATCTGGTTTAGAAACATCTTTGGTGAAATCGCTTTGGTTGCGTTCTCTGGCGAAGAAAACCCTAATCTTATGCGTAAGTCATCCGTGGTTTGATCTTGGCCAGAGTTTACTCGGTGTTTTCTTGCTTGGATAAGCCACGAAAACACTTCGACTTTCGATATCACTTACTAATCGTGATAGTGTAAAGGATTTTGGGAAAACCCTAATATTACGCATAAGCTCAAACTTATGCGTAGAATTCATTACGCATAAGATTTTCTTACGCCTAAGCTCGCCTTACGCATAAGCTAATCCCACGCTAAGTTTTCTATGCTTAACTTTCGGCCACGCATAACTTTGGGGTTTCTCAATTCTTACGCGTAAGCTACTCCCACGTAAATATCACTTTTACGCGTAAGTTTGGTGTTTTACGCTTAATGTTACTTTGCCTACACTTGGTTTTACGCCTAAGGATACTTCATCAACAACGTTTCATTCGACTACAAAGATCCATTTAACAACACAAGTTTTTCAACATGTCACAACCATCATACTCTAGCTACTTTCCTTACACTTATAATCAACAACAACAACAACAACAACAACTAAGTCCACAACATCAACAATTTAATCAACAACAACAAATTTATCAACAACAATTTAATCAACAACAACAAATTTATCAACAACAATTTAATCAACAACATACTCCACAACTAGGAGCAATTCCACCACAAATGGTTCAACCACCACCTAGTCTTCAAGTACAACCTTACACAAACTTCTACAATCAACATCCATCCAGGAGTACTATGAAGGAACCGACATGGTTTGGCAAGATGTGAAGCCTTAAGTAGCCAACAATCAATTCATGAAGTGGCTCACTTGATAGACCTCCAAGCTCACTCCGGAAATTATGATCAATGGGTGATAAGGTTCTTTAGGTTTTATGATCTAAAGAAGCCACATGGAAAGTTCTTAAAGAAGGTCATTATGGAAGGTCCATTTCGGATGCTCTCATCGTTGTTACACCCGCAGATCCATCGCCAATCCACCAAGAGATGTTGTCACCAACATTGCAACTATCTCATACCTCACCGCGATGAACTTCTACATTTTGAAGCCGATGAACTAGCAATGCAATACATCCTTTTGGGATTACCCAATCCGATCCTTCAAGTGTTGATGCTCAAAAACAGCTAAAGCAATGTGGGAACATATTCATCTTCTAATGGAAGCACATCACTCAATCGGGAAGACATGAAATCCAAAGTCTACTTGGCTTATGAACACTTCATGATTGAACCAGAGAGACATTAGAGTCATATCATCATCGCTTTTCGGACATCATTAATGATTTGGACAAACACAACATCATCATGCCACTAATTGTCATCAACACTAAGTTCCTAAGTAGTCTTGGTCCGAATGGGAAAAGTATGTCATTTTTCTCCGTCAAGCTAAGAATCTTCATCATGCTACATACGGATTGTTGTACGACTATCTCGAAGCCTCACAAAAGAAGTTGACAAAGAAAGGGGTATCCGTGGACTCTCGGCTTCACAAATACTTCCGGACAATCAACAACTTGCTTTGTAGGCTCAAACTAGTTTTCCTCCTCAAACGACTCCTCAACCCGCTCCTCAACCAACCGCAACCATCACACCATATGATCCGTCAAGAACAACCTCAACAAACTCAATTGGTTCCATACAACAACAACAATGCTCAAGCACTTTACGGTGAAGCTAATGAGGACTCGATGCCTTCGATAAATTGCAACAAGGATTTGTTATGATTGCTAAAGCATTCGGCCAAGATACAAACAAATCCAACAATCGCATTCGTTCCTCATCTAACACAAGGAATTAGGTCACGTGAACAATGGACGCGTTGAAGTTCGAATCGTGGTAATGGTCGCCGATGGGAGGTGGTCAGGTTTAATTCTATGGGAAGGAATAACATGGTGCTCCGCAACAACAAAGGGCTCAAGTGGTTGAATGTGGAATGCTCGAGAATGGGGTTAATGGTCTTGATGTTATAAGCGTAATGAGATGGGTCATCGGCTAATGCATGCCCTAAGCCGAGGACAAGAGGCGATGCTTATCACAAAGAGGCTTTGCTCTTGGCTCTCAAGGATGAAGGTGGAACTCTTACCAACAAGGAGCAGAGCTTTATGGCGGATGCAGATTTTGATGATGATATGGTGGACTTGCGTGCAAATGCAATGTTGATGTTGATGGCACAAATGCTTTCACAATTCTCAATTTCCGGTCATTTTTCAAATTTATATTTCATTAACATATAATTTCTTATTAAATAAACGTTATCGCGTAAACATTATTTTGAACAATTGATCCGATACTTCCAAAATTTATCACAATATATTTTTATACTCATATTAAGTTTATAAAAATATCATTATTAGTTTACCCAATGTTTTAAATTTATTTCGTATATAAATTGTTATGTTTATATAAATTACGACGGTTTTCTTAAATTCAACCCGATAAATATTTATTCACTCAAATCTTTCCAGAAATGTATTTTGATAATTTTTATGATATCAATATATTTTATCTTGACCCGTTAAATTTCATGTTTTAGCTAACGCTACCCTAAATGCTTAAATAAATACGCAAGTTATTAATTATCCTTACTTAATTACACATTTACTCTACATTAATGCACTTAATAATCAATTAATGCAGCTATTCTTTTTGTTTTATGGATGTCGACCACCAAATGGGGTGAGTCATTTACATGTACTAAATATCTTCCATTTATATTGTATTAAACACATAACTACACATAGATTCATGATATTATTAAGTGTAAGATAAAATTTATCTCTCTTGCTCTCTTCCTCTCAAACCGGCAACCACAAGGGATCAAGAAGGAGATCAAAATATTTTGGGCAAGTTTTTATTACACTAGTATCACTCTTGTTAAGGTTTTGCAATATAAACCTTGGGTGATTAGGAAAACCCTTTGTTCTCATAAACCTCATCAAGTTAACTAGTAAGCTTTTCATATTCATGATCATATTTCATATTCATTTCATATTCATTTCATCATATTTGAGCAAAAACATGCAAGTCATATGATGTTGTACCACTTTTTCATTGATTTTTAAGAGTTATGAATATATAAGTCATCCTATAATTATTCCTTGTTATATGTTAGTTTTGGTGATGTCTAGGAAACCATGACACCCTAAGAAGGTGTATGGTATGATTAGAATAGCTTCGAGTTGTTTTGAATGGGTTAGAATAGGTTTGGCGAGAAAACTCATTTCGAAAAGTTTGAAAAAGGTCTGTCCTTATTTTGAAAATCTGGAAAATCCGACGGTGGGTATAATATTTTGGGCTAGATATTTATAAAATATACTTTAAAGCGAAACGTGGCGCTTGAACGGATTAAAACGGAGCTATAACGAAGAAGATATGAAATTTTCAAGTTTGACGATTAAAACTATTAATTTGAAATTTCAAAGATAAAATGTCACTCCTTACGAGTCAAAAATGAGTCTTAAGCTTTATAAATTGTGTCGATTTATCAAAAATATATTAGTATACTTTGACACGAATCTAAGGATGTAGAAAACGTGAAAGCGGACTTGTAACGATTAAATTACACGCGATAAACCAAGTTGCCGTAACTTTATTCTATTAGCAAAATTAATATATTCTCTATTAAAACATACTACGACAACTAAAGGACCATGTTGGCGGACGTTTTAACAATGATGTAGAACTTTTATAACGTGATGTCTTCTAGTGAAAGTGAGTTCGCCTAGCATATTTTCCAAAATGTCCAACCGTTTTTTGAGCGGAGTTGTAGTGAATAACTTATAGTCACTCAAACTTGGCCGAAAACCACCCTTAAACTATATTTTTGGACTAAAATACAATACTTAACCAATATTTTTCTTTGTGATCGAGTCTCTAGGATGGAAACTTAAATACTAAAACTTTGAGATAATAACACAAGCTTTCCAAAACTGTTGAGTTCGTTTCCTAACACTCGGTGTGCACCATTTTGCGACTATCATAGGAGGTTGTTTCAACATAACTATTTGTAGAGTATTTTTAATACGACGGGATGTCATAAACATATTTTGACGATAAACATTATTTCCAAAACGTACAAGTGGTATGGATATCATATGGATTTGCATGCACGACATTGTATCACGCATTCACGACAACATATCATAACTCAAGTCATGACATTCATTTTAGGTCACGGATAGTTTCCGAGCCTCATTTTAGTGCACTTCATTTTGTTAGCATATCAATCATACCAGGTGAGTTCATACCCCGCTTTTACTCATTTAAATTCTTACAAACTCCTTGGGGGAGATACATGCTTAAATACTTGTTTTTACTCTTGCAAATACTCAAACCATTTATACAATTGTGTTACACTATACTTTTGATACTCTTTGGACATTATGTGTGGTTTATTGCGATATGTGCCTTAATGTGCTAAACTTGTTTTCAATTATGCCTCAACATACATACATTAGCAATGGTTAACTCCTGCGGGAGCCGGCGGAGAGGTATTGATAGTACTATCGGGTGACGCCCCACCCTTGGGTCCTTGATGACGTGACTGGGTGAATATAATCATTAATCAATGAAACTCAACAAACAATTTAGACTTGTCAAGAGGTTCATTTATCGTGATTCTTAGCATTAAGTACTTGTATATATCGTATGCACATATGTCCTACTTACAAACAAGATTAACAATTCTATGACTTGGCGTTGGGTCGTAAACACACAAAGTTGCAAGTTTTGTATGGGCGGGACTTGGAACCGAGTGGATTTACGATGCCTTTCTTGTGAAACATTCTTTAAAGACTTATTCAAATCATTTTCAACAAACTTATGAACTCACCAACCTTTGTGTTGACACTTTTAGCATGTTTTGTCTCAGGTATCTAAGGCATTCACTTCATGGCATGCATATGGACACATCATAGAGTCACGGTGACGACGCGTCTTACTTGGGATTTATGCCCTTTAAAACATCGTTTGAATTTGTAGCAAACTTATTTCCGCACAAGTTGATTTTCATTTGGGACCTATACTTTGTAAACTCTGATTTTCTTTTTAATATATCAAACGATGTGTTTTCCAAACGACACTTTAGGTCGTTCAATATAACTGTGATTGTGATGCTATGACAGTCAATCCCCACGAATTCCATTCCGCTGCAAAACAAGTAATTTGGGGGTGTGACAAATGCAAGCTCTACACATGAGTGACTGAGCCCCAGTATGACATCGATGGCTTGTCTCAATCACGGAACAAAATATACTCATCATCGATCGATATCTCCGCCAATTTCTCCATCCGACAAGGATCGAGTGTTCAACATGAGCCATCCACATCTCATTCCGATGATTATCAAATGGATCCCGTAGTTATATTTGACGATCAAGATAACCTTATGGTTAATACGATAGTCAAGTTGACTCCGTGGTTATATTTGAGGATCTAAAAATGATCATGTTGAGACTCACGTTGAACAAGATGAGCTTTTGTCTAATAGAAATTGAGCTCGACCTTAATTAAAGACCAAGAATCTCGTTTGGAAATTTTCAAGCAATTAAAAGATAAAATGCAGCATTAATTAGGGATAATGAATGCTTAATTAGACAAATCAACGTTTTAAAACTCAAGAAAAACGTGAAAAAGGTTTTGAAGTCGCTTTTGCTAAATCTCATCAAAATGAAAAATCATTAGAGCAGCGGACACGTGATCCGGCGCATTCAAGAATGCTTTGTTGTCTCAAATAGAACAATGAAACATGAACATAAACAACAAATTAACACTCTTACTTTGAAACTCAAAAGCCAAGGTGAGTTGTTAACTTGTCAAAAGCAGTTCTCTGAGTACAAAAGCATTCCATAAAACGAATAGATAACTATCTTGAAGAAATTGTCGACTTACAACACAAAATCAAAGAGTTTAGAAATGTTGTTTATAAACATGGTGAGTCAATAACAACTATTCAAAAGTTTACTTTTAAACCAAATCCAAATGGATATGGACCGATTCTTGCTGATTACCAACCTAAGTTTTCAAACAGAGAATTCAAACCAAATCTTGAAGTTTATGAAGGTAACATAGAATTGATGATTCAATTATGGTGTTGTTGAATATAATCGCATGGAGGAATTAGATGCGATGATGAGAGTCGGTCAAAAATGGAAAATGTCATTTATAACAAACCATTTAACTATTCAAAAGCCATAACTTTTGTCACAAAACAAGATACTTCTAACAAAACTTTGGTTATCACACCAGTTTCTGAAGTTAGTCCCCAACACAATGATGCACAAATTAATGGTCCTTTACCTTCACTTAGTGAAGTTAAAACTAAAGCCGAAAGTTGTCGCGTTATCAAATATTTTGACACTTTCCTATCTGACCTCAAAATTTTGGAACGTGAGATTGAATTTCATTCTAAAATAAAAGTTGAACATTTTCAATCGCCAATGGCGCGAGAACAAAGAGATATTCTTCAGAAAAGAATTTTACCCCATGTCAAAAATTTGAAAACTTGTGCACTATATTGGGAAATGGATTTTCACAAGGAACTTGGTCTCATGAAAATTTCGAGAATACTGTAAACATCGATTTCAAATACTAAATGTAAAAGGAAATTGTTGAGAAAAGATGTTGATCGACTCTTGAAAGATGTTATATGTCGATATCAATAATCTTGTGTTATTACAATCATTGCATGTGCATCCGATCATATCTCTCGCGCTCATTGAAATTGTTGAGAATACTGATAATGTGCATCAGATCGAGTCTTTAAAAGTTGAAAATGAATGACTGTTAAACGAGCTTTCAAATGCAAAACGCCGTCTTCAATGGTGTCAAAAAGATTGTCAAAATAGTGAACTTGCTTTGCAAAACAAAATCAACCAGTTGCAATCCAAAACGTTTAATCCAAAATTTGAGCAACTGGATGATCAAAACGCATCTTTGAAATGTCAAATCTCAAAATATGAACAAGAACTTGCAAAAGTTAAAAAGGAATATGGTGTCATATTTGATTTACTTAAATAGACTCGTGATGAAGCATCAAAGCGAACTTGATCATTTTCTTGCACACCCTAAAGAAGTCATGAATTTTCTCGAAATCTTAGATTCGAAAATCAAGAATTGGTGTACACTATCTTTAAGTTAAGAGAAATGTTAGGAAAGTATGAACAAGTTCAACTAGCATCATTAAGAGAATTTCACCGTAACACTTAGCAAACGTGAACCCGAATGCCTCATCGACAAAACACAAGTTACTAATGTGCTTCCTCATCGAACAGAATAATTGCCTCTTTTCCTAATGTCCGCACTTCATAGCCTAGGAGCAATACAAGGAAGAATAGGAAGTTACGACCTAAGAAAAGAACAATAAAGAATGTCAAGTAGAAGAACACCTAGGACTTTGAATAAGACTCACGTTGCATCCACTTTAGATATCGCGTCGACAAATGTAATGGAAAAGTGTTGTAACGAATGCTAAACCTTTAAGTACTTTTGATATTAAGTCCGATGCTTCTTGTGTTATTTGTCGTAAAAGTATGCTTTCTGATTTTCATGACAAATGTGTTGCTAGAGCTATCTTGTCTCGTTTAAAGAATCCTAAGAATCGGAATACCCCTAGGCCCACTACTACTTCTAAGTCTGTGCTTGGTAAACCGCCCTCTTTAGATTCTAAGAAATGCATTGATGTCCTTGTAGCTCCATTATCACCTCCAAGGAATGTAGTACCACCTAGTGCATTCACTAAGACTAAAGCTAAGACTAGTTGGAGATGGCAGAAATGGATACATAATACACTAGGATATAAATGGATGCCTAAAATCATTGATGTGTGTATTTCCACTATAACTGCTTCGGAACCCTCTAATTCATCGGGTTCCACATCTACTTCTATTCCATATGTGTCGTCTGTGTGTAATGCAGGTGATACAAATCATCATTTGGATTGTTGATAGCGGATGTTCACGACACATGACAAGCAACCTTAAGCATTATCAAACTTTGTTGCAAAGTTCATTGGCTTGTCGATTCGGAATGATCACTTCGCAACTATCATGGGCTACGGAGATTATATCAATGGAAATATCGAAATTAGCATGGTTTATTATGTGGAAGGCCTCGGTCACAATCTCTTTTTAATCGGTCAATTCTGTGATGGAGACTTGGAAGTTGCTTTTCGGGAGAAAACTTGTTTCATTCGTGATCTACAAGGAAACGATCTTATGTCTGGCTCTCGCAATTCTAGTTTGTACACAATCTCAATGCAAGACATGATTGCCTCATCTCCCATCTGTCTACTTTCAAAGGCTACATCAACAAAATCCTGGCTATGGCACCATCGTCTCTCACATTTAAACTTTCAAACCATCACCAACCTTGCTCGACACAAACTTGTTGAAGGTCTCCCGAGATTCCGGTATTCTAAAGATCACCTTTGCTCAAACTTATGGACAAGGAAAAGCACTGTGTCGATTTTCCTTCAAAGGTGGAACACTGACTCTCAAGATGTGCTTCATCTTCTTCATATGGTTGTGTGGCACGATATGCGTGCAAACGATTAATGGAAAATGCTACATCTTGGTAATTGTCGATGACTATTCACGATGGACTTGGGTCTACTTTATTCAAGCAAAGATCAAGCTCCACGATGATCATCACCTTTCCACGAAAATTTAAGTTCGACTCCGAACACCGTCCGCCAAATCGAGCGGATAAAGGAACCGAATTTGGGAACCAAAGTCTTCGAGAATTTTATGAGAAAGTGGGAATTGAGCATTAGACATCTATTGCACGTACACCGTAACAAAACGGAGTTGTTGAAAGACGAAACCGTGCGTTAGTGGAAGTCAAGAACAATGTTAATCAATGCTAAACTTCCAGTTACTTGTGGTCCGAAGTCGTATCAAATGCATGCTATACTCAAACCGATCCATGGTTACAAAATGCCACAACAAAACACCTTTTGAGCTTATCCACAATGAAAACCGAATCTCAAACACTTTCATGTATTTGGATCCCTTTGCTACCCAAATAATGATCGTGATGACTTTGGAAAGCTCAAAGCCAAAGGCGATATTGAGTCTTTATTGGATATCGTGAGAACTCTAAAGGTTACCGGATCCGAATCGTCAGACAAAGCGAGTTATGGAAATGATTCATGCTAATTTTGATGAGATTACGAGAGATGGCTTCGAGCATATGACTTGGAACCCGTCACAACCGCTTAAACTTCCTCGAAACCTCATCATCGGTGAACCAAGCCCCTGACTTACTCGTCAACAAATGGAAAAGCTATTTGCTCTGTTTGTTTAGTGATGACATTGATGATCGTGCTCGGTGTATCCGATGTTTCACGCTCAACCGATCATACTCTTATACCGATGCACTGCTACAACAACATCATTGAAGAAGCACCACCGTTGACTACAACAACAGTTGAACAAGCGCATCCAACGATCTTGAACCGGTGATGATGTTCTTAATGAAGTACCCCACCGCAGATTTTGATCCAAATGCGTTCTTTAACCCGTTTGCTAATGAAAGCTGCTGCACCGATGTTGCGGAATCATCTACAAGCCATTTGAATCCTCAAAATCGCACAATGTATACCAACATCAACCTTCTATACATCATTTGGACAAAAGACCATCCTCTTGAGAATATTATTGGTAACCCAAATCAACCAGTCGTCACGAGACAACGTCTTCACATAGATGGTGAACATTGCATTTATGCTCTCACTGTCTGCCAATCTGAGCCTAAAAACATTAAAGACGCAATGACAAAAGACAACTGTGTGGAAAACTAGAAGGGGGTTGAATAGTTTTACCAATTTAAAACTTCCTTTTAAATATTTAGATCGACTTATGTCAATCTATTTGGTGGTTTATGTTGGACGTTGATATATAGATATATAAACGTGTAATGAAAGATAAAGAGTAAGAGACATCACCACGACACAAGTTATTTATAGTGGTTCAGCTACAAGGACACCTTCCTTGCCCTACTCCACTCCCTGAGTCACCTACTATAGAGTTCGTAAGCACTACACCAACCACTTATGGCAGAGAAGCCTTCACAACGTCGCTTAACCTTTTTCCGGTACAAAGCTAAATACCGAGTTCCTTCACACCAAGGCGAACCACACCTAACAAAACGTCGCCTACCCTTTATACGGTGCTAGGCTAACCACCGAGTTCTTTCACACCTTAGGAGAACTAATCCTATCACAACGTCGCCTACCCTTTATTAGGTACTAGGCTAAACACCTAGTTCCATTACTATGGAGGAAATATTACCCTTCACAACACAACACCTAATATCAAAGATATCTACTCCTTGTTACAACATCATCAAGGATATCACCATCCTTGGAAATAGACAAATACTTATATGTATAACGATGCACCTCATCAATTATACGACCTAAGCATTCTTCCAAATGCAACTTGATTAGATTCATCGGCATCCTTCACTAATGCCTTTGACACAACGCTTGACACCTTTCACTAATGCCTTCATCTTGACACCTTTATCATTCTTCACTAATGCTTTGACACGGATGATGAGCTCCTTTCACTAATGCTTTCATCTTGACACTTTCGGCATTCTTCACTAATGCCTTCAACCCAACATCTATGAAGAAAGGAAGAACTATCAACAAGAGAACATTAGTTGTCTTGATGATGACGAAGCATGGCAACTCATGGACTTGAGTTTGCGCGTCTTCGAGAAGTGGTGATCTCTCCTTTAAGAGGAACCTAGAAGATCACACAAAAACAAAAGACATACTACATAGATCACTTGGATATGAGGTTAGAGGGTTAGAATACTTGGGGAAAGTATGTGTGTAAAGTGATGGTTAGAAAGGAAGAAATGGCTCTCTATTTATAGAGAAAATTCTCTAGTGTTCCCCGGATCCCACGGATCCCTTCCACTTGGTATCCGGCTTGCACAAAGCTAGGGATCTGTGGAACGCTCCTCTTTGCCCATGGGTATTTTTGGTTATGGGTCATGGGTTATGGGTTGATCCATGGTTTTCTTTCTAGATACAATGAACTTGGTTAAGTGGTATATATAAAACAATGGGTTATGGGTCAATACCATTTGCTAGTATTTACATGTTTTTATCCATTTTAGTATATATATGTTTTTACCCTTTTTAGTATACTTAGTTTAAGTATGTGCTAACCCAATATGTAAACATTAGTTGTTGTACATATATATCTAAATCATAAAATCACTTAAGCTTGTTTTAGTGTTTTATGTGAAAACGTAAGTGTGTTAGGAAACTATTAACTCAAACTATTTACGTACTCTATTTGTTTCGTTAAAATGATTTTACGTTTGTTATCGACAAAACATTAGAAGATCTTAAAATATAAATAAACGTTTTTACGGCTTATTTGCATTAACAATCTCTCCCTTTTTGTTGATGACAAAACATAAAATTATTTTAAGGAAAAGCTAAAATTCGTAAAAGTTTGAATTTGTAGTTTTTACTTTCTTCTCCTCCTTTTTTTCGAAACAAAAAGTGTTAAAAGAAACTAACACAATTTTTTTTTAAGAAAAGTTATGTAAAAATGTAAAGAGAGCAAGTGACGGGAATGGTACTCGTCTTAACTCCCCCTTGACGAGTCCATCCCTTTGAAAGGGCGTCAAGGACATGATGTAAAATAAACTAATTGTGTTTGCAATTAAGTTTGCAAATGGTTCATTTAAGTGACGAAAACGTGCTCCCCCTTGAAGATTGCAAAGATGCAATGGGGTATCATGAAGTATAATCCAAAACCGGATTAATGTTTGCAAATATTTTTGCAATATCGTTTGACACAAAGCTCACGATAACGCTACACGCCGCTCGGGTCAAAGGAACTTCCTTTTAAGTCGAGCAAGTTTTTCAACACCCTAGGCAAGTGAACCTAATTGTTGTAGTGTAGTATTAGGGTAAGCCACGGGTATTGATATCGCTCTCAGGGAATAGGAATGCTAGTGAGAAGTTACTACGCTAAGGTTGGGGTTGAGGAAGATTATTTTTTATCTTTTTTTGTTTTTAGAAAATGGAAAGGTACGAATCTCGGGGTTTGGATTTGGGGATGGTTTGTATTTCTACCGATTACCCTACTTATCTAATTATCTAATCTAAGGTGTATGTAGTCTATGTCTAATTATTGTGTGCTCGTATGATAGTTTAAAGATGTGTTTACTTATGTTGTATTACTCCTTAATTATCTCCTATTGATGGTTGAATTGTCACGTCCTTATTCTTAATTTTTTTGTGTGTCTAAAGTTGTAGGGTATGCGTTTCTCCCTAACTCTTTGAACTTACCAAAGGGTCTCGTCTACAAAACCCACTAGGGATAATAAACTCTTACTCTAAGGCACTCTTTGGATGGTTTAGCTTACAAATTCTCAAGGAGTTATATTCTAAGGTTCACAAAGATTAGTCAAGCATTAAGTACACAATGAATGACCTATCGCATTACTAGATCATTAACAACTAAGATAAGAGACAACCAATCAATATTAATTAATTAAGTTTCATATTCCCTATAAAACACACAAGTAAATTAGCCGAACATGGAGAACATGCAAGCATACACACAAATAATCAAAGACATAATTGAATTAATGAAGTAAAACACTTATCTTGGTGTAAGATAGGGTTTGGAACCTAAAATATCTTGTACAAGACACCTTTGTTCGGTTTAGGTTTTACTCCAAAAGACTACACACAAATACCGAAAAATTCGGATTCTATATATAAGATTACACATGCGACGGCCACCTTTATGTTTTGTGACGCCGCCGTGTCGCCGTCATTAGGGTTTCATCTTGGCCAAGTTAGACTTGCGACGGCGTCACCTTATGCTTGTGACGCCGTCCTCTTCGACTTTCGACGGCCGTCTGGATTGCATCTAGGCCGCCCGAGTTGCGACGGCCTATTATTTTATAACTTGACGTCGCCACTTGAAAATAAGAGTTTTGGCTTCGTCCGGTCACAAAATCCTTCGACGGCATCGCAGATAAGTGTGACGCCACCTTATGTTTTCAAGAGCTTTGAGTGTCTCGATTTTGACTTTGGCCATTTTCTTCAGATATTCGCCTTTTCGTCCAAATAAGTGCCATTCCAACATTTTGCCTTCAAGAGACCTAAAAAGTGAAAAGGAACGATATTGAGCCATAACGGATACAAAGTGATCAAATAAGGGCTTAACGACCCTCAAAAGGTACCTTTTAAACCTTATCAAATATCCCTACACTTGGTATTTGCTTGTCCTCAAGCAAATGTGCTTTTAGCCAATTAATTTATAAGTTAGGGGTCATGAAGCATTGGTTTAAAACGGTCCACAACACATATAAGCCTCGCAAAAGTCATAACAAGCACGAAAATTACATACTAGCACCTCACATGGGGTCTTTGGATACTCATATATCTCTCGGGTGTATATGAAATATAACAAATTGGAAATGGAAGATAAACACTCATTAACCGGTCCTAGTACATAGATTACCATAGGCTTGGGAATAGATCAAACCTCCATCGCTTTGGCGTAAGCACCTAGGAAAGACTATCAAAGAGGTCTTTAAAGGGTTGTAATGTTAGGCTTACGGTAGGGAAAAAAAGGGTTTGGTGGGATAGGCTTTTTAGTGGTGGTAAGTCAAAAATCTCTATGTTAAATGCATACGAAGAATGACGTTTCTAAGCCAAGACTCGACACTCTAGACTCTAGCAAACTGAAATAAACAAACATAAATTTAAAGGATAGATGTAGGATGGTAGCCCGTATGTTTTGTTTTTTTTTCTCTTTTTTTTTCATACACTTTTACTCTACCATCCTCTACGGTAACATCAAAATGATAGGGATTTATAGGCACATCCCTACACTTGAGTTTTTATTACTCTAACACTAATTTGACACGAATTGAAAAGATCAAAACACTTAGGGTACATTATTACGCAAACAAAGGGAATTTGAATTTAACGTTCCCTTCCCGTCATTTCATAAACTTTAATTTTTCCCATGAATCCCAATCGTCCCAAAACTGTGTACAAAGGATATGACTCGACTTAGTAACTCATGCAAGCAACTAGATAATTGAACTAAGGGTTTAGGGTGATAACAAAAAAATGAACTAAAAGTGAGTGCATACAAGGTAGGCTAAGGCGATTTGGGTGTATATTTGGGGTGGGTGTAAACAATGCTCTTCATAGATATTCCAAAACCAAACATCACGAGAACCGAAAAGGATAGGCTCGAGGGTTAACTAGGGGTATCGTGTACTAAAGATGAGTACAAAGCAAAGGTTGTGGGGAATTACTCAACCGATGTGGAAGAAGTAATTATATTATGGGTATCAAACAAGGGTTATCCTAATGCCTCTTATCATTTAGTTATTCCTAACTACACAAGTGCGATCTTACTAGCGATCTCGGAATGCATCACAAAACAAGTTCTAGAATCTAATACACTACGGTTCACACTCTAAGCATTAAAGATGAATGCTTTAATTCCTACTAATCTAAGGGCGATCCTCACATTTTGGGTGGAATTTAGGTGGTAAAGGGTTTTGTGCTAGTCATGCAACTTCTTATCCGTGAGACGCTTTGCTTAAGACTAATGGCCCACCCTATATGTCATGAAAATTTTTAAATTTGGTGCCAAAATTACCCTAACCGACATGTTCTCATGGTTTATTACACAAATATAATTGGACAAAGCAAATAATCAAGGATAAGCATAGTTTCAAAGTTCCTGCTTTATTTTCCCTCCCTACACTTAACCGAACATTGTCCCCAATGTTCCCGAAAGTATCAAAGTTATGATCTCGACGTCAAAGTTATCCCGACAAAAATTGGTCTCATGATTTTCGGGAAAAATTCGGAAAATTTACTTCTTTAGAATCTGGAAAATTGACTCGATACAAGCATTTGACTCGAACAAACACACATATATATCTTTTAATGAATTGCTATTCTCATGTTTACGTTTCTTTTGAAAACGTGTGTAATCCTCCCTACACTTATCCCTTATGTAAAATACCTTTATATGTAATTAAGACGAGGTTAAAAACAAAATAAAGCATTTTTACAAATTTAAACATGAGAATAAACAATCAATAAAAGATATACGACACTAACAAGCAAACAATTAAGCATGGGTTGCCTCTCACGAAAGCGTTTTTCTTTATTTAAGAGTCTTGTAGCTAGACTCGTAGTCGTGCCCTCACGTAACTTCATTACCGCCACCTTGACGGTCTCTAATGGGGGATTCCATGTTGTAGAAGTGCCCTATGATGCACCTCTCTAAGAGTTCTTCCTCTCCCCACTCGGTCCTATATTTCGGTCCTAAGTTCAAGCAATCCTTATAGAATCTGAAAATCTTAGCCATAACATAATCTATTCCTTTTTCCTTATCCTCATCATTCCTATAATAGGCCGACAGGTTAAGTTCCTTTTCATCATTAGAGAGTGATGAAAACTTCTCAATCTTAAACGACATTTGGTAAGCTATGTCATCGGTCTCATCCTTGAATCCACTACTCCTAACGAGGATCATAGGTCATCCCGGTGCTTTCTATGAAAGGTTTTCCTAGAATAACATGGGACAAGCTAGGGTCTATGGCCGTACTAATATCATTTACGATTATGAAGTCCGTGGGAAACGTGAAACTACCTACATAAACGGGCAATCCCTTAATTCTACCAAGAAAATTGCACTTAGCCCTAGGATTATCGGGTCTTGCCTAGTTGGAATAGGCTTCTTCATTACCCAATTGTAGTAGGTGCTAGTCATCATGTTGATTGGGGATTTGCGATCAATGTAGGCCTTTGCCACAAAAAGGTGTCCTATGAAACATGGTATATTAAGATTCCAAGGGTTCCCAAACTTGATTCTAGGGCTTTTCCTAACATACATGTGACGGAGGTCACACACTAAGTGACGGTGGCGAGATAGTTCTTCTTCCATAGGAAACTTGTTGAAATAGTCATTGTCTACTTCATCTACTTCCTCGGTCGTTTCATTATTCTCAAGTGTATGGTCCTCTTTGTCATTTGTTCTATTAGGTTTCACTAAGCCGATGGTATTGACGAATTGAACGTGCTTAGCTAGCTTACTTGGGTCCTTGATCTCTACACCGGAAGGCTCGGGAGTTGAGATAGTACTAACCTTCCTATCACTATTGGTTATGGCTTTCAAAAGGTTGTCTATCTTCCTATCCATTTCGGCTTGTTGTTGGTTAAAGCGGTCCGAGAGCTTAGCCATTTGGGCTTCTTGGGATGCAACTTGGTTTTGCAACATCCCTTCGATGTTTTGTTGGTTAGGACCATAGGTGGGGCCATGAAAAATCATTGAAGTGAATTCTTTGGTTTTCCCAGAGAAGTCGGGCTTGCCTTTCCATGCCTCTCGGGTTTCATTGAAATTCCTAGGTCCGAGTATTGTAGGGAATCTTCCTCCCGTTCCATTAATACGCGAGGATGTGTAGTCAATGGAAGCATGTTTGGGGATCGGGTGCTAGCGCGCGTGTTATGAGGATCACAAACGCTCACACGAGGAAGAAACTTTTTCACATGGTGTGAAGACTTAGGATTTTCGTGAGAAACTCATTAGGAATTTTACTTGATCTTCAAGTTTGATTATCCTACGGTCGGAAGGTTGTGAGTCAATGGGAGGCAAGAGATTGTTTTAACGGTTTTAGGCGGCTCACGGGGTCATCCCAACTTCGTTGTCATAGAGGGCAAGGTCCTCTATTATACCCCATGATTCTTCCGCGGTGAGATCACTAAGTTTTCCACCGCCGCTTGGTCAATGGATTGCTTGGTGGGGAAGTTAACATGATCATAAAAGATTTGGACTTGGAGCCACGAGATCAATGCCGTGATGAGGGACTTTATGAAGTAAGTCCTTGAATAGAGTCTATGCTTCAGAGAGATTCACCACGACGTTGTTGGAACATCAAGATGTCATTCCTAAGCTTAGTGGTTCTCCCGGTGGGATAAAAATTGAGCAAGAAGCGAAGTAAGATCATCCCAACTTGAGATGGAGCCGGCGGGAAGTCGCTCAAGCCAATTAATAGCTTGGTCTCGTAAAGAGAATTGGAAGAGACGCAGGCGCGTGGTCTCCCGAGTAGTAGCATCGAGGTCGATGGAATCGAAAATTTTAAGGAAATCCCTAAGATGCTGATTTGGATCTTCGGAATGAAGTCCATGGAATGCACATCCGTTTTGCACCAACCGGATGGTGTCGGATCCCATGGCCGTAGTTTGGGCTTGGTCGGGAAGCTCAATGGTGTTCCTATAGCCTAAGTGTCTTGGTCTCGAGTATTCACCAAGAGTACGGGCTCTTGGCGGGTCATTTGGTGGTGGGTTGATGAGTGGTGGTTGGTTATCACCTTCCATGATGAAAAGTGATGGGATTACGAACAAAGGTCACGAAGAAGGGGATAGACTACGAAAGCTAAAATGAGAAAAAGTTTACTTGATAGGAATCAAGTAAAGAAACCCAAGCGAGGTGGACTACTAACTAGCAATTCTATTCCCCGTGGCGTAAAAACTTGATAACGCTACACGCGTCGTTCGGGGTCAAAGGAACTTCCTTTTCGTCGAACAAGTTTTCAACACCCTAGGCGTTGAACCTAATCGTTGTAGTGTAGTATTAGGGTAAGCCACGGGTATTGATATCATTCTCTGGGGAATAGGAATGCTAGTGAAAAGTTACTACGCTAAGGTTGGGGTTGAGGAAGATTATTTTTTTATCTTTTTTTTGTTTTTTAGAAACTGGAAAGGTACGAATCTCGGGGTTTGGATTTGGGAGGGGGGGTTGGTATTTCTACCGATTACTCTACTTATCTAATTATCTAATCTAAGGTGTATGTAGTCTATGTCTAATTATTGTGTGCTCGTATGATAGTTTAAAGATGTGTTTACTTAGGTTGTATTACTCCTTAATTATCTCCTATTGATGGTTGAATTGTCACGTCCTTATTCTTAATTTTTTTGTGTGTCTAAAGTTGTAGGGTATGCGTTTCTCCCTAACTCTTTGAACTTACCAAAGGGTCTCGTCTACAAAACCCACTAGGGATAATAAACTCTTACTCTAAGGCACTCTTTGGATGGTTTAGCTTACAACTACTCAAGGAGTTATATTCTAAGGTTCACAAAGATTAGTCAAGCATTAAGTACACAACGAATGACCTATCGCATTACTTGATCATTAACAACTAAGATAAGAGACAACCAATCAATATTCAATAATTAAGTTTCATATTCCCTATAAAACACACAAGTAAATTAGCCGAACATGGAGAACATGCAAGCATACACACAAATAATCAAAGACATAATTGAATTAATGAAGTAAAATACTTATCTTGGTGTAAGATATGGTTTGGAACCCTAAAATACTGTACAAGACGGCCTTGGTTCGGTTTAGGTTTTTTACTCCAAAAGACTACACACAAATACTGAAAAATTCGGATTCTATATATAAGATTACACATGCGCATCACCTTATGTTTTGTGACGCCGTCGTGTCGCCGTCATTAGGGTTTTGTCTTGGCCAAGTTAGACTTGCGACGACGTCACCTTATGCTTGTGACGCCATCCTCTTCATCTTTTGACGCATGCGGATTGCATCTAGGCCGCCCGAGTTGCGACGGCCTATTCTTTTATAACTTGACGTCGTCACTTGAAAATAAGATTTTGGCTTCGTCCGGTCACAAAATCCTCGACGGCGTCACAGATAAGTGTGACGCCACCTTATGTTTTCAATGACTTTGAGTGACTCAATTTTGACTTTGGCCGTTTTCTTCGTATATTCGCCTTTTCGTCCAAATTAGTGCCATTCCAGCATTTTGCCTTCAAGAGACCTAAAAAGTGAAAAGGAATGATATTGAGCAATAACGGATACAAAAGTGATCAAATAAGGGCTTAAACGACCCCTCAAAAAGGTACCTTTTAAAACCTTATCACTCCCCCTAGCTTTATGGTGTCAAAATCTTCATGTGTTATTTTGAAAATCTACATAGTAAAGGTTAGAAATCAAGAGTATAATGCATAATTTCCTGCAAGGAAAATTCAAGTTAGTAGGAATTTGTGCTTCTGATCCACGGATCCCTCGGTTCCCTTCTTGGAGGGATCCGTCTAGGAATAATGGAGGGATCCGGCTGTCTGTTGACAGTTTCTTCAGCAATGAAGATGTGTCAAACAATGCTACTATGAGGATAATATATACTTCCTCCGTCTCAATTTAATTGTCAGGAGAGAGAAATCACAAAGTTTAATAAAAGTGTGGCTACTTTAATTTTCAACCACACGAATAGAATATTCCCTCTTTAGATTCTCTAGTTTTTACTAAGAAAGGAAAGTGGACAATCTTTTTGAGACATCCAAAAATAGAAATATAGACAATTAAATTGAGACGGAGGGAGTATGTGAAATACAAAGCACAACACACATAATATAGCATATAAGTGTTCATTCAATAAAAACAAGAGATAACCAAACAAATCTCTAAAACTAAGAGAATGAACTAGGACATACCAGTACCACTAAATACTAACTAGCTACTAGACTTAAAATGCTACGATGTGCTTGAGTCTAGGGATGAGTGGACTTGTTTATTTGATCCAAATTTGCAAGAAGATGATTAAACATGAAATGTATCTCATTTCGTGCTTCTTGAACAATTTCTTGAGTGTTTAGACAATTTGGACAATTATTGTCTTGGTTTTGACCCGAGGAAATAGATATTTTGAGGAGGTTCCATGTGTGATTGTGGTTCTTCATTTGAGAAGTGGGAAGAGGTTCTAAAATGAGGGTGGTAATGGAACTTCTTCCATATGATCAAGGTTATTCCTTGTCTCCATGATGGGCTAGTTGGTGTTGTAGGTGGTTCCTATTCAATGAAAAGGTTGGTGAATGGGAGGTTCTTGGTGGTGAATGATCTAATGAGTAGATGTTTGGATGTGGAAGAGGCTCATTCAAGGATTGTAGTCCATGCTTAATGAATGAGGGTTTTGATGGCTTGCTAGAACTAGCCATGTTAGGTTTTGAACTAGATGACCCTTTTTCTAGTCCGTAAGGTTTGATGTTAATCCTTGCGGTTCTCTTAGCTTTTGGATGAGATTGAAGAGGTGAGATTCTAGCTTCATTATCTCTAATGGGTGATGTTTCGAAGGATGAGATTTCATGGATCATTTGACCTTTCTCCGGGATGATCCTATGGTTGAAGAGTTGTTGCTAAGAGCCTTAGTCATAGTGATGATGGTGCTTGTAAGAGCTTCTTTAGTTGATGATTTTTGAGATGTGATTGAGAGTGGTGACTTAATCCTTAGGTTTTTTGGTTTATAAAGGATAATTTGAATTAGGAAATTAAATCCTTGACCACTTAGAGGACTAAGCATGCTCTTGAAGTTTTGATCAGCTCTAGGAGGGTAATTAATGAATGCTAAAAGTGGTTAGAGAACCAAAAGGTAACTTGAATTTTAATAAGGAAGTCGATTTAATCTTTCTTCATATACGGATCCCATGATCCTCTCGCGAGGATCCGCTGGTTATAGACCGAGGATCCGCTATCGATGTGATTTAGGTGAAGTCATTATGCTTTGTAAGGTTTATTATTAATGGATTTCGAGGTTTTGACTTAATTTTGAAGTCTTTAGCTGTTGGATATCTCAAATCCTCAACCATAACAAGTAATGGTGCTTAATGATGGTTTTGGCCAAGAACATTGACCTTGGGTAGTCAAACCATATGTTTTGACAAGGATTCCTTTTAATTTGTTGTGGAGAAATGGTGATACCAAGTCCTAAAAGGCAGATGATGTCCTAGGATAAATTTACTAAAATCTATGAAAATAAAAATAAATGAAAAACTAGTTTTTGGTTCTAATTTTGAGTCAAAGATGATTGAGATCAATTTGCTAAAATTGAAGGGTAGACCAAACTAAGTGCTATGAAATGTGATAGATAATGTGTGAGTGTTGGAGCGGAATTATGGTGAGTTTTGACTAGTTGATAAATAAAAAATATTTCGAAAATATATCCTAGATAAGCCATGGATGAGAGTGAGGTCTTCAACTATTAGCGGAAGACTTAGTTGGCTCTAGTGTCTTATGTTTGCCATGTTTGAGGTGATTTAGTGGACTATTATGATGTAGCCAAATCTGTTTTGCACATCAGTGCATCTGGATCCCTTTGTTCCCTTATGGGAAGGATCCGCTAGTTCAAAAGCGGGATCCGTCAAGCTGCAGATCGTAAAGCTTTGAAATGTGCAACTTTGCACTTTATAGTAAATGTTGTTCCTAGTTTTTCTATGGGGACTAAATGCAATAACACAACTAATATAATTTATATCAAAGTAGGAAAAGCTGAAATTCCTAGAATGAGTGACGACGACCACACCAAGAGGTCGTAAAATCTCATTTTCCAAATACCTAAGTTAGGATGTTTAGTGCCAAGATATGGCAATACCTACATACTACAAGCATATTTTAAATTGTTTACAAACCATTGTTTGAAATTGTTCATCATGCACTTGAGTCTTAAGACTTTACCTTTCTTTTCCTCCTTCACTTCTTCACCCGTCCTCCACTCTTTATCAAACCATCTTCACTTCTTCTTCCTCAAGAAATTGGTGAAGCATTTGAAGATTCCCTTGGTTTGTTCCCATTCGGGTGATTCATTGGGGATGTTTGGCAATTGGTTAATGTAGTCCAAGGGGTTAAGATCAATATTCTCTAGTGGGTTGCTACTACTCCCTTCATCTTCTCCTTGTCTCTCCCTTTCATCCGAGGAATCTGTGGGTGGATGTGGCCTCTTGCCTTCCACCATAAACCTTGTTGTTCTACCCTCGGTGAATGGTACCATGACCTTATTGCAAAAGTTATGATCAAAGGATTGTGGAGAAGGGTCTACTGCAAAGATGAATTTGGCAAGACGGGTTAGAAGCATTGCATACGGAAGTACCATCTTGTCCATGCTTCTCACACTTTCCATCCTTTTGACCATGTAGTAGGCAAGGTTAAACCGAGTATTGGTCACTAGTCAATAGATCATGAAGCTTAGAGATGCGTTGGGGTGGTCCTTGTTTCCTACTAGGCATACCACATTTTCTCTTATCACACCTTCCCATTTCTTATACAACCCATACATTTCTAAAAGCTCCATTTGAAAAGATCCCTGTAGATCACTTTTGACTTCCTTGTGACTCTTGATGGTGATGTTTGGCATGAACACGGTGTCCTCACCGTGGTTGCTTCCGGATCAAAGTGTTATAGATATCATGTTGATCAACCATTGTGTAGTTGTTCCAAAGACCATTCATTTGAGTACATACAAACGCCATCATATGTAACCCTAGAATTCTTCCAAGCTCCTCAAGTGAAAGAGTGTACTCATGTCCATTTATGGTAAATTCAATTGAGATGGACCCATCATCATTTCTAATTATACCCATAGTCTTGTATAACTCTGGGGACAAAGACCGGCAAATTTGCTCGCTTATATCCAATAAACAATCAAACCCAATAGTTGCAAAACTTCCCTTATGTCGGTATTTGCAAGAAATGATGGATCAACAACTCTACCTTCATGAAAGAGTCTCCTTTCAAGCAACTTAAACGCTTTCCTATCGTCCGGACTTAAACCATCTTTCCTATGGTACATGGGTATGTAGTGAGCGGTGTCTTGGTAATCTTGTTGCTTGTTGCTTGGCATGATTGTTCCTAGATAATACAACCACATTGTGGTGTTAATGATGAATAGTAACCTAGAGGTTTTGATCACAATTTTGCTCTCATCATCTTTGTTGAGTTCAAGAAATGTGTTTAATTTGTATTAACAATGTTAATTCTTTGATTTAGATTATCTTAGAAAAACAATGTGGTGACAAATTATGATAAACCCATTTGAACCCAACTCTTAAAGATGAAGAAATTGTAATTCTAAGAATCAAGGAATTAAATTAACAATGTAGTGAAGATTGTACTTACACAAGTGATTGTTATGCTTGAGAAGAATGATCAATTTGCTCCTATGAGCGAGACACGAGTTCTTGTTCGTGAGTCTTTGAGGTGAGTATGATTGTGGAACATCCACAGTGATCATTTTAGCTTATCTTGTCTTACATTGCACGGATCCTCATGGATCCTCTCATTTGTGATCCGCTAGTATAAGAGAAGGGATCGGCATGACAAAAAAAGCCACTCAAACATTCCTTGATAACTTTGGTTTGGGAGTTCTAAAACGCCTAGTGTTTTGATGTTAAGGCTCTAAAAATTATGGTTCGAGGTTTTGAAGATTAAGTACTATTCCTATTAGACGAGGTTCCCTTTTTAAGAATTAGCCATAATTCTTTTGAAGCTTTTCATACATTATAATAAAATCCTTTTTTATCATAACATAAGAAGTTTCACATGGATATTTATTGACATAAATGAAGTGTCAATAAATCCTCTATGATGAATAATGATTAAGGTTATCAAATAACCAAGATATCATTATTATGAGTTGGTAATGAAGTCTATACAAATAAGTCGGAGAACACTAATTTGATGATGACTATAATATGAATAATTACTAGAACCATTACTAATAAATCATGCAACTAAGATTTTAATAATAACGAATAAAGGTAAGTAATAAAAGATCATACCTTTGCCAAATATTCTTTTTAAGAAAAGAAGTATTTAGATATTTTGTGATTTTCTTGGAATCTCCAGATTTATGTTGTAAGAATACTAAACATTCTTTTTGCGAAAAGAAATATTTAGATGAATTCTTTATGATCTTCTTGGTAGCTCCAAATCCAAGTATGGATAATGCTTAGAAAAAAAAATGTTTGAGCATTCTATCATTGTCCAACAATAAGGAAAATAATGATTTTTAAAATATGACAAAAATAATCCTTCTTTGTAGTTTTCAAACATACATGGATCGTATCAAGTTTTGAAAGTACAACATACTTTAAGAAACTTGGTAACGAAGCTCTGATACCAATTGTGGAAAACTAGAAGGGGGGGGGTTGAATAGTTTTACCCATTTAAAACTTCCTTTTAAATATTTAGATCGACTTATGTCAATCTATTTGGTTGTTTATATTGGACGTTGATAGATAGATATATAAACGTGTAATGAAAGATAAAGAGTAAGAAGCACAACACCACGACACAATTTATTTATAGTGGTTCGGCTACAAGGACACCTTCCCCTACTCCACTCCCCGAGTCACCTACTCGAGAGTTTGTAAGCACTACACCTACTCCTTATCGCGGAGAAGCCTTCACAACGTCGCTTAACCTTTTTCCAGTACAAAGCTAAATACCGAATTCCTTCACACCAAGGCGAACCACACCTAACACAACGTCGCCTACCCTTTATACGGTGCTAGGCTAACCACCGAGTTCTTTTACACCTTAGGAGAACTAATCCTATCACAATGTCGCCTTCCCTTTATTAGGTACTAGACTACGCACCTAGTTCCATTACTATGGAGGAACTACTACCGTTCACAACACAACACCTAATATCAAGGAGATCTACTCCTTGTTACAACATCATCAAGGATATCACCATCCCTGGAAATAGACAACTACTTATATGTATAACGATGCACCTCATCAATTATACGACCTAAGCATTCTTCCAAATGCAACTTGATTAGATTCATCGGCATCCTTCACTAATGCCTTTGACACAACGCTTGAAACCTTTCACTAATGCCTTCGTCTTGACACCTTTAGCATTCTTTACTAATGCTTTGACGCGGATGATGAGCTCCTTTCACTAATGCTTTCATCTTGACACTTTCGGCATTCTTCACTAATGCCTTCAACCCAACATCTATGAAGAAAGTAAGAACTATCAATAAGAGAACCTTAGTTGTCTTGATGATGACGAAGCATGGCAACTCATGGACTTGAGCTTGCGCGTTTTCAAGAAGTGGTGATCTCTCCTTTAAGAGGAACGTAGAAGATCACACAAAAACAAAAGACATACTACATAGATCACTTAGATATGAGGTTAGAGGGTTAGAACACTTGGGGAAAGTATGTGTGTAAAGTGATAGTTAGAAAGGAAGAAATGGCTCTCTATTTATAGAGAAAATTCTCTACTGTTCCCCGGATCCCACGGATCCCTTCCACTTGGGATCCGGCTAGCACAAAGCTAGGGATCCGTGGAACGCTTCTCTTTGCCTATGCGTATTTTTGTTTATGGGTCATGGGTTATGGGTTATGGGTTGATCCATGGTTTTCTTTCTAGATACAATGAACTTGGCTAAGTGGTATATATAAAACCATGGGTTATGGGTCAATACCATTTGCTAGTATTTACATGTTTTTACCCATTTTAGTATATACATGTTTTTACCCATTTTAGTATACTTAGTTTAAGTATGTGCTAACCCAATATGTTAACATTAGTTGTTGTACATATATATCTAAATCATAAAATCACTTAAGCTTGTTTTAGTGTTTTATGTGAAAACTTAAATGTGTTAGGAAACTATTAACTCAAACTATTTATGTACTCTATTTGTTCGTTAAAACGATTTTACGTTTGTTATCGACAAAACATTAGAAGATCGTAAAATATAAATAAACGTTTTTACGGCTTATTTGTATTAACAAACTGGATTGAATCCATGAAAGAAGAACTCAACCAATTCAAACATCTTGAAGTATGAAATCGGTTGAAAGACCATCGTGGGTCTCGTCATTGGTCTCAAATGGATTTGGAAGAACAAATTGGATCTTTGAAGGGAACGTAATTAGAAACAAGTCACGTCGGTGGCTAAGGGTTATAGACAGGAAGAGGGTATTCACTTTGAAGAATCATTTGCTCCGGTTGCTCATCTTGAGGATGTTCGGATCTTTCTCGCGTTCGCGCTCATATGAATATAACGGTCTTTCGGATGGACGTCAAAGCGCTTTTCGAATGGTCAACCGAAGAACGGTTGATGTCGACAAGCCGGAAGGATTCGTTGATCCCACGTTCCAGAACCATGTCTAAAAACTGAACAAAGCTATGTACGGAGTCAAACAAGCTCCTCGGGTGTGGTACGATAAGTTATCATCTTTCCTCATTGCCAATAATTTCACCAAAGGTTCGGTCGACCCAACTCTTTTCATTCAATATCACGGGGCACATATTTTAATTGTTCAAATTTACGTGGATGACATCATTTTTGGTTCAACACATAAAAAGTACTCAATCGCTTTTGCAAAACTAATGAAGAAAGATTTTGAAATGTCCATGATGGGTGAACTTACGTTCTTTCTAGGACTGCAAGTTCATCAATCACCCCGTGGTATTTTCTTGAGTCAGTTCAAATATGCCCTTGAAATTCTTAAAAAATTTGGAATGCAAACCTGTGACACCTATGCCACACCAATGACTCATACCAAGAAGCTAGACGCAGATTTACATGGGAAATTGGTGGACCCTACCAAATACCGTAGTATCATTGGGTCTCACATGTATCTAACGACTAGCAGGACACGATATCGTTTTTGCCAGTATATCTCGCTCCCGTTATCGATCAAGACCAATGAAACCCACCTCTCCGAGGCTAAAGAATCCTATGATACATCAAGGGAACCATTAATTTGTTGATCCGGTATCCAGGAAGATTCTTGTTTTGAACTAATAGCTTTTAGAATGACCACGCAGGATGCTTAGATTCATGGAAAAGTACTTGAGAGCATTACAATTTCTTAGTGATAAACCGTGTCATGGCAATCGAAGAAGCGAGGATTGTACATCGTCCTCAACCGAAGCGAGAATATGTAGCCATGTTGGTGTGTTGTGCTCAAGTCATTTGGATGAGAACACAACTCAAAGACAATGGTTACGTATTTGACAAAATCCAGATGTCTTTGCGACAATTGGAGTGCTATTGCGATCTCGCAACTCAGTTCAACATTCGAAATCAAAGCACATCGATATTCGATATCATTTCATCAAGGACCATGTGGAGCAGGTATCGTTGAATTATACTTTATGGTGCAGAATACCAATTGGCGAGATCTCCTCACCAAAGCCTTAGCTCCTCGCTAGGTTTAATGAGTTGGTCCACCGGATTGGTATGTGGTGTTTGACTCAAGAGAACTGGATGAACTCTTAAAACATTCTTAAAAACCATCAAACACCAAAACCTCTTTTGTAAATATTTTCAAAAAATACAAAATTATAAAATCGATAAAACAACAAAATATTCTTTTATCTATATTTCTTTTAACATGGCAAGTACAATTCTTCCGTCAACACTCAAATCTTTCAAAATTCAGTATTTTCTCGATCAAGTGTTGAGGGGGAGAAAGCAAATATTTTTTGGTTTCATAAAACCTTGTACTTGCATGTTACCTTATCCTGGTTATTTCTTTAATAATGGTGGTCACTTTTCTGGTTTACTGACACTCCTCAGACTAAAATTCATAAAAATTCATTATTTCTTAAGTCGAGGGGGAGTGTCGTCAAAATTCTTTCCAAATATCCTTCGATTAGTAACCAAAATGGAAGTTATGGGCGTTGTATGTAAATGGTTGAGGTGGAGGGACTGAAAGTGTCAAAAGCTCAAATTATTTTTTAATAAAACACTCCACCTAAACCACATTAACTCTTCACATTTAATTCTCACAACTACCATATCCTACGCGTAAAAATCAACCCTCTAATCCGTGTTTTTTATCATCAAACTGTAAGTGTTTTTACGTTTCTAACATGATTATAAACAAAGGTTTTGGATATCATAAATACCCAACGGTTAAATCTCGTGTTTTACTAAGATTTGTGTTCTACGTGTAACTTAAGAACACAAATTCTTCATTTGAGTGTTAGTGGTTAGAATGGTTGTGTCAAAACGGTTATATAATCACATTGAAACCATCCTTATCTTTAAAACTCACCCAGAAACACGAATTGAATGTTTTTGATAATTAGGGTTTATGCGTGAATTGGGTATTTTAAATATTGAGAGTTTTTGGTTAAAAAGACAGTTATATGATGTTGTGTTCATGTTGAATTGATCATACATAGGCTCAGAATCAACCCAGTAACATTAATTGCTAGTTTATTAAGAATTAGGGTTTATGTTCTTGAAATTTGTGTATTTTTGATTCGCTTAGAATTTGATGTTAAAACTTGGATAGAACAACTCAATAGGCTTCCTAGACATCCCATAATCATTTTGTTGCAATTCCTATGGCTATATAACTTACACGTAAAAATTGAGCCTTAGGGTTTAGGTTTACGCGTAAATTTATTCTACGCATAACTGTTTGAATGGGTTTTTCATGATTTGATTTGAAAAAGGAATGAATGTATATGTTAATATTGGTAATATGATGAACTAATTTCAGGTTTACTACACGTGAAAATTCAAAATCAGGGTTACTTGCCATCTACGCGTAAGGATTACCTTACGCGTAGCATGTTATGCGTAAGAGAAATCTTACGCGTAATGTTCGGCGTAAGGTTTTACATTGGGGACTACGTATCCCATGAAGGATATGTGTAAACAAGAACCCCACGCATAAGGTTGACTCTCACGTGTAAGCCTTACGTGTAAGGTTCCATATACGCCACGCCGTAAGCTTTACGATAAGGCCCTCTTTTCCTACGCGTAAGTCAAGAACCCACGATAAGCTTATGCTTACGCGTATACCATTCCGGTTCACGCAAAGCTTGCCATTTCTAGGCCTAAGCCTAGTTCTAACCTTAATTATGAATTGTTACTGCTCGAACTTGTAAATAAACAAGTCATAACGCCACGAAATTAATAATGTCACTAATAAGCTTAAACGCTTAATAAGTTTTGAAAATAAGTGAAAACATGGACTTTAAAACTTAAAGTTAATCAACTCACTAAACTTATCACGGCGTCTTTGGACTATTGGACAAACAAGTGACATTGGACTCAGAACAATCATCGACATATCACATTCAATAATTAGACAATAAAACCATCTTTGACAAACGTAATGTCTTCGATATGTTGGTTCTTTTGGCTAAATATCTTTCAGATCACGACATGGCCGCTCAAATACAAAACGTGGAAGCACCAAACGTTCTCATCGTTGAAGATATATTCCTAATGGCTACCCAATGCAGATAGGGAAGAACAACCTTCTTGTTGATTTTGATACTCTCACCGCTCGTAATCTTCTTGTTTAATAGTCGTGGACATTCTAAAAATCACCCTTATCGAACATGCTCACCAATTCGGCACGGTCTGGGAGATCTACATTCACCGCCTCGAATACAATGCGAAAGATCAAAGGACAAAATGTCGTGACGGTGGGTCAATGACAAACAAGTCACCATCACACTGCACACTTAAGGGTCGTTCTTCTCATTCCGCCATCGAGCCAACCAATACAATGCCACACCAATCAAGAGGCCGTTCGCAATTCATGATCGACATTGGTTATGACGAAGCTTCGGAGTAATCACAAAGAATTCATACGTGGATCTTAAGAATATTACTCAGCCATGGAGAACCCTCTACATCATCATCACCAAATCAGTTTCTGGACGTGATAGTGGTTATGAGCATCCCAAGCTCGTGGAACTAGAAATCTTTTGGGCCTTGGTCAACATGAAACACATTGAAGTTGAAGCTCTGATATGGGACGACATGATGTCTTTCCTCAAAAAGCTTGGCACCAAGATCCCATATATCAGATATACCAAATTGTTGATCCAAAGAGCTCTTGGGTATAATCCTGGTATCCCCAAGAGACTCAATGACCCCAACAATCACTCCATGTTGTATGCGCCACACTCACAATCGATTTAAGGACTCTAAAACAAAGAAACAAGGTGCAGTCGCTGCGGATCCCCTTATAATCGATGATATCAAGCAATCAGATTCAGACAAACGATATCCGTAGCGATTGAAGAAGGCAAAGTAGGTTTCTTGATGAAAAGTCCATTGGTACACCTACAAGGAAAACCGGAAGAGGAAGTGCGGAAGTGTTACAAGCACTAAGAGTCAAAGAAATTTCCCAAGAGGAAACACGACACAAACAAAAGTTCCTCTAAGGTAGTGCTCCTATTCCCATTCCTAAGTCCGAACCGCAAAGAAAGCTAATGGATGAAAGCTCGAGGAAACCGAATCGACGAAGAGGTCACCTACTCAAACTCGCAACCGATGTCACTCTAACAAGAGCTAAACCTCCCGGTCAATACCCCGACCAAGGCAAAAGGAAAACTCCAGTTCTTGAGCATGAAGAAGAAAGCTCAAATGAAGAGCCACCGGATATCGACTACAGGAAGAAGTTCAAAATCATTAGACTCCAACACGTTGCAAAAGAGTTAGAACAACAACAAATGCGTGGCCCAGGAGGGTCAAGTGGTGGTGTCCAATCTACACCAATTCCTAATGCGTTAATCAACCCGATAGTGGAATTGGTCCCACCACTCTTGAGCAACAACAAAAGCGCTGGAGGATTCTATTGATTATGCCTTTGAGGAACCGAGAAAGGAAAAGTCCGAGAAAGAAACAATGATGGAGAGGTCGCAGCTCAAGCCAAAGCGGAGGATGAGGCCCGATTGATCAAGAAAAGGCTAAACTGACAAGATGACGAAGTGAATTATGATGATTTTCTTCTCAACGGTCCAATTGTTCTAAGGAGGAAACTTCAACCTCCAAAGGACCTCGAATCTCCTCATGTCTCTTCATCATCGATTCGTCTTCTCATTCTTCACCCCCACCATCCGAAGAACAACCAGATCCACATCTAAATCGTGAAGAAACCAACCGACTCTTGGATATATCGGACAAAGACAAGGATTGTTAAAGGTGTCAAGCGGTCGAAGAAAGATGTGACCAATAAAAAGTTAGATATACTCACGACAACATCAAACATCTTCATGATGAGATAGACAAGATGTCAACGAAAGGGAGTATGTCCAAGTTCATGAAACGTGATCTTCAAGGGAAATGAACGAGATGATCAAGGATACACTCACAAATTCCTTCTCGACACTCGTTCTCGGAGTGACAAGAGAAATGTTCAATGAACAACTCTATCCGAATCGATGCATTTGGCCAAGCAAACTATAAGATCAACACCCATGACCGTAATAATCAACCCAACTGATCCTATAGTGTTCTCCGTCTCGAATTGGTTTCAGTGGTAACTCAAATGTCTAAATGATATGCAACATTTACTTTACGAAGGTAAATTGTTTGATGCATTCTTTGGAATACCAACTCAAATCAGCATGCAGAGAAGAAACTCAAAGGCCTTAACGTCCAAAAGACGATGAAGATAAGGATAAGGATAAAGATAACGAGCCTTAAAGTCCAAAGAAGTCTGGAGAACCCTCCTCTGTGCCACCACCACCCCTAAGGACTCCAACAACAAGACGATCTCCTCCACGCTCTTCCGTTGACAAACCTCAAGACTCTGAGTTACCACCCCAGATAGAGAAAACCGGTGATCACTTCGAGTATATTGGTGGTGACGATGAGGAAGTCCTGAGCCCCAACTGCAACCCACCTCTCCCGCTTCAACAAAGAAACCATCATCCTCATCAAAGCCAAAGAAAAAGAAGAAGACGCCTAAGGCTGATGTCGTCTTATGGCTAGACGAAGACGACACCGAGTATGATTGGTTATCCACACTTGTTGATGCTACTCCATTCTAACCGATGATCCAGATATGGTAGAAGGTCGTACATTGGAGCATGCTAAGTTCTTGCAAGAAAAGTTCGAGTGAAGAAGATGACGAAATCGAGTTAAACGTATCAAGAATGAAGCATTTCAACTACTCAAAGACATTTCGGAAAGTGCTATTGAAGTTTAATATCACCTTGAAAACATAGCACGAGCCATGTCTAACAACATTGATTGGCTCAACCTCAAGCAAACATCGACTTCACCGGAAGAGACAAGGCTACACACTACACCGATTGGTCTAAACCTCTACCAACGACACAACCGGATCAACCTAAGATTCCATTTCGCTACTTTTTCAACAATGACTTGGAATTTATTCTACACGGTAGCGATGGTTCAAAGAAATACACTACATCACTTACACTTCCGTTCCGTGACCATATACTCCAACCGCATAGCCATCGAAGAAGGCTACCCAAATGTTTTCCAACATCGTGGAACGGTATGACATTGATGCAATGTACGGATTCACCATTGGTCGGAACGCCGACGAATCTAGTACAAAAGCCGCCAGTTCGAAAGTCTCAACATGAAGCGTCAAATGATAAAGGATCGTTCTTTGTTAAGCATGTCACTCTTTTCGTCTAAATGGGATAACACCTTCCTCAAGACTATCGTGGTCAAAATACAAGACGAAAGGACTATGAATTCGTGAAGCGGACTTTCGAACTTGTCTCTCAACGACATTGAAGATCCGTATCTTGCCAAAGTACGTGGAAGAATGAGACAATTCTAGACCGAATTCAACGTGAATACATCAAGTCCTTGCTCATCTTCATCGAAGCATAGTGATCTAGGAACGTGTAGAAGATTTACAACTTGTCGTTGAATCGATCGACTCGTGTCAACCTCACTGAGACCTCGGCTAGAACTTCCCGACATCAACCGACCCACAATACACTCGTCAAAGAAACCATTCGAGTAGTTTACCCAGTGAACTACAATGCAACCGCTTGATGGCGTGTAGAGATCTTCACAAGTTTGGGGATCACACATTGAAGAAGGTCTGGGATGGCTTGGCTTGGCTTATAGGTTGAAGGCGATACATGAAGGCATTGGGTCTCCAAAGCGATGGAACTCTCAGGAAAGACGAGATGTTAAGAGGATCATCACTCGGATCGATGAAAGGTTGTACAGAAGGGACCAATTCAGAACTCGGAGAGCTTCAGTAGGTGTTCGTCCCAGATTACTCTCACGTGCTATCAACGCCTGCTCGCATTCCCGAAAGATTGATGGACTACCGGTACCCCTTAAACTATTTCAATTTCATATTAATTTGGATGTGTGATTTTATAATGACTATGGCTTGTGCACACATATCGATGTACAACCCGTTCTTGTAATGAGAGGACCCGTGGCACGCTTCAGCACAATCCTTATAAAGGAGCAAAAGTTTACTTTTGAGTAAAACCTATCAAACATTTCATTTTTTAAAAGGTTTTGCTCAAAAGAACAAGTACTTCCCCTTATGATTTTCTAAACCTCAACAGTTTATATCACTTGTTGAGGGGGAGTATTTGATTAAAAACTTTGTTCACAAATTGTTCTTTGTTGTAATCTTCCCACAAAACTCAAAATGGTCATATTTATTCTCAACATTTCTTCAAAAATAACATATTTATATGCCATTTTTGAGGGGGAGAAAAATTATGTGATAAGAAATATGTTGTGAAACTGCAAATGAATCTTTGTGCTATAGACTTAACCAACGAATTGATGAGATCTTAAATGTTAGTAACTCGAAAAGACTTGTCCGGGACGGGTAATAATTTCAAGCTAGTTCGCTAGTGATGTAAACGTGTCTCGCAAAGGACTTGTCCGAGTAGAATGTACCATTCGAGAAACTCTTGGTAGACATGAACTTTGTCGGGTTTGACAACCTCTCGAGGTTTGTTCACACCTTCAAGGTAGTTATTAGAGCTAGTTGTCACCTAAAAGCTGACAATGCAACTATTTAACTATTTAACATAATCGTGTCTCGCGGGGGATTGTCTATCTTGAGTTGATCAATTCAAAAGTGCGAGCTCTTTCCTCACTGTGCATATTTCTATCAAAACTCTTAAGCACATGTGGAGGGGGAGTATTTCTGATAATCCAAAACTCTTGAAGTGTTCAAACATGTTTTTCATTTACAAACACTTCGAGAGATTTTCATGAAAATGGTTTTATGGCAATGGAGTTATAAGGTGATTAAGGTTAGGAATAACCGTCCTATGATATGCCAGAGCCGGAGGGATCTACCCAAGGACACTACCAATAGTTAGAATTAGAGGTCCTTAGGTATGATTATAAAAAGGAGAAAATGAGAATCGGAGAAAGAAGTAGTTGAAGAATAAAAAAGAAAAGCAAATAAAAGGGTGAAAACAAATAGCCCTCCAGATTATTCAACCTAGAGCGCATAATCGGGTTCAATTCATATGCTCTTGGTTGTCACTTGATGATGCTAGTATTGAAGATTAAAAGTCGTCATGGACCCAAATGACGCATGCACTAAGCCTCTTAGCCACTCAAGTTTCTCTCAATGAAGCTTGTTTCATTCTCACTGTGGAACCCTACATAATCTATCGCCTTTCTCTTGAGATTGCCGGTATTGAAGAAGGAGACCTCTCCCTAGTCTCCGCCAGAAAACCAAAACGCACTATTGAGTCTAGAGCCATGAGATTCATCAAAGATCTCTTAGATACACTTGACATTTTATCGCTTGTCGCTCAACAATAAGAACGCAAGTTATTCTTTATCGTGTCCTTCATGGATCTTAGCAATCTGTTGAGAACATTTATGAGAGGTTCACATGTGATCCTCGGTGATTGAATGGAAACTCTGCCGGTCAACATCAAACACCGACGGCAGGTCACTTCGGTAACTCCCGTGGATTACGCTTGGTGTGTCTCAAACGGTCTACACTCATGAGGTGATGCTTCGTGTACCTCGACTGACTCATCCGAATCATGCAGCGTTTTGGTACATCGCGTTATCTCACTTGTGGGACTCAGCTCAGAACGGCCTTTGTGAGAATTAGAGTTGTGTTTTCACACTATGTCATAACACTCTCAAGTTCAAACTCCTAAGTTCTAATCCGCTTATTACTAACCTTTCTTATGTTTTCTTCTTATGCAAGCTCCGAGCGGATCGATCGCAGATTCTTCACACGCTCATACCAACAACATCACTAATGGAAGTTCTCTCAAAAGGAAACACACCGTCGAATGATTCTTCATCAAAGTCAAAGAATCTACAAAGTTTAAAGACTAAGAGAACTTCATCGATCTTGAAATCAAACGTCAAAGGCGTGTGAGCATGTTGAAGAATGACGTGGAGACACTAGAGCAACGAAAGCGGCACGATGCGCATAACAACAACATACTATCACTACCATCGAGAAAGAACAAAGATCAAAGAACAAAGAAAATGATGACGTCAAAGCGAATACTTCAAAGGAAACAATTTCTCTACACTGGGGAGATTTTTTGAATCAAGACACCTCTTCTTACAAGAAAGAAGAATGTCAGAAGACGTCAAAGCTACTATTACATCAGCACCTACATCGTTTATCACTCTTTAATTAATCACCAACACTTAGGGGAAGATTGTTGGAATCACTCTTAAACCTTAATTGAAGTGTTAGTGATTCATATGTAATAGTTAGCTTAATATGGCCTTTATGTTTGTTATTAAGCTAAGGCTTATGTAGAAGGCCCATAAGCCTTGGCCCAAGCCCATAAGAAGGGAAGGAGTCTAGATGTGTTGCCCTAGCTCCTTGCCCTATAAATACCTCTTGTAAACCTTCTATTGAAGGTTGGTTGTTCATTTTATTCATTGCACCTTACGCATAACTATTCTCATTCATTTGTGTGTGTGTTTAACGTGTTCAACCGATCTATCTCTTCTCTATTTCTTCTATTGATGCTTGTGTTACTAATATGGGAACCTAACAATGGCTCATAGTTAATGTGTGAGTCAACTTGAGGTTGACGGATGATTAGTAGATTGCATTGTAAGAATGCAAGTATAATAGTTGACAAGTATTATATAGAACTTGTCTTGATAAAAGTAAAAGTGATAGTGGGAGTTGAGATTGCGTAAGCCAATGAGATAGTAGTATGTACTTAATGATAAAAGTACATGAAAGATAAAATGAGTAAGGATGTTAAAGTAAACATAGCTTGGATCTGATGCTCTAGTTTTGGTATCATTCGGGATAGCCTAGCTTGCCTTTTATGGCATGTGTTTTGGCATCCTTCAGGATGGCCTAGCTTGCCTTCATGGCATGGTTGTTTAGCATGCCTTCGCGGCATGGTTCTTAGCTTTCCTTCATGGCATGTGTGGAAAACTAGAAGGGGGGGTTGAATAGTTTTACCAATTAAAATCTTGTTTTAAAATATTTAGATCGACTTATGTCAATCCATTTGGATGTGTATGTTAGACATTGATAGATAGATATATAAATGTGTAATGAAAGATAAAGAGTAAGAAGCATATAACCACGACACGAGTATTTATAGTGGTTCGGCTACAAGGACACCTTCCTTGCCCTACTCCACTCCCCGAGTCACCTACTCGAGAGTTCGTAATCACTACACGACACCAACTCCTTATGGCGGAGAAGCCTTCACAACGTTGCCTATTCTTTTTCTGGTACTAGGCTAACCATCGGGTTCTTTCACAAGGTTGAACCACACCTACCACAATGTCGCCTACCCTTTATCCGGTACTAGGCTAAGTACCGAGTTCCATTACAATAGAGGAACTACTACCCAACACTACACAACATCTAAACCTCAAAGGAGACCAATTCCTTATTACAACACCATCAAGGATATCAATATCCTTGGATCCAATAATACTCTATCGTGTACATCGAAATACACCATATTGAATGTACACCTTAGGCAACTTTCACAAATCCCCTTGGTTAGACTTCTAGGCACCCTTCACTAATGCCTTCATCTTGAATCCTTTGGCATTCTTCACTAATACCTTTGACATGGATGTTAAGCACCTTTCACTAATGCTTTTGTCTTGACTCTTTCAGCATCCTTCACTAATGCCTTGGATACAACATCTCTATTGAGGAAGAAAGAAGTATCAACAAGAGAACCTTAGTAGTCTTGATGATGACGAAGCATGGCAAGTCATGGACTTGATCTTGCTCGACTTTAAGAGGTGGTGATCTTGCCTTTAAGAGGAACCTAGAGAATCACACAAAAACAAAAACAAACTACATAGAAAAGATCCTTAGGATCTGTGGTTAGAAGGTTACAATACTTGGGGAAAGTATGTGTGGAGTGGCTACCCAAAAGGAAGAAATGGCTCACTATTTATAGAAGAAAATACTATTGTTCCACGAATCCCACGGATCCCTCACTTGAGGATCCGCCTGCACATCGGGGATCCGTGGACGCCCTTTGCCCATGGGTTTTGGGTCATGGGTCATGGGTTATGGATCATGGATATCAAGTAGATTCAATGTATCTACAAGATGTAATGCATCTAGTCCATGGGTCATGGATAATGTCCATATGTGACTTAAGCATGATGTCATGCAATGGGTTATGGGTTATGCTCTATGGGTATGGGTCATGGACTTTGGGTTATACCCAACTACATTCAATGTATTTGGTTAATGGGTCAAGATACTTAAGTTTCTACCCATTTATATTACCCATTATAATATATATACTAGTTATGTATATATTTACCCAATATGTAAACACTAGTTGTTGGACATATGTATTACCAAATCATAAAATCACTTATACTTGTTTTAGTGTTTTATGTGAAAACCTAAGTGTGTTAGAAAACTATTGGCTCAAACCATTTACGTATTTTATTTGTTTCGTTAAAATGATTTTACTTTTGTTATCGACAAAACATTAGAAGATCGTAAAAAATAAATAAACGTTTTTACGGCTTATTTGTATTGACAATCTCCCCCTTTTTGTTGATGACAAAACATAAAATTATTTTAAGGAAAAGCTAAAATTGTAAGAGTTCTAATGGAGTTTTACTCTCTTCTCCCTTTTTGTTGAAACAAAAGAGCGTCGAAAAGAAACTAACACGATGTTTTAAGAAAAACATGTAAAAGAAAAAAAAATATAGAGAGTAAGTAACAGGAAGAGTTCTCATCTTAACTCCCCCTTGACGAGTCCATCCCTTTGTGAGGGCCTCAAGTAAATAAAAACTACTAAGCTAATGTATTGCAACAATGTTTGCAAATGGTTTCGTCTTTGTGACGATAATGCTCCCCTTTGATGATTGCAACTTTGCAAAGGGACGTCATGAAATGTAATCCAAATGTGGATTATATTGCAAATGATTTTGCAATGTATTGTTTGACACAAAGCTCCCCCAAGCTTAGGGTGTCAAAGTCTTCATGTGTATTTTGAAGATCTTCAAAACAAAGGTTAGAAAACAAGTATATAGTGCATAATTTCCTACAAATAAAACTCAAGTTAGTAGAAAATTGGTATTCTGTTGCACGGATCTCACGGTTCCCTCCTTGGAGGATCCGTCTAGGCAAAACTCGTGGATCGACCTATCGATAACATAATTCAAAGAATGGTGATGTAACCAATATTTTAACCTCAAAGTGAGATATGTATTCAAGCAACAAACATATACTCAAAGCAATATGGCATATAAACTATCATTCAATAAAACATAAGAGATGATCTACAAATCTCTAAAACTAAGAGAATGATTTAGCCATGTAATACATATTATACTAATACTAATAAGTGACCAAAACTTAAGAAGCAACAATGTGCTTGAGTCTAAAGATGAGTAGACTTGTTGATTTGGTCCAATATTTCAAGAAGATGATTAAACATGAAATGCAACTCATTTTGTACTTCTTGAACAAGTACTTGGGTGATTAAATAATTAGAGCAATTATTGTCTTGATTAGGAACCGGAGGAGATTGGATGTTTTGAGGAGGCTCTACAAATGATGGTGGCGTTACATTGAGCAATGTAGGATGAGGTTCTACTAAGAACGAAGGTGGTGGTAATGGAAATTCCTCCATATGATCAAGTCCTTGGTGGTTCCTTGTTTCCAACGGTGGACTAGTTGGTGTTGTAGGTGGTTCCCTATTCAATGAGAATGTTGGTGAGTGGGAAGTTCTCGATGGTGAGTGCTCAAATGAATAGACATTTGGATGAGAAATAGGTTTGGTGAAGGAATGTTGTCTATGTTCTAGGAATGAAGACTTAGGCATTTTACTAGAACTAGGTGCGTTTGGTTTAGAGCTTGATGACCCCTTTTCTAACCCAAAAGCTCTAATGCTAATTCTTGCGGTTCTCTTGGCAATTGTTGATTGGGTTTGTTGAGGTGGGATTCTAGCATTATTATCTCTTACGGGTGGTGATTCGGTGGATGAGATCTCATGAACCATATGATCATTTCTTTTGGATGAACCTTTGGTTGAAGAGTTGTCGCTAAGTGCTTTGGTCATGGTGAGGATGTAATAGAGGTCTCTAACTACTGAATTTCTTTTAAGAATGTGATAAGAGTGATGACTTAGCCTCTCAAGAGTGTTTGATTTATAAAGGGTGAATTTAAATTAAGGAATTAAATTCATGACCACTAAAGGGATTATGCAGGCACCAAGGTCAATTGAGGTGTTGTCCAGCTCTAGGAGATCATTAAATGGTAACTAAAGGTATTTAGATTACCAAAGATGGTTTAAAGTTGAAGGAAAAGCTGATTAAAGGCTTTCTGTAGACACGGATCCCTCTCACTAGGGAACCGTCTTGTTATCAGCCAGGGATCCGTCTTTCAGACAGAGATGTGATGAAATGATTATGCTTTTTGTAAGGTCTAGTGCCTATAAGTCTTGAGGATTTGACTTTCCTTAGATGTCTTGAGTGGTGGATGTCTTAAATGCTCAACCATAAGGAGTGAGGATACTTAATGATGGTTTTGGGTAGGAAAATGGACTTTTGAGAGTCTAAGTAAGTGCTTGAAGAGGATACCATTTGATTTGAAATGGGAAAATGATAGAAATTAGTCCTAGAGATAAGATGATTACTCAAGAGAAATTTGAGAAAATCCTAAAAAATAAAGAAAAATGAAAAACTAGTTTCAAGCCTATTTTGAGGTAAGAATTACTAAAATCAATTTGCTAAAATTGATAGAAATATCAAACTAAGTGTTTTGAGATGTGAGGAGAAATGTGTGAGGGTTGGAGCGGAAATATGGTGGATATTGGTGATTTTGATAAATCAAAGGCACTTTGAATTTGATTTTAAGTTACCTACGGGTGAATGTGAGACTTAATGTGCTTTAGGAGGCCTTAAGTGGTATTAAAGAATCATGTGTTAGCCAACATGATGTGATCAAGGGGATAACTTAGATGTATAGTGATCTATATCTAATATCTGTCTGCCCAGATCCCACGGTTCCCTCTTAGGAGGGACCCGGCTAGTTATAATTCTTGGATCCGGCTACTGCAGATCAGAAGGCTTTCAGCAATTGTGCAATTCTTGCACTTTTAGCAAATGCTTCTCCTAGCTATTTCTACAATGATTAAGTGCAAGAACACAATAAGTATAACGCATCCGCAAGTGTGGGGAGACTAAAAGGTAGCTAAAGATGAGTGACGACGACTACTTGAATGAATTCAAGATGTCATAAAATCTCAACTTGCTCGTTCCTAAGTTAAATTGTTCAATGCCAAAATATGGCAATTCCTACACACTACTTCCTATTCTACATAAGTATTTTTAAGATGTTACAAACCATTGTTTCATATTGTTTTCACTAACTAAGGTACTATGACCTTACCTTACTTCCCTATCTCCTTCCATGTCACTCCCCGTCTTCATCCTCCCCTCCACTCTTCATCCCACCATCTCTACTTCTTTTTCTTCAAGAAGTTGGTGAAACACTTGAAGATCCCTTTAGTTTGTTTCCATTCTGGTGATGAGTTAAGAATGTCTGGCAATTGATTTATGTAATCCAAAGGGTCGAGATCGGTGTTGCCAAGGGGTTGCTACTACCTTCTCTTTCTCTTTGTCTCTCCCGATCATCCGATGAATCCGTTGGTGGATCAGGTCTCTTGCCATCCACCATGAACCTTGTCGGATAATGGTACCATGACTTTGTTGCAAAAGCTATTATCAAGGGAATACGGGGAAGGCTCTAGAGCAAAGATGAAGTTTGCTAGACGGGATATGATCAGTGCATAAGGGAGCACCATCTTGTCCATGCTTTTCACACTCGCCATTTTCTTAATCATGTAATATGCAAGGTTGAAGTGAGTCTCAGTCACAAGGCAATAAATCATGAAGCTAAAGCACGCATTGGGATGATCCTTGTTGCCTCCCAAGCATAGTACATTCTCCCTTACTATGGCTTCCCATTTCTTGTACATTGGAAACATCTCGGAAAGTTCCATTTGAAATGGATCCCTATAGATTACTCTGGAATTTCTTGTGACCCTCGATGGAGATGCCCTTTGCATGAGTATGGTATCCCTTACCGTGGTAGCTTCCGGGATTCTCATGTGGTAGACTTCATGATGATCTACCATGTCGTGTAACTCCGCTAAAGACCATTCATTAGAATACATGCAAACACCTTGATATGGGACACGGAGTATTCTTCCAACTTCTACAAGAGAGAGGGTGTACTCATGCTTCTTTATGATGCAAGCAATTGAGATGGTCCTGTCATCATTTCTAACGATTCTCATCGTCTTGTAAAATTCAAGCACGAATACCGGAAAAATTTGCTTGTTTATGTCCAAAAGGCAACCAGAACCAATTCCTTCAAATACTTGTCGGATTTCGGTGTTAGCAAATGATGGTTCTACCACATGGCCTTCATGAAAAAGCCTCTTTTCAAGCAACTTAAAAGCTTTCCTATCCTCCGGGCTAAGTCCATCTTTACGATGATACATTGGGATGTAGTGGGCGGTATCTTGATAGTCTTGTTGACGGTTACTAGGCATAATTGTTCCTAAACAACAAAACCACAATGTGGTGTTATTTGTGAATAGTAGCCTAAAGGTTTTGATCATAATTCTGCTCAAAACATCTTCATTGAATTCAAGGAATGAGTTTAATTTGTATTAACAATGTTAATTCTTTGATTTAGAATATCTCATAAAACAATGTGGTAACAAATTATGACAAACCAATTTGAACCCAACTTCTAAAGATGAAAAAATTGTAATCCTAGGAATCAAGGAATAGAAATAACAATGTAGTAAAGATTATACTTACACAAGAGATTGTTTTGCTTGAAGGAAATGATCAATTTGCTCCAGTGAACAATAACTAGGTTTTTTGTTTGTAAGTCTTTGAAAGGGAAAAGTGATAGTGGAACTTCCACAGTGATCATTTCTAACTTATGTTATCTTCTGTTGCACGGATCCCATGGATCCCTTGTATTAGGGATCCGGCTAGTTCAAACTCAGGGATCTGGCATGACAGCAAAATTTCAGCTTAAGTATTCCTTGATAACTTTGGTTTGGGAGTTCTAAAATGCCTAGAGTTGATGTTTAAGCTCTAAAACTTGTGGTTTGGGGTTTTGACAGTTTAATACTAATCCTATTTGACGAGGTTCCCTTTTCATAAATAAGTCATAATTCTTTGGGAGGTTTTTCAAATATTAAGATAAAATCCCATTTTATCATAATATAAGAAATTTCACATGAATACTCATTGACATAGATAAAATGTCAATAGTCCTTTTGTGAGGAATAATGATCAAGGCTATCAAATAGCCGAAATATCATTATTACAGGTTTGTAGTGTAGTTTATACAAATCAACGAGGAATACCATTCTTGATGATGATAACTACTTTAGTAATTACTAAAAAGTGTAAACATACTACTAAGAATTTAATAAAAGAAAACTTGTAATTTAATAAAGATCGTACCTTTGCTAAATACTCTTTTTAAGGAAAGAAATATTTTGAGAATTTCTTCATGATCTTCTTGGTATGCCCAAATTCAAGTATGGAGAATTCTTTGCTAAATATTCTTTTTAAGGAAAGAAATATTTAGAGAATTTCTTCATGATCTTCTTGGTATGCCCACATCCAAGTATAGAGAATTCTTAACAAGGAAAATATTAGAACGTTCTATCATTGTCCAACATTAAACAATATAATGATTTTTAAAACATGACCTAAAAAAAAACTTTCTTTGTAGTTTTCAAACATACACGGATCGTATCAAGTTTTTAAAGTACAACATACTCTAAGAGACTTGGTAACGAAGATCTGATGCCAATTATGGAAAACTAAAAGGGGGGTTGAATAGTTTGACCAATTAAAATCTTGTTTTAAAATATTTAGATCGACTTATGTCAATCCATTTTGATGTGTATGTTAAATATTGATAGATAGATATATAAATATGTAATAAAAGATAAAGAGTAAGACGCACATAACCACGACACGAGTATTTATAGTGGTTCGGCTATAAGGACACCTTCCTTGCCGTAATCCACTCCCCGAGTCACCTACTCGAGAGTTCATAATCACTACACGACACCAACTCCTAATGGCGGAGTAGCCTTCACAACGTCGCCTACTCTTTTTCCGGTACTAGGCTAACCACCGGGTTCTTTCACAAGGTTGAACCACACCTACCACAACATCGCCTACCCTTTATCCGGTACTAAGCTAAGTACCGAGTTCCATTACAATGGAGGAACTACTACCTAACACTACACAACATCTAAGCCTCAAAGGAGACCAACTCCTTATTACAACACCATCAAGGATATCAATATCCTTGGATCCAATACTACTCTATCTTGCACATCGAAACACACCATATCGAATGTACACCTTAGGCAACTTTCACAAATCCCCTTGGTTAGACTTCTAGGAACCCTTCACTATGTGAGATGAGAAGATTATAGGAAGATTGGTTTTAAATTGTGTTTAAAACAGAAGTAATGTGATGTTTATAGGGTAACCGGTAAGCTATTAACATTTTCAAGAACTCTTTATATATAACAAAGTGACCCAACTGTCACAATTCTAGCCGTCGGGTTTGTTTTAAGTGTGTAATGAATCATTCGAAATTAGGACCAACTTCTTTGTTGTTTCTTTTGTGTTGGATATGTTAGAGGGAAGGGGACTTGTTTTGATGTCGTGCTCAGTGTGTTCCAGGGTCTTTCCAGGGGATATTTATGGAGATCATGTTTTATCGTGTGCTGGTATTATTGGGATTAAACATCAGCATAACGTGGTGTGCAATACCCTTGTGGACATCTGTATTTGGTCGGGGATTTCAGCTTGCCTTTTATGGCATGCTGTTTAGCTTGCCTTCATGGCATGGATGAAAGTTAGAGAGATTGGATCCAATGCTAGAAAAAAGATGAAAAGTATAGTAAGTATGATTGTTGTGTCGGAAGTGCGTAAGTAGGATGATTGATGATCTCTTTACTTAAATGGATTGGGATGCCTTTTCATCTAAATAATGAAGTTGTAAATCGCCGAATCATAAGTTTATAATTCCTTACTTACATAGATTGGGACGCCTTTTTATGTAAATAAAGAATTGTAAATGAGTGGACTTATGTGTAGCCGATATGACATGAGTACGGATAGAGCAATGAGAAAGTGAAAATTTGAAACAAGTTTGACATCATATGAAATGAGATTAGATGTGAAGGAAAATCTATAGAAGCGTTAAGGTTATATGTGAAACCTTAAAATAGATGCTTAGAATGAGTTTGGCATTAAGTAGAATGCGAAGTTGACTAGTCTATGACTTAAGGTCATGTTAGTGCATTAATGAATGACGTGGAAATAGTGTTGAAGCTTGACCTATATAAGGTCAAATAGTAGATGTTTCCGGATGACAAGTCGTCATTGTGGGAAATTTTAGATAAGCTTGTGATGTGAAGTGTTGTTTATAGTGGATTATGAGTAATGATTGTTTTATAGTAAGGTTTGAATTGCAAGATCATCTAGATTGTTGCAATAAAATGACTAAGGATTTGAAGTATGAGAACAAGGGTATGTTGTGAACAAGTGTATGCTGGAAATTGACCAAAGGCCTTATGAGATTGGTTAGTCAATGAATATTATATTGTAGTCAAACTAATAGTCAACAAATGTTGTGTTATAGTTATCGAAAGTAGAGGGACCTAAGTTGCTATATTGTAAACTTGCTATAGAAGTATTTAGTGACCCAAATTATAAATAATGGGACTTGAGGGACCATTTATGTCAAATGGCAAAAGATGCCATCTACGAATGTCTGGACCCTTCTTCACTTATCATCATATTTCCAGAAATATTAAGAGTGTGGTATGTGTCGTGATAGAGAAAATGAGGAAAAAAAGGGGAAATGATCTTGAGGCCAAATTGATGAAGAATTAAGGTGTTGTATCAAGTGTTGAAGCCTTAATAATGATATTTATGAAAGTAAGTATTCAATTGGTGAATTAATTATGAATTAAAAGTTAGGGTTCTTATACCCAAGATTGGGGGTTTTGGGTAATTGTGTTTTTAAACACTAATTATGATGTTATAGTGTAATTGGTTAAAACCCCTTTGGTTGAATTGAAGGAAGATGGGTAAAATTGGGCTATGATCATTATATGATCATGTAAATAATTAAAGAGTTATAGTAATGATGGGATGACCTTATTATGGGTTAAAGTTGAGTAATTTATAGGTTGGATCATCATATAATCAAAATATGATTATATGATGATTAGAGGTTGTTTATGTAATATTGTTATAGACATTCGATTATGTACTAAGTGCATGTTATAATTATGTGATTAAGATGTTAGCTATGGAAAGTAAGGAAGATGGTGAAGGATGATGATGATAGCTTAGCTTGGAGTTAAGGTAAGTAAACCGGTTATAAGATAGCATTATGTGGATTTCATGTGTTATGTGTTATGTGCTTATAACTTATAAGCTTATTGTATGATTGATGTGTAAGTGTTTGGCCTAGCTAACGAGAAAGATAGACTAGCTCGGGAGTGGCCTAGCTAACGTTAAGAGGCCTAAGGTATGCGTTAGTGATTCGTAATGCGAAGACTGGATAGTTATGTTGTGTATGATACTTGAATGATATATCATGATAGATTATACCCGCTTTACTTACTAAGCGAAAGCTTATGGTTTAGTTGTTTAACCGTTTTGTTGGTTCAATTGTGAAGAAGACAAAGCGATTGGAAAAGTCTTAAGGATTGGAAGAGTGTATGTTAGAAGGTTTGTATGCAAATAGGAGCTTAGGTAGAATACCGAGCTCGAAGTCAAAGTGGTTCCCTGGGAGTTTTAAATGGGTTAAATGTTTGTAATATCAAGTCTTTGAAATGGTTTAACACTCATTTTATAGGTACTAAAGCATGTTAAAGGGTTATGTTTAAATGGTGTATGCAAACGAGTCAAAACAGGTGTTTGGCATAACACCTGTTACTTTGTAAAGCATGTTTCCGTGGGTCATTATGACCAAGTTTATGCATATATTTGATGTTTATAATGTTTTAATGATTTCTGGAAGTTTTGGTGTTATGTCATGTTATAGAAGTTGTTTTCCCGAAAATTGGTCAAAAGTACACAAAATGGGTATGCAGAAAAAGGGGTGTTTGGGACTAGGGGTGCTATTCGGGTCGGGTTGGTCGGGTTCGGGTCAAACGGGTCGGGTCCAAGTCGGGTCGAGGGTAAAATATATATTCAACCCGACCCTATTTGAACTCGGGTTAGTCGGGTTCGGGTCAAGTCGGGTCGGGTCCAAGTCGGGTCGGGTCGGTCAAGTCGGCCGGTTCGACCCTATTTGAAAATGAGTAATCGCATGTAAAGCGGTGATTTTTGCATTTTCTTAAGGACTGCTTTCTAAAATAAAATTAAATAAGGGTGTTTGGAAATTCATTATACATGTTAGCTCAATTGTTTGCTTGATTCTTGCAGACGTGCATGGTTTTTTTGGATGAAGTTTAACTAAGATAATTGGATGAATTGGCCATGGATCTAAGGTACGTCTTGGGTTCATTGATCCTCCCGATATTGGCCTAAATATTCATTTACAAGTTATATGTTTTAATGCTAGAACAATATTTATTTACTTGGAAAAATATAATTATATGATCAAAGCTTTACCGCTAAGATGGAATTAATGCATCACCGATCCGATCGCTATACCGCTAACTCTCCCACCGCAACATACTACATAAAACAACATTAATTAGACTTTTAAAGAATACATTCAACAATTAAAATTAAATAAAGATTTAAAAAAAAAAAAAAAAAAAAAAATCCCAACTCGGGTTAGTCGGGTTGACCAACCCGACGAAGCAAAGTATTTAAACCCGATACCCGACCCTAATTCAGACTCGGGTTAAACGGGTTGACCCGATTGACCGAGTTAGATTTTGACTCGAGTAACCCGACCGAATTGACTCGGGTCGGGTTCGGTCGGCCGGGTCGGCCCGAATGACACCCCTATTTGGGACAAGGTCTTATTTAACCCATTTTGGGTCAAACGGGTCAAGAATGTTTGGAAAAACAATGTATATGGTTAAGTGTTTGTAAAGTGGTTAAAATAGTTTGAAGAACTAGTTGGAGAACTAGTTTGGAGAACTAGTAGAGAACTAGTTTGGAGAACTAGTGGAGAACTAGTTTGGAGAACTAGTCAAGTCCGTTAAAAATCATATCTTTTAACCGAAGTCGTCACGGACGCGCCACCGTCATTTCAAGGTAATTGAGTCTAGTTTCATGTAAAAATACTTTCAAGCGCCGCTTTATTACAAAATTATATCGTTAAACGATTAGCAACAGCAGTCAGCTTTAAGTCAAATCGTTTCCGCGTAAAAGTTTAAACTTCAATGATTTTAAGTCGTTTCGTTCACGGGGCGTTACAACTGAAGCGGATCTGAAATTTTTTTACGGCTCAAGATATTAAAGTGCGTATTATTATTCATATGTTTAGTAAGATTAACTTTGTCAAAACTACATTAGTGAAGGTTCAAATAATATATCGGCTTTTCACAATTTTTTTTAAGATCTCTTGAGTTTCTAATAATAATAACAACAACAATAACAACAATAATAAGCCAACGTTATGTTACAACTGAAAGGTCAACCTATATACATGTAATCTGTTCATACATTGCAGAATGCAAAAGCAAGTAGTTTTCTAAAACTGTTTGTTTGAACCAGTTACATGTTGCTTATTGGGCCTCGTGTGGGCTTTGGGCTTGTTTAATGGACTAACATTACCTTTATATTAAAAGTAGGAGTGTTCATCGGTTCGATTATCAGGTTATTCGGTTTCTTTGATTTGGTTAGTTCGGTTAAAAAATTTTATAGTCAAACCGAAAACCGAACCGAACCGAATTCAAATTTGATTTAACCGAACCGAATAGCCCGAATTACGTAATTTTATTATTTTTTCATTTAATTATATATATTTTTACCACAAATTTTTTTTCAAGCTTAAATATAATATATTTATACTAAAAAAGAGTTTTAGTAAAAAAAAATCATTTAAATACATAGAAAAATGTTATATTTATACTAGAAAAGAGTTTTAGTAATTTTTTTATTAATTTTGTTTTCATGAAAATACATAGAAAAATATTTATTTATGAGAATTCGGTTTTCGGTTCGGTTTCCGGTTTTCATTGTTAAAACCATATCCAAACCGATAACCGAATATTTAGTTCTGTTATGACCAATTCAGTTCGGTTACGAATTTGGTTCAATTTTTTTCGATTCTGTTCGGTTTTGGTTTTCGGTTACTTTGGATATTACCAGATCCGTGAACACCCCTAATTAAAAGGCTAATATGCTTAATTATAATCTATTAAGCTAGTCCATGAGCATGATTACTCACTAATACATTTTCTATAACACGTTACAAATTCCCTAATCACATAATGACCATCACTTTCTTTAATGCTAACAATAACTATTTATGTGTAATAAATGACGCATTTAAGAAGAAATTGAAACATGAGTTTTAAGGTTATATGTAATTTTCGGTTTGGTTTTTTGGCTTTTGATGTTTTGCTAAAATCAAATTAAACTATAAACTTTGGTTTTATAAATTACAAAACCCGAACCATTGGGTTTCAATGTTTTTTTTTTTTTTTTTTTTAGGTTCGAATTTTTCGGTATTCTGCATACGATGAAAGTGAAAGACAAACTAACATTTGGAAAAGTAACCGATAAAAAATAATTAAGTTTGTAGGGTACCGGTAAAAATAAGTACAGTAGTTAAGAATAGGTATATATTACCAATGAAATACGGGTATTAATTGTAGAAACCGAACTTTCTAATCGGTCATCTTTTCTTTAAATTAAAAGCGGGGTCTTTGGAAAACTTATTTTGAACACTTGGCAAATCATTTTCGCGTTTTGTGGGTATCAAAGAATAAAAAGCAAGAGAAATCGATGCCAGACAGCGTTTCTTTTACACTTCATCCTGAATCTTAAATAATCTCTTTCTCAAAAGGCATAATGAAGTAATGAAATTAAAATGGGTTATCTCTCGCACCGTGTTGATCCAAGTGAACTCAATCCAGGCGACCATATTTACACTTGGAGAACTGCATGTGTATACTCACATCATGGTTTGTATATATATATCTTATATCATCATTTTATTATTCGTTATATTTTGTATATATCTTATAAATGTCATAATCTCTGTTTCTCAAATGTCACAATCTCTGTTTCACAACTACAAACAATATGGGAGTATCAAGGAAAATAATAGTTGATCGATTATGTATTAGAAAAGAAAAGAAAATGAACAAATTTGTGTATTAGAAAAGGAAAATAACATTTGATTAAATACTAATCATTTGATTTAAGAAAAGAAAATTAACAAATTTGCTGGTTAAAACGTTGATTATCAAATACCTTATGACAAGACAATCTTAATTCACGAACATCCCTTAATATGGATCAAATGTTTATTATATCTTAACTTTTGATGGGTATCTACTAACCATATCTTTACCTCTAATGAAACTACACTTTATTAGGCCTTTATGTTTTCAGAAATTGCGTTACAGGCTTAATGATCTGGCTATTGTTAGTTGTAGCTTATCATGGCGTTCTTTAAAGATTGTTTTGAGTCTTTTTTTTCCTCTCTATTTCTCTCTCTCTAGGTGCATACTATACTATCTTTGTATATTTGATTATATGAATCCTTTTATGTCAATTAAATGTTTTTGTTATATAAAAAAAACAGGCATATATGTCGGTGAAAAGATGGTTATCCACTTCAATAATCTAGAAAAAACTGAATCCGGTCCGTTTTGGAACATATCTTCGGATCTTCCATCTTCAATTACAAGTCATTTTGCTTCTTGTTTGAACTCCCATGATTGTGGGTCTTTACAAACTGATATTGGAGGAAATTCTGGTTCTAGCTTAAGCAAGTGTACTCACTGCACATCTTGGAATCCTAATATTCCAGCTTCATGTCTACGCTTACCTCACTGTGGATATCGTCAACCAGATAGTGGAGTGATCGTCTCATGTTTGAACTGCTTCATCAACACAGGATCCTTATACCGCTTTCAATATGGTGTAGGGAAACTTTCATATGTATCCAAAATTCGTGGTGGGACATGCACTACTGCTAAATCAGATCCACCTAATGAAGTGATCAATAGAGCATTATATTTGTTGAAAATCGGGTTTGGTAGTTATGATGTGCCTAAAAACAACTGTGAGGATTTTGCTTTGTATTGCACAACAGGTCTTGTGATTCGTGGCAAGGTTACTGCTGGAAGCAGTGGCCAAGCTAATTTTTTTACTAAAGCTCCTTGGAAGTCCACTTTAGCTTTCGCTGTTGAGAAGGTTGCGTATAACTCTGTGGGAATGGTCAGTATGGCAGTAATAACCGTTGGGACATATTCTTACAACCGATACAAGACGGACATTGGTGTCCGAGATGATGTTGAAAAGGTTCCTGTGGAAGAAGTTGTTGAGTTCCGTAGAAGAAACATGTGATGGACATTGCACATCATGCAGTTGTCAAGCGGTCATTGAGGCCAACTATTTTTGTGTTTAATTACTGTAAGGACTTGGATTTTGTTTCGAAGGTTGCAGTTCAAGAAGGATAATTTCTCTTGTTTGTTTATTGTCGTTATCCTTGTTTTTTCTTTACTGCTATGTTGTGTGTCAATATTCCATAATTTATACATTTATTCATCTTCATTAACATTTGGCGTCTTTTTAAACATATTGAGACATTTCAGTGACGGGGGAGAATCTGTTTCAAGAAGTCTTTACAAAATTGAGAGACAGGTAAGTTGCAACACGAGACTTTTGCCGACTGATAGTTATAAACAAGGCAACGTTCATTTAACGGGATAACAAAAATGCTCAACAATATCTTCACTATTGTTTTTTTCCCGGAGACATTGGACGAAATCGCCTGCGGTATTTGGCACTGTTCCAGGTGCTATTATTGTCACAAAACATGTCATATAAAACAGTAAATTTCATATCCCCTTCACGAGTCGTTAGCCAACATTAAAACCAACTTCAAGCTTCACAAATACTTGTCTTCAATTTAACAACATTTTATAAAGAACTAGTACTAAGACCACTCTCAATGGCTCGTCTGTTTGGCCAACCGACGAGCGTCACTTAAGTGACACCAGTGACACGGGCGTGTCACTTAAGTGTTAGTGAGCTGCTTCGGTTTGGCGACGAGCAAGTGACAAAGTGGTGTGGTACCCATTTGTTTTTTGTGCGAGTGTTTGTGTGTGGGCGTCTTGTAGGGTATATTTGTGTAGTGACAAAGAAGGAGACAACTGTTGGCAGGGGTGTTTCAGTTGGTGTGCCGGTTTAGGTAGTCAGAATGTAGTCACCGGTGCAAGACAACCAACACACAAACTAACGCCACGTAACCAAGTTTCATAAAATTATTTAAACTTGAAGGTGCTTCAAGTTGGTCAATTTTGGCTGGATCCACTATTACATGTGCAACAAGCCATATAAACTACAGAAGTAGAATTGCTGTCGTTCTTTGAGGTGTTTACTTTTTTTGTTAATTTTATTGACTTATTTTTTATACAAACTATTGTTGGTTTGTCTTTTTTCATGAATTTACGATATCTCGTTACCCCAAAAAAATGTTGACCGTTTTTGGTCAAACCATTTAAATCGAAATTTTATGCCATATTCTTGAATATTGACACAGTCAATAGAAGGGAAAGGTGCCTTTTGAATACTGACATAGTCAATAGGGTTATTTGCCTTTTGTGTTTTACAAATTTTAACAAACTACTAATAACACATCAAGTTAAAAATAAAAAACACATCACTAAGCTATTGTGTAAAAATACCAATTACTCATTTTCATAATCTGATTAAAAATATAACCACAAAAAAAAAATCAATAATATTTATATACCTAAGGATTAGCCTTTTATAATCAACCGCATCATTCTTCCCATCTTCATTTTCATCCCCATCTTTCGATCTCGACATCCGTAAAAAGTGCTTCAATTTTTCCAGTCCCATTACCATCAACACCCATAAGGAAATGAAGGTGCGTTTCTTCTACGACGATTCAGATTTCCTATTTAATTTGTTATTTTTTTTTCCTTATGGAGATTCTGGTTTGTTGATTATTCAATCGTGTGTTATAAGTTTAACTTCCAAAAGTGAGAGTCAATCATCCATTGGATTATGTAAGGGTAATTGTTATGATTTTCCCCCTGATTTGGGTCAATTGATTGCTTTTATTCGATTATTTATAAAAGTCGATTACATTGGTTTTGCAATTTCTTTATAATAAAAAATGGATTTTTTTACAGGATATTTGGTACTGAATCTTTTTGAGGTAATCAAGTAATTTATGATTTAAGAAAATGAATGGATAAGTTTCTTCATGGCGTTGACTAATTATTTCAATGGAGATATGATAGCAACAACGTAAGGTTAGATTCATATTAAATAACTAAAATAAGTACTGTTAAATAAGTGTGTATAGATCATAGTTTTACATTTTTGACTGATGGTTTTTAGCTGATTTTTGTAATATAGATGTTGTTGTTTGATAGTTTTTTTTTGTATGTAATATGCAAAAGATCTAAAATGGGATGCTATTATTCTACAGGATGGTTGTTTAAAAAGTGCTATGTGTAGCAGCTTAGGTTTAAACATGAAAGTTATGTTACATAGTTTTTCGGAGGTGTTACACAAAAGAGAGGGCTGGACAACTGTTTAACGCCGAAGCTACTTGTACATAGCTCGTTCTAGTAGTTTTAGATAGTAATATAAGTTACTGCGGATAAGTGGTCCTAGTAGTGATACCTATTTACATAAGTAGTAGCGACGGATATTTACATGAGTTGCCGTCTTTAGTCTGCACTTCGGTAGTGTGCAATTAAGATCAAAAGATGCTGCATGTGTCTTTGAAGTTAAGTTTTCTTTTTCTTGTTGTCCGATGGTTCTTCCATGAAAAGTGGGCGTCTAGTTGATTTGTGACTGCTGTCCGAGGTCGTGTCTTTTTTTGATCTTGTTTGCATTCCTGTGTATGCTGGTGGCGTCGTTGCTATTTCTGTAGTGTTAAAAGAAGGAAGTTAGTTGTTAATGTTAAATTAGAATTTGTAGCAACTGTTTTCTACTTGTTGATAGTTTATTACCTCCCTCTTCTTGTTCGTCTGTGTCAGTTTCCTTTGTTGGTTCAGTGATGCTATTGTCTGTCGTTTGTGAAACAAAATTTTTATTGTGCAATAAAATGTAAAGCAATATTTCATACCGTGTCTGTTTTTTTAGCATAACTTGTTTTAATTTTGAAAGTTTGTTACCTTGTGGATACTCTGAGGATGCTTTAGTCTCTGCTTCTTGTTCCATAGTTGGAGTGTCTGTTGTTGTTGGTGCATTGTATTCAATGGCAGCCAGGTCTTTTGTTAATGGTATTGCACCTGGCGTGTAAAAGAATTTGGTGTTTATGTTTTAGGTACAACATACATGTGTACTATAATTTGTAATTGCATTTTAGTTTGTGTACCTGAAGATTGTCCTTCTATTTGTCTTGTGTGTGGTTTCATGTCGAATATTTCGTTTACCACAAATTCAATGTATCCTTCCTTGCAAGAAGGGTTGTAGTGAAACTGAAATGTATGCATTGTGCCGACAATAGCTTCTAAGTCTTGTGGGAAGTGTCGCGGGCCACGATTTTCATTGGCTTTAACCAATGTTGCACAGTCACCTACAAATTCATCTGCCTTAGGTGTAAAGAACACAAATGGTGCTGTTGCGGTGCCGTCTGTTAGAGTTGCTCTGAAATTGTATCTGCATAAATAAGTATGAGTCAGCTAAGTAGGTAACGATAGAAGCGAGAGGCTGCTTGTTGTTTGTTTACCGTAGTTAGGAGTCGGTATGAGCCCATGGTGGTCGATGCATAGGTTCCGCTTTGTTTCGCACTTTAAAGTTGCAGGCATTGCATGAAGGATAGTAGTCTGTTCTTATTGAGATTCATTATTCTTGCCTCGACAACCAAACCGCACCCCTAGTAAAGAATCGAAAAGAATATGTCATATATTGGTGTATTACGTACTACATGTTAGAACGTAGGTGTTCGTTAGTTGTGGTGCTGACCTTGTATGCGTCTGGATTATGTGTCAGTAGTATTGCCAGTGGAATACGGTTTTTGGTTTTCTCTTGTTCAACATCTTCTAGGCGGTATCTTGTGACACATAAAGGTGCCTTCTCTGTGTAGCAGAATCTGTTGCATACTGAGATATTGTTTAGTCAAATAGGTTCGTAATTAGAGTTTGTATAATGTTGGATTTGGGTATATGAAGCTTTACGCTTTGTATTGTTCCAGTTGTGGTATTTCAGGATTTATGTAATAGTATGTGGCCGGTGTTGATGAAAGCTGGAGTTCTGTAGATAGAAAAGTGTTGGTTACGTAATGGTTTTTCATTTTTTTATAAGTAATGCAAACCTGTTTCTGAGTAGCAATAAAGTTACCTCTTTTTTGGAATCTTGAAACTCTGCATGAAGTAACAGCTATTATGATAGGCCTTTCAAGTTCTTCGATAGCTTCCTTTTTAAAGTCGTCAACGAGGTCATCCCAGTGTTACTTCAATTGAATTTCTACTGCTTATGTACATTATTTGAAATTTGTTGAAAGTGAGTTGACCGTGTGCGTGTCTAAATACTCACTCATCATTTTGTACCATTTAAACCGCAAAAACATCCGAAAACACTCGTAAATGCATCAAATGATAAAAATATCACAAATAAGTGTTTTATGTGTTTTAAATGCAAAATATCAAAATCGGTGAAAACGATCAAGTTTGCATAATTGGCGCTTTAGTCCCCAAGTTTCAAAAGTTGTCAAAAACAGTCCCTGGTAAATCTAAATAAAGAAAAATATCATTTTAAGTCCCTAGGATTCTTAAGTTGTCAAATTGGTCCTTGAGATTTAAAATTGCAAAATTACAATTTAGGTCCCTAAACTTTCAAAAATGTCAAGTTTGGTCCCTGGAAATTTGAAAATGTCAAAACTGGTCCTTGTACTATTGGAACTTGTCAGTTTTGGTCCTTGTGACAACTTTGTGAAATTGGCAGAAATGGTCCTTCAAGATTTCAGAATTGCAAACAAGTCCTTGTCATTAATACAAACCAAACCTTGTCAAAATAGAATTGGACCCCTGCCACTTATACCTTTTGACCCCTGTCATTACCCTTTTGGACCCTTTGGTCAACCAAAGTCAAACACCTCCCTTTCCTCCCCACCGTCCACTGTTTATCTTCCCACTGATCGTGCCCTCTCCCATCACCTCACCTTATCCTCCCCTCATCATCACCTCTACCCACCTTTCCCACCACAATAAATGCCACCCCCTAGTTGCAAAAATCGAGCCTCTGTGTCAAACCAGTTTTCCCGCCAAAAATGTGGACGGCCTAGATTACTCAAAACTCATCCATTGGCCAAGATTATTAGTGGGATTTGCTCGAAGGACACGTGGAAGCTTTTGGTGCATAAAGAGGAAGAAGAGGCAAGAGAAGAAAGTAGTTAGTTATTTTTAGTTTCAATGTATATCGTTTTCAATTTCAATGTCTTAGTTTAATCTAAAAGCTTTAATTTTCTGTTTCCATGTACTCAACTTAAGTTAATTCATCAATATAATCCATATTCAAGTATCAATTCAAGTTTTTATTCACTATTCATATTTTATGCTTCTTGTTGCAAATTTCCATTTCAAACTCTCATACCCAAGCTTCAAATAGCTTATTTCTCGGTTTAAACAAGCTTACATAAGCTCATTATAGCTTTTTGTAAGCTCACATTTAAGTTTCAAGCAAAGTTGGATTTTGGTCAAAGAAAGTCAAACTGGGGCCAAAATGGAAATGGAATTGGATCTGGGTTGAAGCAAGATCTTGGAATTGGGTTGATTCGAGTTATTGGGTTGGTAGAAATAGGCTAGTGGTTCATTGGTTCACTGATTTCAAGCCATTGTGGCTAAGGACCAAAAGTAAGTCAATTTTTCAAGTCTCATTGCAAAAATCTGTATTTGTGGTTAATATTGGTTCTTACCTGTTCATTTAGTGTTAATTAGGGTAATTAGAGTAAGTTTGATAAGTAAAACAAGTTGGTTCAGTGTTTAGCTCAGTTAATCTTTCAAATCAGTCATAAAAAGGGTGTTTGGATTAGTTAGTTAAACTGTAATAGAGGTTTGTTCAGTAGTTAGAACCTGTTGGTTTATGCTTGTGTAGATCCATTATACTCATATCTGTCATAAAAGTGTGCCTGCAAACTCTCAAAGTCAAACATCATCCTTAAACTGTCTTAAGTACTTAACTGTTGAGATTTTAGAAAATCAAAATCTTGTTTTGTGTTTAAATTTCATAGATATAGTTTGCAGAAGCTCCATTTCATCATAATACATCAAGTTCATTCCACAAATTGGATTCAAAGTTCAAATTGGTCAACTTTTCAAAACTGCTTTAAAAAGTCAAAAGTGAAAAAGCCATTTTGAGCCAAACTGAGTTGATTTTTGATTGCTTCATTTATGGGTCTTATCAAGTGAAACTTGGGGTTTTAAAACTTCTGTTGGTCTATTTTCTTATTGTCATTTTTATAGAATTTCGTCAATTTTTTATAAGTTCCAAAAATGCTTGTCAATATGGGCTTAAGTGCCCTGTACACACTCAGTATTAACTGAGTGTGCACAGGTCATTTGCAGATCTTGCAACAAGCTCAGGTTGAGCTTGTCCAAGGCTCATATTTTGTTCACAAGCTCTTGGTCAGGTCTAGTGTAGGTTCCAATTTCTTGTTTTTGATTTCCAGCTTATTTAGTAGCTTATTACTAGGCTGCAAAGTCATAGCCTCAAACTGTTTTCATCACTTATTCTCAAATCATCAAATCATGGTAGTGAGTAATTCAGAGGTATAGCTTGTTGTAATTTGTTGTTTTAGAGTACTTTTAGCATATTAGAGCTTCTGTGACAGTTTGGTGCTTATTTGGTAACATTGGCTTAAGCCAAGTGCTTATTTATAAGCAGTTTCCATTGCAGTCCCATTTTCTTACACACAAGCCACTGATTTTATATTTTTCTTAGATTCAGCATATTATTTTAGACTTTTCTTGAATTTTTCACATTTTTCTAGGTCGGTTTGCTATTTTTCTTAATTTAAAAGCTTTTTAAGCATTTTAATTAGCTTTTAATACAATTAAATCGAAAAAGTTCAAAAAATAAGTTTTCAATTTTCTTAGGTTAAGATAAATATAAAAGTAAAAAATTAATTTTCCAGATTTTCATAGTTTAATTTGTAATTTTAGCAATTTAATTAGTTTTAAATAGTTTAAAATTCATAAAAATAGAAAATAATCGTAAAAATATAAAAATAGTTTTGAAAATTCTCTTTAGTTATTTTAGATTTTCCTAAGTCATAATTTCATTTTTCTAGCTTTATTTCATATTTTCTTGTATTTTAGGCTATTATTAAATAGTTAAAAATAGTTTTTAATTAATAATAATTAATTTAATAGTTATAAAAATAATTTTCTTTTTCTTAAAATTTTCTTTTATCATTAGGTTTGTAAAAATATCATTTTCATATTTTTAGGATTAATATTGCTTCAGTTTCACATTTTCTTGTGTACGTCACGTAGTTTTTAATTTAAGTTTTATAAAAGAAAAATCAAAAACATTAGATTTTAAAAATAGTGATAGCGTTTATTTAATATAGTTTATCTTTTTAATTTTCTTTAATTTGCATTTAAGCCCCTGTAATTTACAAAACTTTTCTTTAGGTATAAATAACTCAAAATCCTTACTGATCACTATCCTTAGTGATTATTCGACATCTGATTGTGTTAAACACCATTCATCCTCCGTGGGACTTAACGACCCAGGAATCCACTATATTCCTCTGATCTTAATTGCATTAGTGTTTGAACTGTTTTAAGTTTCTTACGGTTAGCCATTCACAAGTGGCTAGCTTGTGTGAGATAACTTGACGGTTTAGCACCAATCAAATTTTGGCGCCACGCGGGAGGTCAGAAGCGTGTCCTAAGCATTTTCGGATCCGCACTTGCACATATACCATCCTTTTGTAAGCAGTTTTTTGTAAAGTTAATATAAATCAAAAGTTCATTAACACTTTTCCTAAAGTGTTAACAACACCAAACAAAATATAAAACAACAAAACAATCGTAACGTTTTCTAGCTTGTGTTTCTTTTAAGGTGATTCTTAAAGAAATACGATTTGGTTAAACGAGACGATACCAAAAATATTGTCCAAAAGTTTTTAAACCATCAAGCACAAATCTATACCTACGTCTTTTCGGTGGTACTTAATATATACATAAAATCAACCACCGCAAATCAAGGCAAGACACCTACTAACCGGGGTGTGACCATAATAAGTTCCCGAACAATGATTTAAAACTTGCCTTTGTGTCCTTGTGATTTGGTGTACCTTTTCAAAGAAGCCATTTCATTTGTGATTATTGGTTAAGTTCACTTGTCGCTTTGCCTCGCATTTGTTTTGAAAACCGATTTTATACTTAGTGCATGCGCACTGCTCTTCCAGTTCTACAAGTCCACTTTCCGAGCTTGCAAATATTCCTCAGAGCGAGGACGTTCGCTCCTTCACCGTGGATCGAGGAACGTCTACCACCACCACCCCCGCCGTAATGGCGAAGACAAGCCGATGAATGAGCTCTCCAAGCACCCATCGAGGGTTACGGAGATGCTATTGTTGTCCCGACCATCGTGGTCGATACTTTTGAGCTCAAAACCGGGTTACTTAACTGCAACCCAAAGCCAATTCTATGGTTTTGAGCGGATGATCCTCATGCACACATTCGATGGTTTAACAAGATTGCATCTACCATCAAATACAAGAATGTCCCACATGAAGCAATTAAGCTTCTTCTATTCCCATTTTCTCTAGAGGACAAGCCGGAATTGGCTCGAGAAACAACCCCTCGCTCCATTGAGACATGGGAAGATCTAGTCACAAAGTTTGTTAACGAATTCTATCCTCCATCCCGAACTACAAGTCTTAAGAATGAGATAATGAAATTTTCTCAAAGATTTGATGAATCATTCGGGAGGCATGGGATCGTTACAAAGAATTGCTCCGTAAGTGTCCGCATCATGGTTTTACCGAGTTAATGCAAATGGATACTTTCTACAATGGTCTCGAACCGGACTAATCAAGACTCTTTAAATGCCTCCGCTGGAGGTAATTTCTTGAGCAAGACCACAAAAGAAGCCTTGCAAATCATTGAAAACAAGTCCCGTGTCCGTCCTTTCCGCACAAAGACATATCGGACTCGGTCTAATCTTGGACCTTCTACTTCATCTCCGTGAGTACATCTAGCACCGATGCTAAGATTGACAAACTCACGGATATTGTTCGAGCTTTGGTTCTTGCTAACCAAAAGAAAGTCACTTCACACAGACACCATTACATGGTGAAGTGAAGAAAGTTGAAGTTTGTGTTACTTGTGGTGGTCCTCATGCATACTACAACTGTGATCGCCACCGATGGTAGTCCGTTTGAAGCTAATGCTATAGCCGGTACTTCAAATCAAGGAGGTAATCAATACCGTCCTCAAAATGAACCAAACTACCGTGCTAACACTTATCGTGCACCACCGGTTTTAACGAGAATCCTAACCGAATCGAACCAACCTAGAATGAACCAAGGTTATCAAAACCAAGGTAATTTCTATTCGGACCCAATCAAGGTTTCCAACATCAAGGAAACCTTAATCAAAACAATTTCAATCGAGGAATCAATTTCGTGGAAATGTGAATCCTAATCAAGGAATTTTCAACAACAAGGTCATAATCAAAACATACGACCTCAAATTTTCCCTCCACCGCTCCGTACCATCATCCGATGAGTTATTAAAGCAATTCATGAAATCTCAAGATGAAATGAACAGGTTGTTGGTCGGTCCGATCACGATCTCAAGAAGTCTTTAAATGATCAACCTCGGGCTCGTGAAAACTTCCGAGCAACACGATCGCTAACCCGAGGGAAGATGCAAAGGCGATCACAACCAAGTGGTGTTTCATACAATGGACCCGCTATTCCTACTACCTCTTCTTCTTCTATCCCGAAGGTAGTGGAAAGTGAACCCGAGGCTACAAAGGACAAGGAACTTCCTACTAATAACGGAGGTACCAACGATGTCCATCCTCAAGTTGTCCGAAACCCAAATCCAATCCAGAGTTGTTTTGAACCTCCTGTAGCTCCGTTGAAAACCCCAAATCCAAATCTTCTATTCCTTACCCATCACGTTTGAATGAGCAAAGCTCATGAAAAAGCTATCATCAAATGGACAAATTTTTTCAAATTTTCCAAGAACTACATTTTGACATAAGCTTTGCGGATGCTATCATGTTGATGCCCAAGTTTGCATCAACTCTCAAACACATGTTAAGCAACAAGGAAAAGTCTGTTTGAAATGGCTAAACTCCTCTCGAACGAGAAGCGCTCTGCAGTTATCTTGAAGAAGCTTCGAAAAGCTTGGAGATCCCGGAAAATTTCTCTTACCTTGTGTATTTCGTGAATGGTTGAATGCTTTGCCTTAGCCGATCTTGGTGCAAGCATAAACCGATGCCTCATTCAAGATGGAAGAAACTTTCTTTAGGACCTTACTCCTACATGCATGACTCTCGAGCTTGCAGATCGTACAATATCCCGTCCTCTTGGAATTGCCGAGGACGATTTGTGAAAGTAGGAAAGTTCCATTTTCCACCGACTTTGTAGTTGTTGATTTCGATCTCGATCCACGGGTTCCTCTCATTGTTGGAAGAGGATTCGAGAACGGGCCGTGCTCTCATTGATGTATTTGAGCAAGAAATCACATTACGTGTTGGTAATGAAGTCGTCACCTTTAACCTTGATCAAACTTTGAGGTACTCCGCAAACTATGATTCCGAGTCGGTTAACCGAATAGATATCATTGATGTTGCTTCAAGAGTACTCAAGAAGTTCTTGGTTATTCTCATAATTACGTGAGTGGGATCCCACCACATCTTCTCAACCTATCATAGCCAATTCTACTCCTCTCTCACTCCGTTTGAGGGAAGCGACTTCATCTTGGAAGAGATTGAAGCATACTTGGCTAGTGATTCTGCTCCATGGGAAATTGATCACGCCCAATTGACATCGAGGGGACATACTTCTCATTGAGAAATTGCTTAAAGATGATCACTCATCAACCCCTCACACTAGTGATGCAATTCGGAAGAGATTAATCACCATGAGATTAATTCGGAGGAGATATTCTTATTCTTGAGAAGTTGTTAAATCAGGACACTTCTCCTCCACTCCCTCCCGTCGAGCTTCATAACAAGGAAGTTAAGTCGGTTGAGAAAACTCAAGAATTTTCAAGTCGAACTTAAGGACTTACCACCTCATCTTGAGTATGCATTTCTTGAAGGTGATGATAAATTACCCGTCATTATTGCTCGAGATTTGAGTAAAGATGAAAAGTCGCTCTCATAAAGGTCTTGAAGTCACACAAGCAAGCAATTGCTTGGAAACTCTCCGACATTAAGGGTATCAACCCGAATTTTGTACTCACAAAATCTTGATGGAGGATGACTTCAAACCAGCGATTCAACATCGAGAAGAGTAAATCCAAAATCCATGATGTTATCAAACAGAGGTTATCAAACTTCTTGATGCGTGATTGATTTACCCAATCTCGAGATAGTCCTTGGGTTAGCCCAATTCATTGTGTTCCTAAAAGGGTGGCATAACTGTTGTCACAATGAAGATAACGAGTTAATTCCAACTCGATTGGTTACGGATGGCGTGTGTGTATTGACTATCGTAAGTTGAATGACGCCACCGTAAAGACCATTTTCCTCTACCCTTCATGGACCAAATGCTTGAGAGATTAGCAGGAATGAGTACTATTGTTTCCTTGATGGTTTCTCGGGTTACTTTCAGATCCCCATTGATCCACGGGATCAAGAGAAGACCACATTCACCGCCCATACGGAACTTTTGCCTACTGACGTATGCCTTTTGGCTTATGTAACGCCTGTGGCACGTTCCAACGATGTATGATGGCCATATTCCACGACATGATCGGGGAAACAATGGAGGTGTTTATGGATGACTTCTCGGTCATTGGGGATTCATTTCAAACATGTCTCTCCCATTTAGATAAAATGCTCAAACGGTGTGAAGACACCAATCTTTGTCTAAATTGGGAGAAAAGCCACTTTATGGTCAAAGAAGGCATAGTCCTTGGCCATAAGATTTCAAAAAATGGGATTGAGGTAGATAGAGCAAAAGTCGATGTTATTGCTAAGCGCCTCATCCTACTACCGTCAAAGGTATTAGGAGTTTTTAGGTCATGCCGGTTTCTATCGAGATTCATACAAGATTTTTCTAAAATCGCCTACCTATGACCCATCTTCTTGAAAAAGATGCTCCTTTTATCTTCTCACCGAGTGCATCAAGCTTTTGAAACATTAAAGAAAAAGCTTCATCAAGCACCCATTCTCGTTGCTCCCGATGGGACTTGCCTTTTGAGCTCATGTGCGATGCAAGTGATTTTGCTATCGGTGCGGTCTTAGGGCAACGAGAGCTAAGCATTTTCACCTATCCACTACGCAAGTAAAACTATGATCAAGCTCAAACTCATTACACCACCACGTAAAAAGAGCTACTAGTCGTGGTGTATGCATTTGAAAAGTTTCGCCATACTTAATCTTGACCAAATGTGTAGTGTATACGGATCACTCGGCTCTCAAATATCTCTTTGCAAAACAAGATGCAAAGCCGAGATTGCTCCGTTGGGTTCTCCTCCTCCGTGAATTTGATATCATTATACGTGATAAAAAGGAGCCGAGAACACGTCACGATCATCTGTCCGATTAGAGAACCCTCACCAAGATGTTTTCGAGAAAAGGAAATAAATGAAACATTTCCTCTCGAGACACTCAATGCGGTTTCTTTTCGTGGAAACTCTACTACCCCATGGTTTGTCGACTTCGCAAATTACCATGCGGGTAACTTCATAGTGAAAGGGATGTCAACCCAGCAGAAGAACAAATTCTTCAAAGATGTTAAACATTACTCGGGACGACCCTACTTATTCAAAATCATGCGGATCAAGTCATCCGACGGTGTGTTTATGGACAAGAAGCTCTTGACATTCTCAAAGCTTGCCATCTTTGGACCCACCGGGGCCATCATAGTCCAAACTACACCGCCAAAAGGTGTTTGATTCCGGTTTTATTGGCCCACTATCTATAAGGATGCCCACGAATTTGTCAAAGCCTGTGACGCTTGTCAACGTCATGGAAATATCTCTCAAAGAAATGAAATGCCACAAAATGCCATTCAAGTTTGTGAGATATTTGACATTTGGGGTATTGACTTTATGGGGCCATTTCCATCTTCTCGAGGAAACAAATACATACTCGTGGCCGTTGGCTATTTGTCAAAATGGGTTGAAGCTAAGGCTTTGCCTACCAACGATGCCCGAGTTGTTGTGAAATTCTTAAAATCTCTTTTTGCTAGGTTTGGAACTCCACGAGCTATAATCGGTGATCGTGGTACGCATTTTGCAATGACCAATTTGATAGAGTCATGCAAAAGTATGGTGTAACTCACCGCTCTCATCTGCGCACCACCCCAAACAAGTGGGCAAGTGGAAGTTTCCAACCGGGGATTAAAGAATTCGGAGAGGACGGTTGGCGAAAACCGTGCCTCTTGGTCGGATAAGCTAGATGACGACTGGGCCTTCCATACACTTATAAAACACCCATCGGGTGTACTCCATACAAGCTTGTGTACGGAAGGCATGTCATCCGCCGGTTGAGCTAGAGCACAAGGCATCGGGCCTTGAAACATGCCAACTTCGATATTCAGATAAACTGGTGATCACGGAAAGTTCAAATGAATGAATTAAATGAACTCCGTGATCAAGCATACGAGAACTCTTTGATCTATAAAGAAAAGACAAAGAAGATTCATGACTCAAAGATCAAAAACCGCGTTTTCAACGTCGGTGATCGAGTCCTTCTTTTCAACTCAAGATTGAAGATTTTCTCGGGAAAACTCAAATCCCGCTGGTCCGGACCATTCACCATCACTAAAGTATTTCCTTATGGCACCATTGAGTTATCTCAGCCAGATGGTCCAAACTTTAAAGTGAATGTTCATCGGTTGAAGCATTATTTTGGAGAGGACATTCCTCCTGTGGTTGTCCCAGATATACAAACTTTCCCCATGAACCAATGAATGCGGGATCGAGTCAAGCTAGCGACTCGGGAATCAAAAAAGAGAGCATGCTACATGGGTTTTCACCCGTGTGTACCACCCTAGTGTGGGGAGTTGCCCCATTGTTGTATATAAGAGTTTCAAAAAAAAAAAAAAAAAAAAAAAAAAAAAAAAATCTTGCTAAATAATGGCCGTAGTATTTCCTTTTACGTTCTATGTTTCGCATAACCACGGTACTTTGAATATTGAGGGCAATATTCATTTCTAGTGTGGGGGAATTCTCACGAATTTTATCATGTAATTATACCGCCTAATTCCCCATTTTGGCCAAATTTTTTTTGGAGTAAGTGTTTTCACTTACTCATCTTATGGTTATCATCCGCCATGTCTAATAAACAAAAGGATTGGCTAATCCAGAGCAAACGGCTCTTGGTAAAGATATCTCAAATCCGTTGACGACTTGCAATTTGCCCAAAATTGTATGGTATTCACTCACCATATCCTTAAAAGTGAAGAGTTGGCTAGCCCGCAAGTTTATGGCTTGTGGTAAAGGCAATGGAAAACCATAATTGGTAATCAGCTCACCAAAGATATTTTATCTAAGAGTTGGCTAGTCCGAAGCAAACGGCTTACGGTAAAGACAAATCAAATCCGTTGAAAGTCGGTGATTTGCTCAAAATCATTTGGTTATCGGTGTACCAAGGTTCTTACTTGAATCGAAACATTTGGCTACTCGTAAGTAATGGCTTTTGGTAAAGAGATGAAATCCATTAATTTTTCTCAAAACATTGCTAGGGACTAGCAATATCTTAGTGTGGGGATTGATGAGTGTCTAAATACTCATCATTTTGTACCATTTAAACCGCAAAAACATCGAAAACACTCGAAATACATCAAAATGATAAAAATATCACAAATAAGTGTTTTATGTGTTTTAAATGCAAAATATCAAAATCGGTGAAAACGTATCAAGTTTGCATAATTGGCGCTTTAGTCCCCAAGTTTCAAAAGTTGTCAAAAACAGTCCCTGGTAAATCTAAATAAAGAAAAATATCATTTTAAGTCCCTAGGGATTCTTAAGTTGTCAAAATTGGTCCTTGAGATTTAAAATTGCAAAATTACAATTTAGGTCCCTAAACTTTCAAAAATGTCAAGTTTGGTCCCTGGAAATTTGAAAATGTCAAAACTGGTCCTTGTACTATTGGAACTTGTCAGTTTTGGTCCTTGTGACAACTTTGTGAAATTGGCAGAAATGGTCCTTCAAGATTTCAGAATTGCAAACAAGTCCTTGTCATTAATACAAACCAAACCTTGTCAAAATAGAATTGGACCCCTGCCACTTATACCTTTTGACCCCCTGTCATTTCCCTTTTGAACCCTTTGGTCAACCAAAGTCAAACACCTCCTTTCCTCTCCACCGTCCACTGTTTATCTTCCCACTTGATCGTGCCCTCCCATCACCTTCACCTTATCCTCCCCTCATCATCACCTCTACCCACCTTTCCCACCACAATAAATGCCACCCCCTAGTTGCAAAATCGAGCCTCTGTGTCAAACCGGTTTTCCCGCCAAAAACGTGGACGGCCTAGATTACTCAAAACTCATCCATTGGCCAAGATTATTAGTGGGATTTGCTCAGAAGGACACGTGGAAGCTTTTTGGTGCATAAAAGAGGAAGAGAGGCAAGAGAAGAAAGTAGTTAGTTAGTTTTTAGTTTCAATGTATATCGTTTTCAATTTCAATGTCTTAGTTTAATCTAAAAGCTTTAATTTTCTGTTTCCATGTACTCAACTTAAGTTAATTCATCAATATAATCCATATTCAAGTATCAATTCAAGTTTTTATTCACTATTCATATTTTATGCTTACTGTTGCAAATTTCCATTTCAAACTCTCATACCCAAGCTTCAAATAGCTTATTTCTCAGTTTAAACAAGCTTACATAAGCTCATTATAGCTTTTTGTAAGCTCACATTTAAGTTTCAAGCAAAGTTGGATTTTGGTCAAAGAAAGTCAAACTGGGGCCAAAATGGAAATGGAATTGGATCTGGGTTGAAGCAGTACTGGAATTGGGTTGATTCAGAGTTATTGGGTTGGTAGAAATAGGCTAGTGGTTCATTGGTTCACTGATTTCAAGCCATTGTGGCTAAGGACCAAAAGTAAGTCAATTTTTCAAGTCTCATTGCAAAAATCTGTATTTGTGGTTAATATTGGTTCTTACCTGTTCATTTAGTGTTAATTAGGGTAATTAGAGTAAGTTTGATAAGTAAAACAAGTTGGTTCAGTGTTTAGCTCAGTTAATCTTTCAAATTAGTCATAAAAAGGGTGTTTGGATTAGTTAGTTAAACTGTAATAGAGGTTTGTTCAGTAGTTAGAACCTGTTGGTTTATGCTTGTGTAGATCCATTATACTCATGTCTGTCATAAAAGTGTGCCTGCAAACTCTCAAAGTCAAACATCATCCTTAAACTGTCTTAAGTACTAAACTGTTGAGATTTTAGAAAATCAAAATCTTGTTTTGTGTTTAAATTTCATAGATATAGTTTGCAGAAGCTCCATTTCATCATAATACATCAAGTTCATTCCACAAATTGGATTCAAAGTTCAAATTGGTCAACTTTTCAAAACTGCTTTAAAAAGTCAAAAGTGAAAAAGCCATTTTGAGCCAAACTGAGTTGATTTTTGATTGCTTCATTTCTGGGTCTTATCAAGTGAAACTTGGGGTTTTAAAACTTCTGTTGGTCTATTTTCTTATTGTCATTTTTATAGAATTTTGTCAATTTTTTATAAGTTCCAAAAATGCTTGTCAATATGGGCTTAAGTGCCCTGTACACACTCAGTATTAACTGAGTGTGCACAGGTCATTTGCAGGTCTTGCAACAAGCTCAGTTGAGCTTGTCCAAGGCTCATATTTGGTTCACAAGCTCTTGGTCAGGTCTAGTGTAGGTTCCAATTTCTTGTTTTTGATTTCCAGCTTATTTAGTAGCTTATTACTAGGCTGCAAAGTCATAGCCTCAAACTGTTTTCATCACTTATTCTCAAATCATCAAATCATGGTAGTGAGTAATTCAGAGGTATAGCTTGTTGTAATTTGTTGTTTTAGAGTACTTTTAGCATATTAGAGCTTCTGTGACAGTTTGGTGCTTATTTGGTAACATTGGCTTAAGCCAAGTGCTTATTTATAAGCAGTTTCCATTGCAGTCCCATTTTCTTACACACAAGCCACTGATTTTATATTTTTCTTAGATTCAGCATATTATTTTAGACTTTTCTTGAATTTTTCACATTTTTCTAGGTCAGTTTGCTATTTTTCTTAATTTAAAAGCAGTTTTAAGCATTTTAATTAGCTTTTAATACAATTAAATCGTAAAAGTTCAAAAAATAAGTTTTCATTTTTCTTAGGTTAAGATAAATATAAAAAGTAAAAAATTAATTTTCCAGATTTTTCATAGTTTAATTTGTAATTTTAGCAATTTAATTAGTTTTAAATAGTTTAAAATTCATAAAAATAGAAAATAATCGAAAAATATAAAAATAGTTTTGAAAATTCTCTTTAGTTATTTTAGATTTTTCCAAGTCATAATTTCATTTTTCTAGCTTTATTTCATATTTTCTTGTATTTTAGGCTATTATTAAATAGTTAAAAATAGTTTTTAATTAATAATAATTAATTTAATAGTTATAAAATAATTTTCTTTTTCTTAAAATTTTCTTTTATCATTAGGTTTGTAAAATATCATTTTCATATTTTTAGGATTAATATTGCTTGAGTTTCACATTTTCTTGTGTACGTCACGTAGTTTTAATTTAAGTTTTATAAAAGAAAATCAAAAACATTAGATTTTAAAAATAGTGATAGCGTTTATTTAATATAATTTATCTTTTAATTTTCTTTAATTTGCATTTAAGCCCCTGTAATTTACAAAACTTTTCTTTAGGTATAAATAACTCAAAATCCTTCTCGATCACTATCCTTAGTGATTATTCGACATCGATTGTGTTAAACACCATTCATCCTCCGTGGGACTTAACGACCGAGGGAATCCACTATATTCTCTCGATCTTAAATTGCATTAGTGTTTGCACCAATCACTTAGAGATTGGCCTTGGCTCTTGTTTAAGTTTAGCACACCTTTAGAACTGTTTCCTCTTGAATATAAAAGGGTTCGGATCTGTTGTCTTCAAAATAATTCTTAGAATAAACACTTTTCTCCAATTCATTGGCTCACTATATACGCTTCGTACCTTTTTTTCACGGTAATGTTTGTCTAAAATCACCACCTAACATAATTGATTTGCCACCGAATAATGCATCTTGGTTGGTGAGAACATCTTTTAGAGTTCGATCCAGTGCTTCGAAGCATCTTCTGTCATTCATCGGTGCTTCATCCCAAACTATCAGATCTGTCTCTGATAATAGGTTTGCAAGCATTGTTTTTTTTTTTTAACATGACACATTGATTCGTCAGTCAGTTCAAGTGGCAGTTTGAATCTTGAATGTGCTGTGCGGCCAGACGGAAGTAACAAAGAGGCTATCCCAGAAGACGCAACTGCCAGTACAATTTTCCCTTCTGATCTTAGTTTGTTGATTATTGTTTTCCACAAAAAGGTTTTCCCGGTTCCACCATGACCGTACACAAACACCAATTCTTGTTTATTTGTAGCACATGATTCAACAACCAATTTGTAGATGTATTGTTGTTACGCATTCGACTTTTATGCAGTTTCGCGATTACTTGTTGCTCCAATTCATCCCTTTTGTAGTTTTTTTCTTCCATCAACAATCTGTTTTCCAAGTCGTCTAGCAACTTTATAGGGGGCAACTCGAGGCCAAAGTCTGTAAGTGACTTTGAGTAGTTGTTAAGGATCAGCTCTAGTTCATACAGAAGGTACCCTTTCATTTCAGGATCATTAATATGGAGATCTTTAACGTGAGACATAGCGGATGCTCTTGCTGGGATATCGTCAGTCATTGTTGTCCAATGCTTTTCCCAGAGAGCCACAGTGTCTGCCACGTCACAGTATAGCAAAATGTATGCAAACAGTGACCTTAGCTCACATGCAGTTGCTGAAATAGCTGCTTCTTGTAACGCCATGTCCCATTCTTTGTCATCCTGAAGTAACCCCATTACCTGACAGGCTGCACGAAATGTTGTGTAAGTTATGTTGTTTACTTTTCAAACTTCATTAAATGATGTGCATCCTTTTTGGTGACACAACAGCATTCTAAAATAGAATAGTTCACCCATGACGGGATGGACATATGCAAGTCTTCAATAAGCGATTTTGTCTTTTTTTTCTAGCAACCCATTGTTTTGAATCTTCATACCACACAAACACGGAAGGAAAGTCTAAGTATGTAAGTTGCCGACCTTCTTCATATAAGCTGTTGAACGTGAACCATTCTGTAAGCGTCGTCATTGTTCTTCCTTCATCAGTAACAACGTATCCCAAAGGTTCCTTGTCCCGAAAACTTATCCTTTGCATACCTTCAAGATGTACAACAAGTATTTGTACCGCTGGCTGTCGGTGGTGTATTGGAAAATTGAGTATTCTCCAACATGCTTCGTGTGGACATATAAATCGACTGTCAATGAAATTTTGGATTTCATCTACTTGAATTGGTCTTTGATTTGCTGACGTTGATGGCTGACCAAGAGGTCTTGTAATGCGCGCTGCTATTCTATCGCTACCTTTCGATATGTATTTAAATAAGTACTTTATCAACATGCTCCACCCACAATATTCGACGTTTATGTGTGCGTGAAACATGAGGCAAAGTAACCTGTTGTATGGAACAACGTAACTGTTGTCCAATCTTATTTTCCCTCTTGTTGCATAACCTGAACTTTTTCTTCTTCTGTAATGTACATGACCATTCTTGTCAAAGAATGTATGGTCGTTGTATTTTTTTGGGAAGTTCTTGTTACACGGACCTTCCCGCATACACGGAGCTTTTGGATTAACAGGACCACATGGCCGTGTAACATCATTTCGGATACAAATTTATATCCGTCTGGATCAGTTGCTCTGTCTGGCAATTCTGCACAGATAAAGTTGTCTACGTCTTCTGGTGATTGTATTTTGTCACTTGATTGTAGCCATAATAGTGTGTGACAATGTGGAAGGCCACGTTTTTGGAATTCTATTGTGTAAAGAACTGCAACATAGAGGAAATTAAAGAAAATTAATTAAGTTAAGTATGTGTGTATGTAGATTTATATTTCTACGTATATCATTTATCCTGGCCAATTCACATTGCATGTAAACGTTATGAAAAATTGCGGGTTTCCTAGGACTCGGCAAATGGCAAGGCGTCAAGGTAATGGCGTACATGTATCGTGGTCCACCAGTAAAACTTGAAGGAAGAATGATTCTTTTACCAATGTCGACATGCAATGATCTCCACTTTGAAATTGCATCATAAATGCGACAAATACTCACTCCTAATACTATTACTGTTTTGACCTTATGAAATCGAGTCTTTCTTATTCTAAAGTACAATATACGGACACGACATATTGTTGGAACAGTCTTCCACCTTTGAATATTAGCCCGTACAAATGTGGCCTTTCATGTAGCTGGTATGTGTAGTAGGTGTTCATACTCATTTTTGGTTGTTCGCCATTTGGATTCCGAGTTCTGAGTTTCAGTTTTGTGCTATATCCTGGCTGACCGTAGATAAACAGAAGTGGAAATTGTAGTGCCATGTATGTAGAGTGGAGCTTGTTAATTCTCTTAGGACGTTCGCCTTTTTTGTGTATTATTACGTCGTATTCTGTCTGAGTATTAGGTCCGTTTTCAAAGACTATAGCACCAAGAATATCTGCTGTTGGCAACTGGTATTGGCGGCCTCCGTCGATGTTAAAAAGATGGATCTTGAATTCTGGCACCTCCTGTTCGTTACACGTATCCCTTGCTGTTCTAAAAAGTCTTACTAATTCATTGTGTTCATCGAGAATCTGTATTAACCTCTGGACAATTTCAGGCTTCAAATTCCCTGAATTTGTTCCTCCAAAAGGTTCTAACCTGTTTTCCACTTCATACTGCGTATCGTATATGTATAACTGCAAGAATCGTGGGTCTTCATTGTTAGGTGGACACAGTGTGCCTATCCAACGGTGGATTTGGCCAGAAATCTTGAACACGTAAGGGCCTCTACCGTCGTTAATGGAGTCATCAATCTGCGCACCGAACGATGTCATACTAAACATTTGATTGTAGGCTCTAATGTTATCTAAAAAGTGTTTGTCTTTCAGCAGTTGTTTTATAGTTTCTGGTGGATCAATTTCTTCTTGAAGGTGGACTTTTCCTTCTCCACAACATTTGCTATATATGACCCTTTGTTGTGTAGATCTTTTGACCTCTCGTTGTACCAAAATGCGACACCACGGTGTTCGCACCTCGATCGCGATCTCAATATCCTTGTATAAAGTTGACACATTGCAAGGCGTTGGTACATATATGTTAGAGTCGAACCTTGTATGTGTACATTATGTCGCGTGGTATAATAATATGAACAAAGCGGCTAACCGTTAAAATTTGTTTGAATTTGGATTGATGACATTGTAAGTGTTAGGCCTTTTCTTTTTCGATTTGTTTTTTTCTGTTTCCCAACTGTATCGTCAAATGGTGCGCTTGTCTCATGCATTGTAGGTGATTCATGGTAACAGCGGCAAGCCGCACCTGGAAAAAGAAAATGAGAGGGTGTTAATGATTGAAGGTAAATTTGGAAATGTTTACTTTTATTGGAAATGTTTATTTGAAGAATATTATGTAAAATGCAGGTTTCATACCGTCGTTTCTGTCTCCTGCAGTTGTCACTTGTTGGGTAAAGTCTGAATCATGATTTGAATACAAAACTTCGTTGGTGCGTGTAACGTTGGTTGAAGGTGAGGTAGAGCATGGGCTGTGTGCGCTGTATCCGCCGACACCTTCGTAAATGTGAGTGGAAGCTGCATCATTGTGAGTGTATGTAAGGGTGGATGAGGTCGCATAACAGGCTGGATGATGCATCTTTGTAAAAGTCGTTATAATCTTTGTCTCCAATAATGTTGGCGGGGTAATGTATGCAATTGTCTCTTTCACATATTTGTTTTCCCTTGTTAGAACCTGCATTTCAAGTCGAATACTAAAGTGACAGAAATCATATAGCTTGTATTTTGTAACATTGTATGATATTAAAGTATACCTCTGATTTGTGAATCTGGACGATCTTTCTTTTGTGAACCTGTATAAGCTGGAAAACCTTGTAACATTTGTTTCTTGGAATTCTTTTGCCGAGATACATCTTGGACCTCTGGTTTTCTTTTTTTGTTATTGAAAATATGTTGGTCTTCGACAGGCTGTGGATGCTGGTGATAAGGCATATATGGAAAACTCTCTAAATTGTTTGTAAATTCATCAACAAATAATGGTGTTTCCCTTTGATGATGAAAACATGATCTTTCATGAGGCGTCCTGTCTGGAAGGTATAAAATATCTTGTGGAGACCCACCACCAAGAGAATGTTGATATTGATGATAAGCCGTATATGGAATACTTTGTGAATTGCTTTAAATTGATCACCAAATAATGGTGATACACATTCATGTTCCAAAAATGATCCTTCATGAAGTGTCGTGTCTGAAAGGTATAAACTATCTTGTGGACACCCACCACGAAGCAGTGTTTGTAAAGTTGTTTGTGTAGAAGGTATTTTTTTAAACTTATTTAATACATCTTTTGTTATTCTCTTCTTATTCTTATTACGGGCAATTTGTTTTCGGAGTGAGCTTGATTGCATATCAGTTATGGAAGCAAAAAGTATAAAAGGTCAACCCTCATGTACATGCGGGGACATCCGGTAATTAAGTTAAGAATAATGATTTTGTGGGTTTTTTTTCTTTTTACGTAAATGCATCATGATGTAGGATTTTGCAACATGAAATGAGCATTAAAAAAGTTAATTAGGAAGCGGTGTAATACATAAGATACATAAGTGTGGTCTTTGTTAGGTGCATAACTATATCATGTTGTAATACATAAGATGCATAAGTGCGGTGCTATTTAGTGCATAACTACATCATGTATGTACAATTTTACGTAGGGAATACAGTTTCTGAATTCACGACTGGTGTGGTGAGTGAAGTTTTATGAGAATCATTTGGTTTCCTTCGTGATTTTCTTGTGATTTGAGTTTGTAAGGTGCTGTAGTGTATCTGGTTTTTGTGTAACAAAGTTTTGTAATAATGTATTTAGGTGATGAACTTTCTGGTACTTGATGTTTGGTATATACGTGGTATGGTTTAGTACACATTGGTTACACATTTTTATGGCTAGGATGATGTAGTACATGTATTAGGTTATTGGTTACACATTTGTATGGCTAGGATGATGTAGTACATGTATTAGTTTTCCAAAAGGTCAAAGGGACTGTTTCACGTTTGGGTTACAAATTATTAATCAGTAGTTAGCTACTAATTGTAGTGAACAGTAAATTTGACACCTCCATTTGGCCAATAGGAAACTGTGAAGACTATATGGTGTGACATAATGGGCGCATTAAAAGGGTAAAGACAACCCATAGACCAATAAGATAAAGGATTAACAAATTGGTTAACAATTAATACTTTCATCATTTTGTAACTACTTTTCCATCTATATAATATATTATATATAACTAGATCTCAATAGACAAGTGACATCCTTATTAGCGAACAAACCCACAAAGTTCAATTATCAATCACAGCGATAGACTAACAAGGTTTAGAAAATAATCTGATTTCTCTTATTTTAATGGACATCTCGCATTAAAGTCTAAGCCGAATGAACTAAACTTAGAAGATGGTTGACTTTCAAAAGGATCGAGGAGCATGAGATTTCATTTGTCATTTCTCACTCTTGATTGGGATCATCGTGGCGATCTTTTACGACCATCGAGTTACAGTAAATTCCTCCGGGAACCCTTTCGACATCGGATCGAACACCAATATCATAATCATGGCGGAGTTTAATAAAGGTCAAACACTGCTCTGCAAAAAAAATGTGAATGTTGTACCAAAATACCCTTCCACTTATCACTAGTTCCTATGATGGGTCTATCAACAACTTTCGAACACCACCGATGTCCAAGCATATGGGGTTATGATGCACGGAACCGACTATTCCTTGGTGGAGTAATGAATTTTCTAAAGGTCGTTTGACCTTTTACCGCTAGTTCCTATGATTGGCTTATTATCACCACCACGAACCATAAGACTTGTCTTGCAATATAACCAAAATCTTCACAATTGTTATCAATGAGGTCATACTTTCAAATCCGACACAGGAGCACTGCGCTCTTTCGACAACTTTTCGGTGGGTGCAAGCGCCATGGTACATGTGCCACCACGGAGTTTAAACATGTGCTCAAATGCACCCACTCCATCTTGATAGCGGTACAGGGACTACCTTCCCAAAAAAGCTCAAACAAGTTTGAAAAGCGAATTCTTACCCCTATATCCACACCCGTCATGTTGAACAATATTTTGGAGCTTTTATTTGAAATTTACCGAAATATCTTTTCTGACGGTGGCGTGATAACCAGTTTATGGTGTACCAATATATACACATATTGGTGGTGTTTTGTGCGGCATAAAAAGACTTATTAGAACCACCCTCCCCACCCCACATTAAAAGAGAATTTTTCTTAACTAGCAAGATACCTAGACAAGTATTTAAATGCATATTAGTAAGTTCAACAGGAAATAATTTTCCATAATGGTTCCGTCCATAATCTTGAACTTGGGATAAAATTAAAACAAATTACTTAAACGAACCGTTAACATACCAAAATTTTAAAATGAACTTTCTTTTAATACATTACGAAAATGACAGAAGTTGTCATTGTGACCTTTTGTCCAGTAAGTGTGAATTCTCTATATATAACATTTGTGGAGGACCTTTTTTTTTTTGACAGTGGTGTTTCCAAACTTGGGTTTCACCAACCTCAGAAAGAGGCACTAACTTGCATCGACAGGTCTATGTTGTGTTAAGGATCTCTGCAGTCGATATGTGGCTTCGGTCTGGCGAGGAAGCCGTACCGCCTCCACACAAGTTCCTTCTTTGAAATGTGTGAGATTAAAACCCGGCCTTGCTCGATTTGAACCCGTGAGCAGTCTGCAAGGGCACAAATCCTCATTCTGAAATATCGATGAAGCGTGTGAATGGCAGTGAGGGGCTTACGTGGTCGCGTCCAAATCTACTCCTGGTGGTACCGCTTAACAATTTAAGCATTTGCTGGGTCGCATGATCGATGATGGAGGAGCTTTTCTATATACTCAAATAAACTATGTGGTCGGTTCCCACTCACCGTGAGTGTCTAACTGGAATAAAAAAAGGATTTCTACCATACTCACGCAGTGTGTTATCCATTGGTATAATAATGTTTTCGCCTCTACTGCTAGAGTGGTTTTCTAGGATTAAAAAATGTTTTTGCTTTGCTACTCACATGCATTTGGTTGGTATGTATGCATGCATAAGTTCCATCTTTCTACATACGTGGCATGTTATGCGTTGAATGGTTTTTACGTTTACTACCTCATGAGTGTACACGTGTTCTGGGTTACAACATTATTTTTCCATTAACCTTTTGATGAAGTTATCGCACCTTATTCAACCATCTATTAAAAAATTCATTTAGTAACAAAGTAGTGATAAAAGTTCCCAAACCAGTCAACATCTAATCCCTATTCCACCTTCGTTTACTGACACGTACACATCTACAACCTCACACGTGTCACCTCCCTCCTTAAAAACCGCTTTAACAAACTCAAATACACATTAAAAGAAAAAAAACAACACTGCTAAGGAAAAATAAAATGGCGACATAATTTGGAAACAAGATCTTTGCTAGATGAAATAAGAAGCTTTGATAGGAAAGGTGGTTGGTATGATTTAGGACATCCTCTTCTAAACCGTATGGCTGAAAGTTTTGTTAAGGCTGCTGGCGTATGTTTTTGTATTTATATATATCTTTTGCACGTATATATATAGTCGCATGCACATGTGAACATGTGATGTTGCATGTTTGAGGTTTAATTTGTTGTGTTTTTGTGAATGTGTACTTAGATTGGTGCAGCTCAGGCGGTGGGGTGCTGTTGATGATACGGGCTTCGGAGATGAAGGTGCAGCTATTTCGGGCACTGAAGTTGGTGGCCATCACGTTATAACTGACTCCGTTTGGCGGTCAGGTATTATATTCGGCTTTCTTTTTTACAAAGTACTTTTCTCCGTGTTAGATATATATGGAATGAGGCATAGACTTTGATCCATATTGTTATCTTAAAATTTGCATGTTTTGTTTGCTCATAATGATCTTGGGATGGGATATATATAGAAACAAAATTGATGTTGCGAAATGTGACAGGTGGTAGGACAGTTTTTCCATCCCGATGCATCCACAGTTCCAGCAGCGGTTCCGGTGGGAACCGAACCATGCGAGATGAGGATAAAACAAAGGTCGAAGACGTGTTGGTGGTATGGTTTATTCTCAACCTTATTACTGAATAAGGCTTCTGAGATTTAAACTCGAGTAATCTCAAAATTTATGCAGGATGCGAGTACAATGCTGCTGAAAGACAAAGTGGTGACGAGGCAAGACGCTGAGGGGGGTTATAGGGGCTGAAATCAAGAACCGGACGGAGCTGTCCATGTACCCGGGTGGGGTAGCTGCAACCATGGCAGCAGCCGCTAGGATTAACCAAAAACAATTATTAATTACCAACCAGAAACAAAGAAGGGTGTTGTATGCATGTATGTGGTTGAAAACTTGATATTAATTAGCAGGTAACTAGGTTATTTATGGTGTTGGTTCTTTTGCGTAGCATGTATATGGTTGTCGACTACTTAAGTGGCCTAAAAAAAAAAAAAAAAAAAAAAATACACCCATGGCATGGGACCTATCCATCTTGTTCTATTATAAACGTTAACTCAAAATAGAAGTTGGTGATAAGTTAAATAAAGAACACAAACCTTTATTGTGGTGAAGTGAGTTGTCATTAATCATTAGCATCCAAACTTTGCATATTCTATTTTGCCTTTTACATGTGACAGTGCTTGTCACTTTATATTTCTTTACATGTCTAGAATTCTTAAGTGTTATTGTGATATTGACACCTTTGATAACTACTGTGTGTCATATCTTATGAGACTTCGACATTAACTTGTAATTTACGTTCGTCTAGTTTTAAAAAATCCACGAGGACAACCCGCTCAATATTTACACTATACAAAATATAATATAAAATAAAAAAACATTGTGCAAAATATAATATAAAACAAAAAGCAGGTGGGCTAGATGGTAAATTAGACCTTATATGTGATTTTTTATTATAAAACGTTTGCCTTTTTTATGCAACTTCTGTGTCCCTTCTCAAAACCAAAAGTAAAAGTCACACGCTTTTTATTAACCATTCGCCTAGCATAATATTTCATTCGCCCAGATAATGCTTTAATTGCCTTGCACCACGCCCCACTCTTGCTCAAGCTTGAACCCCTCGCTGGAGCAATCTCTTGAGTCTCACTGAGGCACGCCCAAAACTAGTTGTACAACGCCTCACTTATTCTTGGTTTGTCTGCTTGAAACTTCGCCTAGACACTCATTCGCTAGGTTCTCGCCTCGCCTTTGAGAAATTAGTTATCTGTATGCGGTTTAAAGCACTATTATCGTAGGAATCTAACGTATAAAATTGAAAAGTTCATTTGGAAAAATATATAGCGAGATTTATATGTGTAAAATGTGATGAAAGTGTTCGTTTTAGAAATTTTCTCTAAAATTAAATCAGAACATAATACAAACAAAATGAAGATATTACTCGCTATTTCAAACCTCATTTAAGATACTAGTATGCTGCAACCTAAAGGGCCTGTGTAACACTTCTAGTCTATTATTTTTATTTTTTTATTTTTTGAGTTAACTACATATTTATTTTTTGGTTTCGGTTTATTTTTATCTGTTTAGTTTTTGTTTCTTTTTATTTATTCGTTTTTCGTTTCGATTTTTATTTGTTTATTTATTTTTCGGTTTCGGTTTTTATTTATTTTCAATTGTATCTATTTATTTTCGCTTTCTTTTTGTCTATTTTTATTTATTTGTTATTCGGTTTCGGTTTCTTTTTGTTGCAAAAGTCTAAAGATATACTAATTCTTTCGTTGAAATAATTAACTAGATAAGATATATTTGTTTTTATTTTCGTACTATCAAATATTTAACTAGATAAGATTTGTTGTTTTTAACTATTTCCGTACTATCAATAAAGTACGAAACAACAATATAAAAGGTGGGGTGGGGCGGTTTTTTCATTGAGATAATTAACTAGATAAGTTATTGTAAATATATTAAGGTGGGGCGGGGTGGTTTTTTCGGTTTGGCTTTTCATATAAAACCAAAAACCGACCCAAACATCCTACTTTTTTAAAAATCAAAACCATCGCCGTCGATTTTTCTTTGGTTAAGTTTCTTGGTTTTTGTGCTGACATCTACTCAAAATACTCACATAGGTGTTAACAAATAGGGTTGAAAAAAAATAAAGTGATTGATACTTGATAAAAGAATGAGGTTAAACAAGATGAAGATGGGGTGATGAGGTGTTTGAATTTAGTTTTATATTGCTGAAGAAAATAAAGATAAATGGGTAACTGAGTTTCATACGAAAAGTAAAATAAAAAATGAAAACAAAAAATTTAAAAAAAAAAAATATTAAAAAGATAAATTTAATTAGTTTATTAACTGATAAATCAAAATTTAAAAAACAGAAAAAGAAATCGACAGAGATCGACACCAAACTAATTTAATGAAAAAACCGAAAAACCAAAACCGAAAAACAAATAAATAAAAGAAACCAAAAATAAATAAGTACAAATAAAAGAAAAAGCGGAACCGAATAATAATTATAATAATAATAAACAAAGTGGTGATGATAATAATAATAATAATAATAATAATAATAATAATAATAATAATAATAATAATAATAATAATAATAATAATAAACAAATGGTATGGTTGATTTTGTCACAGTCGTGCGGTGATTGAAGTCGCGAGCGTAAGCGCATCAATCTGAGGCTAAATCTTGTGAGATATTGGATATGGGTTTCTCCCTTTTCGTTCTCTTCTTTTGGGAGCCGAGAAGAATCGGTGACCTTATTAAAGTGTATTCGAAGATTCGGTGTTCGAGCGTTGGAGCACGTCTTCTTGCTCATATTTTTAGTAGGATTAGTTTCGCTATAAATTTAGAGGGGTGGGGGCCTAGTTAGTATCTCGGCTCCTTACTAATTTCTTGTAAATCTATGATTTTCTAATAAAGTGATGTTATAATAAATAAAAATAAAAAAAATAAAAATATAATAATAATAATAATAATAATAATAATAATAATAATAATAATAATAATAATAATAATAATAATAATAATAATAAAGAAGTTGACATTGGCCTTTGTGGAGAAAGGGACAAACCCTATGACCCATTTCTTTGTTTCTATACTCGTGGAATGGAGGACTTGATGTTTGTGTTGATCTGACGGGGTCGTCGCGGCAACCTGTTGGTATGGTTGATTTTATGCGGGGTAGTCACGGTGATTGAAATTGTGCATAGCGTAAGCGCCAAATATGAGCTAAGTGTGCGAATATTGGATATGGGTTTCTCATTCTCATTCTCTTTTTGGGAACTTGAGAAGGATGCGGTGATATTCTTGAGCGAATCGAAAGTTCTCGTGACTCAAGACATTGAGGCACGTCTTTTATGCATATCTTGATGGGATTAACTTTCTTATAAATTTAGAGGGTGGGGGCTCGACATGTCATGACTCCCACTAATTTCTTATAAATCATTTGAGTTCTAATAAAGTGATGCTTTAAAATAATAATAATAATAATAATAATAATAATAATAATAATAATAATAATAATAATAATAATAATAAATAGCGTCAAGTATGAGGATAAGTGCATGTATATTGGATATAGGTTTCTCCCCCTCGCATTCTTTTTTTTTTTGGGAACTTGAGTAGGATGTGGTGACCCTACTGAAACGGATCCAAAATTCTGCATGACTTAAGACATTGGGCGGCGTCTTCTTATTCATATTTTAGTAGAATTTGCTTTACTATAACTAGAGGCGAGGGCAGGATAGTATCTCGACTTTCACTAATTTCTTGTAAATATTATGAATTTTTAATAAAGTGATGTTTTATAATAATAATAATAATAATAATAATAATAATAATAATAATAATAGTGATTAATAGTAAAAGTCATAATATATAATTGACTAGCTAGAAATGTTACACTCGACAAACCATAAGGAGAAAAATGAAGGCATTTAGTTATTTCATGTTTTTAACTAGTCAAACTAACATAACGAAAAATGATTAAACCATTTGGATTAAGCTTAATTCAAGACTAGATCCATTACTTTTTAAAATTGTTAGACTAAAACTTATATACGATAAATTACAAAGACCAAAAATGTAGTCAACTCTAAAATATAAGTGCTAACCTCATTGCAATACACACAGCATGCATTACAGTACCTAAACGAACCATTCACAAACATATCGTAGTATTACAAAGCGGGAAGTAGTAGATATTGTAGCGATATCATACAGCGAGAAAATTGGCTACATACCCCATTCGCGAAATACTTATAACAAACTAGTTTAATATCTGAACAACCCGAAAGAGCCGTGAACTTTCCGTCGCGAACTTCGCCACTTGCACCTCATGAGAACAAAGCGCAACAATGTTGTCAATAACTCGGGGCGTTAATTAGTTCGGTCAGCGATCAGAGCTTTCTTTCTTGAAACCGACCACGGCGCTTTGGATTTCCTCCGGCATGATGGGATCGGGTTCTACGGTTCTTGCCTCTCGGATAGACAATAAGCTCCGCGATTCCGCCTACCTAACTTCGCCCTTGATCAACCAAGGCGGTCAGAACCTTTTCCATCTAGTCCTCAAACTCGACTTTTAAGAACCTTATGAGGAATAGCCTCGCGCATCACTGCCAACTCGTAGCTAATGTAGTCTCTTTCTCTCTCCATCGTGTTACCCAGTCGATGCATGTTGTTTGAACACATTGACCTCCTCGTACATGTAGTAGGGGTGGAAACAAGCCGGCGCTAGTAAAAATCGGGATCGAATCGGTAAAAGCTCCAGCGAGTGAGTTTAAGCGAGCTCGAGCAGAGCTCAAGCCTATGTTGGGCTCATTTAATAATCGAGCTCGAGCCAGGCTCTGTACAAAAGCCGAGTAGGCTCATAAGCCTAAGCGAGCCTAGAAATATATGTATAGATATTGTCTATGCGTATAAGCGAGCTTAAAAGTAGTAAGCGAGCTCGGGCCTTATGTAATTAACGAGCCGAGCTCCATTTGAACATTGTTTTCTTTAACACATCATAAATTAGTCAAGCCCGAGCCGAGCCCGAGCTTGAGAAAATTTTCACGAGCCGATCTCGAACTCAAAATTTGAGGCTCGAAACGAGCTCGAGCCCGAGCTTGATCTTTGTATATATAAACGAGTCGAGCTCGAACGTTTCCACCCCTACTGTTGATACAAAAGTTGGGCGTTCCTTTGTTTGAGCTCCGGTTCTCGTACCAATTGAATATTGCTGCTTGAGACCTGCGCACTAAGTAAACAGAAAACACCGTTGGGCTTATCGTGGGATTGTCTCCCGATTATCCTCCGGCGTGAGGTAAATGTCGGTTTAGGTTTAATAGGAGAGTTAGGTTTAGATCGTACCTTTAATGAGGATGGGATTCCCTTATATACACACGAAATCCTTGTTGGTTTCGTGTTCCCCAACTCCAGGCGCATCCGCCTAAGTCGGTTGGTAAACAATTATCTCCAAAGTTAGGAGATATCCAGATATCTATTCCATAAATAACTTGGGTTTGGGCCCGTGAGCCCAAATACTTATCGCTTAGCTTGATTCGTGATGGGCTCACTAATAATGAGTCCTTTATGCAGTTCGTGACCGAATGTAGACTATCGTCATCATGTCCCCAGGTCTAGTATCTTGCGCGGTGTGAGCTGCGGATGCTAGACTAATAACTTCTGAGCGAATAAAAGCTGCGAGCGTAGCAAAGAAGCCAAAAGGTTTCCCGCTTGAAGATACGTTGTATCTAGACATAATATTTAAAATGGATGCCTCGTAAATCGGAAAATAGCGTAACCACGTCGCATCGACCAAATCCTATCCACTCGATTAGAGATAGTGGGATCCACGTGGCGCTCATCGGGTGGAGGAAGAAACTTATATAACCGTCCACCTCCTTATGCATGATTATCACGGTAAAAATCATTCGCCATTAAAAACTTTCGGCAAGAAAACCATGATATTCCAAAGGTAACGGCGTGCGTATATAAAAACGATACCATGGTTAGAGGTTTATCGATTTCATCCGACATAGCGAGGGCGAACTTCTAAGTTAGCCTCGGTTATTATATTCCCTGGCGGTGCATCCGGAAGTTCGGGTGCGAGGCGTCAGTGCGAGACTTCCCGAAGAGAACATGAGGTATATCTGCGCGTTTTCGAGTTCGCGAATCAGCGTGTGCCAATATCTTTATTCTTGGCGGCGTGTTAAACTACCGTGCGCATATATCGGCTACTGCTTTGCATAGGTGCGGCTAAAATCACCAACCGAGGTTAATTGCGCTGCGGCAATTAACCTACCATCCACCTTTTAGGGCATTTTACCACACAATGTGGTCAAGCGGGTGGGTATCATTAAGCTAAAGCGTCTTTGGCGGCTTCGGTGTTATCTTGAAAAATTAGATGCGCTTAGGAATTGGAGAAACATTTTTGGGTCGATGTTGAGTGCTTCCCATCGCGCTTGAGTTCTACACGGGGTTCCTTGCCGAAGGATGAGTGCCCCTCACGGATCTTCGGTCGGAGGATGCGGATACAATAAACACAATCGCATCCCCATCAATTCCTACCCGAGAATTTTTGGTGCACATGGGCATTAGCGCAATTATTTTAGTAGACACGAGGAGGTTCCAATCTTTTTAGCGCGGATGGCGGGGTGGGTGCTCGTCCTCCTGCATTCTTTACTTTATTAATGTAAGCCTTTCTTCTTCCATTGTACTTATAATAACTTGTTTGTTGTTGTCTTACATGGCGCGAGATGGATCTAATCGAGTTGTGCAAGCTGGCGAAGCGCGACAAGTAAATGTAGGGCCGCCGAGAGAGGAAGAGCCCATTCTTGATGCTCTCTGGGCGTGCACAGGAAATGGGTGGGAGAAAGCGAGGGCTAGCTCATCGTCGTCTTGGGCGACCCAGCAAAGCGTGTCCGAACCTGAGGCGCCTGTAACACCCCAAAAATGACTCAGTGGAAGCATACAAGTATTGAGATGCTACTAAATTGGTATCACAACATAAGCATAGAGCAATTGGTTTTCATAAATAATCTTTTATTCATTTTAAAAACAATGTTTACATTATTGATTAGTGCGGAAAATGGCCCATTATAAGCAGTGGTCTCAATACATAAATCGAGTCATCTATGACCATGCCATGCCTTTGCCTTGCGCCTCCAAGATAAGCTATCACCTCAAAACACGAAGACACATGCTAAAGGGGGTCGACTTCTGTTGGTGAGTTCATAGGTTTATTTAAAAGGGATTTCAATACAATGTTTCAAAATTTGGTTTTGATGATCATTCGTCTTGCATAATTTCATAAAGTTTATGATTTCAATTCATAAAAGGATTTCATAAAGAGATTTCATTAGTGGACCATAAGTAGGGTATATGTACATTACAACAAATATAATGTCATATATTGAATCTATTACGCTAGCACTAAGTTCATACAACGAAACTCTGACGGTTTATGTATGCACAAGAAGTCATACAAATAAGGAGCCCATGGCAGTGTTTATCCCAATACACTCGGTCCCAGACATGCTATATGTTTCGCCTTGACCAGCGGGGTCAACGAGCAGGAAGTCACTCCCAATAGATCTATTTATAATATCGCACTTCCGAGGAATTGACGGTTCATGAAAATGGCAATTTGGGATTTAAAGTCTTAGGCTAAGCTACGTAATATTCTAGGTCAAAGGTTTTGGTGTGGTCCTTAAAGCATCTAGGTATGATGTATCTTAAAACATATCAATCTGTAGGATCGATAAAACATAAGATTCATGTGGTTCGGGGGGTCGGGGAAGCTCAAAGAATAAGAAAGACATGGTTATTGTATTAGATAGAAAATGGGAAGATGAGTGTGTTTCTAGAGAAGAAGAAGAAACCACACACTTCTTTACAAAATGTGAACTTCCTCCCTCTAGTTGGGACTAGGAGGTGTGTTCTCATAGCAAAGCCTAACTTAGCACTATTGATTAAATTAGTCCTTGTAAATGAGTAAAGAAGAAACTAATGCAATTCCGTAATGACTTCACTTTAGCGAGGCTAACAATCTCTCCCAGTGATGTCATACGGGAGTTGCTACAATGTTCCCTACAAGCAAAATTAAATACAAAGATAAGTCTGACTCAAGAGTGTCTTGGGTCTTGAACTTCATGAATCTTCTCGTGCCATCTCTTTCTTGCGGAGAGAAAAATCTGAGCAAATCTAATTAGGGATTAAATCGGCCTTTTTGCTCTCCTAATTAGTGCTCTCCCCAAGCTGACAACCTTTACGATGAATTTCCTTAATTCGAAGAAGTCTTTTGATAATTAAATTAGAAGCTGTCTTTAGTCTTCTAACACGACGGAAAATGTAGAAAAGGCGTCGACTCGACCTTCTTCAAGATTGTCCATTCGGAATAAGATATCAACATCTTCATCTCACCAAATGCATTCGATTATCTTTCATATATCAAATCAGCCCATAATGTACACATTTCTCTCCATGATGGTTACGATTTATCGAAATCGACTACAATTAATGTACATGAAGCGTGCTTCAGAAGCTTGTATCATTAATCATATCGACCGTGAGAAGATGTCGATAAACAATACCATTTGAAATTGTCTAACTCATTTCAACCCCTGTATCAAAATTCAACGGTATGCGTAGTAACCACATGAGGATAACCCGATATAGCGAACTTGAGGATGAAGTAAAATCTCACGGAATAGTTACTTAAGCTTGTACTATCCTTGTGAAAAGAGCGGTGTACCCATTGTACAAAACCTCTTGGCGTATCCTCGACTCGTGAGACACCGAAAGTGATAGCTACTTTGTGGGTTGAGAGAGAAAGAATCACAAAAGTAAATAGATAGCAAGTCTTCATCACACTTAATATATTTGCCCAGACAAGTCATCTTCGCGAAAGGGAAGAATGAAAGAAGACAAAATAAGTAAACTCGCCCGTCAAACTTCACTTCGAACCCAAATAAATAATAACGAGTCATCTTCGTGGTCACCGTTAAAATTCATTGAACACTTTAGCCGTGAAATAGTAACCTCGTGAAAATTCGTGAACAAAATACCACTCATTTGCGAATTATACAAAATTAAACACAATGTATTAAAAATACATTGGATAAATTTTGCATATTCTAATTCAATAAAAACAGCCCATCGTTTAACCTTATAGCCTTGTAGTATCCCAAAAGAATAAGGATAGCAAATTGTGAAACCGATCCATCGAGAGGAGGCTAAAGCAGCCGGTCAAGTTTAGGATGTCAGCGTCAAGCCCAACTCAATATTAGATGAAACACGTCCAATCACCCTTTGATATAACCGGTATTAAAGATACTAACCTAATATTTCTCATTTACAAAACCTAATCACACAGATATTATATCTCGCCTCTTTTCTCCTCTCACCAAAACAACTCTCAATCTAGATATCAGTTATTACCATTAATCTCATCAAATAACTTTTATCCTAAACACGGTGAGCCATATCTCTTCTAGTCTTTTATATTCAAAACAAGAAAGAGTGTTTAAAGCTTCATGATCCTTTGGAGGGTCAAGGTAGGGTCGGTGAATGTTTTGTGGTTGATTCGATCAATGAGCGAACCAAGAGAAAGGGTATAACAATCTTGTTATTACTCTACTTCTTTTGTTTGAATATCAATTGAAGATAAACTTCAATAATCAATGATGATATTATTTAGGTTGATTAGACCTTGATGTGTCTTGATCTTTTAGCCAAACACGAAGTTGAATCGAGATTAATTGATTTTTCATTTTAGTCCAGTCGTGGTTTGAGGTATGTGGAGTATTTGTTAGGAGATGGGATTTAGGTGTGCTTGTGATTTGTTGGAGTTGGTTATAGGGTCGGATCTGTTAAATTTTTCTTTGAGGGTGATGATGTTTTGAGGCGAAGTCAAACATAAAGTCTATATTTGGTATTGGTTGTGGTGGTGGTCAAGGTTAAGTCAAGTTTACTCGTAACTTTCTTTCATTTTCCTTATGCGTAAAAGTTATAAGTTCGCGTAACCTTTCTTCTTAGCGTAGGCCAAAGCTCTTATGTATAGCGAGGTCTAGGTTCTGCGTAAGCATATGCTTGGCGTAAAAACCTTACAGCGTATCAATTCCCTCGCATAACTTCCACGGTTATGCGTAATATTCTATAGATTCTCCTTAGGCGTGAAAACTAGGGTTTTGACCGATTGACTTTTTCCGTGAGTTATTCCGGCCGATATTCAAGTCAATCTTCATAAAAACCCAGAAAAAGCATTCAAAGTGCTCCTTTTTGACCGGTTAGACCCACAGATATGACCCGATTGACCACAAGAACCTTTCAGTATTGGTCAAAAAAAATAAGTCACAAAATTGTTACAAAACTACGAATCTTGGGTGTGACGGATAAAAAGCGGACTATTGAAACATGAAATAAATCGATTGACTTTTATTTTTATTATTTTTTGACCATACATTGATACAAAGCATTTGAATAAACTTTTAACCTCAAAACATGGAAAAAAATTTCCGGCACAAAAGCGGTTAAAAGCAGTTTAAACAAACATTCGAAACCACACAAATCTATAAAAACAACAACCTGTCTCGTTATACCAATTTTAGGATCGATAAAACATAAGATTCATGTGGTTGGGGGGTCGGGAAGCTCAAAGAATAAGAAAGACATGGTTATTGTATTAGATAGAAAAGGGAAGATGTGTGTGTTTCTAGAGAGAAGAAGAAACCCACACACTTCTTTTACAAAATGTGAACTTTCTCCCTCTAGTTGGGACTAGGAGGTGTATTCTCATAGCAAAGCCTAACTTAGCACTATTGACTAAACTAGTCCATGTAAATGAGTAAAGAAGAAACTAATGCAATTCCGTAATGACTTCACTTTAAGCGAGGCTAACACAATCAAAAGGCATAGTATGCATAGAATGTAGAATTTTGTAAATAAATCATTTAAGTAAAATGAGCATGTATCTTCCCAAGCAGTTATAAAACAAGTAAAAGTAGGGGCTATGAAACTCGCCTTGGCAATGTGCAATATGAAGTCTAAAGGAATTTAAATCAAGGGTGATAGTGCATGGCTTGAGCCATGACCTAATTAATACGACAATTTAGTCTTTATGTTTAAGACTCGATAAAGTTTATCTAACTTTATAAATTTTAAATGTTTATGTTGTTGTTGTTGCTTGTGTGGCATTGGTTAAATTTAAAACATTTTACAAGGATTTGGATGGATCTCGGCTTATGAGGGTATGACATGGAAGGAAGTCTTGAAGAAGGAATTACGACTTTCGTCTAATGATGACCAAAGGACATCACTTGGAAGGGTATACGTAGAAAAGATATCAAGACGAACAAGACTTCAGTTTGATGATAACCGAATGACGATGTATGGAAATAATTACTTAAGATCTTAGAGATTAGTGGACTATGTAATCATTACTTTAAGGGTATATACTTAGCGTACATACTTGTACAAATATTTCTATGTATCACTTTTAGTGGATAACATAAGAGTATTTCAGAAATTTAAGTAATGGCCTTACTTAATACCTATGTATTTAGATAATTCTATGGTGCAAGTTATGAATAAATCTCCTCATTGGTGGTTATTATATAGAAATATAATAAGTTATATTGTTTATTATTAAAATATAACAAGTAAATTCTATTTTGACGAAAGTTGGATATGACCCATGTATACAAATAAACTGATAAGTTTATACATATTTTGGCAAAATAGGGTATGACCCGACTAGATGTCAAAATTTTATATAGAAAGGTAAATCGTTTTATTTTGTTCAAATAAGTTTTATAATCGAAAGAGGTTTTATTTAATCTAAATAATTAATTTACGAAATGTATATTAATTAAAAGTCATGTTACAATTTATATACGCATTAGTTCGATCTAAACCTATAGTTCAAAAGGTGTAAGAATGTCAAGTTCCCCCAATATGTCTCAAAAAGTTGTATATGTCCCCGACTAATAAGTATATCACAATATAAGTTTTCAAGTATTGTGGTTATAAATCGTAAAAACTAGTTTATTGAAAAATAGGTATAGACCGTGGTAATCCTTCTAGTTAATTGGTTGTCAAAGAAATTGTATAGTTGATGTCAAATAATGTGCTTTATATCCAGTTCTCATCAAGTGTAAGTATATGTCTATATATTTACAAGTTTACATATAGTTTACGAGTTGAGATAAATACTAGTTTTAATAAATCTCAATTTAAATTGTTACCCCGTGTTATTTATATTGATGTTAGTATGTCGATTTGCTTATAAAAATGTCGGCGTTGTGAGTTGGATTCGGGTAGCGACAAGTCGAGATGAGGCGAGAAGTATTCGAGTGTACTACGTATACCATAGCAGATGAACTCTTCTCGATGCGGGCCTCATGACCCGGTTGCTAATCCATCTCACACAACCTACTAAGAGCCTAAAATGAGATATGGGCTTGAAGCCCATGCACTACTTCTACCCAAAGTAGATTTAGAAGATTATTATTATTATTATTTTTGGGATATAGTTTCTGACGCGAAGACTTCAACTCAAACATATTCATAGACGTGTATCCTAGACTAGGAGACCAAACAAAACGAATATATGATCAACTCACGACCACCCTTGTGATCATGTAGCCGATAGCGAGTGGGGACCCTTTTCATGAGGTGTTGAGACAAGAAATATAAGCGGGCACACACTCATTGTGATGGCTCGTTAACTCAAAATTCAAAATAAGTCACGGCTCTCTTGGGTTTCAACCGCTTTGACACCATCACGATTGACTAGGAACCTGATTTAGTTGACTCATGCGTATTTGTAAAACCAAGAAGTGGCCAAAGTAGTAAAGCTAAACTAAAATATATCAATTAGCACAACTAGACTCCCATTCCTAGAAGTCTACTAGCAAACCAAAATAAGATTAATTACCATTTCAATGTATTTGGTATTTTTGACGGTAGGGTACAACTTGAGGTGGCCATAATTCTACACCCTTGGTGGGTCTTGATATGGGCGAGGCATAAACAACTCAAACCATCACCCTTTGTGGGTGTGGTTGAACCTAAATACTGGCGTCCATGAAACAACCCGAACCATTAATGGCATTAAGCCGAAAATGGTGACAAGCTTATAAGAAGGTTTCCAAAATAAGCCGTACAATTACTCTGTAATTTAGCCGAAAACTTAAGGCACGAAAGTTTTACATTTTCTGATTCTTTCCATTTTGTGGTTCTTGGCTGTCGGTATCAACAACAACAACATATATATATTCTTTCATTTTAACCCAAACAACACAAGATTAAATTACATAAACCTCAAATGATTTGACTATTACGAATTTAGATTAACAAGAAAAATGATGCTTACAACGAAATCAAGAAACAGGACGTATGGTTATGACCACCGAACACAAAGAGCCGATTGGATGAGATTCAGAATGAATTGGTTCAATTGACAACTCGGGATAGCTTTCTTACGCATCCAAGAATAAAAACCCTCTATCAATTTCCAAAAGCCCCTTGTTTTGAAGAAAATCTAATTTACATGAACCCTAATTTAAGTGGTGGTTTGTGAGATGTGACCAAAAATTTGTGAAACTCATGTCCTTTTATAATGGAACAAATAGAAATGTCTACCCTCACTTTCTGGGTCTCGACAGGGAGAGAGACTCCTTTTAGCTTCTATCTTTGTCCTCCATCTTCATCACAGTTGGCATGTGATTGTCTAGAAGTGTAGCCCATCCGAAAGTGGTATGGTGATAGAGAGGAGATTTGAGTTTGACTTTCACAAAGCAGGAGCAGTTACCATTATCATGTTTGTTCCTTGTGTTTTTGTCGACCAGAGAAAAAGGGAGAGTGAGAGACATATAGGTCGGCTTAGAAGATAGGAGTAGGAGTTTTATTTTTATTTTTATATCTCTTTTGTTTTATTATATTATACTGTATAACTTGTACTCCGTGTTTTGTCGAGTTTATTTGTAAACGTACCTTTCCGATACCCGAAAAATATAAAAGTTATATTTTTAGGAGCATTTTTGTAAGTGTAGTAATATATATTGTTATTATTACATATGATTTTGATTATAAATGTTTGCCGTTATTAATTGGTGTCGGTGTGCGTGCGGTCTGTGACTTTACGAATTCACGAGATAACTTCTCGTTTTCTTTCATAAATTATCCTTGAATGATAAAATATGTATATTTCACTTATTTCGTTATTTATTTTTAGTCTTACATACTCTCTTTGACTGCGGTGTGTGGAAATAACTAATGGATTGAGCTTATGTATGCTTAAATTTTAACGGGCGATGATAAATTTCACCTTTATTATCTGAGACACTTAGTGGACAAGTATCGTGTGTGCGGTGTCGGGTTTTTAAGGAAGCGAGATTACCTCTTGTTTTAAATCTAAATATTGACAGCGTCGATCGAAAATAACCGATTTAAATTTTACGATGTAATAAATATTATTATAATAATACGAAATTCTGAGTTGTTATAGTCTACCCACTTACGGAGATCGTCCGGATCTCGGATTCACGATTATCCAGATAAATTATGCGGAGCGAGTGATGGTATTTTGAACAAGTTTTGAATTTTCCTTAGGTTGTTTTAGGGTTTTTCTTTTGGGTATGGGTACCTAGGTGTTATAAAAGTAGCACATCCTCTGTCTGAGGAGCCATGATTTTCTGGGGTAGGTTCATTGAGTGAAAGTTGATGTTATGAGGTTTCACATATTTTGTTAGTGTGGGCACCTCTAATTTCTAGTAGTTTTATCCAAACGTACTCATTTCTGGTGTTTAATGGTTCTAAAGTATATAGGTTGATTCTAAAAGTTCGATATGGGTTTGTGTGTTTTCTTCTTTAAAGGGTGAAGAAACATTTGTTTTAAATTTTCTCTTTCGACTAAATGTTTATACAAGTTTGACTAAGGCTAGATTTCAAAATCGATAATGTGTAAAAATGACACATTTTCAAAAGATTGTAAAACCGGTTCTTAATTATGGGGGGTATAAGAAGGTCTTGTGAAACTTTTAGTGTTTCAACATTTTGTCTCGTTTTAATGAGGGATTTGGAAAGTATTATTGTTGGATTCTAAGGGGAATCCTTCAATTTGGAAACTATATTGTAGCAAGGATATGTAGCAGGATATAACATTTACCCATAGCTTCGAGTAAGGTTTAGTTGTCTAAGTTGGGTAGGGTTGGCGGTTTAATAGTTGATGAACCTCATGGTTATCTATGGTTTTAAGCGGAGGTGTAGGATACATCCTAAGGTCAGGCTTAGCTATCAAGGTGGACATTGATCATTTCTGTTTATGGGGTATTAACTTAAAACACATTTCGAGGAGATAAGTAACCAATAGAGTGGTTCTGGAATACCTTTCAAAGTATTAAGGGACACTTTATTTTGGTAAGGTATGAGTAGAATTGTAGTTTATTTTATGGTGAAATGGTAAAGTGGTAATTTGGTTTGTAGAATGATTCATGAAGTATTTTGATTATAATGGTTTGAGGGATAATCGGAAATAGTTTGTATGGCAACTCTTTTGTTTGTAGGAGAGTAACAAGTTAGGCACGTTTATTCTTAAAAAGTGGGTGGAGTTTTTAGGTATCAAATTTTCAATGAATTTTTTTTTTCAAGTTTTGTGGGATTATAGGTCATTTGTCGTGTCTTTCTAGATTTTGCTAGAGGTTTATTGTATTTTCTCATAGGTGCTATTGAAAGGTTGCTCCCAGAATGGTTTGATTTGTCCATGGAGTGTAAGGTGTGGGGTAGGGTGACTATAACATAACCCGATTGTGATATGGAATTATAAAGTTTATGATTAAGTAGTATGGCGTGATGAGGCGGCTTATGATTAAGTGGCCTTGGTGAGTAGCTTATGATAGGGTGATGCGGTGGTGGTTTATAACTAAGGAATGCGGTGGTAGCTTGTGATCGGGGAATGCCGGTGAGTGGTTTTGATTAAGGAATGCGGTGAGTGGTTTGTTTAAGGAATGCCGGTGAGTGGTTTGTTTAAGGAATCTTGGGTGAGTGGCTTATGTTTAAGGAATGCGGTGAGTGGTTTGTTTAAGGAATCTTGGGTGAGTGGCTTGTGATTAAGGATTATTGTGGCGTAATGTGTGGCTTTAGTGTAACCGTCAATGTGTGGTTTATTGAAATGTTACATGTTTATAAAAATTTTATCATTTCTCACTTGACATAAGGCTATTATAACTATCTAAGTCTTGCAAAATTCACCTCTGGAGTCGGACATAGGTGATCGGGCTATGTCCCATGTCCACGGTTGAATATGGGTGATGGGTCTATATTCACTTGAGGTTCAATAATTTTGAAATACTTAGCTTAATTCTGCTAGTAATATGTCACAATGCTTTTAAAGGTTGTCTTGAAGGTTAGAACAATTATTCTCTTTATGTGAGGGAAAAGTGTAGTCTTTGTGATACGTAAATATCGTATAGGAAATATAATTGTAACCTATAATGAAATTAGGTAAGCAGTGATAATACATGTATCTTATCAAGTATAAGTGAGGCATCAGCTCGGCAGGCAGGCACGTGTTGGTCATAGGGTTTAGTTTTTGTAAAACTGGTTATAGTCTAGGTTTTAAAAATTAGCCAGTTCTCTATAACGTAGGCTCTGATGCCAATCTGTAACACCCCCAAAAATGACTCAGCGGAAGCATACAAGTATTGGAATGCTACTAAATTGGTATCACAACATAAGCATAGAACAATTGGTTTTTCAAAAATAATCTTTTACTCATTCTTAAAAATAATGTTTACATTATTGATTAGTGGAAAATGGCCCATTATAAGCAATTGGTCTCAATACATAAATCGAGTCATCTATGACCATGCCATGCCTTTGCCTTGCGCCTCAAAGATAAGCTATCACCTCAAAACACGAAGACACATGCTAAAGGGGTCGACTTCTGTTGGTGAGTTCATAGGTTTATTTAAAGGGATTTCAATACAATGTTTCAAAATTTGGTTTTGATGATAATTCGTCTTGCATAATGTCATAAGTTTATGATTTCAATTCATAAAAGGATTTCATAAAGAGATTTCATTAGTGGACCATAAGTAGGGTATATGTACATTACAAGCGAATATAATGTCACATATTGAATCTATTACGCTAGCACTAAGTTCATACAACCGAAGCTACGACAGGTTTATGTATGCCTGAGAAGTCATACAAATAAGGAGCCATGGCGAGTGTTTATCAATACACTCGGTCCCGACATGCTATATGTTTCGCCTTGACCCATGCGGGGTCAACCCAAGGAAGTCACTCCCAATAGATCTATTTATAATATTCGCTTCCATCGAGGAATTGACGGTTCATGAAAAGGGCAATTTGGGATCTAAAGTCTTATGCTAAAATTGCGTAATATTCTAGGTCAAAGGTTTTGGTATGGTCCTTAAAGCATCTAGGTATGATGTATCTTAAAACATATCAATCAAAGACATAGTATGCATAGAATCTGAGATTTTTGTAAATAAATCATTTAAGTAAAAATGAGCATGTATCTTCCCACAAAACAGTTATAAAACAAGTAAAAGTAGGGGCTATGAAACTCGCCTTGACAATGTGCAATATGAAGTCTAAAGAGAATTTAAATCAAGGAGTGATAGTGCATGGCTTCTGACACGCAACCTAATTAATACGGAAATTTAGTCTTTATGTTTAAGACTCGATAAAGTTTATCTAACTTTATAAATTTTAAATGTTTATGTTGTTGTTGTTGCTTGTGTGGCATTGGTTATATTGAAAACATTTTAAAAGGATTTGGATGGATCTCGGCTTATGAGGGTATGACATGGTAGGAAGTCTTGAAGAAGGAATTACGACTTTGGTCTAATGATGACCAAAGGACATATCTTGGAAGGGTATACGTAGAAAAGATATCAAGACGAACAAGACTTCGGTTTGATGATAACCGAATGACGATGTATGAAAATAATTACATAAGATCTTAGAGATTAGTGGACTATGTAATCATTACTTTAAGGGTATATACTTAGCGTACATACTTGTACAAATATTTCTATGTATCACTTTTAGTGGATAACATAAGAGTATTTCAGAAATTTAAGTAATGGCCTTACTTAATGCCTATGTATTTAGATAATTTGATGGTGCAAGTTATGAATAAATCTCCTCATTGGTGGTTATTATATAGAAATATAATAAGTTATATTGGTTATTATAAAATATAACAAGTAAATTCTATTTTGACGAAAGTTGGATATGACCCATGTACACGAATAAACTGATAAGTTTATACATATTTTGGCAAAATAGGGTATAACTCGACTAGATGTCAAAATTTTATATAGAAAGGTAAATCGTTTTATTTTATTCAAATAAGTTTTATAATCGAAAGAGGTTTTATTTAATCTAAATAATTAATTTACGAAATGCATATTAATTAAAAGTCATGTTACAATTTATATACTCATTAGTTCGATCTAAACCTATAGTTCAAAAGGTGTAAGAATGTCAAGTTCCCCCAATATGTCTCAAAAAGTTGTATATGTCCCCGACTAATAAGTATATCACAATATAAGTTTTCAAGTATTGTGGTTATAAATCGTAAAAACTAGTTTATTGAAAAATAGGTATAACCCGTGGTAATCCTTCTAGTTAATTGGTTGTCAAAGAAATTGTATAGTTGATGTCAAATGAGCTTTATATCCAGTTCTCATCAAGTGTAAGTATATGTCTATATATTTACAAGTTTATGTATAGTTTACGAGTTGAGATAAATACTAGTTTTAATAAATCTCAATTTAAATTGTTACCCTGTGTATTTATATTGACATGAGTATGTCGATTTGCTTATAGAAAATGTCGCGTTGACAGGATTGGATTTGGGTCGCGACAAGTCGAGATGAGGCGAGAAGTATTCGAGTGTACTACGTGTACCATAGCAATTGTGAACTCTTCCGTCTTGGGCCTCGACCCGGTTTGCTAATCCATCTCACACAACCCACTAAGTGCCTAAAATGAGAGATGGCCTTGAAGCCCATGCACTACTTCTACCCAAAGTAGATTTAGAAGATTATTATTATTAATTTTGGGATATAGTTTCTGACGCGAAGACTTCAACTCAAACATATTCATAGACGTGTATGCTAGACTAGGAGACCAAACAAAACGAATGTATGATCAAGTCACACGACCACCCTTGTGATCATGTGTCGATAGCAGGTAGGTGACCCTTTTCATGGGGTGTTGAGACAAGAAATATAAACGGGCACACACACTCTTTGTGATGGCTCGTTAACTCAAAACTCCAAAATAAGTCACAACTCTCTTGGGTTGTCAACCCTTTGACACCATCACGATTGACTAGGAACTGATTTAGTCGACTAAATGCGTATTTGTAAAACCAAAAGTGACCAAGAGTAGTAAAGCTAAACTAAAAATATATCAATTAGCACAACTAGACTCCCATTCCTAGAAGTCTACTAGCAAACCAAAATAAGATTAATTACCATTTCAATGTGACAGGTAATTTACGATAGCCGGGTACAACCCGAGGTGGCCACTTAATTCTACACCCTTGGTGGGTCTTGATATGGGCCGAGGCATAAACAACTCAAACCATCACCCTTCGTGGGTGTGGTTGAACCTAGGTGCACGTCCGCGAAACAACCCAAACCAGTAATGGCATTAAGCCGAAAATGGTGACAAGCTTATAAGAAGGTTTCCAAAATAAGCCGTACTATTACTCTATAATTTAGCCGAAAACTTAAGACACGAAAGTTTACATTTTACGATTCTTTCTGTTTGTGGTTCTTGGTGCGGTATCAACAACAACAACATATATATATTCTTTCATTTTAACCCGAACAACACAAGATTAAATTACATAAACCTCGAATGATTTGACTATTACAATTTAGATTAACAAGAAAAATGATGCTTAGCGAAATCAAGAAAGCAGGACGTATAGTTATGACCACCGAACACAAGAGCCGATGGATGAGATTCAGAATGAATTGGTTCAATTGACAACTCGGGATAGCTTCCTTACGCATCCAAGAACAAAACCCCTCTATCAATTTCCAAAAGCCCCTTGTTTTGAAGAAACTCTAATTTACATGAACCCTAATTTAATGGAACAAATAGAAATCTCTACCCTCACTTTCTGGGTCTCTACAGGGAGAGAAACTCCTTTTAGCTTCTATCTTTGTCCTTCATCTTCATCACAGTTGGCATGTGATTGCCTAGAAGTGTAGCCCATCCGAAAGTGGTATGGTGATAGAGAGGAGATTTGAGTTTGACTTTCACAAAGCAGGAGCAGTTACCATTATCATGTTTGTTCCTGTATTTTTTCGCCGGAGAAAAAGGGAGAGAGAGACATATAGGTCGGCTTAGAAGATAGGAGTAGGAGTTTATTTTATTTTATATCTCTTTTGTTTTATTATATTATCTTTGTATAACTTGTACTCCGTGTTTTGTCGAGTTTATTTGTAGCGTACCTTTCGATACCGTAAAATATAAAAGTTATATTTTTAGGAGCATTTTGTAAGTGTAGTAATATATATTGTTATTATTACATATGATTTTGATTATAAATGTTTAGTTATTTAATTGGTGTGTATAAATGTCGTCTTGGTGCCGTGACTTTACGAATTCACGAGATAACTTCTCGTTTTCTTTCGTAAATTATCCTTGAATGATAAAATATGTATATTTCACTTATTTCATTATTTATTTTTAGTCTTACATGCTACTTATTGCGGTGTGTGGAAATAACTAATGGATTGAGCTTATGTATGCTTAAATTTTAACGGGCGATGATAAATTTCACCTTTATTATCTGGGACACTTAGTGGACAAGTATCATGTGTGCGGTTGTCGGGTTTTTAAGGAAGCGAGATTACCTCTTGTTTTAAATCTAAATCTCGACAAGCATCGAAAATAGCCGATTTAAATTTTCTAACGTAATAAATATTATTATAATAATCCGAAAATTTACGGGTTGTTATAGTCTACCCGCTTCACAGGATATCCGTCCGAATCTCGGTTACGTTATCGATAGGTGTCGGGAATGAGGTGATGGTATTTGGAACAAGTTTTGAAATTTCCCTAGGTTGTTTTAGGGTTTCCCTTTTGGGTATGGGTACCTAGGTGTTATACCAGTAGCACATCCTCTGTCTGAGGAGCCATGATTTTCTGGGGTAGGTTCATTGAGTGAAAGTTGATGTTATGAGGTTTCACTTATTTTGTTAGTGTGGGCACCTCTAATTTCTCGTAGTTTTATCAAAACGTATTCATTTCTGGTGTTTAATGGTTCTAAAGTATATAGGTTGATTCTTAAAGTTCGATATGGGTTTGTGTGTTTTCTTCTTTAAAGGGTGAAGAAACATTTGTTTTAAATTTTCTCTTTCGACTAAATGTTTATACAAGTTTGACCAAGGCTAGATTTCAAAATTGATAATGTGTAAAAATGACACATTTTCAAAAGATTGTAAATCCGGTTCTTAATTATGGGGGGTATAAGAAGGTCTTGCGAAACTTTTAGTGTTTCAACATTTTGTCTCGTTTTAATGAGGGATTTGGAAAGTATTATTGTTGGATTCTAAGGGGAATCCTTCAATTTGGAAACTATATTGTAGCAAGGATATGTAGCAGGATATAACATTTACCCATAGCTACGAGTAAGGTTTAGTTGTCTATGTTGGGTAGGGTTGGCGGTTTAATAGTTGATGAACCTCATGGTTATCTATGGTTTTAGGCAGAGGTGTAGGATACATCCTAAGGTCAGGCTTAGCTATCAAGGTGGACATTGATCATTTCTGTTTATGGGGTATTAACTTAAAACACATTTCGAGGAGATAAGTAACCAATAGAGTGGTTCTGGAATACCTTTCAAAGTATTAAGGGACACTTTCTTTTGGTAAGGTATGAGTAGAATTGTATTTTATTTTATGGTGAAATGGTAAAGTGGTAATTTGGTTTGTAGAATGATTCATGAAGTGATTTATGAAGTATTTTGATTATAATGGTTTTAGGGATAATCGGAAATAGTTTGTATGGCAACTCTTTTGTTTGTAGGAGAGTAACAAGTTAGGCACTGTTATTCTTAAAATGTGGGTGGAGTTTTTAGGTATCAAATTTTCAATGAATTTTTTTTTCAAGTTTTGTGGGATTATAGGTCATTTGTCGTGTCTTTCTAGATTTTACTAGAGGTTTATTGTATTTTCTCATAGGTGCTATTGAAAGGTTGCTCATAGAATGGTTTGATTTGTCCATGGAGTGTAAGGTGCGGTATTGTGACTATAACATTACCTATTGTGATATGGAATTATAAAGTTTATGATTAAGAAGTATTGGAAGGTTGCTCCTTATGGTTAAGTGATTTGTCCATGATAGGGTGATGCGGTGGAGGTTTATAACTAAGGAACCCGATGAGTAGCTTGTGATCGAATTATAAAGGTGAGTGGTTTTGATTAAGGAACGCCGATGAGTGGCTTATGTTTAAGGAATGCCGGTGAGTGGTTTGTTTAAGGAATGCCGGTGAGTGGCTTATGATTAAGGAATGCGGTGAGTGGTTTGTTTAAGGAATGCGGTGAGTGGCTTGTGATTAAGGATTAGTGTGGCCGCCAATGTGTGGCTTTAGTGTAACGCCAAACTGTGTGGTTTATTGAAATGTTACATGTTTATAAAAATTTTATCATTTTCTCACTTGACATAAGGCTATTATAACTATCCTAAGTGTTGCAAAATTCACCTCTGAGTCGGACATAAGTGATCAGGTTATGTCCCACTGTCCCTGGTTGAATATAGGTGATCAGTCTATATTCACCCGAGGTTCAATGAATTTTGAAATACTTAGCTTAGTTATGCTAGTAATATGTCACAATGCTTTTAAAGGTTGTCTTGAAGGGTTAGAACAATTATTCTCTTTATGTGAGGGAAAAGTGTAGTGCTGTGATACGTAAATATACGTATAGGGAAAATAATTGTAACCTATAATGAAATTAGGTGAGCAGTGATAATACATGTATCTTATCAAGTATAAGTGAGGCATCATTGAGGCATCACCGTAGCAAAGCGAGCGTGTCGGTCATAGGGTTTAGTTTTTGTAAAGTGGTTATAGTCTAAGTTTTAAAATTACCCAGTTCTCTATAACCTAGGCTCGATGCCAACACAACACCCCAAAATGCTCGTGAAGCATACAAGTATTGGGATGCTACTAAATTGGTATCACAACATAAGTATAAAACAATTGGGTTTTCATAAATAATCTTTTATTCATTCTTAAAAACAATGTTTACATTATTGATTAGTGCGAAAAATGGCCCATTATAAACAGGTGGTCTCAATACATAAATCAGAGTCATCTATGACCATGTAATGCCTTTGCCTTGCGCCTCCAAAGATAAGCTATCACCTCAAAACACGAAGATACATGCTAAAAGGGTCACCATTTGGTGAGTTCATAGGTTTATTTAAAAGGATTTCATTACAATTTTTCAAAATTTGGTTTTGATGATCATTAAATCTTGCATAATGTCATAAAGTTTATGATTTCAATTCATAAAAGGATTTCATAAAAGAGAATTCATTAGTGTACCATAAGTAGGGTATATGTACATTACAACGAATATAATGTCATATATTGAATCTATTACGCTAGCACTAAGTTCATACAACCGGTTACGATAGTTTATGTATGCACAAGGAAGTTATACAAATAATGAGCCCATGGCAGTGTTTATCCCAATACACTCGGTCCCGAGCATGCTATATGTTTCGTCTTGACCCAGCGGGTCAACCGAGCAGGAGTCACCCAATAGATCTATTTATAACATTCGCTTCCAGCGGTAAATTGACGGTTCATGAAAATGGCAATTTGGGATCTAAAGTCTTAGGCTAAGCTGCGTAATATTCTAGGTCAAAGGTTTTGATATGGTCCTTAAAGCGTCTAGGTATGATGTATCTTAAAACATATCAATCAAAGGGCATAGTATGCATAGAATGCAGAATTTTTGTAAATAAATCATTTAAGTAAAAATGAGCATGTATCTTCCCCCAAAATAGTTATAAAACAAGTAAAAGTAGGGGCTATGAAACTCGCCTTGGCAATGTGCAATATGAAGTCTAAAGGGAATTTAAATCAAGGAGTGATAGTGCATAGCTTCCGACACGCAACCTAATTAATACGGTAATTTAGTCTTTATGTTTAAGACTCGATAAAGTTTATCTAACTTTACAAATTTTAAATGTTTATGTTGTTGTTGTTGCTTGTGTGGCATTGGTTAAATTTAAAATATTTTACAATGATTTGGATGGATCTCGGCTTATGAGGGTATGACATGGAAGGAAGTCTTGAAGAAGAAATTACGACTTTGGTCTAATGATGACCAAAGGACATCACTTGGAAGGGTATACGTAGTAAAGATATCAAGACGAACAAGACTTCGGTTTGATGATAACCGAATGACGATGTATGGAAATAATTACATAAGATCTTAGAGATTAGTGGACTATGAAATCATTACTTTAAGGGTATATACTTAGCGTACATACTTGTACAAATATTTCTATGTATCACTTTTAGTGGATAACATAAGAGTATTTCAGAAATTTAAGTAATGACCTTACTTAATGCCTATGTATTTAGATAATTTGATGGTGCAAGTTATGAATAAATCTCCTCATTGGTGGTTATTATATCGAAATATAATAAGTTATATTGGATATTATAAAATATAACAAGTAAATTCTATTTTGACGAAAGTTGGATATGACCCATGTACACAAATAAACTGATAAGTTTATACATATTTTGGCGAAATAGGGTATGACTCGACTAGATGTCAAAATTTTATATAGAAAGGTAAATCGTTTTATTTTGTTCAAATAAGTTTTATAATCGAAAGAGGTTTTATTTAATCTATATAATTAATTTACGAAATGTATATTAATTAAAAGTCATGTTACAATTTATATACTCATTAGTTCGATTTAAACCTATAGTTCAAAAGGTGTAAGAATGTCAAGTTCCCCCAATATGTCCCAAAAGTTGTATATGTCCCCGACTAATAATTATATCACAATATAAGTTTTCAAGTATTGTGGTTATAAATCGTAAAAACTAGTTTATTGAAAAATAGGTATAACCCGTGGTAATCCTTCTAGTTAATTGGTTGTCAAAGAAATTGTATAGTTGATGTCAAATGAGCTTTATATCCGGTTCTCATCAAGTGTAAGTATATGTCTATATATTTACAAGTTTATGTATAGTTCTGAGTTGAGATAAATACTAGTTTTAATAAATCTCAATTTAAATTGTTACCAGTGTTATTTATGTTGGCGTGAGTATGTCGGTTGCTTATAGAAAATGTCGCGTTGGCGAGTTGGATTCGGTCGCGACAAGTCGAGATGGAGGCGAGAAGTATTCGAGTGTACTACGTGTGCCTTAGTGATGAACTCTTCTCGATCTTGGGGCCTCATGACCCGGTTGCTAATCCATCTCACACTGACCCACTAAGAGCCTAAAATGAGATATGGGCTTGAAGCCCATGCACTACTTCTACCCAAAGTAGATTTAGAAGATTATTATTATTATTTTTGGGATATAGTTTCTGACGCGAAGACTTCAACTCAAACATATTCATAGACGTGTATCCTAGACTAGGAGACCAAACAAAACGAATATATGATCAACTCACACGACCACCCTTGTGATCATGTGTCGATAGCAGGTAGGGGACCCTTTTCATGGGGTGTTGAGACAAGAAATATAAACGGGCACACACACTCTTTGTGATAGCTCGTTAACTCAAAACTCCAAAATAAGTCACAACTCTCTTGGGTTGTCAACCCTTTTGACACCATCACGATTGACTAGGAACCTAATTTAGTCGACTCATACGTATTTGTAAAACCAAGAAGTGACCAAGAGTAGTAAAAGTGAACTAAAAATATATCAATTAGCACAACTAGACTCCCGTTCCTAGAAGTCTACTAGCAAACTAAAATAAGATTAATTACCATTTCAATGTATTTGGTAATTTCACGATGGTCGGTACAACCAGGGTGGCCATAATTCTACACCTTGGTGGTCTTGATATGGGCGAGGCATAAACAACTCAAACCATCACCGCCATTGGGTGTGGTTGAACCTAAGTGCGCCATGCGAAACAACCCAAAACCAGTAATGGCATTAAGCGAAAATAGTGACAAGCTTATAAGAAGGTTTCCAAAATAAAGCCGTACTATTACTACGTAATTTAGCCGAAAACTTAAGGCGAAAGTTTTACATTTTCGATTCTTTCAGGTTTGTGGTTCTTGGCTGCGGTATCAACAACAACAACATATATATATTCTTTCATTTAACCCGAACAACACAAGATTAAATTACATAAACCTCAAATGATTTGACTATTACAATTTAGATTAACAAGAAAATGATGCTTACAGCGAAATCAAGAAAGCGGGGCGTATAGTTATGACCACCCGAACACAAAGAGCCAATTGGATGAGATTCAGAATGAATTAGTTCAATTGACAACTCGGGATAGCTTCCTTACGCATCCAAGAAAAAAACCCCTCTATCAATTTCCAAAAGCCCCTTGTTTTGAAGAAACTCTAATTTACATGAACCCTAATTTAATGGAACAAATAGAAATCTCTACCCTCACTTTCTGAGTCTCGACAGGGAGAGAGACTCCTTTTAGCTTCTATCTTTGTCCTCCATCTTCATCACAGTTGGCATGTGATTGCCTAGAAGTGTAGCCCATCCGAAAGTGGTATGGTGATAGAGAGGAGATTTGAGTTTGACTTTCATGGCGAGGAGGCGATTACCATTATCATGTTTGTTCCTGTGTATTTTTTTCGACGAGAGAAAAGGGAGAGAGAGAGACATATAGGTAAACTTAGAAGATAGGAGTAGGAGTTTTATTTTTATTTTATATCTCTTTTGTTTTATTATATTATCTTGTATAACTTGTGCCCGTGTTTTGTCGAGTTTATTTGTAAGCGTGCCTTTCGATGCCGAAAAATATAAAAGTTATATTTTAGGAGCATTTTGTAAGTGTAGTAATATATTGTTATTATTACATATGATTTTGATTATAAATGTTTGCTTAGTTATTTAATTGGTGTCGGTATGCGTGCGGGCCGTGACTTTCTCAATTCACGAGATAACTTCTCGTTTTCTTTCGTAAATTATCCTTGAATGATAAAATATGTATATTTCACTTATTTAGTTATTTATTTTAGTCTTACATACTCTTTGTGACTTGCGGTGTGTGGAAATAACTAATGGATTGAGCTTGTGTATGCTTAAATTTTAACGGGCGATGTTAAATTTCACCTTTATTATCTGAGACACTTAGTGGACAAGTATCGTGTGTGCGGTGTCGGGTTTTTAAGAAGCGAGATTACCTCTTGTTTTAAATCTAAATATTGACAAGCGTCGGAAGATAACCGATTTAAATTTTACGGCGTAATAAATATTATTATAATAATCCGGAATTTACGGGTTGTTATAGCCTACCCATTAGTGCGACCATCAAGTAGTAGTGGCGGAGCACATGGAGGAAGAGGAGGAGGAGGGCGGGGTTGAGCGCAGAGATCCCTTGGAGGTGAGCGCGAACTCATCGAGAAAGAAGCGCCCCGTCATCCATGTGGTGGAATCGTCTTCGGGTGACGTTGCATCGCCTCCCCCCTCGGCTGATACCGCTGGTACACAGTAAGTAATTTTATCTAAGTGTTGTACGCATCCCCTGTTTATGTGAGAAATAATTACTAATTCCTTTCCTTGTGTGCGAGGTTTGAGCGAGTCTGCGAAGTCGCCCCGGAGATAGTCTGTTGGCTCACGAGGTTTTCCGAGCCAAAAGTCGAAGTCTTGAGCCATTGGTGACTCGGGATCGTCGATGGATCAGTTGTTGAAGAGTTGGTGCGGGTGGCGCGCATCAAGCTTGGTGAAGAAGCTATAGGCCAGAACTACGGGAAGGCGGCCGGGTGCCAAAGGATCAAAAATTGCGTCCTTTGGAGGCATGATTGGCTAGTGTAAGGTTGAAGCGGAGGGCACGAGTTGTCGCCCAAGCTTCTTTGAAGAAAGATGGCGATGAGTCAAATAAGTCGGGGCGTGTTGCGTCATCGAGGTTATAAGGCTTCGTGTCTCTGGCTGAAGTATCTTGAGAAGAAGCGGGGAAGAGTTGGTCTCATGATTGGAAACTTTTGGTGCCAATGTGGGAAGTTCATTGAAGCCTTGAGGAGATCAAGTTGCGAAGCTCGATGCAGGTATGATGAGGAGTTATATCACAACTCCACATCTACTATCATTGTTGTTAGGATTTGGAAAATCTAGTAGTTAAAGTGTCGGTCACCTCAAGTATATGTAATCGTTAGAAAGCTCGTAGTCGTAGTTGTTGAATGTTAAGTAGTATTTAGATATGTAACACCGTGGAGGATGGACGGGTCTTTACCATTTGTATTCTGATCACTGACCCATCGGTGGTGTTTTATTGTAAGACTATAAATACTCTACCTCCAAGGTAGAGGTTGGAGCTCATAATAAGATTTTCTTTCTCACTAAAGTTCCCAAACCTCTAACTTTCTCTCTCTAAAACATCTTATCGCCTACCTTGTTAGTGATATGATGTGTATGTGAAATCAATATGTTACAAATGGTATCAAGAGCCATGGTTAGATCATCTCTTACACATATTTGGTTCTAGTGGTTTTAGATGGTTTTGAGTTTGAAAAGTTTAGTGGTTTTGCATCATTTGGTTCACTTCTTGTGTTAAAGTTTGAATTTTGGGTGTACTTTTGTGTTTAGGATCATTATATGTGCTTGGTTTTGATTTGGTAAGCTTGAATCACTGTGGTTGAGCTCGTTTTGGATTGAAAAGTGTGTTGTTAAAGTTTTTCTTGGTAGCGACTTGGCTCTCGGAGTGAATTTCTAGGTAGCGACTTGCTTCAGGAAAAGGTAGCGAGTTGTAGTGTGTTTTGGTAGCGACTTGGTCGTAGCGACTTGCCTATTGAGACAAGCCGACAAATAGTACATTTAGTGGATTCTCCACTACGGGTAGCGACTTGGTAAGGTAGCGACTTGCTTTCAATTTTGATAGCGACTTGTTCTTTAAGTTTCTTAGCGACTTAGTGGTAGCGATTTGGTCCTTAGCGAGTTGCTATTTAGCGACTTGACATCTTAGCGACTTGGTGCATAGCAACTTGCTGTCAAAGTTCATAGCGATTTGGAAACTTAGCAACTTGTCTTCAAATTACTTAGCAACTTGGTGCCTAGCGACTTGGTTCAAGGATTCTTAGCGACTTGGTTGATTTTTGTCTGTAATACGGTTTTCTCTTGATTTAGTAAAATCCCGTGAAAGAATCTATTTCCTGGTTTAATCTTTGAGTTATAAAATCATGTGTTATCTTTAAACATGTCTACCAGCGTACCTCTGATCATCTCCTTTTGTTGCGAGGATGTTCAGCGGTGGTTGAGATACTAGTCCACCCATGCTTGCAGAGCGACTCTCGACTCTTGGGCTCAAAGAATCAGATTGTCTTGTCTTGGAAAGGAAAATGGGGTCAACATTCTCAAATCGATTGATGAAGGACCTTATCGATTGAGACTACAAGAGACTTAATTGATACTGATGCGAGATGGAACAATGATCTATGGGGTGAGCGGACCAAAGACATATGATGAGCTTAATGATAAGGAGAAAAGAGATTCGATCTTGATATAAGGGCTTCTAACATCATACTTCAAGGTCTTCCAAAAGATATCTACAAGCTTATCAATCACAACACGAAGCTAAAGGCGGTGTGGGATAATGTCAAGATGTTCTACGGTTACGAATTAACTATGGAAGGCAGAATTACAACTCTATGATGAATTTGAGCACTTCAAGATGAAACCAGGATGAGAGTGTCTATGAGTATTACGTGAGATTCCACAAGATTGTTAATGACATGAGGACATCAGAATGACTATGCCAAACATTCAGCTAAACTCAAAGTTTGTGAACAATATGAATCCCGAATGGCATAAGTTTGTCACCTCTGTGAAGCTAACCAAAGGATTAAAGAATACAAACTATGAGCAACTCTATGCCTTCCTTCTTCAAAATGAGAGACATGCTATGTTTGAAAAAAGGATTCTTGATCAGTTCAAAACAAACCAGGGAGAGACAAGCTCATCAAATGATTCAACTGCCTTCTACTCAAACATTGGAATTACCACCAAAGCATCTCAAGTTATACCTATGGGTGATGGCAATCACAAACTTATTCCCGATCCAAGATTCAAACAAGCTGATGCAGATGCAGCCGTGGGACACTTCATTAATCAATTGGCCCTTATGGTTAAACAAAACTTGACTCTCAGTCCACATACCAACAGTCTTCACACTAACAATGAGATCATAACTGCGTCCAATCTTCACAATCATGCTCTAGTCAGAGATGGGAAAGTTATGGTGCAACCAGTTCAAGAAAGATAGTACGAATAAGGAAGAGGTGGAGTTGGTAGAGGATATGTGGCAAATCGAATAGGGAAGGAATGGAAATCGGGGACAAGCAAAGGCGATCAAGTGTTACAACTATGGTGGTGAGGACATATTGCAAGCGCACATCGCCAAAACGCCCTAAGAATCTGAGTACTTGGGGATAAGATGTTGCTTGTTCAAGCTCGGGATAATGAGGCGACTTTGGATGAAGAAGAATTGTTGTTTCTTCTTTGAGAAATGCAAAGACATATGATCACGGATGTGGATGAGCGCCAATTCGGAGATAGGCCACAATCATCGAATGCCTTTCAAGTCGGCGATTGTGATGCATCGACTCGACATTGATGATGAACCTCTTGCAAACCATTTTCATGGCTAGCATTTCTCCAATGGTCCCTCTAAAGTCTCTTCATCACCACAACAAGCTGGTCCATCCAAAGACAAAATCATCTCGAGGAATTAAAACTATCGATGATCTTGATGTGCAAAGATGCATGACAAAGTACAATCAAGCTGAAACTATTGAGTCGGATATTGAAAATATGGGTAATATCAATGTTTTCCCATATGATCAATATGTGAAACAAAGTGAAAGTGAGATTGTACCAAGTATCATCTTCTGCGATCAACGATGACTATGTTTATGATGAATACTTGCATGTGCCCGATGATTACATTATCTCGAACTTAGTGCCTATAAAGAGCGAGTTGCCATTTATGAACAACGTGCTAAGTTTGAGTTAACTACTCGTGGCGGAGTTGGATAACCAAATCGTGCAATTATTAGAAAAAGTAATTTTAGAGAAGAAGTGTTAAAACAAGAGTTAAACTCCTTACAAGAAAAGCTTTCTAAAACTACTAAGCAAAAACAAGAACTTTAAGAAAAGTTAAAGTGCTTAGCGAGAATTTCATGCTAAGGAATCAAAACTTTTGAATGAGTTTTCCAATATAAAACTTTGAAGAAAAAGCTTGAAAATAAGTTGTATGTACAAGGAATACCATTCGAATCGCTTTCACATGGTCACTAAGCATAGAGTTTTGAGCGATAAGCATAGTGTTCCCATCGTAGATAAACTGACCACGAGTGCGATAAGTTAGCAAAGGCGGCTCAAAATGTAATCTATGATGGCAATGATTCTTAAACCTGAGCAGACACCTAGTTGCGTTGAGTGCAGGAAGGCAGAAATTTAGATGATGCATCTAGGGAGAAAATGAATAAGCTAGAAGATCACAGATGTAAAAAGAATAACATAACGATCAAACCCCATGATTACAAGAAGAAAAGCTGGATTTCCTTAAACAAGTTTAAGCCTCAACGTTGTTAACACACGAACAAGTGTTCGCAAAAGGACTTAGATAAGCAAAAAGTGAGAATCTTGTTGTTACAAACCCTCCCCTTAGGAAAATACTGCATGCATGTGTATCCTCCAAATACACCAATGCATTTAGTTCAAGAACTATTGCCACTAAGAGCAAGACCTTAATCATTCAATATGTTATTTTCAACTATTTGTCGATTTTGAGAAAACTTGTGAAAAGGATCACACCAGCTGGGATAAGCCCGAAGGGAAAGGGTTTGAACAAACAAAAGAATGCTATTTAAGCGAGGTCATGCCCTTCTTTAAACAACTAAAAGATCATTTGAGAGTCTTAAAAGGAGTTGATTCGGATATTAAAGGAATGGAAAAGGAATTTGATGCAATGATTGTAGAGGTTAGTGACTATGGCGAGCATTAAAATATAATGAAATTGAGAGGAAGAACTTTCATACCTTAAATGAGAATCGATTTACGATTGTATTTCTCAAGATGTGTTCTATCTGCCACCAAGCTGTTCTATTCTGCTTCTCAATTTCATGAATTATCTGTTGATTTGAAAGTCTCCATGATCGTGTCATTGAGCTTGAAATCAAAAGCAGCTAAACTAAGTGAGAAAATTGAGCAGGATGATCATGATAATCGGTAAAACATTTTTCTAAACTAGAAGTTGAACATTTGAGTTACAACTAAAATATCAACATCTCAAAGAAAATGTTAAAACCTCGCACATCAAGATATCCTCGGATGTTCGAGTTTGATGCGGTTTTGAAATAAACAAGCGTGATGAACATATTCAAGCTCTTTGTAACATGATCGAGAAAGTTGAAAGCCCAAATTTCTCAATTAAAGGGTAAAATGAACAATGTATGGCTCCCAAATGCCTCCCTTTAGATTCTCGAATTCTCAAAATTTGCATCTTCAAAACTTGGTTAATGCTTTACAATAGGAAAATGAGAGTTTTCTAGAAGAAAATGAAAAGGTTAAACGTCTTTTCAATGAGTTATTTGAGTCGATAAAAGTCACTCGTAACAACAATAATGAAAAATAACTTCGTTGCAAAAGGAAATTGAGAATCGAAGAGTCGGTAAAAGGAAAATGCCAATGACAAATGGAAGAATGGTGTTTCAAAGGTGCATGTCTATAATAAATATGCTTTATCTTGTGAAATATGTTCCTCCTCATCTTAGGAATAACAAACTTCTTATTCAAACATATTTCTCATACCTTAAGGAATGACCTAGAATGTCTCCAGTGAGATTGTAGAAGAGGATAAGTAAGAGAAACCACTTGATAATGCAATTGGTCATGCATGCTTATATGCCAAACGATCTCAAGAACTTCTAGAATGCTTAATTACAATATGCCCTAAAACCTTAGGTGAGCAAGTCAATCCTTGATACCTTGTTCTATGCCTAGTGCCAAGTATACAACTCATTGAATGCCCAATGTTATGAATGTGAACTCTAGTAGGCCTTGATGTAGTTCGGATCGACACATCTAAACAAGAAATGCAAAAGTAGCAAAACCAACTAATGTTCCGTTCCTCTACGAGTAATGTCGGTGACATTAAAGCGGCGGTCAAAGTCTCAAGGCAATACAAGGAATGATAGGACCTTGCAAGCTAAGAATGTGCATTGGAAAAGTAGAAGATCACCTAGGAACACTATGTTTGAGTTGAATAAAGCGAATCATGTTGATTACGGTATTAGCTATAAAGCGTCTTGTAATTAATTCGAATTACTACGCTTGCAAAACATATAATGAATGCTTGATTTACGGTACTAATCATGAATGTGTTGTGAATGGGTTGTCTAATGCTATCAATTGCCAGTTAAAATTGTTATGCTAAAAATCATGCAAAAGAAGGCTAAAAGGCAGCGAAAGAAAGTTAGAAAATAATGAAACCACAGGGAAGAACATTTAGTAAGATAGGTTATCAATGGATACCTTTTGGCCATAAGGTCAATCGGTTCGCCCTCGATACGCTAAGACAATGCCCTTAGAAAATGGATGCCTCTTGGTAGAACTATTCCCTAAGAAGTGAACATACTTTGAATAGGTCAAATAGTGATACTAGCACTACATCTATTACGATTATTCCATTGCTTATATTTACGATATGGGTGTTCCAATCTTTGTTGCTAACCAAGTGGAACCCATTCTTGCATGAGGATCCCAATTATCCGATTATCCATTCTTATGCATGTTCAAGCTGCGGATCGTTCAAATGGATTACGTGGTACTTGGACTCATTTGTTCCAAGCATATAAGCTGGAGACTGGTCGCGGCTCATGAACTTTGTGAGTAAATTCATCGGGAGTGTTAGATTCAGGAACAACCATTTTGGAGCAATTATGGGTTATGGTGATTATGTAGTTGGAAAAGTGTAATCTTCAGGGTATATTATGTGGAAGGACTTGGTCATAATTTGTTCTCTGTTGGTCAATTATGTGATTCCGATCTAGAGGTGGCCTTTAGAAAACATACTTGCTTCGTAAGAGAACTTGATGGTGTGGAACTATTAAGAGGTACTCGTGGTTCTAATCTATACACCATCTCTATCGAAGACATGATGAAGTCTTCTCAATCGCTTGCTATCAAAGGCTACAAAAACAAAGTCATGGTTATGGCATCGTGGTCACAATCACTTGAACTTGGCACCATTAATAACCTTTCGAGAAAGGATCTTGTCGAGAGCTTACCCAGGTTAAAATATGAAAAGATCATCTTTGTTAGACTTGCCAATTGGGTAAAAGCAAATATGCCCACAAACCAAAGCCCACAAATTGATAATGGAAGTTCTTCTTACCCTTCATATGGATGCATGCGGACCAATGAGAGTGCAAGCGATAAATGGGAAGAAATACATTCTAGTAGTTGTTGATGACTACTCTCGATTTACTTGGGTAAAGTTTTTAAGGACAAAGGATGAAACTCCGGATGTCATTATCAAACTAATCAAGCGACTTGAGTTCGACTCAACAATACAATCGAAATTGTTCGAGCAGACAATAGCAGAGTTTGTCAACAAAGACTTAATTGAGTTTATGAAAGTGTTGGAATCGGTCATCAAAGAAGCATTCCACGAACTCCTCAACGAGCGGTGTAGTTGAAAGGCGAAATTGAACTCTTGTGGAAGCCATAAGTACAATGCTAATTTATTCGAAGGTTAATGTTTCTATGGGTGAAGCCATTGTCCTTTGCTTGCTACACCCAAAATGTTCCTTATACACACTTCTCATGGAAAAACTCCATATGAACTTGTTCATAAATGAAAACCTAATCTCTCCTACCTTCGTGTGTTTGGTGCTTTGTGCTATCAAGAATGGCCGGTCAAGACTTAGGTAAATTAAGAGCAAAAGCGGATATTGGAGTTTTTGTTGGTTATACACCAAACAAGAAGGTTACCTAATCTACAACAAGAGAACCGAAATATCATGAAACAATTCACGTTACGTTCGATGGTGACCGGTCAAATGGCTCTGGACAATCGATTACGGACCCGCACTTCAAAACCGTTCCATTGGTTCATCCCTTGTACCAAATTGTCCGCAACTCCATATGTACCTCCATCCGAAGATGATTTAAAGAAATTGTTTGATCCAATGTTTGATAAACACTATGAACAAGTCTTGATGAAATGTCAATTCCATCAATGAGTGCTCTATCCTGTGAATGAAGTCAACCCTTCAATCTCAATATCATTAAGTCAAAGGCGCTGCTGCAGTCACTCTATCTCATCAACAAATCATCAATCATCTAATGTACATCATGGAATTGTTTGGCATCAATGATGAAGTTAATCCTTTGCTACTCACGAAGATGCTCCATTTGAAAATATATTTGCTCTGAATCATCATACGAACCATCTTCATCGGAGACATCGACTCTGCTACTTGAGTTCCACAACAACAACCACATGAACACCTTAGAAAATAGACACATGATCACCATTGGATAACATCATTGAAACCCTCTCATCTAGTATCCACGCGAAACAACTTGCAACCCGATGCCTTATGGTGCTTCTTCAACTCCATACTCTCTAAAATTCGAGACAAAAGACATTAAAACATCCATGAATGAAAGGCTGCTGGTTCAATGCCATGCAAGAAGAAATTCATGAGTTTGATCGACTTGATGTATGGGAATTAGTACTGCTCCAGTTGTGCTATGATCATTGCTCTAAAATGGATCTTCAAAGTGAAACTTGATGAGCATGGTGATGTCTTAAAGAACAAGGCTCGATTGGTTGCAAAGGATACCGTCAAGAGGAGGTATTGACTTTGAAGAATCATTTGCTCCTGTTGCTCGTGTCGAGGCAACGAGAATCTTCTTGGCTAATGATGCAAGTAAGAACATGGTAGTCTATCAAATGGATGTAAAGGCGGCGTTTCTTAATGGAGATCTTGAATAAGTCGTATCGTCGACCAACAGAAGGCCGTGAATCGAGCATCCTACTCATGTCTATCGTTTGAAGAAGGCTCTTTACGGTTTAAAGCAAGCTCAAGGGCATGGTATGATCGCTATCAAAGTTTCTTCTATCCTTTGGATTTAGCAAAGGGCGGTTGATCGACATTGTTCACCGAAGTCGAGCAAACATTTAATTCACGTTCAATTTATGTTGATGATATTATTTTTGCCTCGGCCGACCCCGATGAAATGATCGTTTTCAAATGAAATGGGTTCCAAATTTCAAATGTCAATGATGGGACAAATGTCATTCTTCTTGGGATTACAAATTTCACAAAGTCCGGAGGCATTTTATAAATCAATCTAAATATGCAAATGAGATTTTAAAGAAATTTGAATTTGTACATGTGACCTTTATTGAAACTCCCATGATTGAGCGTACTAAAATTGGATGAGGACCACTCGGGGATCATGGTAGATCAAGCGAAATATCGTAGCATGATTGGATCACGATGTACCTCGCGGCTAGCGAACCAGACATCTTGTTATTGTGTGCATGTGTGCATGTGTGCTGAATGTCGGGCTAAGCCTACTAAAAGCACCTGAAGCGGTTATCGGGTCTTTCGGTATCTCAGGAACCATCAATATGGGACTATGGTACTGAAGGACACCGGTATGTCACTAACGACCTATCGGATCTTGATCATGCATGATGTCAAGATACACGTCGAAGTCGTCGGGAGGTGCTCGATTTTTGGTGATAAACTTGGTGGTCTTCAAAAAGCAAATAGTACTTCTATTTCCTCTGAGGAGCTGAATACATAGCCATGTCATCTTGTTGTCCTCAAATCCTTTGGAAGAGATCCCAATTGTCGACTATGGCTTTGAATTCAACAAAATTCCTACATCTTGTGATAATAAAAGTGCTATTGCTCTCTCATGCAACAACGTTCAACATTTGTGAAGTCAGAATACCAGTTAGCAGACATCTTCACCAAAGCTCTTCCAAGAGAATGTTTTGAGTTTATTCTTCCACAGCTTGGCTTGAAAAGCCTTCAACCAGAAACACTCAAACGTCTTCAGGAGGAAGAAGAGGAGTAAAGGTATTTCTTCATCATCATTTGTATATATCTATTCAAAAAGCAAAATATAAAAATATAAAACTTTCAAAAATCCATAAAAATTTGAAAATATCGAAAAAAAAAAAATTCAAAAATACTGTCTTTTTGTCATGTTTTTCTTCCTCGATTCGATAATATCTATGGTCTTTGTGTTGTCATTCAAAGAATGACACGGGACTTTAGATGTTGTTCGAATGTTAAAAAAATCAAAAATATTTTGGGAGAAAGTAAAAATGGTTTATTGTCATTTCAGTGATAACCGCTTTTCAAAGAAAAACGAGCCATGCTTTATCTCATGTTTCAAACCTAATGCTCGATTCTAAAACAAATATACATCATTAACAAGACAAATGTTTATTTTCAAATATTTTCCTTAATGATTCCTCGAAAATATTTGCAATCTTTTGAAAACTCGGTAGTTTGAAAACACTTGAAATCTATTTTGAAAATCAAAGAACTTATCAAGTGGCAAAATCTCAATCCATCAATCAACAACTTTCGTCATTGATTGAGGGAGAATGATTTTCAATTAAAACAAAGTGTTATTTTCAAACAATTTGCACTTAAATGAGCAAAGTCTACTCAAAATGTTTTACAATATTTTACACAATTGGTTCAAGACCTTGGTTAGTATTATGTTTTCAAAAATAATTATGCATGTTTAATCAATGGAGTTTAAAGTCTCAATAACCGATCGTTATCGGTTAAAACACTTTCATAATCTAGTCACAATTCTCCTTAAAAGCTTTAAAATCAATTTAAATCTCTGAGATCACAAGTCTCAAATGATTTGATAATTGTGATCGAGGAGAATTTGATTTAAATTGGATCTAAGCGATAATTTGATAAATGGTTTCATATGTGTTTAGCATGTTTTCCTCCCGCATGTGACAAACGATTTCAAATTTTCCATGCATGTTGAGGGGAGCATCTATTTTAAACCTCAAATTATTGAAGCGTGGTGAATTGTCTCTAAGTCGGGTTCCTCTAATATGTGCAAAACTCTTCAAAATTTGAGGCACATATTGAGGGGGCAAACTTGTGAAAACCTCATCCTTCCTCAAAATGTTTTATCTACTCAAATTGATTGGGAAGTGATGATGATCATTTTAGAAAATGTTAATCAAAGATTGGACCTTTCATTCTTAATCTAACGATTTCAAAGATCTCTTGCCTTCATGTGCTAAACAAATTACGAATTTTTATGCATATCTTGAGGAGCATTTCTAAAATTATCAAAACAATTAAGATACAAAATGCTTTGATTCTATATCACAAGTATCTTGATTGATTTTCAAATGGTTTCAAGCTGGTTTCAAGCGAATATCTACACCAAAAGACCGACCAACTCTACTTTATGCATGGTGATATAAGGGTGATAAGGTTAGGTTGAGTTTCCATGATCCGCGAGCAGGAGGGATCACCGAGGACAATCCACTAGATAGTGTAGAAGTCCTTAGGTATGATGAAAAAAGGAAAAGTGAGATATGGGAAGAGTCGGATGAGGCCGAGCTAGTCTGGAATAAACCCAACAAGGTTCTAGTTATGAAGTCTCTGTAAGCTTGAAGAGATGAAGAATGAAAAGAATTAAATGTGAAAAGGGTGAAAAATAGCCCTCCATTTATTCAACCTTAGAGGCGAAACGGGTTCAATTCATATACTCGGTGGTTACCATGGTAACATCGGTGTTGAAGACAATTCATCATGGACCTAGTGACGCTTGCACTTCAACTTTCCAATCCTCAAGTTCCTCTTAAAGGTCTTGTTTCATTCTCAGGGAACCTACATAATCTATCGACTCTATTAGAGATTGTTGATATTGAAGAAGGAGACCCTCTCCTAGTCTCGACATAGGAACCAAATAGGCACAATTGAGTCTAGAGCCACGAGATCATCAATAAATCTCATTAGGACACTTTCAATGAAGACTCTCTGTTTCACAATGTGGAAAGAGATAAAATCCTATGGGTCCTACGCATTATCCTTGTGGTATTGCGAGAACATCGAGTGATATGCAAACATATTCACAATGAAGATGGAAAGCCTACGGAGCCAACATCAAACAAGCTCTGGTAGGTGGCATGTGAGATCTATCCAATCGATCAACCATGTGACAAGCGAGCGAAACAATGGGCGATTCAATCTTTTGAATCAATCACAGTTCATGTTATGGATTGACGGATACCTTTGAAAAACCGGTCGTTGTGCTTAAAACTCTTTTCCTTAGCACATCGAATGTGTACTTATTCTCAAAATAAAAGGTGTTTATGATTGATAATTGATTTTCATTAAAACCTTCGTTGTATTGCAAAACAAATTCTATTGAGCAATACACGATTGTTTTCAAATCTCTTTTCATCAATCGGTGAATCTCATTTCGCTAGTTCACTTACTCCGTGTTGTCTTCTTTGAGATGTACGGTTTGAGAGCAACTAGGCATTGAAACCACATCAAGGAAATTCTTGAATTATACGATCATCAGGCGGTACTTGTCTTGATCAGCGAGGCAAGTGGGCCGTGTACCTCAATTCAATGAAGTGATCAAAGACACTTCGTATGCTATTATTAAGCATTGTCTTATCACGGTACACCCGACATTTACGGTGATCGAATGGGCGGTCAATCCATAGCCACATGCTCACACAACACATTCATATCTAAAGAAATCATGATTAGTGCATCAATGACTGCGATATTTTCAATCCATGTACGCTACTGCTGCCAATATCATGAATCAATGAAAGCTTCCACTACTACGATGAAGAAATCATGATCCGAATGTGAGCATGTCGATCAAATGTCACAACATCACATAATACCAACACCAAAATGGATGAGTCGAGATTGATGTGGCTAATGATCTCAATCGGCTCAAAACTCGATATCACGTAGATCGGTTAAAGACCTCACTCGGATTATCCAAACATGAAAGATGAAGAATCAAAGACTACGAGCTACAGAACAAAGAACATGAACAAGAATTCAAGAACTATCTTAAAGAAATATCTGTTTATATTCTATGTAATTTAATGTGTGTTTGAGGTGACCTCCCTTAGGGGGAGATTGTTAGGATTTGGAAAATCCAGTAGTTAAAGTGTCGGTCACCTCAAGTATATGTAATCGTTAGAAAGCTCGTAGTCGTAGTTATTTAATGTTAAGTAGTATTTAGATATGTAACACCGTGGAGGACGGACGGGTCTTTACCCACTGTATGCCTTATCCACATCCCGTCAGGTGGCGTTTTATCGTAAGACTATAAATACTCTCTACCTCCCAAGGTAGAGAGTTGGAGCTCATAATAAGATTTTTCTTTCTCTTACTAAAGTTCCCAAACCTCTAACTTTCTCTCTCTAAAACATCTTATACGCCTACCTTGTTAGTGATATGATGTGTATGTGAAATCCAATATGTTACACTGAGCGCAGGTGGCTTATTGGTCATGGTCTGCGACTTGCTGCCCTCAGCACCTTGGAGTCGCAAGAAGTAGTGAACGCTTTTGGGGGAGTAGTTTAGAGCGCGTTGGCACGGGGTAAGGCAGAGGCTGTTGAGGAGCTTCAAGAGGCTAATTTATTGAAGGTACCTGCTGATAAGGTGCCTGGTTACAATGCGCATTCATATGATGATCTGGTGGCTGCTATAGAGAAGATGAAGTCATTGGAGCTTCCCATGATTTCTCGAGTTAGGCGTGACGGGACTATCTATAGGGGTCATTATGGAGGGTGACCTTAGCTCGGCATTGTCTTTGAAAATCGGAAGTGCAGCCGGACCATTTTGAAACCCGATGAATCTCAACTCAAGTGCTGTGTTTTCTCGCCCCAGGATATCTTGAACCCTTCGCTCTGGCGAAGGAAGTGCCACTAAAGCAAGTGTTGGGCGCATGCTACAAGACTTTCAAAAGGAAGGATTAAAGGTAAAGCCATTTTGTGCGGTGTCTGTGACCCATCTCCCAGATCGACGGATACGGTTAGCGTTACCGGTATCTCACCAAGACTCGACCTATTGAAGAAGTTTAACGAGATTGGGGATCTTGCAAGGCGTGTGGGGCTTCATCTCTTAGACGTTCTAGGAGTATGTAGATAGGAACTTATTTGTAAGCATCATTTTGTAAGAACGCATGGTATTTAATAAAATTCTCCTTTTGTTGAATGCGTGTTGGTATTATTGCTGACTTGTAATGTTTGTACTTAGTTATTCGTCTTCGGCGTAAAAAGCGTACTTGTTGTCTAAGAATCAAACTATTACATAGCGCGAATAAAATAGGAAATTCATAGTCATGTATGAAAATCACGATGTACTTAAAACATAATTTCTAAGTAGTTGTATCATAGTCGTATGGTGTGATATACAACGTATTGTAAATATCATATCAAGGAGTCAAGTGTCTTGATTCCTAATTTGTTAAACGCATAGTATGCATAGTTGCGCACCCGTCATGGGATGCGCGCGAACTTATTCCAACTTCTTGAGAATAAGGTGTTTAACAAGGATCGTGATCCACTGTTGATGGGTTTGCAACCCTCTTACTCAACGAGTTATTTAGTAGGTTTACTCATCCTTTTACCATCGTGGGTTTATTAAATGCATGCACGCCATGTAGGCAAAATATAAGAAATGTTAAGACATAAAGTATATAGAAATAACAAATTGGAATGTGTCACGGAATTAGCTTGAAACCGCAACATTTTATTAAGACTTGCAAATTTTTGTGAAAGAAAATAAATAAGATATTGCCTAAGTAAAACAAGATAAATACACGGATAATTATTGGACACTTTACTAAAGTGCGGGAATGTCCGTGTGTTGGGCCGTAGCCATTCCTAGAGATAACGTCGTTTAAGATTGCAAATGTTCCATGTGCGTGGTAGTTCACGACCATCCATGTCTCGTAGCTTGTACGCGCCTGTTCCTAATGCTTCAGTAACCTCATAGGGTCCTTCCCACTTTGGTCCAAGTTTGCCTGTGTCTTCTGCGTGGCTAGCATCATTGGCGCGGTATACAAAGTCACCTGGTCTGAATGAAACACTTCGCACTTTAGCATCGTAGTATCCCTTCATCTTTGACTTCGATCTTGCTTCACATATAACTGCGCGCTCGCGTCTTTCTTCCAACAGGTCTAAGTCGATACGCCTCTCGTCGTCATTGGTTGCGACATTGACTTCAGTAGTGCGAATAGTTGGCATCCCAATTTCGGCTGGTATAACGGCCTCTGTCCCGTAGACTAGAGAAAAGGGGGTGTCTCCCGTGCTAGTTTTGATGGAAGTGCGGTGCGCCTACAGAACATGCGATAATTCCTCCACCCACCTTCCTTTGTGCCTGTCTAGACGTGCCTTAATTCCTTCACCCGAGACTTGATTTGCACGCTCTACTAAGCCCGTTGGTTTGTGGATGTTTAACCGACGCCTGAAGTCTTTGCGTGATATTCAACTTCTCGCACCGAGTCCTTGAAGGGTTGTCACAAAATTGTTTTCCGTTGTCCGAGATGATTTCCCTAGGTAGTCCGAAGCGGCATACAATATTTCCCAAACAAAGCGTTTGACACGATTTCCGATGAATTGTTACAACCGCTTTGCTTGATCCATTTGGTGAAGTAGTCTATGGCCACTATGAGAAACTTCAATCCTCCATTGCAGCGGGAAGGGACCGCAATGTCGATACCCCACTTGTAGAATGGCCATGGCGCAGATGATGGCGTTAACTCTGTTATGGTTGGCGCGAACAGGTCTATGAACACGCAATCGCCGCATTTTCTTATTAATTCTCGCGCGTCACGGTGCATGGTGGGCCAATAGTATCCTGACCGTAAGGCGCGCGCCACCACGGATCGTGGTCCTGAATGCATGTTGCATGAGCCGGCATGGATTTCCCTGAGTACATAATTTGCTTGTAGGGGGCCGACGCAGCGGAGCCATGGCTGCATAAATGAGCGTCGATATAGCATACCGTCTCGAAGTTCAAACCTCTGTGATGTGCGCCGTATTCTTCGGGCTTCCTTCTGTTCCTGGGACAATACGCCCTTGTTTATGAATTCTATTATTGGTGTCATCCATGTAGGACCTTCCTCCTCTATTACCGTGGATATTTTCATCTCCGAGATGGATTTGCTCTTCAACGTTTCCACCAACACTTGTTTTGACGGTGTGCAAAGCTTGTGGATGCAATCTTGCTTAGTGCATCCGCCTTTCGATTTTCCTCTAGGAAACCGCTGATGGTAAACTGTCAAAGCCTTGGATTAGTGACTTGGTCTTGTCGAGGTATTGGATCATATTTTCTCTTTAGCCACGTACTCGCCCAACACATGGTTGGCTACTAGCGAGGAATCCACATTTGTTTCGGGTTGCGTACACCCATTCGGTGCAATGCGTAGTCCGCGATTAGGGCTTCATACTACCTTCATTGTTTATCATTGTGAATTCAAAATGCGGTCGACGTGAATTCCATTCCTTCCGGACTTGTGAGGATGAGGCTGCTCTGACCCATCCACGCATGAAGATCCATCCGTGAACAAGATCCATGGATCTTGTAGTTCCTTCTTGCTTGGTGCGGGTGCATCATCGGTGTCCGGTTTTCGATGAGGAAATCGCTAGTATCGCGCCTTTTACTTTGCAGTGAGTGGTGCAGGGAAATGTTGTGCTCGCCTAGCAACAACTCCACTCGTAGTCGTCTTGATACGTCGGGTTTGGAGATGATTTGCTTGATTGGTTGATCCGTGATCATCGCTATTCGGTGCGCTGGAAATACTGCGCGCGACCGCTTGGCGGCGAACACTAAAGCCGGACCAACTTCTCCGTTACTGTAATTAATCTCCGTTTTCTTGAGCGATTTGCTTACAAAATACAGTGTGTTTGTCTTGAATCCTATCCGTCGTGACACCATACCGACCGCTCCGTGTCGCCGATAAGTACATAATTAATTCTTCTCCGGCTGGGGTGCGACTAATGTGGGAGCTCGCGGTGTTGTTTAAGCGTGTAAAGGCTTCTTACGCCTCCATAGTCCGCAAAAATATCCCTTTTATACACTTCTTGAGTGTTTTGAAGAGAGTAGTGATTTGTCACGACTGGACAGAATCTATTTAGACCAACCGGCTTTACATTGAGAGATTGGACTTCCTTGGTCTTGATGAAGGAAGTTCGATGACAACCTTAGTTTTCTCTGAACACGGTTTGATGCCATTAGGTTCTATTAGGTATCCGAGAAACATGCCTTCTGTAGCGCCAAAAGTGCATTTTTTAGGATTTAGCTTCATGTTGATCTCTTTGAGTGTCTTAAACATTTCCTCAATGTCGCGCACCAGTTCATCCTCGGTATGGCTTTTTATGACCAGGTCATCAACGTAAACCTCTAGGTTGCGGCCCACCTATTTTTCGAATGCATTATCTACTAACCGATAGGTAGCGCTGCGTTCTTCAAGCCAAAGGGCATTTTGGTTAAAGATGACGCTTGGCTTGTATGAAAGGCCGTTTCTCCTCATCTTCTTTAGCCATCCGGATTTGATGGTATCCTTTGTATCGTCTAGGAAGCATTTAAGTGGGTATCCACACAAAGACTCTACCTTCCAATCTATCTCGGTGAGTGGGTACGATCTTGTGGACATGCCTTGTTAAGATCCTGAAGTCCACGACATCCGCTGACCACCGCCGCTTTTCTTCACCATTCTTGGATTAGAAAGCCAATCGTGGTAGTAGACTTCTCGCATGATACCGCCTCCACAAGTTTGTGTACCGCCGCTAATTGCTGCGCGCGCTAGAGCTTGGCCGCTTCTTACAGCGTGTTGGTGAGTATCCTTGTCGGATTCTCGACTTGTGTTCGTGATCGAGCGTGGTACTCTAGTTATGTGCTTTGGTTCCCATGCGAAGATATCCAGTTCTTTTGCGAGTGCGACACTACCGCTTGCCATTATCCGACGGCTGAACTTCCGATTGATACTTCTTGTTCGGTAATCGTGGTGAATTGCAACTTTCGGGTTTGGAACTTTGGTTGCTACTGCTCGGAATGGGTGCCGTCTCACATGTAATCGTGTTACATTCTCTATGTGGTGCAGGTGGCGTTGAGAGGTGACAATACCACCTTCCACTAGGAATTTGAGCATCCCATGTCTTGTAGATGGTACAACGCGCATGGCTGATATCCCTGGTCTTCGATAATGCCATTGTATGGCAAAGGGATTTGATCACCATAAAATTCATCCAGTTGCGGGTGTTCTTTATTACCCACATTGACTAGTAGGCGATTTGCCCCATAGGCCATATCTTTTCTCCTGTAAAACCGGTCGGTATTTGTCATGGACCGGGCTTAACTGATCACAGATCTCAGTCGCAATCGCTTGAAACCGTGTTCAGTACATTATGTGCGCATATGCTCCTCCATCAACATACATGCGGTGGATATCGTGACCCCCTGCATTAATTTCAATGGTGAGCGGCTCTACCACTGCGTTGTCCGCAGTCAAGGTAGGGAAAGAGATTTCACTCCCACGGGAAAATTTCTGGCTGACCTTCTACCTAGTTACTCGCTGCCATGATTGTATCATGTAGATGGTGTCAGCCTTATCTTTGGGTGCTTCTTTATTGTTCCCAGTCTTCTGCCTATCTTTCCCTTCCTTGATGTTCTTGACCAAATGGCCCAATCTGCCCTCTTTCATTAGTTTATCAATGAGTTGGCGCAGTTGGACACATTCATTGGTGGTGTGGCCCTACGTCCGTGATAGTCACGGTATCCACCCCTACACGCCGATCCTCCGGGGTGCGCATTGGTGGGGTCTTGGGAAGTTCGCGCCTTCAACATGAATATCTTCTTTGGAGTTTTGGTCAGCCGGGTATACCTATCCTTATCCCGTCCGCTCCCCTGACTGTGGTAGTTCTTGTTACGGTTGTTACTCCGGTCAGTGGATTGTCTCCCAGGTTGTTCCTATGACCGATAGTTCGAGTAACCTTTCTTGCTATCCGTCGCGGCAGCTTCCCCTTGGATGAAGGACCTTATGCATTTCATAAGTTCATCAAAGGTTTGGGGGATCTTGTCGTTCAACCTTTTGATGAGTTATGGGTTATTGATCCCATTCATGAACCACGAGATTTTCAAAGACGCCGGGCATGCCTTAACACAGTATGCACTCATCTTTGAAGCGCACCACAAGCACTTGTAGATTACCCTCGCATTTGTTTGACCTAGCGAGTTCGACGGGGTTTTAGTGCACTTTTCGCTTGAGTGAAGTTTAGGCGAACGCCTTTCTCAACTCTTCAAAGCCATCAATGCTTCTGCGTGGAAGCTTACTGAACCAGTTCCGCGCGTTTCCCACTAGTGTAGAATTGAACATGTGGCACCACACAGGTTGTGGCCAATTTTCAATGGTGGCGGCTGATTCAAAAATTTTTAGGTGATCATCAGGATCACCTGTTCCATCTTAGGTTTTTACATTAGCGGGCATGTGCCTTCTCTTGTCTTCTGAGAAGTTACTGATATGTCGAGTGAACGCATCCACCTTTTGGCGGCACCATGGAAGGGGCATGTCTTCCTCCTCCTGGTCACGATATTTCTTCCTGGACTTCCAGTGTCCTGTTTCGCTATCCTCGTTTGATAGGACCCTTTTACCAATCCATTTCACACAATATGACTAGAAAGATGAAGAAAAGATGTGGTGACTTGAATGAAGATATGTGTTTTTTAGAGAGACAAAGAGTAGAAGATGAAACACTATTTCATAAAGAAAACACACACAAAACACATTCAAAATGGGACAGAATGTTGGAAATCAGATGGGATAGAATGTTGGGAATAGAGCAGTGGGTAATCAAAATGGGAATGTTGAAGCTCCAGTAGTTGGGAATTATGGAAATATGAATCAGGGTAATCAGGTTACGTGTTATAACTGTCAAGGAGTGGGTCACATGGCAAGGAATTGTCCTACCAAGCCGAATAAGAAGGATTTTGCGTATCTTAAAGTCTTGTTAGCACAAAAGGTAGAATCGGGAATGCAGTTGAATCTTGAGGAACATGACTTTATGGCTATTATGGATGATTTGGAAGGCGAGAGGACATCAAAGCAAATCGCATCTTCATGGCAAATCTTGAGGAGACTAAGCACGACACCGACTCGACGCATCTCCGCCTATGACGCCAATAGAGTATCTAAGGTACCAATCATTGATCCATGCCATAACAATGTCATATGTGATGTGTTTACTCATGACGAACAGATTCGTGACGCCAAAGACCTACTTATGATACATACCGACAATCCGAGTTGTAGCAATACTAACTCAAACTCGGATGTGGATCCTAGTGGAGGCGTGTGGCACAAAATCTCGAGACCGATGAGGAAACACGTGCTTATTTTGAATCATTAATCAATAATTGTGGCATTGAAATTGAGAAAGTTAGAACGGTCAATCGCGAAGTTAAGGCCGCGAATGCTAAATTGACCGGCGAGCTTGAGAGTTACAAGGAGTTTGCAAAAGCTTTTGAATTTCACAAAAACAAAGAGTCAGAATTAGAAATTGGTTATCGAGATTCTGTTTTAAGAGAAAAAGAATTGCAAATCAAGTATAACACACTAGATGTGAATTTGAACTTGAAAATAAAATCTTTAAAAAAGGAAATTTCTGATCTAAATGACCAACTTTCTAAACAAAAAACAATGTTTTCTGATCTTGAAAAAGAGAAGAAACAGTTGATTACTGATTTTTCAAAACGAGAAGATTCTCTTCTTGATGAAATTCTTGATAAAGATGAAAAAATCAAAAAATTGGAAAATTTGCTTGTTACAACGGGTCATTCAACTAAATCAACTAATATCTTTGATTAATCAAACAAATCCAGTATTTTCATACAACACAAAAATGGCTCTCGGTAACTCACCTCCTTGTTTCCTCAAGAAAGCTCGGAAAAGAATGAATGTGTTGAATAATGGAAAAGCTTTGCATGAACCCATAATTGTTCGTGATTCTCTTGAAACGTTAGAACTATCGATGAGAGTAGATCAAAAATGAAACAAAAGAATGCAGATCTAAAACCAATTGATTATAAGAAATGGAACAAAATTAATGGAATTACTTTTGTTAATCAAAAAGAAAAATCAAAGTTTTCCATCACACCAAGTGTTTCAAACAAAGTGTCATCACCAGTTTCAAAACCAGTTTCCACTCCTGTAGTTGTCTCAAAATCACTTTCGAAAATCGAACAAATGTCTTCAACCATTCCTTTTAACACAAGTGATGCGAGAAGCATTTTAGATGATGTTAAAACTAAAATTGGGACACTTCAAGAGTCAGTTAAAACTAAAACCAACATTACTACTAATATCCGGTTTACTCGTCATGATGAGGAAGCGAAAAGTTTTTGAAACGAAGTTGCCCTCACCGAATGCCATCAACTCAAGGGTAATTCATTTTGAACAAGCATTTTGAAAGAAACAACTGACTTTGTCAAGGACCACAAATCCACAGTAAAGCAAGCTAATGACGATGTTGAACACATCAAAGTTTTGGAAAAACTAAATGATTCTCTCTTGAAGATGTTATGACTACCGATATCATGTCTATTATTTTACAAACATATTCTCGTTGAAGATCATGAAAGAATGCGACCGAGACCTCCGCAATTGTTTCAAAATATGAAAAGCTCTTGAAAAACTTGAAAAGGAAAACGTGTCCTATTTTAAACAAACTTGATCGAAAACCGAGGAATGCAAGTATGACAAACTTTCATATGAGCGTGCCTACAAGGACATGCAAGAGCAAAATGATCTTTTGATGGCTCACCGATGCGGACTAAAAGGAAAGGCGGTGGATACTAAGATTGCAAAACCATTGGCGAGGAGAAGGAAAATGTTCCAAAACAAAGTTTTCAAACCAAAATGTCTATTTCTATGCCTCCGTAAGTCAATAAGAAAAAGATTTGTCAAAACCAAATACTCCACCGCCTTGCAAAAGCAAAATGAAAAGATTGTTGAAAAAGGAAAAGCGATTCTTTGAAACACCAAAAGTGATTACACAGCATTTCTATTAATAGTACGGAATGTGACCAAAATCCAGATTAAAGAATCATCGGTTTAACGACATGGTCAACAATCACTATCTAGAAGAAGCTAGGAAAAAGGCATGACTCGAAAAGACGGAATTTTAGGTGCAACATCTAGGTGATGAATTCTACAAGATTTCAAGACAACGCTAGTAGTAGTAAACCATTACCTAGGAACTCTCTACAAAAGCCTAGGGATTGGCTTGCATCTAAGAGTAGTTCATGCAAAAGAAAATGCTATGCCCTTAGAAAAGCAAGACTAGGAATTCTAAGTCTTTTTGAACAAGAATCAATTTCAAAAGATTGTAGGACAGAGTTAAAGCTCTTGTTTTAAACAAGAATATTGAATTTATCGTACTACATGTAAAAATGTGTCTTTTCGCCTAATCATGATGCATGTGTCTCACAATATCTCAAGAAAGATAATTCTCGTGCCAAGGCACAATCCACTAAGAAACCAAATGGAAACAATCCCGTTGATAAAAAGACAAACAAACAGACACCTAATAGGACGATCTCTTGGGGACGTAGTTTTTCTAAAATGAGTCTTCAGCGCATCGATAAGAAAACAACTCCTAGATCTCACCTTAGGTGGATTCCCCACCGCAAAGTTTTCAACAAAATAGGTCTTAGATGGATTCCCACGGAAAGATTTTTGATACTTGCACCAACAGATAATAGTGACAATCATTCGGATAAGGAAGTCGATCCACTACAACCGTTGATAGTGATCACCCTCACCGTGAGGAATCATGTACTTCTAACATCGTTATTTGTGAAAATTCATCTTCTGTGGATGCAGGTACTTGTAAAAGTGTTAAAGGTTCATATACCCCGTGTGGTAAAGAAGAATTTTATGTCAATTTCGCATGTGGAAACCCTTTTCTTGTTCCACTCTTAACTCCACTTTTACTTGTCCCAACTTAATTTTCTTTCTTCAAATCTTCTTTGTAAATATCTTTTGAAAAAACAAAATACAAAATTTGAAAACCAACAAAAGCAAAATACAAAAATAGAAAACTTTCAAAAATACAAAAACAATATAAAATAAAAATCCAAAAATATTCTTCTCACGACATGTCTCTCGTATAATCGATATTCTGTACGTCTCTAGAAATGTCGTTCAACAATGATACGGGCATGTACAGATGCTTGAGCGAGAGTTCTTTAAATGTTTTCCAAAACATGCCGTTTCTCAAAATTTTCTCAAAAAAAAAATGGCTTTCAGATACTTGATGACGAAACCCGGACTTCAAATTAACGGCTGGACACATCGAGTTCGGGACCAGGCTTCAAAGAAAGGAAAGTGCTTAACCCAATCAAAGGTTTTAAATATTTTTCAAGCACTATTCCTAAAAACAAAATGGCTTCTGATTACTTGATGTAACCCGATCTTTAAAGAAAGGAAAGTGCTACGCAAAATCGATTTTCATAAATATCGAGCACTTATCCTAAAACAAATGAAGATTTTTCTCTAAATATCTTCAAAAGATTTTCAAAATCTTCTTTTCATCTTACGTACCATTAATTGAAATTTTCAAAAGATTTTCAAAATCTCTCACATTTGGTACCAAGATAACTCCTCTAAACCCTTAATTGATTCTAAATTTTACGTATGAAAATATGCTTTCATTAAGGGGAGTATAAAACCATAATTGTTCCAAAATTCATGCTAAATCAGTTTCTCTCCAAATGCTTTTCGAAAAACATATCTTTTAATCATTTTGTTTCAAAAACATCGTGGATATGCTATTTTGGGGGAGGAGACGTGATTAAAATGTGATCAAAAAGTTTAATGTTCGTTGTTTGAATCTCAAAAGAGCTCGACTCAGTTGATACCAATGAATTGACGAGGAATCATGTACCATCTCGAGAAACTTTCTATGACTTGACCAGGACGGATAATAATTTCAAGCTAGTTCTATAGTGATGTAAATGTGTCTCGAATCGGTCTTGTTCATTTAAAGTCGATCAATTCAAAAGTGCGAACTCTACCCCTATGTGCATTTCATCAAAACTTATAAGCACATGTGAAGGAGGAGTGTTTATGAAAATATAAAACTCTCGAATGTTTCAAACATGTTTTCTATCATAAACACTCTCAGAGATTTTCAAGAAAAATGGTTTTATGTCAACAATAGACGGTCATGGAGTTATAAGGTGACTAAGGATAGGAAATTAGTCTATGATCCGCCAGAGCCGGAGGATCTACCCAAGGACATCACCTATAGTTAGTATTAGAAGTCCTTAGGAATGATTGAAAAAGGAGTAATGTGAGAAAGGAGAAAGAAGGGTTGAAGAATTAAAAGAAATGTATTGAAAGGGTGAAAAGAAATAGCCCTCCATAATCAACCTTAGGCGTAAACCGGGTTCAATTCATCTCACTTGGTTGTCACTAGATGACACTAGTATTGAAGACAAAGACGTCATGGACCCGATGGACGCACCGCACTAAACCTTCTAGCCACTCAATTCCTCTTAAAAGTTTGTTTCATTCTCACCGGAATCCTACATAATCTATCGACTTTCTCTTAGAGATTGTTGATATTGAAGAAGGAGACCCTCTCTAGTCTCCGGAAAACCAAAATGCACTAATTGAGTCTAGAGCCACGAGATTCATCAAAAGATCTCATAGGAACACATGACATGACATCGCGTGTTGTTCATCAATAAGAACACAAGTGATATATTCTAGAGTCCTACGCAGATCTTAGCAATATGCCGTAACATTTAAGAGAAGTTTCACAATTGTGATTCTTGATGATTGAATGGAAACTCCGCGTGGTCAACATCAAGCAGCCACGACAAGCAGTCACCGGTAACTCCCCGTGGATTACGCTTAGTGTGTCTCAAACGGTCTGCTTGTGGTGATGCTTCGGTGTACCTCAATGACTCATCTCGAGCTGTAGATGTACTTTAGTACATCGTGTTATCTCACTTGTGGGACTCCGGTTCGAGAATGGCCTTTGTGAGAATTAGAGTTGTGTTTCACACTATGTCGTTAACACTCGAAGTTCAAACTTGTAAGTGCGAAATCCGCTTATTACTAACTTGTTTTTATGTTTTCTTCTTATGGAAGCTCGGAGCGGATGGATCGTGCTGATTCTCTACATGCTCATACCAACAACACATGAAAGTTCTCATCAAAATCAAAGGCAACACAAAGTTTAAGATGATTCTTCATCAATGTCAAAGAATCTACAAAGTATAAAGACTCGAGAACTACATCATTGGTAACCAAAAGACAAATAGAAGTGTGAGCATGGTGGAGAAAGGTGTGGAGACACCTAACCGCGAAGTTGACAATGGCGGAACAACCACATTAATTGATCACAAAGCATGAAGGAACAAAGAATCAAGACTATTCTATATCTACACACAAAGTTCAAGCTCGAGAAAAGTAAAGACCTATTCAAGTGGAGCATCTTTTGAATGACCACCCCTTAGGGGGAGATTGTTAGACTTAATAATTTTTATTAGAAGTGATGGTCATTCACGTTTAAGAACTTTGTAACGTGTGTTAGATATCGTGATAGAATAGTCAACGGGCTCGTAGATTGGGCTAAGCTAATTGGTTAGAAGTTATGTTAAGCTAGCCTTATATCAATCCATGTCCAATCCAATCCAAACGAGCCCATGTCAAGCCCATTAGGGCATCATGTATTCCAACTATATAAACCCTCAAAGTCTCATTTGAGGGTGTGCTGAGTGTGTGTGTGTGTGTGTTTTCTTTGGAATATACAACATATTGTGTTTATCTTTATCCTCTCACATACGGTTTACATATCATTCAAGTCACCATCTTTCTCATCCTTATTTCTTTCATTTACGCATATGTTTATGTTTGGGTTTCATGAGTTCTACGCTTAACTGTGGTTAACATGGGTATTTCGTGATAAGATTGATATCGTAGTGGTCCTACATCGTTGTCCGAGGAATTACCAGAGGACGGATTTCCCCTTCTTCGGCGTTTGCGCCGACTGTCCTCAGAATCTGCACTTGAAGGGCTTTCACTTGGGGAGTACCGTCGTCCAGTCATCCCGGACCTGCGGCTACCAAGTCCGGCGTAGACATTGGTACGCCGTTCATCCTCTTCGCTTTCTTCCAGATGTTGCGAGTTAGCTATCTCATCATTCTCAACTCTCCTCCCAATTCTGTTAAACACTGAGGGTCGGCGGCTATCCCTTCCTCGCTTCTCTTTCTGATGACGCGGCGGATATATCTCGTATTCCGTATCGAAATTAAGTCGGGCGTGCAGGCTTCGACTCGACCTCTTTTTTGCTTCCTCTTGCATGAGAGCGGCCAAGGTTTCGTAATTTTGAGATACGAAATCTCCGGTGCTAGTTCGGTGCGACCCTCTAAAGTAAGTGGTGTCTGCTTCTACCACCGGGCCCTTGTTTACATCAGTGCATCCGGTGCCTTGAGAGGTCGATTTAACACCGATTGGATGGGAGTGGTAAAAGGGGCGCGATGGATCTTGTCTTGGTGGTGGTCAGTAGTGGCACAGGTTGTCCCGGCGTTGTTCCACCGTAGGAAGGCCGTGTCCGGGCACGATCCTTGGTTTTTAGCGACACCGGTTGTTCCGTAAGCGCTAGAAACCGATCCGCTTGCGACTTCTTTCCTGTAGGGTCTGTTTGCAATCGCTGATTTCCGTGCTTCGTCATTCTAGTTCTTAGTTTTTAGTGATGGTCCCACGAATGGCGCCACTTGTTGATACAAAAGTTGGGCGTTCCTTTGTTTGAGCTCCGATTCTCGTACCAATTGAATATTTCTGCTTGAGACATGCGCACTAAGTAAACAGAAAACACCGTTAGGCTTATCGTGAGATTGTCTCCCACGATTATCCTCCGGTGTGAGAGTAAGTAATCGGTTTTAGGGTTAATAGGAGAGTTAGGGTTTTAGATCATACCTTTAATGAGGGATGGGATTCCCCTTATATACACACAAAATCCTTGTTGGTTTCGTGTTCCCCAACCTTCGGCGCATCCCGCCTAAGTTGGTTGGTAAACAATTATCTCCAAAGTTAGAAGATATACGATATCCTATTCCATAAATAACTTTGGGTTTGGGCCTTCGTGAGCCCAAACACTTATCATCTTAGCCCAGTTCGTGCTGGGCTCACTAATAGCGGTCCTTTATCTGGTTCGTGACCCCGAATGTAGACTATACGTCATCACCTACATGTAATTATGACTAGAACATGCCCCCGCATACTTAGACCTTAGATTGTTGTTTTCATATTATAGTGTATTGAATTCGGATTCAATCTTCTTTTTCTCTTCTCGAGTAACACTTAGTTGCTCCTCACAACGTTGGAATGCATTAGTTATATCCTGAACCTTCTTTTCATAAAAACTCACAATGGTGGAAACATGGATACTCGGACGTCTTACCGTGATCTGCTTCAATCCATGGGGTCACGTCATCGATATGGAAATGTCATAAACTGTTAGTCTATTAGTATTAGATTAGTATTAGTATTGGCCCATTGTATATTCGGCCCATTATATATCCTATATAATCTTGATGTACCAAACATTATTATTCATTGAATATACACAAATTTACATGGTATCAACCCTAACTGATCCACTCTCTGCTTCCGCAATTTTTTTATTCGGTTTGTATTATTGTTTCTCGACCTTGTGTGTTGTCGAGGTGTGTTTGATTGTTTGTCGACCAAGTGTGTTGTCGACCTTCCTTGTTTGGTTCTCAATTCATTAAACCCAATACTTGTTTCTTTTCTTTGTGCCTTGATCGACAAAATACAAAACTATAAAGTGTTTCTGTTTTGTCTTAGTTTTCGTCAACTGGATTCCCAATCAACAAAACCATAAAGTGCTTCTGTTTTGTCTCGATTCTCTACAAAACCATAAAGTGCTTTTGTTTCAAGATTACCCCAACGATTAAAATAATTTGTTCACCGATACTTTTTTTACCGATATTTTATTCCCAATCAACAAAATAATTTGTTTACCAACTATATGTTTTTCTGTTGACCAATCTTTTATATAATAAAACAATTACAACATTTCAGAGTGTTTGTGCAAAACCCTTCTCATTGAAAAAAAAATTAAACCAATATGAGAGCTTGATTTTGTCACGTAAGCAAAATCGGGCAACGTGATTAGCCGATTAAAAGTCAAAATTGAAACAATTTGGTCAACATTATTAAAATTTTCGTTTGTAACTTTTATGGAGAAAGTAAAAAGATATACACATGTACTTGTGAGCCATTTTTTCATAGTTTTGGGGCAAAAGTTAAAATTGAAGAAAACAATCGGATATCATCTCAAGATCCATAGACACATCCACCCAAAAAAAAAGCACAAAGAGAAAAGCACACGAAGCGACTACAAAAACCCTAATAAACATAGTTCAATATAATATGATTAATCCAAGTTATGAATCTCGGTTTATGAATTTAAGGTATGTACGTTAATCTCTGGCTCATTGATTTATGTATACCTTTAGATATATAACCACACAACCAATTTTGATAATGTGGCCCCTAAACAGATGTGAATTTTGTGCTAATTTTGTGCTCCTCCAACGGTTGAAAATATTGTACATGGTGATGAACATGGTATGAAGGTTAGGATTTGACTTGACGTACAATTGTTGTTGGTTTTGTTGTGTAGATCTTAACTTATACTATTACTGTATTAAATAAGTTCATGTTCGCATATATTAATTTGCAAAATGCATGCATGTTCAAATGCAAATGTACACATGTTAATTAAAGTTAACTCACATACGTCAAGTTCTTGCTTTCTCTAAAATTTGTAAAGATTAAGGTTTGTGTGTTGCCAGATTTACGGACTCTTATTTTGTTAGTCAACTATTTTGTGAAAAGCTTATGGTTTGGACATGTTATTAGAGTTATTGAGATTTGCTTTTAAAGTGTATGAAGATTAAGAGTATGTGTTATTGCGAGTGGTGCAATCCTTGAACATTGTGTCACTTTAAAAATGTGTATGGGGTGTTTTTTTATTGCTAATAATAACAGGTAAATGGATTATTGTTATGCGAATTAAGCTGTAGAAAAGTGCAGTAGGAAGATAAATAGCTTTTATAAGAAATTAGAAACTTCCCATATGAATCTAATGTGAAAATATTAAGGTTTTTTATGCCTAAAAAAGTTTTATGATAACTTTCGAAGTATTAACATTTGATTTCTAGGTATGCCAAGATGCATATGGAATGCGCAGAAGCAAAAGGTTTACATCCCTAGCGAGACAAGAACATAACCTTATCAAATAGCAAAAGGTAAAGGTATATTGTATAAGATGAACAATAAGTCCTAGAAAAAGATATCCAACCATTATTATGAAAAAGTTGAGTGCTTAATTCAGTGAAGAGACATAATATAGATGTATATGTCAAGTTTGATATTTGACTTTTGGTTTGGTATTTGACTTTACAATATAATGGGTAAAAGAATGAATGAACTTTAAATCAGGATTTTTGTTGTCAAAAATTTATGTGGTATGTTCTAATGCAAAGGTTTTTGTTTATGCAGTACAAATCACCTGGAATATGTTTAAATTCTAACTTTATCATATTTACTAAGTTTATATCGTGATTTTATATTGTGGGGATAATGGCAGTTGCTTTTCCAATATAAAGGGGCGAAGAAAGAAGAAACATTGGAATTTTTTTAGGTCATATCCAATAGATGGTCTTCTAAGACCCGTTATTGGTTAAAATGCTCAGAATTTTTTTTTGCTAATGTAGAAACAACGCGTGGAAAGTATCTTATTGGAAGGGATCGTGGGTTCATGAATAATTATCGATAGGTCGCGTAACCTATCGTGGTGGAATTAAGAGGAACTTTTAAAGGCGGTAAGTTCAAGGTGGCGATTTTTGGCGTCAGAAATACTAACAAATATGGCACCACGAGTTCGGGTATTGCTTAAACGTTTTTTTTTTTTTTTTTTTTTTTTTGTAAATCAGTTGGGGACACCAATGGTTCATCGTATATAAGACGGTAGGCTTGTGCTTTATCGATGACAAGATGACAACTTATAGTTTATATACATATGCCATTTTGACCCATTTGTTTATAAAAATATGGATTTAGTTTATCTACGACGAAGTTTGATTGAGGTTCTTACCGATCAAACACCATAGGAAACTATATGAATGATGAGGTATGGCATAAAAAAAGTAAGTCGTCATCTTCTTTTTATCATTACACATTAACTTAATATATTCGATGCATGGTATTAGAAGTTTTATTTTTGATAGCTTTAATTTACTCATAATATATAGGTGAAGAGTTAGGTGGGTAACACAACGGGCCAAAACACGTTTGGGATGTTTAAAAAAAAAGTTACAAGTCAAAACGTGTTGGATGGACGCGATAAAGAACATATTGCGGTTTACGTATTTAGCTCGAATACATGATTTTTAACCGATTTTATAAACTTAAAATACAATCCCAATAGGAATTATGTTTCATATAAAACATTAACTCAAAATAATTTAATTGTTTCGGCATGTACAAAAGAACAAAATTTTTTTTCACTTAAAAATTTATTAAAATAAAATAAGTTTCCTTTTTAATTTTTACTTAAATCAACATAGTAGTGAGTAGCGTGTTCTATTGTTTAATTTTGTATAATGTTTGCTAGAACTGCCAAGCACTTGAACATCATCTCCCGAATCCTATTGTAGGACCAACTTATTATCATATTCTGATTATTTATTACGTCTCCGTATCACATATTTTAATCTCAAAACGTGCATCTAAACACTCACATTATGTTTTGTTAGCACTGATACATATTTATAGTTCAGTAGTTGTAACTGTAGACTTATAGTGCACATGTGAACTGGTCAAAATTAGTGTATCTCGTTGAACTTTCTTAATATTGAAAAGAATAAGGAAACTTGCTATTATTAAAGCTCACTAACATGTATCATCATTAAAAGTGGAGATGCAATTCATAAAAACTAAGTCATGGAGAGTGAATTTAAATGTCTAAAAAGGGCATATTGTGATTATTAGTGAAGCAAAGAAGCCCTTTGAGATCAAGGGAGATCTACTCCTCAGATTGAAGAGGGAATTATATTCGTTGACAGATGAAGGAGAATGGTTGCTCATGAACCGATGTTCAGCCCTAGGTCTACTAAATTACAGGTTGGACAAATGGATGTGTAATTCGATAAACATGTATATGTAGTACTTATCCCATTTTGTTGTCGAGTTATAGTTCAGATTGTTGAATGTTTAAGAAATGCTAAGTAAAACGGCTATATTATTGGAAATATAAGAAATCCTGTAGCATGACACGAGATTTAACTCGCCTCATTTCGATTGTCAAAGAATGAGATGTACATTATATATAAAATAGAATACTTAGGTCTACTTTCTAATTATACTCCTTTCGCAAAACCTTTGTGTAATGTTATTTAATAGGACTTGAATCTCATAGTTTTTTCTATAGTCTGCAGAATCTCACAACGTCGCATAACATTATATAGCATGAGCTACATGATATGTTGGTTGATAATACATACTTTGAATCACCAATGGCTGTATGTCTTTTACTTATTCTTTGTGTTTAAGTTCTATTTGCATTAATTATCGTTGTTTATGTTTGTCATAAGAAGTTGGTCACTTGTCAAGTCCTTGAAAGAGCTCAAGTGCACATGAGGGTATCTAGAAACAATAAATAAAAAATAAGATTTCTTATTTTTTCAGCAAAAATAAAATCATTTATAACACATTTGTTTATATTTTTATCGATAATAATACATAACTATTTTTTTTAACGCACGGGTATTATACCTAGTATTTTATTCACCGATTAACATATTTGTTTCTCCACTTTGTTTAACATATTTGTTAGCACCACCGGTTGACATATTTGTTATCAGTTTCCCATCATGACTGGCACCAATTTAACAAACAATGAACTCGAAATCTTGCAAGGCCTCTTGGTCAACCTTGGGTATAATGGTTTGACTCCCACTGTGAACAATACCCCTCGTGTGCAACATAATATTACTTCTTGGTGACACAGTCTCACAATATTACTACTCCTATGGCCTTTATTCGAGTCCAAATTATGCTTCTATGTCGTGCCCACCGGTTTTGTTAATCCAACACAAGTCTCGTGTTATGCACTGTGTTCTTTTGGACCTCGGCTTATGCACTGTGCTCCACAACTAGTCCACGCAGTTCCATAAGGGGTCCAGTTTGGTATGCGAGGTCACTGGGGTCGGGGTTGAATGCACATGTGGTGCACCAGGAGTTCAAGGAATCATATGGCTACGCAAGGTCAATAAGGGGTCTTTCATTTACCGGTTCGCTTAGGTACGCAGTTCATCAAGGAGGCCAGGGGTCCAATTGGTCAAACTGGTCAACCAGTCCCTGGTCAACAAACTATTTTGCCACATGCTTTATCAAGAAGGACTCTACCGGATACTACTTCGGTGAATTGGAATATGGACACGGTGCATCCTCACATCTTAACGATAATGTCAATAATCTTAGTGATGTTTTAATTCGTGTATTTATTCATCATTCTTTGTTGGTGACGGCATTCTATTCCGCTACTAACTCGAACATAGTATTTTGCCACGCCTTTTCGCCCTCTTCATTTAAATAATGTTTTAATTACTCCTAATATCGTCAAAAATTTGATTTTCATTCGTCAATTTGTTTGTCATAATTATTGTACTGTTGAATTTGATCCCTTTGCTTTTTCTTGTTAAAGGGTAGAGGAAGCCTCAAAAAGCAAATGCCGAGCTGTAGGTCACGTGACTTTCATACTAGTGGTCTTTGCTCCGGTGTGATAGCACTGGAGATCTATACCGTCACACAACCTCTCCTATTCCTCAAGCCTATCTCACTAGTCAAGATATCGTGGCATCAATGACTTGGACATCCAGGAAGTGAAGTGCTACATCGTGTTATTTCCAATAATTCTATTTCGTGTAATAATGAGAAATCTCCCATGCTTTGTCATGCGTGTCAGCTTTCCAAACACGTGAAACTTCCATTTGTTAGTTCTTCTACTTTAGTTCAGTCTTCTTTTGACATTATTCACTCGAATTTGTGGACTTCCCTAATTCCGAATTTGTCTAGTTTTAGGTACCATGTTTTATTTTTAGATCATTATACACAGTTTGTTTGGGTTTTCCTTTAGTTAATAAATCTGATGTTTTTTCCAAATTTTTTGTTGTTTTGTAATTTTGTTAAAAGTCAATTTAAGAGTGAAATTTAGTCGTTTCCAGTGTGATCATGGTGGTGAATTTGATAACCACTCATTTCATAAATTATTTGCCGACAATGGGATTGAATTTAGATTTTCTTGTCCATGCACTTCCCAACAAAATGAAAAATCTGAAAGGATGATTCGCACCATTAATAATCTAATTCGGACTTTACTGTTTCAAGCTCATCTCCCTCCTAACTATTGGGTTGAAGCCCTCAACATGTCCGTTTACCTATTGAATATATTACCATCACGTACCATTGACAATGAAGTCCCATACACCCGCCTTACTGGCACTACACCAGCTTATTGTCTTTTACGTGTTTTTTGGTGTCTTTATTAAATTCATCTTGATGCTGACCACAAACTTGGAGCCCGTGCTACACCTTCCATCTTTTTGGGCCATGCTACTAATCATCGTGGCTACCGTTGTCTGGACCTCAACACCAATAAAATAATCATTTTTCGACATGTTACGTTTGATGAAACAGTTTTTCCGTTTGGTTCCACGATACCCATTGTCGGTCCCTTGTATGATTTTGGGACGACACCTCAAATTTAATCTCCAATATAGTCAAACAATCACCTACATCTACTACCGCTTCCCTCAACCTCAACCTAACCCTACCGCTCCTACTATCCACACTGATGAGCGCAATTCTCCTACACACGGTCCACCTTCCCCAACTACGCCTCATATTACCACCCCACTTCCCACACATGCCACTAACCCATCTAACCAACATCCCACCCCCCGTTTCCGTTTCCCAAGATCCACCAACTCCAACTGTTAATCCAAATCCAGTTTCGATTCATCCCATGGTCACACGTTCTCGTGTCGGGACTACTCATCCTAATCCTAAGTATGCTGGTTATGTGTCCACTGTTTCTCCTTCACCTAGGTCGTATAAGGATGCTCTTGATGATCCAAATTGGCGAAATACTATGTTTGATGAATATAATGCGCTTATTAAGAATAAAACTTGGATTTGTGTACCTCGTCCTACGGATGTCAATATTGTTAGGTGTATGTGATTATTTCGCTATAAGTATTTGGTGATGGCACTCTTAGTCAAGACAAGGCACGCCTTGTTGCCAATGGTAGCACACAGTGGAGGAGTAGATGTTGATGAGACATTTAGTCGGTTGTTAAGCCACCACCATTCGGATCGTTCTTAGTCTAGCTATTTCTCGACATTGGCACATTCATCGACTTGATGTCAAGAATGCATTTTGCATTGTAATTTGGTCAAACGGTTTATATGCATCACCACCTAGTTTTCGGATCCCGAGCATCCGAATTATGTTTGTTTATTACGATGTTCTCTTTATGGTCTTAAGCAAGCGCCTCGGCATGGTTTCGTGAGTTTGTCGCTTATATTCTTCTTGTTGGGTTTACTTGAGTCGGTGTGATTCTTCTTTATTTATTTACCGGCGTGGTGATGATATCGCTTTTCGCTACTATATGCGAATGATATTGTGCTTATCGCTTCCTCGATAGTTTATTATAGCGGATTATTGCTTCTTTGCATAAGGAGTTCTCTATATGATTTGGGTGCTCTTAATTATTTTTGGGTGTGTCGATTCTGGCGTGACTCTTACGGGATATTTTGTCACAGCGTAAGTATGCTATGGAGATTTTAGAGCGTGCACATATGGTTGGTTGTAACCTTCTCGGACTCCGCTGACGCCGAGTCTAAGTTGGGTGATGATGGTGATCCGGTTTCGATCCTAAGCTATATCGAGTCTTGCGGGTTCTCTTGATATCTCACTTTCACTAGACCCGATATTACTTATACTATGCATCGTGTTTGTCTATATATGCATGATCCTCGCGAGCCTCATTTATCGCTCTCAAGCGGATTTTACGGTATGTTCAGGGGACTTTGGCTTATGGTTTACAATTATTTTCTTCTACCTCGAGTCCTTGGTTGCTTATTCGGATGCTAATGGGTGATTGCCCTATCACTCGCCGGTCTACATCAAAGTTATTGTGTTTTTCTTGGCAACAACTTACTTTCATGGTCCTCTAAACTTCGTGAGACGATTTCTCGCCCAAAGCTAAGGCCGAGTATCGCGGTGTTGCCAATCTTGTTTCGAGACATGTTGGCTTGAATTTACTACGCGAGCTTCATACACCATTGTCATATGCTACTATTGTTTATTGTGATAATGTGAGTGTAGTGTACTTGTCTTCTAACCCTGCTCAACATCAGTATCAAGCATATTGAGATTGATATTCATTATGTTCGTGATTTGGTTACTCTTGGTCAAGTTCGAGTTCGCATGTTCCTTCTCGGTTTCAGATGTCGATATTTTACCAAGGGGTTACCTTCGCCTTGTTTTCGATTTTGTGACAGCTTGAGTGTTCGGTCTCCTCCTGCTCAAACTACGGGGGAGTGTTAGTCTATTAGTATTAGATTAGTATTAGTATTGGCCCATTGTATATTCGGTCCATTATATATCCTATATAATCTTGATGTACCAAACATTATTATTCATTGAATATACACAAACTTACACAAACGACCCTAAATCTGGTGGGAAAGAGGATGGATTAGTAGTGACCATCATCACGTCCCTCGTGATCCACTAGCTTGAGCGAAAGAATTTTCGCGTTTAGAACTTGGCTTGCGAACGCTCAGATCTACACAAGCAACATAACATAAAAGTTAAAATACATCTCCAGAAGAAAATATATGGAAAAAAAAAGTCACTACAACAAAAGATAGGACGGCGAGAAACTTTTGGCGATGACCAATGTGTCCTCGCCAAAAGTTACTAAAGGACAAAACTTTTATTGACCTGGAAGACGAAACACAGAAAAATTCAACGCAAACTTTTGGCGGAGACATGACCTCGCCAAAAGTTTTGAAAAGTTTGATCAAATTTTATTTCCCCTCGTTAGCTAATTGCTTCCGCCCTTTTCTTCCCACCAACCCTTTTGGGGAGGACATGTCCTCGCCAAAGAGTGTGGACCAAATTTTGACTAGTTCAATTTTTTGGCGAGAACATGTCCTTGCCGAAAAGGTTGGCGGGATTTTTTTTTATTTAACTAAAAATGCTTTCTACTATTTATAAACGATTTAAATAATCTAAAAATTATCTAAATTCTTTAAATATGAAACCCTTTTGCTTATCAAATGGCTCCATTGAACTGTGACTGGGTTTACTTTTCATGTGAGGAAGAAGGCAAGCATTTATTGGGGTAAAGAAAAGAAAAATTTGCTTCAAATCGCCTAAATGCATAATAAAATAAAGATTAACTGTATAGTTGGGTGCCCCTGTGCCTCAGTTGTAGCAAATCATGGCAATGGTGATAATTACCATGCTATTGCTAGCAGGGACGGATCTAGCTAGTAAGTGTGGAGGTAGGCGCCTCTCATGGCTAGCCGGAAAAGTTGATATTTTAGTATAATTTTTATTTAATTTTGACATTTTTTCGAAAGTGACTCTCATCAAAAATTCAAATTGTCCTCCACTCACATACTAAAATTTAACATTTAACTTTTTAAAGCCTTATAAATCCTTTATGTCTAAGTAAAAATATTCAATTTGCTTGGGGGGTGGGTAGGTGGGAATGACGTGCATGGTCCGTCACTGTATGCTAGGAGGCTGATGACGTGCGTGGAAATATACATATTTGCATGGAGGAATTACATTATAAGTATATATTAAAACTCAAAAATACGACGTTGTTTTATGATTGTAGCTACAAGATGCAAATTCTGATAGCTACGAGACATGCTACAAGATTGGGTTTGGGCCGGGCCTGCACAAGACGTGGGTCGGGTCGCTACAAAGAAAGTGCTACTGATGCTCAAAAAAAAAAAAAAAGGTTTATAAAATCTTTATAAAAGTTTATAAAAATTTATAAAAAAATTGATAAAAAGTTTATAAAAGTTTATAAAAAAAGTTTATAAAAATTTATAAGATATTTATAAAAATTTATGAAAAGGTTTATAAAAATTTATAAAAAAGTTTATAAAAATTTATAAAAAGGTTTATAAAAGTTTATAAAAAAGTTTATAAAACTTTATAAAAAATTTATAAAAATTTATAAGAAATTTATATAAAAAAGCATAATTTTTTAAATCGGAAAAACGGTTTTTTAAAATACCCAATATATATTTTAAGTAGATTTTAAGAAAAAATAACACAAAAATATTACAAATACACAAAAAACATAACGTAAAAAGCTGCGTAAATGTATTTTAACAAAAAAAAAAAAACTCGCTAAAATTAAAAATTCACCAACACTATGATGACCAACGCGATCTCGTTATCATTATTTTAATATAACTAAAGAAGCAAGAACAAGAACTCCCAAACACTCTGAAGACAATAAATCTTAACTTTCATGAGTTGGCGAAAATAGCGCAAGTTTAAGTGTCGTTTGCAAAGTAAGTCGAGTTGGCAAAAATAGTCCTATGGTTTAAGTGTCATTGCAGTAAGTCTTTACAACATTTGACAAACAAAGAATCCATTGCGATCGCGGGTTCACACTCGTATATACTAAAGATCGGGGAAGTGTTGTTTACACAAACAGTGTTACACACTTTGTTGTCTACTCCTCATTGGTTAGTTTGTTATAATGGGACACATGTCTTTATATCATTAGTGTGGCAATAAATGCTTCCCACCTCTCGGACTAAAAACACCATCCAGCACCCACACCTTCTCCAACCTAGAAAAATCCAGGAGTTTCCACCGCCTTTAAACAAAGACCACCCTCCCTTTATTTTGATAGATCCTTCCACATCTTCCCACCTGAATTCAGTTTGTTGACTCCCGTATTTGTGGCTGCACTATCAAAAACATCCGCCCTTTATTTTTTCCATTCAGTCGAGTGCAAATACAGGTTTGTAACTTTTAAGTGGGTTTCAATTTTCAATCATTAGTTTAATGATCTCATTCTAATTTTAGGCTGACGATTAAGTATTTATTTCATTTTGAAGGTATAATTAAGTGTCATAAATATGTGCATACATAGTGTTTGTAGAAATGGTCATGATGATTGGCTATTTGATTAAGTATTTATTTGTTTGCGTTGTTTGTAATTTCTCGGAAAATTGTTGTCGCCAATCACTTTCAGAAAAAGAACCAATTAAAACTTTAAAACTGTTTATAATCACTTTCACTAAATTATGTTAATCGTCCAGATGGAAGGAGTTTATTTATGAAAATTGTATTGTAAAAATGTAAGGTAACATCTTTGTATCACATCAGGTTTTCCAGCCCTCAAGCGGTAAAGTTTGTGACTTTATGCTTAATTTGATGTGGGTTTGATGGGATTCATATAGGTTGTTAACTATTTGAGTGTATCGTTATTTTTATTGAATCTTGCTCTTTATGTCCTTTATTGAATCTTGCTCTTAATTGTGTTCAATTTTGTGGCCTTTGAATTATAGAGTTATGAGGTTACCGTGACCTTTTCTGATTATGGGAAAGCTCATAAGATCACTTTTTTCGGCTTATGAAGCTGCTTCGTTGACCTTATGGCTTATTCAATTACTTTTTTCGGCTTATGAGGCTGCTTGGTTGAGCGTATGGCTTATTCATATGACATAATAAGTTGAAGATGATAAGCTAATGTGTCCGATCGTGCATCATTGAAGTATAGGGTTAGTGACATTTTTTAGACTTGATGTATGCTCAACTATTATACTGCTATAATTAACTTTAGGTTTTATTTTCATAAATGATTAGGTACATAACACATTAAAGTTGTGCCTCATACAGTTGCAAACTAAAAGTTAATTCTCTCTTATTTCCTTTTATGTACAGATAAGAAAAGGATACGTGGGGGATATTGTTATTGGATTACCAATTGATATCTCATCGGAAAACTCAAAAAAGAATCTGTGGGGAGCATTGTGGTGGTTCATGGTTGTCGCTTAGTGGTACATTTGGTGGAGCATGCTCATGGTTCAGTTGGTATGTCGGATTTGTTCATTACTCTTTTCATTAACCTAAAAATTGTAAAATCCATTTGCATGCAATTTAGTTTTTCCTTCACAATACCCTTCTTCATCTTGAAATTAGATGGCTTTTTTTTGATTTATAATGCCCCATATCAATGTATTACTCTATATCAATTTTTTTAGTGGTTTTGACAACCCGTTAGGTATTAAGTATTTACGAGACACGTATTTAGGCTTTATAAACCAAAAATTTGGGCCTGTGATTATCAACACTAAGAGTTTACGAACAAAGCAATCACCATTACCCATAAACACTTAAACCAGCTACACATACAGTTATAGCTACAACTCTGGTCCGTTAGTCATTCATTAATCCTAGAATGGATAGCTAAATAGTTGAATTTCTTGCTTTTTTTCCTGTTATTGGATGCCAGTTTCACTGCGTTATACAACAAACGATTAATATCGATTCAACATTTTTTTAGTATTGGATATTGAATTTTTTTGATTTCCCTTGAATTGTATTATTACAACATAATTACATAAACATGTCATGTTGCAGGTTGTTATTGATCATCCAATTGGCACATTGAAGTATCCTGGAGTCGCCAAAGGATTGTATGTTGCTTCTCCTTCAGGTTTCTCAGTTGATAACTACATGTTAATTGATAACAGTTTCGTTTGGGATACTAAAATCACGATATCATTTTTTTTAATTCGTTCATATGTGCAAATATTTAAAAAAACAGGTGTGGATTTGGTTTATACTTTTCAGACATTTTATTTGTATTCACGAAATATTTTATTAGCCATGGCTCACCTTCTGCCAATCCTTCTACACGTTTTCAATGACTGATTGGACGCTTGGATACATTGTTGATCTTAAATATTTTGTTGCCGCCTCTGGAAAATTTCAAAGTCAGATATGTTATCTCATTTCACATTCTCTTTTATGGTAGTTGCGATGTGATATTTATCACAATCAATGTATTGGGATATCTCTCATTTTGTGTCCCACTGGCCCTATATTCTTTGTTGATTTACTCCACGTCAGGTCCAGTAGTATAGCTCAAAATATACCTCAAAATCCTGCAGTTGATGCTTTCGGAATGGGATAAGATGGTGGAGAAGCAGTATAACATATGGTCAAAGCATGTCGTGAAAGACGAGGCGCTTTCTATGTCTTTGTTTATTTAAGCTATTGCTACGGCACAAAGGTGGACGGCTGCAAATTTGGAGTCTTTGTGTCAATATTTGCTGGAAAACGGTCAGGTAAAAGAAAGCACATTACATTTCCATTCTTCATTTTATTTTTTTTGTGTGTTTTATGCTAAAATGCTATAATAACATTATAGTATGTCACGGTGAGATTAAGGCATATGTAATTTTCAGTTTGTTGACTATAATAGAAATGCTTCTATTGAACAAATGATTTAGGAGCTTTTATATACAAACGAATATGTTTGTGATACTTCAGTACGCCTTAAATGTTCTGTTCCATCCATCTTTTTTTGTCATATTAGTTTCACCTATTAACTATAGAATATAACACAAACCGGCCCATCCATAAGTAACTTGCGGCCTCAAACGTTCCATCCACCATTATTATTTGATGGGTATAATACTGTTTTTATTTTTCGTTAGTGTTTATTGAAGGAGAAAGAGGTTAGCAGAGATGAAGCAAGTTGTGAAAATTGCTCACTTTGGGTCAATCATACCAATTTGTTGATGACATTTTAGAAAACCTTTACTCATATAAGGATTTTATTCCTTAATAAATACATTAATATACATTTTTTATGTCTGTTACGTGTTTTTCAGGCAACAGGTTAGCACGAACCAACATCGCCAGTTAGGAGTGTAAAGAAAGAAAGAATATAGTACAAGTTGACATGTATTTTAGATGGTGGGCCGACATCATTTGGTGTGGATGCTGCAACAAGGTCTCCTGGGGTAATTACTGCAACTGTGGTGACCATTCCAACTTCATGCATATTAAGAAGCTCCACAGGTTAGCTTTCATCTTAAACAACCTGTGATAAGACTACAATTGAGTCTAACCATAAAATAGTTGACCAGTGGCTTAATAAGCCCAGTGGGTTATGCACATATATGATGGGATGTTTGCTGATGCAGCTTCGGAGGCTGAAATGGGTGGGTTTGCTGTCCAAAAATGGCGTGTTTAGGTTCTGAAACACGGGCTGAAAATGGTGTGTTTCCGTGTTGAAATGGGGGCGACAGTGGATGTGTTTGTATGGTAGAATGGGCGCATGGAGTCTGAAGTAGGAGATGAAACAGCGGGTTTAGGGTGCTGAAACGGAGGTTTAAATCGTAGCGTCTGGCTGTTGAAATGGGGATTGAAAGCGCGTGGGTTTAGGGCTGAAATGGGTAAGTTTCAAGCAACAAGAGTTCTGAATTGATTCTTAACTCAACGATGAAATGAACGGGTTTAGGGTTCTGAAACGGTGGTTTAAATCGTAGTGTGTGGCTGCTGAAATGGGGATTGAAAGCGTGGGGTTTAAGGCTAAAATGGGTAAGTTCAGAAGTAGTTCTATAAATATTTCGTGTTCCTTTCTTGGTAGTTCTATAAATAGGATTGATGTAAAACATTTACCTAAAGTTAAACATGGATTTCAAGTCAAATAAAAATGTGTCCTAGGGATTTATTTAAACCGCTGAGGTTTTTGAAATATGTTGTGTAGAATTAGTAAGTGTAAACTATTTACTATAGCTTATTTGAATCACATTTCACAATAATGAAATAACCATCTTGGTCTTATATTTGAAAGATCATGAAAACTGATCATATATTGTATCAAATGACGTTCACCATATACTAATCACCTCGGTGACTGAACATACATCCATTACTATCTTTAACTAAAAATTGCAGTAGTTATTTGTGATCACACAACTGAAATCTTCAACTGGGCAGGTGATAAGGTTGAATACATTTTCATTTTCGATATATGTTTCTCACAATCTCAACATGAACGCTGCTTGTGAGTTCACATTCGTTTGGGCTAATTAAGAGTACATGTGTCTTTCCATTGTGTAAACATGGCCCGTGAAGAGCTAGAAATAGCGTACATATATTGACGAAGGAATACATAAATAAGAGTATGGCACGTGAAGGGATTAATTCGGTTACCAATTAAGTTGGCAAATATGCACGTAAAAGATTTTTCTCATCACGACTAAATGATAATATATTCGATCAGATATATACAACTGACAGATGGGGAATATATTCGAGAATATATATCCGACACTTTAATAGGTGAAATTCGACGATTCTCTCAGTATTTGGCAGTCAGTTAGATCAAATAAGAAGAATAATTAAAATAAGAGTAAAATACGCAGTTCGTCTTTAAACTTGTACCTGTGCATCAAGATGGAACAAAACTTCTTTTTTTCATCGCTGGAAGTCCAAAACATCGGGTTTATATGCTAAACTCGTCCCTTAACCATTAACGCCGATGTCAACGTCTAATTTATGTTAGTTACTCGACGGTATTATAGTCCATACATATTTATACCACACCTTAACTAAACTAAAAAAGTGTATGCATGTCTATTCAAAAATTTCCCTTCTTATTTAAAATGTGTGGCTATAATTACTTTGAGTTAGGATTCCCTAGAAAGTAGATGCAAATTAAAAAGCGTAAAAACTAATTTGCACCATCCGATCACTCCCATTTCTCATCCAGCGTTTCACAATTAAAATGCAAAAAGAAATACCGCCCCTTCTATTAATAGGGATAAAACAATAAATTTACAAAAAATACCGCACCTAACTAGTTTCCCTCCATCACAAACACACAAACACTGACACACACACTAACTCATTTCTCTCTCTAAAAACCGATCGAAATTTGGGAATAAATTTAGGGTTTCTATTTCCAATTACTTTTCATCAATTATACAATCAAAAAAGATGAAACCAGCTGGTAATTTTGCTTTAATTTAATCTTTAGGGTTTATTATTTATGTTTTAATTTTTTTGTTAATTTTAGTTTGTGTATTTTTTTAGGAACTAGAAGAAGTTCTGACTAAAGCAACAAAAAAAAAAAAAAATAATAAAAAAATAAAATTAGTAAGAATTAGAATTTTTTATGAGTTAATTTTTTAGTTTATTTTTTTTATTTATTATTATTTTTATCAGATTATTTTTAATTATTTTTATTTATTATTTTATTTACTTTCTTTAATTATTGCTAGTGCTTTTGTGTTTTTTGAAAGTAAGTTTGATCATCAGTTATAGAAAGTAGGTTCATCAATTAGTGTAGTAAGTTTCATTATTAGTTATAGAAATTAGGTTCATGAGTTACTGCTTGTGTGTTTGATCATCAGTTATAGAAAGTAGGTTCATCAGTTACTGCTTGTGTGTTCGATCATCAGTTATAGAAAGTAGATTCATCAGTTACTGCTTGTGTGTTTCATCATCAATTATAAAAATTAGGTTCATCAATTACTGCTGTGTGTTTGATCATCAGTTATAGAAAGTAGGTTCATCAGTTAGTGTAGTAAGTTTTATTATCAGTTATAGAAATTAGGTTCATCAGTTACTACTTGTTTTGATCATCATTTATAGAAAAGTAGGTTCATCGGTTACTGCTTGTGTGTTTGATCATCAGTTATAGAAAGTAGGTTCATCAGTTACTGATTGTGTGTTTGATCATCAGTTATAGAAAGTAGGTTCATCAGTTACTGCTTGTGTATTTCATCATCAGTTATAAAAATTAGGTTCATCAATTACTGCTTGTGTGTTTGATCATCATTTATAGAAAGTAGGTTCATAAGTTAGTGTAGTAAGTTTCATTATCAGTTATAGAAATTAGGTTCATCAGTTACTGCTTGTGTGTTTGATCATCATTTATAGAAAAGTAGGTTCATCAGTTACTGCTTGTGTGTTTCATCATCAGTTATAAAAATTAGGTTCATCAATTACTGCTTGTGTGTTTGATCATCAGTTATAGAAAGTGCGTTCATTGGTTACTGCTTGTGTATTTGATCATAAGTTATAGAAAGTAGGTTCATCAGTTAGTGCTTGTGTGTTTAATCATTAGTTATAGAAAGTAGGTTCATCAGTTACTGCTTGTTTGTTTGATCATCAGTTATAGAAAGTAGGTTCATCAGTTAGTGTAGTAAGTTTCATCATTAGTTATAGAAAGTAGGTTCATCAGGTATATGCTAGTTAGTACGTTTGATCATCAGTTATAGAAAGTAGGTTCATCAATTAATGCTAGTGTGTTTGATCATCAGTTATAAAAAGTAGGTTCATCAGTTACCGCTAGTGAGTTTGGTTATCAGTTACAAAAAGTAGGTTCATCAATTACTGCTTGTCTGTTTGATCATTAGTTATAAAAAGTAGGTTCATCAGTTATTTGCTAGTAAAATTGATCATCAATTATAGAAAGTAGGTTCATCAATTACTGCTAGTTTGTTTGATCATCAGCTATAGAAAGTAGGTTCATCAGTCACTGCTTGTTTGTTTGATCATCAGTTATAGAAAGAAGGTTCATCAGTCACTGCTTGTGTGTTTGATCATCAGTTATAGAAAGTAGGTTCATCAGTTATTTGCTAGTGTATTTGATCATCATTTATTTCAAATTAAAAGTTCATCAGTTATTGGTAGTACATTTGATCAGTAGTTATTTGCTAGTGTATTTGATCATCATTTATTTTCTAGTGTTCTTTGAAAGTAGGTTCATCACTTAATGCCTGTGCGTTTGTTTTTATTTCATATTCAGTTTAGTAGGTTCATCAGTTTAATAATTATTTTGTTTTGATGGATTGGAAAAGAAGCTAAAAAGACAGAGAAACCAATAACTTTAAAAACGTATTCACCCAATGATGATGATTTTGTTGAAGTTGCGTTTACTCAAAAAAAAGAAAACGTTCAACTGCTGCTATATGCAAACCTTCTGGTTCATCAAAACCTTCCAAACCTTCAACCACTACTACTTCCAAACCTTCTACTTCATCTAAACTTGTTCTTCCTGAAGATCTTAAGTCTGGTCTTAATCTTCTCCAACCTAAACAAAAAAAATTCCAAGGCTTCTAATAAAAAGTTTCCCTGGTCCATTATTTGAGACTGTTCAGAAAATGACAGTGGACCAAAAACAAACAATTTCAAGATTGGGGTTTGCATCATTGTTAGATTATGAAATAAATATAATGCCAAACCGTTTGGGGTATTGGTTAATAGAAAGGTTTGATGGTAAATCGGGAATCCTGAATGTCTTTAAGAAATCTATTCCAATAACCGCTGAACTAATTCACAAGACATTCGGATTCCCGATGGGCAAATTTGCAGTTGATGTCCGGGATGTTTTCAAGGAAAGGTCAAATGAATCTAACATTGAATGGAAGCAACAATTCAAGGGCATTAAGAGATTGTATGCTACACATCTGTTGAAAGTGATCAGGAAGCAAATTAGGAACAATAATTGTGGAAGTCTATTTCAGAAGAATTTCCTAGTTATGTTTGCTACTATCCTGGCCCACATCATTTCGACAGGGACTATCAATATGAAATTCATCCCGTCTCTTACTTCTCTTGAGAATGTGAGAGACATGGATTGGTGCCAATATGTGGTAGATTATTTGAAGAAAGAAAGAATAAACTCAAATCCGAGAAAGCGATTCTATGGTCCAGTCTTGCTGTTGGGGGTAACTACTATAACTTTAAAATTAATGCAAATTAAACATGATGAACTAAAATTTATTTTTATCTAACTTTAACTTAAATTGATGAACTAAAAATGCAGGTGATATTTGCCAGTTCTCTTCTGAAAAAATCAAAAATCCTAGCATTTAGGTACTGGAAAACAGAAGAGATTGTTAAGTTGGATGAGATGATGTTTGGCAAAGACAAAAACAAAACAAAAAAAAACCATTAAAGAAGAAGGAGAAGAAATGGATGAGGAAGAAGAAAACGAGGAGGTGGATGGAGAAGAAAAGGAGGAGGAAGATGGAGAAGAAAATGAGGATGGAGAAGAAAAGGAGGATGATGAAGAAGAAAAGGAGGATGAAAAAGAAAAGGAAGATGATGAAGAAGATAAGGAGGACGATGAGAATGAGTATGAAAAGGAGGATGATGAAAAGGATGAAGGTGAAAAGTAGGAGGATAAAAATGAGGATGATGAAGAGAAGGATGAAGAAAAGGATGATGATGATGAACATGAGGAAGATGAAGAAAATAACGGTAATGATCAAGAGGATGACGATGAAGAGGATAATAAAAAGGAGGATAATGAAGATGATGATGAAGATGATGAGGGAATAGAAAATGATGGAGCAGAAATTCAGGAAATTGGAGAACCCTCAAGAAAACCAAAATTTACAAAAAGCATGATTAAGAAACGGGGGAGTCCTGAAGGTAAGAAATGTTAAAAACATTAATTTATTTGTTCATCAGACTTATGAATAAAATGATTGGTATCTTTTTTTTCAACAGACCAAGAAGAATACAATGATGCAGACGAACAAGAATACGATAATACAGATGAAGAAGAATTCAGTGATGCAGTCAAGAGTCTACAGATGATTAGAGGTATGATTTTATTAAATGTTCATCAGTTTTATAACATATTGTGGAAAACTAGAAGGGGGGTTGAATAGTTTTACCAATTTAAAACTTCCTTTTAAATATTTAGATCGACTTATGACAATCTATTTAGGTGTGTATGTTGGACATTGATAGATAGATATATAAAAGTGTAATGAAAGGTAAAGAGTAAGAAGCACATAACCACGACCCGTGTATTTATAGTGGTTCGGCTACAAGGACACCTTCCTTGCCCTACTCCACTCCCCGAGTCACCTACTCGAGAGTTCGTAAACACTACACGACACCAATCTCCTTATGGCGGAGAAGCCTTCACAACGTCGCCTACTCTTTTTTCGGTACTAGGCTAACCACCGGGTTCTTTCACACCAAGGTGAACCACACCTACCACAACGTCGCCTACCCTTTATTAGGTACTAGGCTAAGTACCTAGTTCCATTACTATGGAGGAACTACTACCCAACACAACACAACACCTAATCCTAAGGAGATCCACTCCTTATTATAACACCATCAAGGATATCACCATCCTTGGAAATAAACTAATACTATATGTATAACGATGCACCTCATCGATTATACGACCTAGGCATTCTTCCCTAATGCCACTTGATTTGATTCCTAGGCATCCTTCACTAATGCGTTTGACACAACGCTTGACACCTTTCACTAATGCCTTCGTCTTGACACCTTTAGCATTCTTCGCTAATGCTTTTGACACGGACGTTAAGCACCTTTCACTAATGCTTTCGTCTTGACTCTTTCGGCATCCTTCACTAATGCCTTCAACACAACACATCTACGGAGGAAGAAAGAACTATCAACAAGAGAACCTCAGTTGTCTTGACGATGACGAAGCATGGCAACTCATGGACTTGAGCTTGCTCGACTTCAAGAAGTGGCGATCTCGCCTTTAAGAGGAACCTAGAGAATCACACAAAAATAAAAGACAAACTACATAGAAAGATCCCTTAGGATCAGTGGTTAGAGAGGTACAATATTTAGGGAAAGTATGTGTGAGAGTGGCAAGACAAAAGGAAGAAATGACTCACTATTTATAGAGGAGAAATGATTACTGTTCCCCGGATCCCACGGATCCCTCCCACAAGGGATCCGTCTAGTGTAATCCTAGGGATCCGTGGGACGCTCCTCTTTGCCCATGGGTATTTGGTTTTGGGTCATGGGTCATGGGTTATGGGTTGATCCATGGGTTATGGGTTGATCCATGAGTTTCTTATTAGATACAATGTATCTCATGAGTTCAATGTACCTAGTCAAATGGGTATGGGTCAATACCATGAGTTATGGATATTTTCCATGGGTTGTAGTTTTTACCCATTTATATAATATATACTAGTTGTGTATATATTTTGCCCAATATGTAAACACTAGTTGTTGTACATATATATATTACTAAATCATAAAATCACTTATACTTGTTTTAGTGTTTTATGTGAAAACGTTAAGTGTGTTAGAAAACTATTGGCTCAAACATTTTACGTATTTTATTTGTTTCGTTAAAATGATTTTACGTTTGTTGTCGAAAAAACATTAGATGATCGTAAAATATAAATAAACGTTTTTACGGCTTAGTTGTATTAATACATACGTCTTTTTTACAGATGATTGAATATTTTAAAAAATTACTTAAAACAACTTTTGTCTAAAATAGAGGCAATGACAAAAGAAAACAATGATGCAGTCCAGGGTTTACAGATGATTGGAGGTATGATTTTATTAAATATTAGCTTATATCTAGTCTTATATAGTTTTTTTAAACAATAACAAATGCTGACAATGCTCGCAGATGATGATGATGATATGTTGTTGATAAAAAATCTGAGGACTCCAAGAAAGAACAAAGAAAAAACAATACCTGGTATATATTTTATCATATGTTCATCAAAAACCTATTATAAGAACATATAATTTTATCATTTGTTCATCAGTTATATTATTTGTTAATTAGTAATCTTATATAATTTTATCTCTTAAAACTTCGATGGACCTTAGTGAAGAAGAGAAGAAAGAAGCGAGGACAAAGCGATGAACAAAGTACGTATTGGTACATTCAAAAGTTATATTATGTTCATCAGTTATATTATTTGTTCATCGGTAATATTACATAATATTTTTAAACATTTAACTAAAAAAACTTGTGTTTGAGCAGAGAATGAAGAAGCAATGACACCAATCCCAAAAATGGTGACAGTGAATGAAGAAGCAGGGGTCAAAACTGATGAACAAGGTACGTAGTGGAAGATTCTTTTTAATGACTTGTGTACCATTTTCTTAAAGATAATACTGAGGAACTGATGAAGAAATAATTGATGAACATTACTTGAAAACTGATGAACAACCAATTGATGAACATGTAGGGAGCAAACGGAAAAGGAAAAGGAATTCAAATTCTCCTTATCAGAAAGTCTGTTTGATGGATCTGTTCAAAACCCAATTGGCATTCAAATGGCAAAAAAAAATCAAAAAGTCCTAAGAAAGATCTTGTGAGGAATGAGCCTGACATTGATGAGCAAGTAGCTGATGATGTTCATATAGATGATATTGAGGAGCATCAATGGGTAGATGCACCGCGGATTGGTAAAAATCTTTATATTATGTTTTTTTAATTAGTTGATATATATTTTAAAATTTAATTGAAGAATTTAATAGATGTTGATATTCCAATGATCGAAAATGATGGAAACACAGAAATGGATGATCTAATGACCGGAACTAACGAAATAGCTGATATGAGTAAGAATGAATTATTTATTTAACTATGATTATATTAATGACAGAATTAGTTGTTTATATATGTTTTAAAATTTAATTCAACAATTTAAAATATGATATTCCAATGACCGGGAGTAATGAAGACACTGAAATGGGTGATCCAATAACCGGAACTGATCAAACAGCTGAAACTAGAAATGATGAACAAAAGAGCTCATCATCTACAAGTATTAAATTCACCCAATAGTTATCAGCAATGATATTAGAGTTTCAAAGGGTTTATTCCCAATTCAAATCAGCAGAGGTAAAAATGTTTAAACTTACTACTTTAAATAACTTTAAATATATATTTTTAAACTTATTTGAAAGTAGGTTCATCAGTTATTGCTAGTGCGTTTGATCATCAGTTATTTGAAAGTAGGTTCATCACTTACTGCTAATGCATTCGATAATCAGTTATTTGAAAGTAGGTTCATCACTTAATGCTAATGCATTTGATAATCAGTTGTTTGAAAGTAGGTTCATCATTTATTGCTAGTGCTTTTGATCATCAGTTATTGCTAGTGCTTTTGAAAGTAGGTTCATCAGTTATTTTAAAAAGTAGGTTCATCAGTTATTGATAGTGGGTTTGATCATCTGTTATTTGTAACTAAGTTCATCAATTATTGCTAGTGCTTTTTGAAAGTAGGCTCATCAGTTATTTTGAAAAATAAGTTCATCAGTTATTGCTAGTACATTTGATCATCAGTTATTTAAAAGTAGGTTCATCAGTTATTGATAGCGGGTTTGATCATCATAATGATAGGAATTCAATCACTCCCTGAGGAACATGTTAGCCATATTTCAAGAACTGAAAATTGATATTGATGACATGCTAAGGGATGGATTAGAAAAATACCCCAAGATGAATCATTGTTGGAAGTACGGGACTGGATGAACATGTTAGTAAACAGGACGACGTTTGAGAGCTCACAGAGTGAAGACGAAAGCTCAATGCAGATGGTTGTGTATGAAGCTGATGATAAAGAAGGCTCCGAGGAGAAGGAACATGTGAAGAAACAGATGAACCTCATCAGGACATGTCAACAGAGAAAACGTTAACTCAAATGTTCTTGGATCCAAGCTTTATGGAAGAAATTGAAAACCTTGAACGTCAAAAACAAGTAATACAATCAAAAACCATTTTGTACCTAAATGATGAACTTATAAACAATTTGAAATATGAGAACACTTGATGCAAAAATAACTGATGAACTATTACCTGAAAACAGATGCAAAAGCCAGAATTCCCAATATTCAATACGGAGCAGTATACGTGTTTGGATATCGTTTTGTATCAAGAGAAAAAAGACCCTGAGCAGATCTTGGAAGAATTGCTCAAAAACACACCTTTCTTGCAGACATCGTCAGAACTGTTGAGTGAGAAGATTGACGACTATGTTTGGAAACAAATTCAAGAAGATGCTTCGAAAACCTCACCAGCAAAGTCGAAAAACCTCTCCCCAGAAGATGAAGAACAGATCAACAGGATGCCAAAGAAAATAACACCCATATCATTTGTACCCGCATCACACGAAGAAAAATTAAAAATGAATGAAAAAGAAGATGAACCTTTCACCACACCACTGAATTCTTTCAACACAATTGCTAAAAAGCTTAAAATGCCTAAAACGGAAAAGAAAATTGCAGTAAGTGAAGATGGCTTGGAAAATATAAAAGAAAAGAGAAACATCAAGCCTACTGAATCTTTAAAGTCTCCGTATTTACGAAGAGTAGTTGTGATGAAGAACAATGAATTGGAAAAAAAGGTAGCTGATACAATTTTCTCTGCAAGAAGAGATATCGAGTAAGTAATTTGTATTATGTTCATCAAGATAAAATTCTTATTTCTTAATAAGAAGTTTTGTTTTTTTTTTTGTTTTTTTCCTAAAATATTATCTTTTAATGAAATTGCAGTGATGTGTTATTTCATTCATACTTTGTTGACGGTCAAAGAATACACTTTGAGAGCTTCACGGATGGCAATGAAATCACTTCAGGAGTGATTGATATGTGGGTGTATCTACTGAACATGGCAGAAGGGCAAAAGATTATAGGATCATTGAGGAAGCTATACGCCCATACATCAATTATTGTAAGTTACAAAAACTTTATCAATTATGATTCAATACTTGAAATCGGTTAACTTATGCTTTGAATAATATTGATGAACAACAGACACAAGAAATGATGAATATGAGTATAAAATCAAATGCTCTGTACTCATAGTTTGCGGAGAACATGAACCATGTTTTCTTTTTGTCTACTACTTATCAATCTGTCAAGGACATTGACCTAGTAAGCATTTCATTTTACTAGTTTGTATGAGATAAAAAACTGATGAACAAATAGATAATTGGTTATTTTAACACTTTATGTTTAACAGATGTTTTTCCCGATGATGCTCGCTGTTGAACACTACTATGTTGTCTGTTTCAACTTGAAAGAGCCTCAAATCCATATTCTTGACAACATGGATCACAGTGATTCAATCAAAGACAGATATGGGAAAAAACTGAGTTATTTGGTAAGAATTTTATGTATATTAAATATATGTTCATCAATGTAGTTAAAATTGAAGCTCATTGTTTTTAATTTGTTATTACAGAGAGTACTCTTTTTGAAGTACTTGAAAAATAACGGGTATCCACATGTTCAAACACTGAACAAATACAAAGTGTGTAATGTGAAAATGGAATGGCAAACCAAAGATAATTACATTGATTGTGGAATTTTTGCTATGAGGCACCTGGAAACATATCTAGGAAACAAGTTCTGTGATGCTGGATTTGTCAAAGAAGGAAAAGAGCAAGACAAACAGATAGAAGACTTGAGAAAGAAGTACTTGACAAAGATTATGTTGTCCGAGTACAATGAGAACAGAAAAACAGTGGAGACGGAGGTTCATGAATACCAAAGTTTAAGTTTGAAGGAAAAGAGAATGCTCTAACAGATGTCTGAAAAGGCTATTGCAGAAAGTGCCTCTGATTATTTTGATAGAGAAGCTAGTGCTCTACTTCGAAAGAAGTAAAAAAAAACAATATGGTCTAACTGATGAATGTTTGGAATATATTAAGTAGTTATGGTTATTTGATGAATAAGTTATGGTTAAATACTTTTGGCTGGTCAGAATGGGCAAGTTATGGTTAAGTAGTTATGGTTATTTGATGAACAATATGATATAAACTGATGAATGTTTTTGTAAATAGTTTGGTTAAATAGTTATGCAAATTTCCCTTTTGTTTATTAATATTTGGTCTATTCTTAAATCTGATAGAATCTTACTGTTCTAGATAAAGACACTATCTTTCTGCATAAAATAATTTGTGGTTCTGCGTATTTTTGGGGTTCTGCAAAATTTTTTGTGGTTATGCATATTCAATGTTCTGCATATACACTATGCAATTGAAATGACTAAACTGCAAATTGATTTCTCCATATACTGTTTTGGTCAATCTTGTACATTGCAACTTGATTACACAAACCAATAACTGACCAAACAATTTGATTCCTTCACTATATAAGGTCATAATCTCAATGGCATTTTCATCACACATCTATAACAAAAAAAAAACAATAACTGAGCAAAATGAGTTCCAAAGATTTCATATACATTTCCAGTGACTCTGAAATTGAGGAGGTTAGCCCACTCGATATAATTGAGCCACTACCTGAAATTAAGCCATCAAATTTTTGCTCAATCTCCAAAACAGAAGAACCTAGCAGTAACCTAACCCGAAAAGAACTTGCAAGGAAGGTTTTTGATGAAAGGAAGAAAGTTCTTGGCCTCCCAAACAAGCACTTTTGTGAAGAAAAAGGTATCAAACCTTTTGTGGTTAAAGATGACAAAGCTGAAAAGGGGAAGGGAAAAAAGAGATCTGTTTAGGGAAGGGAAGCTTTTGGTTACATCTGATGTATGTATGCAGGTGGTTTAAGTATCACTTAAACCAAATTTAATAAAACTGTTGTAACCAAATCTATCAATGAAATGTTTTATGCTTATGATTTCTTGATGAAAAATAAGCGATGAACAATAACAATGATGAACCTATGATCTTGAACAACAATCGATGAACATAAGATAACACATGACAAAATAAGCGATTAACAAAAAAAATAGATTTGATCATAGTAGAAATATAATAAAATAACTGATGAAAAAAAAGATATTGAAGAACAAGTTATGAACCTATGATAACTTAAAAGATGAACATATGATAACACATGACAAATAACTGATGAACAATAAAATAAAAACATTCCTATCAGACAAAATTCACATTTATTTATCTAACCAAAAAATCAAACTTTCTTTCATCATTATAAAAAAAAAAAATCATTCTTATGAGACAAAATTCACATTTATTTATCTAACACGAAAAAAAGTGAAATAGTAACTAAGAAACTACACAATCATTCTTCTCAGACAACTTCAACTTCATAGCGGCCAACCTCGCCTTCTGCTTCCTTTCCTTTACAGCAGCCTTATCACTAGCCTTCTTAGCATTAATTTGAGCTCTGATAGCATTGCACTTTGCCTGATCATGATCCTTCATGCTACATTTGTAGAATCTACAGTTCTTCCAACGCTTCCCACTCGGATTAACTGAACGCTCAACACTGCCCTTAATCCTTTTTCGCTAACCCTTGGTACTAACCTGTTTTGGACAATAACAATTGAATGATCAAAAAGAAGCTGAACAACAACTGATGAACAAAAAGACTTGATGAACCAAAAATAAATTAATGTTCATCAATTAAAAAACCATATAAACAAACTGATGAACCTATGATAAAACAGGACAATAGCTGATGAACATATGATAACTGATGAACTATCAGAACACGAGACAATAACTGATGAACCTATGATAACTCTTAACATGAGATAACTCCTAACCCGTGGTAACATAATCTGTGATAACAGAACCTGTGGTAACACAAATAAACACAAACAAACTAACTGATGAATCTATCGCAACATTATACCTAAAGAAAGACAATATAATTTAATATGTTCATCAACTAACAAGAATATAACTAAAGAGCATAAATTGATTAACATCTGATAAAAATAAGCAGATAAATAAAAATGCAGTAACTGGTAAACCTAAGATAATATATGTTCATCAACTAAAAAGTATATAAAAAAACATCATAAACTGACTAACCTTCTTTGGAAGATTTACAATGGTCTCTTCTGGTTGCGACACACCAAGAATAGAAGCAAGCCTATCTCGTTTATTAGTATTTTTAGGTATAGGAACATCAGCATCTGCCTTCGCCATTAACCGAACCTGATGATCTCTAAACTTTTGCAGTAGCTCGGGATCATCTGCATAACGATTCACACAATACTCAACTGATCTAAATATCTCACGCAGGATCATATCAGGACTGTCACCAGTGACTTGAATGACTGATGGAGGTGGTAATGAATCTTTGTCCAACGCCTAAGCACATATTTCTTTGGAAACTTTTTAACCTTTGACAACCGAAGCACATAAAAGATATGACGGCATAACAGTCCATATGACTCAAAACGTTTGCACGAACACTCATAAAAATCTTCAGCTGGTTTACACAACACCTGAAAAAAAGAAAAGTCGCACATACAGTGGTTAATTACAAAAAACTGATGACCAAAAAATATTTATATAAAAAGATATGATGATTAGAAAGAAATTTTATAACGATAACAAACTGATAAACAAAAACTGATGAACAAAAACTAATGCACAAAAACTGATGAACAGATTAAAAACACATGTAACCTCGTTAAAAACTTCATTTACAATGCCTTCCACTTGACGATGTCGCCTACTAATATGCTCATCTTCACCCGTATCTTGAATAACGTATTTTTTGCCAGAATCAACATCCATAACACTTACTGACATACATAAAATCACAGAAGCATAAATGTCAGTTTGAACATCAAAGAAAATCGACCGAGTGTATAACTCTGAGGCTTCCTTTTCTAACTCAAGTTCGGTGTGCATATCTGGAACAATATACCAACTGTCATGATCATTTTTACGTTGAGCAAACCTTTGGCAACCTACCACACTATCAAAATGATTATAGAACTCCCATAAAGTCAAATCAATACTTTTCAAGCGACCGTAAGCATTGTTTTCACTCTCTGACCTAGAAGAAGTACGCATCAAACCTGCCATCAACTCATCCCTATAATAGGCTGGAATCCACTTATGCCTCAAATTATACATATCGGAAAGCCACTTGTGCCTCTTCAAATCAAAATCAATTAACAAACGCTCCCACAACTCCTCAAACTCTTCATGCTCTATTCTATCATTCCAAACAATATGTGATATTCTTCTTTTAACAGAATGAACTTTAGCTAACACGGGACCAACCTACAAAATCAAGATCAATTTTAATAATGAACAGAAACTCATTGATGAACATTACTTTATAAAACTAAATGATAAAGAAAAAAGTTGATGAACAGAAGCTAACTGATGAACATAAGTAACTAATAAGCAAAATCAGAGGAACATACCGTTGATGTCAACTTCTGCATGATATGCCACATGCATAATCTATGCCGAGATAAAGGGAATACGGTATCTATTGCAACTTTCATGGATCCGTCTTGATCAGTCACAATGACCTTGGGTGCTCGAACAAACGCTCTTTTAAAACATTGAAGCAGCCAAATGTAAGATTCTTTCGTCTCTGATGACAACAAGGTAGCTCCAAATGTAACACAATGATTGTAATTGTCGATCCCAGTGAATGGTACAAAAACCATTTTTTACCTATAAAAAATAAATGATAAACATTATATAACCGATGAACCATTATAATATAACTGATGAAAAATTTACATTATTATATAATAGATGAACCATTTACATTCAGTACATCATTTCAAATCGCATCAGCTTATAACAACCAAATAAAATCTTGTTTAAATGTTTCTAGCTTGAATTGACTTTGAAAAACTTGTTTAAATGTTTCTAACTTGAAGAATAAGTGACCATTATTATATAGCGATGAACCATTTACATTCACTACATTATGAATAAACTTATAACTAGATGTTAGTAACAAAAATGTTCATCATGACCATTATCATAGGTTCATCATTATGAATAAACTTATTACTTAACAAAAAAGAAAAACATATAATGAAAAAAAAATAAAAATAAACTTACTTATTTGTTCTGAATGTAGCATCAAATGACATCACATCCCCAAATGCATAATAGTTCCTTTTTGCATATTCATCAGCCCAAAAAAGATTCGTTAGAGTGTTATCCTCACCAAATTCATACTCAAATGAAAAATTAGAAAGAAAATCCTTCTTGCTTATCTGCATCTCAACTAACATCTGTGCATCATTCTTACCAATGAAATCAAGCACATCTCTCCTATAATTTTTACAATCAACCGAACTAGCACCAATAAACTTATAGTCCCCGTAAATCTGCCTAAGTAAATTGAAACCCTTCACTAGACCAAGATTTACATGTGATGCTTGATATAGAAAAACTTGCTGAGTATACGTAACATCACAAGAAGAAACCAAAAAAACAGTATCCTCCTCACTAACTAGGCTGTGATTATGACCCTCAACAAATTCATAACACCAATATCCTCTTCCTTCAATATACTTCACACGAAAAACAGCCTTACAATCAGTATGCTTGGATGGATGGTTCCTAGTATTAGGCTTTGCTCCTACTTTCGGGGCAGGATTTGTACCTTCTTTACTACAAACAAAATACTTCAAATCTAGATTTTTTTTCCTTATTCTTCTTAGATATATATTGTTGACCTAAACGGACCTCAAAACCAGCTTTTTTTGCATAAGCTTTATAATACTCATAAGCCTGCTCCAGAGAATGATACATCATACCATAAGCTGGCTTCTCACCAGCAGGAGTATCAGGAACCCATAACTTCTGACCTGCCTTCTCAGAAACAATACCAACAGAATATGGAACAGGTTCATAATCATTATCTGTAAAAAATATATATATAGAACAGGTTCATAATCATATATTTTATTGATGAACAATAACTGATGAACCAAAAACACATAACACAGTAAAAAAAATGCTGAAAAAAAAACACATAGCACATGACAAAAAATTGATGAACCAAAAATACAGGACAATAATTGATGAACCAAAAACACATAACACAGCACAATAATTGAAGAACCAAAACACATACATGACAATAAGTGATGAACCAAAAAACACATAATCTGAGGCAATAAGCGATGAACCAAAAACACATAACACAGGACAAACATAAGCGATGAACCAAAAACATAACACATAACAATAAGCGATGAACCAAAACACATAACATATTCCATAACACGATCTTCCGATAAACCAATTGAACACTTAAAACACTAATTGATCTTCCAATTCATCATTAAATATAAGCGATGAACCAAAAACACATAATACAGGGCAATAACTGACGAACCAAAAACACATAACACATGACAAACATAACTGATGAACCAAAAACATAACACAGAACAATAACTCATGAACCAAAAACACATAACATATTCCATAACAATTCTCTTCCGATAAACCAATTGAACACTTAAAAACACTAATTCTCTTCCAATTCATCAACTAATATAAGCAATAAGTGATGAACCTAACTGACTGATGAATATGATAAAAATAAGCACAAATAAAATTCATAAAAGATCACAAAATTGATGAACATCAGATAAAAATAAGCAAATAAAAAAAAGCACTAACTGACTGATGAATGTTTAACAAAAAATGAAATAACCTTGATTAAACACATGGGTATCAGTTTGAGCCATTAGAAACCGATTTGACGATGAAAATCCCTAAATTTGAACGGTTAAAAGCCATAATTCTCTTGCAATTAACCGATTGAACGGTTAAAACCCTAATTCTCTTCCAATTAAATGATTCAATGCTAAAAAAAGCCTAAATTTTTTCCAATTTACCGATCATACAGTTATAAAACCCTAATTTTCTTCCAATTAAGCAATTGCACAGCTAATTCGAAGCTGATATGAACAATTAACGATTTAACTAAACGAATATTAATTGAGAGCCAAAAAACCCTAAATTAGCAAAATATGAACAAATGAAAGAATGAAAAAAATGTGAAATTGAATGAATGAATGAATTGAATGGATATCATTGTGTAAATTTCATTTATATATGGCCGGAAAAAATGGTAGAAATCTAACAGAATCAAAATAGAAAGAAGATCAGAAAAGAGAAAGAAAAAAGAGGGAAAAAAGGAAATAGGCGGGAGAGGGTAAAATTACATATATGTCCTTGGGTGGAAAAAGAATGGGGGACACGTGGCATCACCACAATACTTTTTATACTTTTTATTTTTAAACAATTTCTAAAAGATCTGGTACCTAATTACTTTTTATCCTTCTTATTTTATGTAATATTCTTACTAGACCCCTTCTCTAAATAGGATTGCAAAACCCAATTATAAAGGAAAATAATTTCTCTCTCTTTCACTCTACAATAAACACACTTCATGTGTATGGGATTACTATCTTACTTGATCATCGGAGCTTTATCCCGGGGCAAAGCCTCAGGGTAAGTTCTAACACAGTTTTTCTTTGTTGAGTGATACAGGTTGCCAAGTTCATTTATCCGGCAATCAGGACCCCTCACCTGAACCTGCTAAACTTGGTATCATCACGTAAATATATTTTGTATTAACTTATTTATCTTTTGCCATTTCCTAGAAGAAAAAATATTACTCTTTTGGGAGGAAACTTATTTATCGGTCATCTTTTATTTGAATCTAAAGCGGGTTTCAAAATTTTTGTTTTGGAAAACTCATTTTGAACACTTGGAAAATAATTTTTGCATTTTGTGTGTATCAAAGCAATAAAAACAAGGGAGATACACTAGACTATGTTTATGCTTCCAAACCCTTAAGTTATCTACATAAAATCAAATAAAAGGCATTGTGAAGTAATCAAATAAAGATGGGTGTTGATCCAAGTGAAATCAAGGCAGGCGACCATATATACGCTTGGAGAACTTGATAACATCAAATAGTCCCGATTATTAATTGTCAATTTCCCCCAATAATGCTTGTAATTTATATCATTTATATGGATTTACGCTTGTTTTCCATTGTTTTCCACTTTCAGGTAAATTACGAGCATTGGAGCTAAAGAGATGCGGAACTGGAGAAATATCTAAAGATTTATCACAGTATGCTACTTTGAAGAAGTTATGGCGTAACTCGTCTCTCACATTACGCCGTAAATATTGCTTGACTCAGAAAACCAACTTATCAGAAGGTTATGGCATAACTCTTCCCAAAGGTTACAAAGTAACTATATTAGGTCAAATGAGGTTCCACGCCGCTGATACTTACACCGTAACTGGTGCATCAACTACGACGTAACCGAGCTTATTGAAGACTACGGCATAACCACTCATTAAGTTACGTTGTAACCAGCAGATCTAGTACATTATATGAAGAAATAGAAGGTTACGGTGTAACTCCTATATTGGTTACGCCGTAACCCGGATCCGCCTATAAATACCCGAATTCCAAAGATTTCTAATCATTCTATTCCCACACAACACTCGAGAGAACTTGAAAAAAAGCTCAAGGAAGGTCTAGAGGAGCATACGGAGCTGTCTCAAAGGGAGAAATCACTCCCCTACGTTAAGCATTAGCGTTTTATATTTCTTTTACTTTCAATTCATGTATTTCGTACCTTTGAATATTAAATTGGTTTGCATGATTAATATGAGCGGCTAAGCACCTCTTGGTGCTGGCCTAGTTATGATTCCTTAATTGTCTTGTTTGCGTTTACTTTACTTCCGTACAATTATTTCTAAGTGTATGCATACATAGTTTATTGGAAGCCACCGTTGGTTCGGTAGTTTTGAATGGCGGTGAGGCCAATTGCCTAGGAGATATGACCAATCGACCCTAGGTGAGCGGACCGAGACGGAAGGGTAAGATATGACTAGCGGCGACCCTTTCTACTTGTGCGATTTGACCAAGCGATCACCTATCGTTTGGATGAACTTAAGAATTAGGGGTGCATGTCTAAGTTCCTAACAGCCGGGAATTCACTATTAAAAATCTAGCATGTAGCGGTACTTATAGACTTGGCTTAGGGGACCAGGAACAACAAGACTTATGAGGAGACACCTGACTTCTCCTATGGTGGCATCTTTGCTGATAGGTTAGGGCCAATTGACCAAATGCTATCCTCTCGAATTTGACCCCACCTGAAGTAATTGGAAGTGTCTAGACGTAGACATAACTAGCTAGGAGGATTAACTAGGTTAGCACCACTTTCCTCTATTGATTTCCCTTTACCGTTTATCTGCTTTATTTTATTCTGCTTTAGTAGTTTAATTAATTAAATACCTATCGAAACCACTATTAATCTGGGACACATAGACTTAGTAATAATCCAACACACATAGCTCTTGGGACGACCTTGGCTTTACCGATTACTACACTATACACGAACGGGTACACTGCCCGTTAGTGCACTATGGTAGACCATAGGTATAACGAGACATTATAAATATTAAAACATGGTCAGTAAAACCTGCATCAAGTTTTTGGCGCCGCTGCCAGGGAGTTATATTAGGATTAATATTAAGTCTTTCATTTCGTTTAAACTTCTCTCACGATCATATTTCAAGTTTTCAGGTACCATGGAAGTTGTTAACATCGATGACCTCACTCTTGAGGAATACTTGGCGTTGACAAGAGCGGAAAAAAGGGCCGGGTCTCGTAAGACCGGGAATTAGAGCGAATGTCTGTTTCGAAATCAAAGACCAATTTATGAGGGTGCGTCGTGCTAACCCTTTTTCTGGAAACATGGACGAAGATGCATATGAGCACGTTGAAAATGTCCTATACATCGCAAGCCTTTTCAACATTCCGGCGTGTCTCATGATCTTTGTTATGCTAAGAGTATTTCCTATGACTCTTACCGAGCGCGGAAGATGGATTGAAAGATTGCCCGAGGGCAATTAATACTTGGGCGCTACTTAAGAAGCACTTTATTCGAGATATTGTTCGCTATCGAAGATTTCTAACCACTTTTGGAGATCCATAATTTCAAACAAGAAGGCGACGAAACATTGTATCAAGCCCGGATAGATACAATGATCCGCTTCTAAGTGTCCTACACATGATCCGAAAAACGTGTGAAGGTCAACATTTTCTACAAAGGAATTAACGTAACTACAAGGCAAATGATGGACTATCAAATACCTATCCCGAACATGACTCCTACTCTTGCAATTGAAGCCATTCAAAAATGGCGGATCACTCTAAAAATGGCACGACGGAGGAAGTAAAAGAAACCAAGGCGGAAGTTTTGGCGGAATTACTGACAATCGCTAGTAAAATTGAAAATCTCGATCGAGATATCTTTGAAGGTCGAGAAACCGTTCATGCCATCCAAGTGGGTTGTGAAAGTCATGAGGAGGACATCTAACGAAGAATTGTCCTCATGTGGACGAAGAAAATATTGAAGAAGCCAAGTATGGAGAAAATCGATCATTTTACAGAGATAATTGAAATAGTAATGGGTATCGTGGAAATTACAATTGTGGGCCTTATGGAGAAAGAAAGCCCAGTCTTGAAGAAACTATTAACAAGTTTTGGAAACATCAGCCCAGAAACAAAAAGAACAAGATACATGGTTAAGGGGATTCCAGGAAAACACAAATAAAAATATTTCCAGGCACGACGAAACCCTAAAAAACCTTGGAGCAATGATTGAAAAACTCAGTGCTGAGATATATGAAATTGAACTTAATGAAACCAAGCACACGGTGGATTGCAACGCTGTTTTCGCCAAAAATCCTCAGGAGGTGGTTGAGGAATGCAATTCCACAACCGATGAATTAAAGATTACGGTATCCGACATGTAGGTAGGGTTACGCCGTAACCAATTCTCTGAGGTTAGTAACAAGTTTATTTTAGTTAAGGATATTAGCGCAAACGGGTTAATCATTCCATGTTCTGCTGGGAGTATTAATATTTTGGGGGTGGTTGATTTTGGATCTTGTATAAACATCATGCCACTTTTCATATTCCTAAAACTTAAGATAGTCCATCTTTGGGAAACAGATATATTGATTAATCATGCGACAGACACCAAGGTTACCCCTTTAGGAATTACAGGTGGTACTTGTATCAAGGTCGATAAATTTGTTTCAGCCCCTGAGTTTATAGTCATCGACATGGAAAAAGACAAAAAGGAACATTTGATTCTCGGTAAACCGTTCCTGGACACATTAGGATATTACGGTGGATACTCTGGCAATATAGTGGAGTTTAAATTGGATAAAACCTTAAGCCTTGAACCAGACGAAATTGTTACGACTGAGGATTCACCAAGGATTGAATTAGATGATTCTGATAGATTTCCACCTTCATCTTTTGGCCATTTGCAGGGCACCGAATCAAGTGACTATGAAAAAGATGATGAAGAGATCCCGTTTTCTGTACCCAGTTACGTTGTAAAAGGAAGAATTCACTGTTGTGTTCCTGATACTTGTTTAGTTGAGGGGACCAAAGTAACATTACCCACGTGTTCTCGTTTTCAAAAACGATGCAATGGAGGAGGAAAGCACTTCATTCGTATGATTAAAAAATCTGCAGAAGTTTGGTGGTGCTGGGAAGATGAGAATCTTATTAGAAAAAAATGGTTACAAGGGCATAATGTTTTTAGCGAATGGTTCACCGAAATTGATTGGACTATACATTTTTGTGAACCCGCTATCAAGACTGATGACTACACGATGGCAATGCCTACATGCAACCCCAACCGCAAGATCTATGATGGAGGAGAATTCCCTGAACCTAAATGGCTCAAACGCAAGGAATGGGCATGTTTTGACGAAGATAAGAGAAGTGAAGTAGGATACAAGGGAATCTCCTTTGAAAATTGGTTACGAGTAAAGTTTAGGTATGATAAAATAAAATTGGAAGACGAGGCTAAATTTCATTTCGAATGGACACAAGCTAATTTCCTGCAAAAAAGATACACAATGACTCGGTTTGTTTCTCGCATGTTTGGGACCAGCCTTATTCTAAGAAAAATGACATGGAGGAAGTCGGGAAGTCCAAAGTTCCCCATAGAAGCCCCGTGACTCGAGTCTAACAAGACTAAGTAAATAAAGAAAAGTGCTCTTTAGGAGACAACCCGAATTATCCCTTTCTTTTATTTTATTTCCATTTCAGAGGGTTTTGTTTTCTAACTATTTTTGCAGAAAGCGAGGAAGTAATTCTTCGCAGCTTCTTGATCGAATAGAGTTACTGGCGTAACTCATCTTGGTGATACGCCAGTAGCCAACCTATTAGCAGCAGAGTTCTTGGCGCATTACCAATTACGCGTAATACCATCTCGGTGGTTACGCCAGTAACCACTCGCTTTGCGACTTATGCGGTTTTGCTAGTTACTGGCGTAACTCCTCAAAAGAGTTATGGCGTAACCTTCCTCTCAGTTTAATTCTTTCATTTTTAAAACACAGTAACCTTGTATTAGTATTTTAAATGAACTTTGTAGGTGTGTTCCCTGTAAACCCTCACGAGACTTCACTCGTCCACTTGGGACACCAAGTGGTTTAAAAGGCTTGTAGCATTTGCTAAATACAACCGTGATTCCTACGAAAGTGAGTTAGGTTTGTTTTTCATTTTTCATTTTGTTGGAATCACTCTTAAACAGTATTTCAAGTATTTATATTTCATATGTAATAGGTAGCTTATTATGGCCTTTATGTTTGTTTAAGGTCTAGCTTATGTAGAAGGCCCATAAGCTTAGGCCCAAGCCCATATAAGAAAGGATGGGAAATAGGAGTGTTGCCCTAGATTCCCTCCTATAAATACTCTTGTAAACCCTCTCTTGAGGGTTGGTTGTTCAAGTTTTCCTTTCATTCACTCTTTTACGCATAACCAGTATTATCCTAACGTGTGTGTGTGTGGTTTACTTGTTCATCCGCCTTTATCTCTTTCTCTATAACTTGTGTTTGTAAAACTAGTGACCTAACAGTGGTATCAATCGCCAAATAGTTGGGTGTACTCGTTTGTTTTTGAAGTGTTTTGGTTTTGGGTCTTACGCGTAAAGATAACGCATTCTTTGGCTCTCTTAAAAACTTGTTTTTTACACTTTTTAATCCAAGATTCTTGTACTTTCAATGTCTTAAGGTGTTAAAATACATGTTTTTGGCAAAAAGTTTCAAACTTTATGCGTGGATAGTTGTTTTTGAACGTGTTTTTGTTCTTGGGTGTCGTACTACGCGTAACCCGTTTAGCCGTTTTGGTACATCAAGTTTCACACTTTTGTGTTCTTTTGGTACTATTGAAGCTATTCTATAACAAAATCTGGTTTAGAAACTCATTTGGGCAAAATCAAAATTACAAGTAATCCTACGCGTATTGAAACCCTAAAATTACGCGTAAGATTTTTCTTGGTTTGATCTTCATTTTCCTGGTTTATTCCGTGTTTTCTTACTTGGATAAGTCTGAAAATACGTCGACTTTGGATATCTTTTGCCTTTGTGATAGTGTAAAAGATCATTTGAGCAAAACCCTAAACTTACGCATAAGCATAAGCTTACGCGTAGAAATCCTACGCATAAGATTCACTTTACGCGTAAACTTAGGTCTCGATAAGGTAATCCTAAGCCTAACTTTCTCGCCTAACTTTTGTCTACGCATAACTTTAGTGTTTTCCCTATTTACGCGTAAGCTAAAACCTACAGCGTAACTCCTTATTGTTACAGCGTAACTTTTGGTGTTTTACGCATAAGTACTACTTGGTTTCTTGTCTTTTCTACGCCTAAGGACACTTCATCAACAAAGATTCATTCGACTACAAAGATCCATTTTACTACACAAGTTCATCAACATGTCTCAACCACCATACTCTAACTATTTCCTCACACTTATAATCATCAACAACAACAACAATTAACTCCACAACATCAACAATGGAATCAACAACAAGCAATTTATCAACAACAATTTAATCAACAACATACTCCACAAATTGGTGCAATTCCACCACCACAAATGGTTCAAACACCGCCAAGTCTTCAAGTTCAACCTACACAAATGATTTCAATCAACATCCATCAAGGAACACTATGAAGGAACCCACTTGGTTTGCAAAGATGTGTGAAGCTTTAAGCGACCAACAATCAATTCATGAAGTGGATCACTTGATAGACCTCAATGCTCACTACAGAAACTACGATCAATGGGTGATAAGGTTCTTTAGGTTTTGTGATCGAAGAAGCCACATGGAAAGTTCTTAAAGAAGGTTATCTTGGAAGGTCCATTTGAGATGCCTACCGTCATTGTGCCGGAGATCCAAGCTGCTTTGTTCAACCAAGAGATGAACAAACCAACATTGCTCTTATTGCGGATCTTAATGCTACGAACTTCTAACCTATGAAGGTGATGAACTTGCAATGGAATACATCCTCTTAGGATTACCAAACCCAATTCTTCTTAGTGTTGATGCTCAAAAGGCGCACAAAAATGTGGGATCATATTCGTCTTCTTATGGAAGGATCATGTACTCAATCGGGAGGATTTGGAATCCAAAATTTACTTGGCTTATGAACACTTCATGATTGAACACGGAGAGACACTAGAGTCCTATCATCATCGATTTTCGAGACATCATCAATGATTTGGATAAACACAACATCATCATGCCAAGAATTGCGGTGAATACTAAGTTCTGAGTAGTCTTGGTCTGAATGGGAGAAGTATGTCATCTTTCTCCGTCGGCGAAGAACATGCATCATTCTACTTATGGATTGTTGTACGATTACTTGAAGCCTCATGAAAAGGAAGTTGATCGGGAAAGGATTCTCCGTGCTCAAATTGCTAAGCAGTCACATCCGGATAATCAACAACTTGCCTTGTATGCTCAGCGAATTATCCTCTCAACGACAACTCAACCAAGCGCTTCAAACACACCTTCACGGCAACAACCTCAACAAAATCAATTGGTTCCATACGAGCAACAATGCTCAAGCATATGTCGTTGAAGCGAGGAAATCGATCCATTGAAGCATTGCAACAAGGATTTGTGATGATTGCTAATGCTTTTGGCGTTACACCAACAAATCCAACAATCGTATTCGTTCCTCATCTAACACACGGACTCAAGTTGTTGTGAACAATGGACGTGTTGAAGTTCGAATCGTGATTATGGTCGTCGGATGGGCGGTGGTCAAGGGTTTAATCTTTGTAGGTAGGAATAACAACAGAGCTCAGTGGTGGAACATGGAATTGCTCGAATCGGTTAAATGGTCTTAGATGCTACAAGCGCAATGAGAAGGACACACGGCTAATGCATTCCCAAAGCCAAGGACTAGGGCGTGCTTATTTCAAAGAGGCTTTACTTTTGGCTCTTAAGAATGAAGTGGTGGATCTCTCTCGGAGAAAGAACGAGCTTTATGGCAAATGCATACTCGGATGATGATATGGAAGACTTGCGAGGCCAATGCATTTGTTATGTTGATGGCTAATATGCAAGAGTTACACATGAATGAAACAGGCCCATGTGTATGACATCGATGGCTTGTCTCAGTACCGAACAAACCATCATCATATCTCGAACTAATATCTCCGTCAATATACGAATCCGGCGGCTCGGAATGTTCAAAATGAGTCATCTACATCTCATGGCGATTTTCAAATAAACCCGTAGTTAAATTTGGCGATCCGGATGACCTTATGGTTTCCTTGATAATCAAATTGACTCGTGGTTATACTTGAGGATCTAAATAATTATCATGTTGTGACTCACGATGAACACGATGAACCTTTGCCTCATCCGGATCTTGTTACATTACTTAAAGACCAACAATCCCAAATTCTTTGAATGTGTTGCATTGAATCATCCTTAAAAAGTAAAAATGCACTGCTAACCAAGGACTTTGAATGCTTACAAATGCAACTCAACTTTTCAAAACTCAAGAAAACCGTGAAAAGGTTTTGAAGCCGCTTTGCAAAATCTCATCAAAACAAAAATATTTAGAGACGGATCGTGATCTAGCCACCTCGAAGAATGCTTTATTATGCGAATTAGAACAAGCGAAACATGAACATAAAAGCAAATTAACGCTCTCACCTTGGAAAATCAAAAGCTAAAGGTGAGTTGTTAAATTGTCAAAAGCAGTTCTCCGCATACAAAAAGCATTCAACGAATCGGGTAGATGACCTTCTTGAAGAAATTATCGGCTTGCAAAACAAACTTAAAGAGTTTAAAGCTGTTGTTTACAAACATGGTGAATCGATATGACTATTGAAAAGTTTACCTTAAAACCCAATCCAAAAGGGTATGGAAAAATCTAGTGATTACAAACCTAAGCTTTCACTAAAACATTCAAACCAACTCACAAGTTTCCGGTCACGAGAATACAAAATTGATAATCTTGTTATGAGTGTTGTTGAATATCATCGTCAAGAGGAATTAGATGCGAGAAGGCGAGTCGATCAAAATTAAAAACGTTGTTTACAACAAACCTTTTAATTATAAAAGCGGTCACTTCGTCACACCAACGGATTCTTCTAACACACCAAGGGTTATCATCAAAACACCGAGTCTTCTATTGTTAATCCCCAACCGGATAATGCACAAACTTATGGTCCTTTACCTTCCATTAGTGAAGTAAACTCAAAACACGAAAATCGAAAAATTCTTGATATTTTGACATTTTCATGGTGACCTTAATTTTACAACATGAGATAGAATATCGCTCACGAAATCAAAGTTGAACATTTTCAATCGCCTCGGCGCGAGAACAAAGAGACATTTTTCGGAAAAATCTTTTACCTAATGTTAAAAACTTGAAAAGTTGTGCAATTGCTGGGAAAAGGATTTTCATAAGGAACTTGGGGTAATGAAAACGCTGAGAAAATGAAACATCTATTTCTAATACTAAGCGTAAAAGAAACTCTTAAGAAAAGATGTTGATCGACTCTTGGAAGATGTTATACAGGCCGATATCAATAATGTTGTGTTATTCTATTCTTTGCCATATGCATCGATTATATCTCTGCGATATTGTTGAAAATGTTATAATTGAGAACACCGATAATGTGCGGATCGAGTCTTTAAAAGGCGAAAATAAGCGATTATAACGAACTTTACAATACAAATCATCGTCTTAATTGGTGTGAGAAAGATATTCACAATCATCAACTTAGTTTTCAAAAGAAACTCTACGAGTTGCAAACAAAATATTTTGATTCTAACATTGAGCAAGCTGGATGATCGAAGCGTGTCTTTGAAAAGTCAAATCTCAAAGTATGAACAAGAACTTGCAAAGTTAAACACGAATATGGTGTCATCTTTGATTTACTCAAAAGACTCGACTTGAAGCATCAAAGCGAAATTGATCACTATCTTGCTCACACTAGAGATGTCATGAATTTTCTTTGGAAATATTAGATTACGAAAATCAAGATCGATTCACACTATCTCTAAGTTACGGAAATGTGAGGAAAGTATGAACAACTTCCGCCTCTTGTGATTAAGAGATTAGCACCAGTCACACTTAGTAATCGTGAACCTAGAATTCCAACGCCAAATCACAAGTTGCTAATGTGTTTCCCTCTCTTTGAAACAGGAATAGTTGCATCTTTTCCAAACGTCCGCACTTCACGACCTAGGAGCACTCAATCGAAGAATAGGAAGTTGCGACCTAAGAAAAGATCAATAAGGAATGCTAAAGTAGAAGAACACCCTAGGACTCGAATAAAACTCATGTTGCTTCCACTATAGATGTTGCGTCTAGCAAATGTAATACAAATAGTGATGTAACGAATGCTAAACCGTTAAGTACTTTTGATATTGATCGATGCACCTTGTGTTATTTGTCGGAAGAGTATGAATTCGATTGTCATGATAAATGTGTTGCTAAAGCTATAATCTATCGATTACGGAATCCTAAGAATCGGAATATCTCTAGGCCCACTAATCATTCTAAGTCGTGGCAGTAGACCGCCTTCTTTAGATTCTAAGGCAAACTTTGTTGTCCTTGTAGCTCGATTTCACCTCCTAAGAATGTAGTACCACCTAGTGCTTTCACTAAGACTAAAGCAAAGAATAGTTATAGATGGCGAAATGGATATATAACACACTAGGATTTAAATGGATGCCTAAAATTATTAATGTGTGTATATCTAGTATACACCTTTGGAACCCTCTAACATTTCGGTTTCCACATCTACTTGTTCCATCTGTGTCGCATTGTGTAATGCGGTGATGAGATCATTCTCGGATTGTTGATAGCGGATGTTCCCGACACATGACAGCAACCTTAAGCTGTTATCAAACTTTATTGCAAAGTTCATTGGCCTTGTCGGGTTCGGGAGCGATCACTCGCAGACTATCATGGGCTACGGAGATTATGTCAATGGGAACATCGAAATCGGCGGGGTTTACTATGTGGAAGGCCTCGGTCACAATCTGTTTTCGATGGGTCAATTTTGTGAACAAGGAAAAGTACTCGTGCTCACTTTCCTTCAAAGGTGGAACACGACTCTCAAACATGTGCTTCATCTTCTTCACATGGATTTGTGTGGCCCGGCGGCGTGCAAGCGATCAATGGCAAACGCTACATCTTAGTAATTGTTGATGACTACTCACGATGGACTTGGGTCTACTTTCTTGAAGCAAAGACCAAGCTCCACAAACGATCATCACCTTTCTCAAAAATACGAGTTCGACTCCGCAACACCGTCGGGATAATCGAAACGAGACAAAGGAACCGAATTTGTTAACAAAACCCTTGAGAATTCTATGAGAAAGTGGGAATTCAGCATCAAACATCCATTGCGCGTACACACGAACAAAAGCGGAGTTGTTGAAAGACGAAACCGAGCGTTAGTGGAAGCTGCAGAACAATGTTAATCAATGCTAAACTTCAGATTACTTATGGGCGAAGTCGTATCATCGCATGCTATACTCAAAACCGTTCTATGATCACAAAGCGCCACAACAAAACACCTTTCGAGCTTTTCCACAACTATAAACCGAACCTCAAACACTTTCATGTATTTGGATCCATTTGCTATCCGAATAATGATCGTGATGATTTTGGAAAGCTCAAAGCCAAAGGCGATATTGAGTCTTTATTGGATCTGTGAAAATTCTAAAGGTTTTCGAATCTGGAATCGTCGAACTAAGGAGGTAATGGAAGCGATTCATGCTCATTTTGATGAACTCACGAAATTGCTACGAGTATACGACTTAGAACCGGTCACAACCGTTTAAACTTCCTCAACCCCATCATCGGTGAACAAAGCCCCGGCTAACTCGTCAACAAATGGAAAGGTTATTTGATCCTACATTCGTGACGATATTGATGAACGTGCTCGGTGTATCCAGCCAATTTCACTGCACAACGATAATATTCCTATACGATACACTGCTACAACAACTCTTTGTTGAAGATGCACCTACACCGATTGACTCCAACACACCGATTGAACACACGCTTCCACCAATGATGAACCGGTGATGATATTACGAATGAAGTACCCCACCTGCAGATTTTGATCCAAATCGTTCTTGACCCGTTTGCCAATGAGGCTGCCGCACGGATGTCGCGGAATCTTCAACAAACCATTTGAATCCTCGAATCTGCACAATGTATACCAACATCAACCCTCTACACATAGATGGACAAAAGACCATCCTCGCTAACATTATTGGCAACCCGAATTAACCAATCGTTACGAGACAACGTCTTCACACGGATGGTGAACATTGCATTTATGCACTCACCGTCTCGCCAACGAGCCTAAAAACATTAAAGATGCAATGACAAAAGATAATGGATTGAATCCATGCAGGAGGAACTCAACCAATTCAAACGTCTTGAAGTATGGGAAGCGGTTGAAAGACCAACGAGGGTCTCGTCATTGGTCTAAAATGGATTTGGAAAAACAAATTGGATCTTTGAAGGAGCGTCATCGAAACAAGTCACGTCTAGTTGCTAAGGGTTATCGTCGGGAAGAGGAATAGACTTTGAAGAATATTTTGCTCCAGTTGCTCGTCTTGAGGTGTTAGGATATTTCTCGCATTCGCGACTCATATGCATATGACGGTCTATCGATGGATGTCAAAGCGACGTTTCTCAATGGACAACTTAAAAAGCGGTCTATATCACCAACCGGATGGATTCGTTGATCCGAGTTCTGAACCATGTCTATAAAGCGAACAAAGCTCTTTATGGTCTCAATTAAGCCCCTCGGGCATGGTGCGATAAGCTATCATCTTTCCTCATTGCTAATAATTTCACCAATGGTTCGGTTGACCCAACTCTTTTATACAATATCACGGGGCACATATCTTAATTGTTCAAATTTACGTGGATGACATCATTTTGGGTCTACACATAAAAGTTTTCAATTGCTTTTGCAAAACTAATGAAGAAAAATTTTGAAATGTCCATGATGGGTGAACTTACGTTCTTTCTAGGACGCAAGTTCATCAATCACCCGTGGTATTTTCTTGAGTCGATCAAATATGCCCTTGAGCTGTTAAACAAATTTGGAATGACAAACTGTGACACTTATGCCACACCGATGGCTCATACCAAGAAGCTAGATCTTTGATTTACATGGGAAATTGGTTGACCCTACCAAATATCAAGTATTATTGGGTCTCATGTATCTAACAACTAGAGACTGATATTGTCTTTCTTTGTTTATCTATGCTCCGTTATCGATCGCGACCAACTGAAACCCACCTCTCTGAGGCTAAAAGAATCCTCCGATACATCAAAGGAACCATTAACTTGGGTGTTAGAAACACACACAGACCTTGATAGATCTTAAGCACTCGGAGATCGTTAGTGTTGCCTATGTAATCACAAGCAAACTAATAGAAGATCTCTACAACTCGTATTTTGTAGCGGAAATTAAATACAAGTTACAATAACTAAGAACTCTTTGATCCTCTATGGATCTTTTGATTATAGAAACTCTATGTTTGGATAGTTTACAAGATTTGAAAGACTTGAGAAAAACTTATCTATTACATACTAACATGGTTTCTTATATAGGCAAGAAACCCTCATGGCGTTGACAATATCGCTCTAATACTAACATAGACTAAGCATGCATCTAGACAAGCATGCAACTAATCATATTGTTTTGTTAATCATATTGTTTATTACGATAAGCTCTACATGTCTGGCGCCAACCTATACATACGGTGCTGACTTTTACTCTATCTTGAGCTTATCTCTCCTACGTGGTTCGCACTTTCGTGACAACACGATGTCGCTTTAACACTGGCAAGTATAACTTGCAGAATCCATTCTTCTTCGAGAATCTCTTCTGAGAATCTTGGTAGAATCGAGTAGATTACCTTAATTCCAACAATCCTCCCTAAAGCGGAATTTGACTAGGTTAAGTTCCGGTTTCCTTGATAGATCGATAATCTTTGTTGAGGATTGTACGGTTCTGAAAAATTTCAAGCAAGATCTTCCCATATCTTAAACACTTTAGAGCTATGAATGGCGGTATCTTGAGGATCGGCAACAAAGAGTCGAAGAAAAACATCTCTATGATGGTGAACGTGAAACACCGGATCTTTGCGAGAACATATGACATCATGTACATCAAAACATATAAGTTCAATACTATTCTCATCACTTCTAGGTGTGTTAACTCCTGTGAGAGGTGAAGCATTGAAATTAATGGATTTGATGTCTCTTCCAATAGCCATTACTCTTGGAGTAGCCACATGTTTGAGTTCGAAAACTATGGTACATTGATAACCATCGATTTATTGGCAAACGAAACCATATAAGCGGTTTGTCTTGTCTTTACATGTAGCCGTTTGCTCGGGACTAGTCAATTCTTAGAATTGGTGAATTGAGAACCAAATATGGATTCGGTTGCCTTTACCACATGCCATATACATGTGGGCTAGCCAATTCTTGGATTCCAAATAGGAATAGACCATGGTGAATTGATGACTATACAACCCTCGGCAGTTAAGCATGGGTGGTTGTAGACCCTATGATTTTGAGCAAACCATTACTGACTATCAAGCAGATTTGTTGTGTCTTTACCAAAGTCGTACCCTTTGGACTAGTCAACTCTTTGACATACACAAGGTACATCGGTGAGTTAAAACCATCGAAATGGACAACCAACAAACCCGCATAAAAGTTAGTTTTTTTTTTTTTTTTTTTTTTTTTTTTTTTTAACTAAAATTGAAAAATCAACACAAGAAAAGGCAGTATATACATAATACAAATAAGAAGCAACAAAACAAAGTAGTGCAGAGGTACCATATGTCACGATATGGATGAGGATGAGGCCTATTGCGGTTGTTGAAGTTGAGTCTTGATCAATCCTACCGATGTTAAAGCGGTGTCTTTCATTTCCCGGGATCTGGAGGAATTTCCAATTTTGACTCGACATCTTTTCCATAAGTCTTTTAGGCAAAGGATACTTTCTTTCGAAAACATGCATCAAAGTGATTCCACCCTTAGTCTCAAGCACATGCACACGAGGAGAGGATAGAATCTCGGGATGTAAGCTTCCACCGATGTGAGTTTTCCCAAATGGAAGATGCTTTGCTATTGGGAATGTGGGAGTTTAACAGGACTTGAAGATCTCCTGGTAAGAACATTCCAGAACCTTGAGGTTCCTTGTTGCAGTAATAGGTGGTAACTCGAGTGAACAGAGAAAGTAAGTCTGCCCTGTCTACCAAATGTAGAATTTCCTTTAGAAAGGTGAATTCCATGGAAGTGGAGTCCCTTCGATGAAGAACATTCATCTCATCATCCTTTAATTTCCAATCTACCACCTCATCTGAATTTCCATCAGGAAAATCAGCAGCTGAGCCCTCAATAATGAAAGTTGAGTTATCAGCTTCAAGATCTACTGGAGATCTTTTGGCCATTCTCTTGGTCCTCCTACCAGGTTTATAGATTTCCCCAGAGGGAGCATTTTCATCTTGAACACCTGCAAGAGGACTTGAAGAGGTAGAGGGAGATTTAGTTGGAACAAGAAGAGCATTCATCCTGTGAATCATCTTTATTGCCCTTTTTGTTTTTGTTTCTGCGAGATCAGCTTCCTTAGCTTCAGAAGCTTCTTGTGTGTCAATGATTGTCACAGATGAAGTGGGAGCTGATATATTCGGTGCTTCAGGAGAAATGGAATGTGGTTCAGCAGATGGACTCTTGGCAGGAGAGGAAGCAACTTGAAGTTGCTTGACGGGAATATTGGAGATGATTCCTTGGTTGGAGCATCATCGGACTTGAGTCTTTGCTTACGGAGAAGCTTCATTCTCTGTAATCCTTCTCAAGTGGGTAGAATGTGCTGAAGATGATGATTTGTCCTTCATGATCTGATTATATTTGCGATATAGGACATGATCAGGAAAATCCATGACTTGTTTCATTGTTAAGCCAGAGTTGTACTTTAACTTCAGAAGAAACAAGTAACAATCTTTTAGCTATCTTGACCATGTACCATTGTGACACACTTGATGAATTTGAACTTGATCATGGAATAGACAAACTGCAATTTAGACAACTGCAAAACAGACACAACACTACACAAGAACAACACAAAAACAAGCTAACGAATGATTAGACAATTAGTGTTAGCAAAGAATTATAAACAACAGAGGCAAAATTGCAAATAGAGAAAATCAAAAAGATAAAATCTATTAAATAAACACTATCACTATTGGCAAAATGATGTTTTTACAAACCTAATGAAAGAAGCAAATTTGGAAAAAGGTAAACTGTTTATAGAACAAAATATGACACAAACAAAATGTGCAGAGTTTGTACAAAATCCTCCCCTGAGGCATATGCCTCCCCTGAGGCCTATGCCTCCTCAAACTATGCGATCAAGGGTTTAACATTCCAATATTGACCACGAGGTGTTGAAACCTTGGTCCATCAAACGCTTTTGTTAGCAGTGTCCGCCACATTATCGTCGGTATGAATTTTAGCCACTTTTATCAAATGTTTTCATATGCATCTCGTATAAAGTGGTGCTGATTTCAATGTGTTTAGTTCGATTTGTGAAAGACTGGATTTTTGACTATGCGGATGGTACTTTGGTTATCTATATGAATTGTAGTGTTCATAAAGTTGTACCCATAGTCCAAACAATTGGTTATGAATCCAAAGGACACATCACGACAATTTGCGGCGACAACGTATTACGCTTGATGAGTTGAGGCAGCCACAATGGTTTGTTTCTTGCATTGCCAAGAAATCAACCTCTTGCCTAGAAATTGGCAACCTCCGGTTGTGGATCTTCTATCCGATTTGCACCGGCATAATCACTTGTCACTATATGCTTCCAACTTGAAAGGAGACTCTTTTGGGTACCAAAGGCCTAAAGAGGTTGGCCTTTGAGGTACTTAAAGATCTTCTTGACATCATTTAGATGGGAAGTAAGTGGAGTGACTTGATGTCGAGAACAAACACTCACAAACAAATGTAATATCGGTCTTGAAGTATCGGATACATCGCTGAACCAATCATTGACCGCATGCGGATGAACATTCACGGTGTAGATCGGTTCATTATTTGCTTTAGTCTTTGGAGCTTCATAAGGTGTTGTGGCGGTCCTAACACCTTCCATACCAAACTTCTTCAAATGTCCCTTACATATTTATCTTGGTGATAAAGATGCCATCGGTTCTTGAACTTGGAGACCCAAAAGAAAGTAAGCTCTCCCATAGCACTCATTTGAAATTCACCCTTCATTAGTTCCTCAAATTCTCGCACCAAGCTTCGTTTGTGGAACCAAAAATGATGTCGATCACATAAACTTGCACAAGAATGATATCCGAGTAATTCTTCTTTAAAACGAGTTTTGTCAATAGCACCTCGCCTATAGCCATGCTTCAGCAGGAATGATGAAAGTCGAGCATACCAAGCTCTTGGTGCCTGATGTAAGCCATAAAGAGCTTTAACAACCTTGTAAACATGATTTGGGTGATCAGGGTCTTCAAATCCCTTGGGTTGAGTGACATAGACCTCCTCTTCAATTTCACCATATAGAAAAGCACCTTTGACATCCATCTGATACACCATGAAACCCATGTAAGAAGCATATGCCAAGAAAATGCGAATTGCTTCAACTCTAGCAACAGGTGCAAACACTTCATCATAATCAATCCCTTCCTCTTGTCTGAAGCCTTGAGCTACCAATCTTGCTTTGTTTTTGATCACAACACCCCTAGCATCTCTCTTATTCTTCAGAATCCACTTTGTCCCAATGGCATATTTGCCATCAGGGAGTGGAACCAAAATCCAAACCCGCTGATTGTGAAATTGTTGCATTTCTTCTTGCATTGCTTCAAGCCAGCTTGAATCGTTGAGAGCTTGAGAAGCGATAGTTGGTTCCACTTGAGAGAAAACAAGCAAGCGAGACAATGTTTGAAGTACGTGTGATTGTCTCTTTGCGATTGGAGACATAAGAGAGAAAAGCAATCTGCCCAAATTGAGGACTTGTTATAGCCTACGAGTTCTAACAGTGCGAAGATCACCTATGATGTTGGATTGAGGATGAGCAATGTTGATCCTCACGAGTGGCGATGGGGTTGACTTCAATGGATGAATCAAGATTAGTGATTGTTGGTTCAAGGTCGACATCATAAGAGGGTGAAGTGAAAATGCCGACTTTGGGTTGGTAATTTCCAAGATCGGAGGGTTTTGGAAAGCGTGTATGAGGTTCTCCAAAGTCGAAGACACTTGAGAGGAACAGACATAGCCTTGAGATTTGGGAAGGTAGGTGTGACAGAGTCAACCGGCCAGACACGAGGTTTCTCCGATTCCTTCATTAGCCACCTCCCCATTCGGTTTCTCGCTTCAAGCTTGGCAACAAATTCTTGAGTCCAAGCCTAGCAAGGTCCTCAAGATAATGAGAGTCATCGTCATCATCGTGTCGACAACATCCTTGAAGGTGGTACCTGCAATATTGTTAGGGAGAAAGAAGGCACAAGTATGGGTTGCTCATCATCTTCAAACTCATTTTGAGTCATCATCTAAGAGACTGCATTGTTAGTTGGAGACTCTTGAGGACACGCATTTTGGTTAGCCAAATGTGCGTGGTAACCAGATAATCGATTAAGTAGTCAAGATCAAAGGACCATGTATGACCGTCCTTGAACATTAGGCTTATCTTCCAAAATCTGTGTTCAACGTCTCCTCTATCTTCTTGGCTTGCAAATTGTACACCACCGTAGGCCTTACTATGAGTGAATAACCCACAATATAACCATCATCGCCTTCTCATCAAACTTTCCCAACGGATCTTTGGTGTTAGAATGGTCACTTGACAACCAAAAGGTTTTAGGTAGTGAATGGCGGGAACCTTCCCAAAGAGAAGTTCATATGGTGTTTTGAGTTGAGGTCTTGTAATGGAGACCCTGTTAGCACATAGCATTTATGCCAACCACTTGATCCGTAACATAGTGGGTAGTTTAGAGTCGCAAGCATTGATCTTGCGACTTCTATCAAGGTCCTATTCTTTCTTACCACCCCATTTTGTTGTGGGGTTCTTGGATTACTATAGTCCCTTTTATACCTTTTGACCCACGAGTTCTATAAGAACAGATTTTTAAACTCGTCCCATTATCACACGAATACCCTTGACCTCAATGATGAGTGCTTATTCACTCATCCTTTTACCCATCTAAGCCCACAAAAACGTCTAAAAACACGGAAATATAACCAATTATGCTACAGATATCCTTGGAATGTGTTTTTATGTATTTCAGGTACAAAGGATCGAAAACAGGGCAAAAACGGACAGAAATGAGCTCGGATTGGAAAGCGTGCTTTGCTGACGGAGCCGGAAGATGATTTTCTACATTTTCAGAGCCCGGGATACATATTTGGGAGTGAGCTTGGGGAATCAGACTCAAAAACCTATCCCTAAATCCAAATCACCATTTTACCCTTCTACCCGAACCCAAAATTACCATTTTACCTTTTTTCGCAAAAATCCTAAAATATCATTTCTTTCTAAATCCTCATTTTTATTTTACAACAATTATTTTTTTTAAAACCAATTTTATTAAAATTATTCAAAAAAAAAAAAAAAAAAAAAAAAAAAAAAAAAATACAAAGTTTTAAAATAAAAGTTTCACTTAAACCCTTTTTAAATTACTTAAACCATTTTAACAACCCTTTTATTAAAATCCTTCAACCCATTTTAATCAAAAACCCATTTACCCATATTAAACCCATTTTTTTCCTCTCGCTTATTTCCCAAAACAGATAAACCCACCTCCCCGCTCCATTTTGGCGCCCAAACCAATCCCTCTACCCCCTTGTCTTCTTCTCCCAAGTCCTCTCAACCTGGTCCCCAAGTTCACTTTTACCCAACACACCCACATGGGTGAGATGCCACCTTGGCAATCCCCAAACCCTCATTGGATACCAAAGTGGATGGCCTAGATTAAAGGAGTGGTGCCCAAGTTGATTTCAATGGCTTGAGATTAAAGCAAACAAGCACAAAGGCATGCCAAGGCTCATTTTTCTCTCAAGAACAAGCACACCTCAAGAGCCTCAAGACTCCAAGACCTTTAGTATAAATAGTAGCTTATTGTAGCCTTTCAAAGGCATTAGGATTTTGATTTAGTAGTTTTAAATTTAGTTTTCTTTTTATTGTAATTTACTTTTTTTTAATTAATGAAAAGTTTTTTCTCTTGCAAATTTTCTTTATTTTTGGCTAATAAGCACTTTAGTGCTTATTAGCTTATTGATTATTACTCATTATATTTAAGTTCTTAATTTTCATTTTTAAGTCGCACTTTAGTTTTGAAAACCAAAGTTAGTTTTACAAAATCGCTTTTAAAAGAATTTCAACCCATTAAAGGGTGTTTGGTTTAAGCTCACTTGGGTAAAAAAACTGCTTTTACCCACTTTGACTCTCAAAGTCAAAGTGGTTTAAGGTCTAGGTAAGTTTACAAAAATTGTGTTTAGCTAGAATACAAAGTTTGCAAGTTTTGAAAACAAAAATCCATTTCTCGTTCTCTTCATTCTCCAAAACAAAGACCACATTGTTTGTTTCAATAACCTTTTCACGGCTTATTTTTTATCAAAAACTTGTCCAAATCATTTTTCTTGCATCTCCTCATGCCCACCTATCAACATAACATTAGTTATTTTGCCCTTAGGAATAGTCTAGCTTAGTTAAAATTGCATTCAAAATCGTCCCAAACCATATCAAATCGCTTGTTTTATTGCACTCTAGGTGCCCCCCACCATTCTCATTTTTATTTAGCTTTTTGGTTAGGTTTAGTTTTAGCTTATTTAGTTGTCCCATAGTGCTTATTTAGGTTTACTTTAGTGCTTATTAGGTACTAAGCTTAACTTTAGTTTATACTTAGCTTATTTGGTTACCCATGTTTTAGCTTATTTAGAATCCTTGTAAGCTCATTTCCTTTTAGCTTAAGATTTCCATCTAACACCGCTTATGCTTCCTAAACCGCTTATCTCCCTCATCTTTTAGCTTATATCACCGCTTATTTTCTCCATTAGAGTAGCTTATTTCCATTATAGCTTAAGTGCTTATTTACATGTTCCTTGTGCTTATTCATGCTTTTTCATTTAGCTTAAAAACTCACAAAAGGGTGTTTGTTTTGCTCATCTTTGTCAAATCGTTGGATATAAGCGTTCTAAACCGCTTATTCCAAGGTTTTTAAAAAAGTGTTTTCACAAAAAGTCTTAATTTGGTCTTATATAAGTTGCAAAAGAAAATTTCAAAAAAATAGTTTGCAAAAAAGGTACCACAGATTCGAACCTGGACCTTTAGCTCAAATACCCAACACCACACCATTAACCAAGCGCCTAGGGTCTTTGATTGTTTAATCTTGCACCATTTAATATTTAAGTACCATTATCGCTTTTATAGCTTAGTAGCTTAATTAGCTTTTTAGTAGCTTATTTCGTAAAGTAGTACCCAACTTTTTTATTTTTCTTAAAACCAGTAGGATTTAAAGTATTTTTACTGAAATTTTCGGATTTTTCCAAAATCATTTAGTATTTTTTATAATTAAATTAGATTAAATTAGTTTTTAAATCATAATAAATAATTTAAAAGTCGAAAAAATACCCGGCTTTTTCCTAAAATTATTTTTAGTCGTTTAGAACGTAGGAAAATTAGTTTCACATCCTTAGGCCTTAAATTGCATCATTTTCACTTTTTGAGGCTCGGGATTAGCCCGGGTTTTCACGTTTTTGCATATTATCACTCTAGGACTTAGTGTAACTTAATTTTATTGTTCCGTATGCTTAGTAGTAGTTAGATTATCATTTACTTTGTTCCCGTAGCCTTAATTACTTTCCCTTTAGTTAATTTGTAGAAAACGTAATCAAAAACAAAAACCCGTAACATCGAGCATTTTAATAACAAACCTCAAACGAAATTCTCAATTCACACCTCGTTGGGAAACGACCGGATATCCTTATCCGTATCACATATCTCACTCACGGATTTGATTGACTAACCTTTTCCTAAAAGGTTTTCGATTCGATTCTCGCGTTTATTTTGATATTGATATTATCATACTATTTCATCCACACACCACCCTTAACCACCCACAAAATCGGTTTCGAACCGCTTTAAGTTTCTTACGGTTAGTCATTCACAAGTGGCTAGCTGTGTGAGTAAACTTGACGTGTCTCGACATTGAATCAAATTTTGGCGCACGCCGGGAGGTTGTGTCGCGACAATATCGTTAAGGTTTGACGATTAGTGACTCGAGATCCTTCCTTCGTGAAGTTATTGTTTTTATAAAAATCAAAAAGTAAAAATATTTTCCTTTTATTTTGTATATATATATAAAAGATTAAAAATACAAAAGATTTTCCTTTTGTTTTAAATAAAATAGAAGACACAATCAATATAACATTCTCAACGGAGGTGTTATCATTATAAGTTCCGAACTAAAGATCAAAAACTTGCCTTTGTGTCGCTTGTGGATTTATTTATTTCTATCGGACAAACAAACCGTGTGGTGGGTATAAGGACGGCCCGACATTAAATTGCGGTCGTAAAGAAGCGGGTTTTAATAAGCTTCACACGACCTACAAAGCTTCTCCGCTCGCTTGCGTTTGTCTTGTAGAGGTGATTTATTCACTTGGGATTATTGGTTTAAGTTCACTGTGTTTTGCCTCGGTCTTGTTTTAATTGAAAGTGTTGTTTTTGGTAGTGCATGCGCACTCGTTCTTCTAATTCTTCTACTCCTCTTCTTGAACTCGCCACAATTCCGCGAAGACGGAATAGACGTCCCCCGCCAATAGTCGAACCCGAGATTCGTACTAATCCCGACCCCGAAATGGCGGAGGATAACCGTTCTATGTTGGAACAACTCCAAGCACCCACCGAGGGTTATGGAGAAGCCATCGTCGTTCCACCAATCGTTGCCGACAATTTTGAACTCAAACACGGATTGATTAACTTGGTATCGTCAAGCCAATTTTACGGATTTGAGAGAGACGATCCTCACTCTCATATCCGACGGTTTAACAAGCTCACGTCTACAATCAAATATCGAAACGTGCCGGAAGAAGCAATCAAACTACTTCTTTTCCCGTTCTCACTTGAGGGGGCCGCCCGGATTTGGCTCGAGAAACAACCCCCTCAATCAATCACCACATGGGAAGATTTAGTTTCAAAATTCACTAATGAATTCTTCCCACCACAAAAGACAACACATTTAAAAAATGAAATCACAAAGTTTACACAAAAATTTGATGAATCATTTAGTGAAGCTTGGGATCGTTTCAAGGACTTACTTCGTCAATGTCCTCACCATGGCTTTTCCGAGTTACATCAACTCGATACTTTCTACAATGGTTTGAATGAAAATGATCAAGACTCTCTCAATGCCGCCGCCGGTGGTAATCTTTTGACACGCTCTACGAAAGATGTGTTGTCCATCATTGAGAACAAGTCTAAAGTCCGCACCTCACGAAGCAAACCGATTGCTTCCCGAGTGAGTGCTTCACCTTCTTCGGAAAATGTCTCTAGCACGGATGCTAAGATAGACAAGCTTACCGATGCTATCCAAGCATTGGTTCTCTCAAAATCTCTTTCTTCTCCATCTCCAAATCCACCCGCTCAAGTCAAAGCGGTGGCAACTACTTGTACTACTTGTGGTGGGCCTCATGCCTACTACAATTGTACCGCTACGGATGGTAATCCTTTTGAAGCAAATGCCGTAGCCGGGCCTTACAATCAAGGAGGTAATCAATACCGTCCTCAAGTTGACCCGAGCTATCGTGCTAGCAATCAAGGACCACCCGGTTTTCCTCAACCTAACAATCAAAATAGGTTCAATCAAAATCAAGTGAAAGGGCAAAATGTTCCATATCAAGCCCCGATGAACCAATACCCTCCCCAAGGGGGTAATCTCAATCATGGTTATCAAGCTCCTAATTACCAACCCCCGGTTGGCCCCTCTATTGAACTTTCCAACTACATTAAGTCTAATGAGGTTACAATTAGGGGTTTGCAAAGCCAAATCACTACTTTGAGAAATGAATTCCAAACTTCAATGTCAAAACAAGGAAACGAGTTAAAAAATGAGTTGAACAAAACGAACAACAAAATTGATCAAAATCAAAACAAAATTGAAAATATGTTCAATAGTATCATGTGTCAAATGAATCAAGCTTCAACTTCTAAACCCTTCCGGTAATACAATTCCAAACCGAAGGAGAGTTGAATGCTATTGCCACCAAGTGGTAAGACATATGATGGACCTCGATGCCTACACCTCTCCGGTGAGGGAGGTAGCACAAGAAACCGAGGTGACAAAGGACAAGGTGCATTCTACAAGCCACAAAGTATCAAGACACGTCCAACCTCCGGTAGTCCAAATTTCCATTCCGGAGCCCGATGTTCCGAAGATTAAGCCTTCAATCCCTTATCCTTCAAGGCTTAATGATCAAAAGGTCCGTGATAAATCTAATCAACAAATGGAGAAGCTTATCCAAATCTTCAAAGATTTGCACTTCGAGATTAGTTTCGCGGATGCTCTTCTTCTAATGCCCAAGTTTGCTCCGACAATCAAAAGCTTGTTGGGCAACAAAGAAAAAATTTCCGAGTTGGCTAAAACTTCCTTGAACGAGAATTGTTCGGCGGTTATCCTTAAAAAACTTCCCGAAAAGTTAGGAGACCCCGGGAAATTCCTAATCCCGTGTGATTTTCAAGGGATAGTTCAATGCTCCGCTTTGGCCGATCTTGGCGCGAGCATTAACTTGATGCCACACTCGATGTGGAAAAAGCTTTCATTACCTCCTCTTACTCCTACATGTATGATCCTCGAGCTATGGACCGCACAAGTTCTCGTCCGCTAGGTATAGCCGAGGATGTATTTGTGAAAGTAGGCAAGTTTCATTTCCCCGCCGACTTTGTTGTTGTCGAATTTGATGCCGATCCTCGAGTACCCCTCATCCTTGGGAGGAGCTTCTTGAAAACGGGTCGTGCATTGATCGATGTTGATGAAGGGGAAATTACTTTGAGGGTAAACAAAGAAGCCGTAACTTTTAATCTTGATCAAGTTACGAGATACTCCCCCGTTTATGACGATACGTCCGTAAACAAAATTGATGTCATTGACATTGTGTCGGAGGAGTATTCTCAAGAAATTCTTGGATTCTCGAGTGGCAATCCCACTTCGGTTGATCCCATCATTGCTCTCTCTCCCCCTTCCCTCACTCCATTTTACAATGAGGAAAGTGACTTTATCTTGGAAGAGATTGAAGCTTACTTGTCTAGTGATTACGTCCCATGGAAATTGATCACGCCCCATCGACATCGAGGAGATATTCTTCTCATCGAGAAGATGCTCAATGATGATCCATCATCACTCCCTCCTCAAGAACTTCATATTGAGGAAATCAAAACATTGAAAATGCTAATGATCCTCCGGAGGTCGAACTTAAGGACTTACCACCTCATCTCGAATACGCATTTTGGAGGGTGACGATAAATTACCCGTCATAATTGCTAAAGATTTGAGTGAGGAGGAAAAGCCGCCTCATAAAGGTTTTGAAGTCACACAAGCGAGCCATTGCTTGGAAACTTTCCGACATTAGGGTATTAACCCGGAATTTTGTACACACAAGATTCTAATGGAGGATGACTTCAAACCGGCGGTTCAACATCAAAGAAGAGTGAATCCTAAAATCCACGAGGTTATCAAACAAGAGGTCCTAAAACTTCTTGATGCCGGATTGATTTACCCTATCTCGGATAGTTCTTGGGTGAGCCCCGTTCATTGTGTGCCCAAAAAGGGTGGCATCACCGTTGTTGAAAACGAAGAAAACGAGTTGATTCCTACTCGATTGGTCACGGGATGGCGTGTTTGCATTGACTACCGAAAGTTAAATGAAGCCACCCGTAAAGACCACTTTCCCTTACCCTTCATGGATCAAATGCTTGAGAGATTAGCGGGAAACGAATACTATTGTTTTCTCGATGGTTTCTCGGGTTATTTCCAAATACCCATAGATCCTCAAGACCAAGAGAAGACCACATTCACGTGCCCTTATGGAACGTTTGCTTACCGGCGCATGCCTTTCGGCTTATGCAACGCTCCCGGTACATTCCAAAGGTGCATGATGGCCATCTTCCACGACATGATCGAGGAAACTATGGAGGTCTTTATGGATGATTTTTCGGTCTTTGGGGATTCTTTCAATCATGTCTCTCCCATTTGGACAAGATGCTTAAACGTTGTGAAGACACAAATCTTTGTCTAAATTGGGAGAAAAGTCATTTCATGGTCAAAGAGGGCATAGTCCTCGCCATAAGATCTCTAAAAGCGGGATTGAGGTTGATAAGGCTAAAGTTGATGTCATATCCAAATTACCTCATCCCACCACCGTTAAGGGTGTTCGAGTTTTCTAGGTCACGGCTTCTATCGTCGATTCATTAAAGATTTTCGAAAATAGCCCGCCGATGACCCGTCTTCTTGAAAAAGATACTCCGTTCATCTTCTCCAAAGAATGCATTGAAGCTTTCCAAACCTTAAAAAAGAAACTTACGGAAGCTCCTATTCTAGTTGCCCCCGATTGGGACCTACCTTTCGAGCTTATGTGCGACGCTAGCGACTTTGCTCTAGGTGCGGTCTTGGGGCAACGAAAAGCAAAACATTTCCAGCCTATACACTATGCTAGCAAAACTTTGACCGAAGCTCAAGCACATTACACTACGACGGAAAAAGAATTACTAGCCGTGGTGTATGCTTTCGAGAAGTTTCGACCATACTTGATCTTGTCTAAAAGCATAGTGTATACGGATCACTCGCCCTCAAATATCTCTTTGCAAAGCAAGATGCAAAGCCGAGATTGCTCCGTGGGTTCTCCTCCTACAAGAATTTGATATCATCGTCGTGATAAAAAGGAGCCGAGAACCTCGCGGCCGACCACCTATCCCGCCTTGAAAATCCTCACCAAGGTGTGCTCGAGAAAAGGAAATCAATGAAACATTTCCTCTCGAGACACTTAATGTGGTATCTCTAAGTGGAAATTGAGTACCCCATGGTTTGCCGACTTTGCAAACTACCATGCGGAAACTTTGTTGTTAAAGGGATGTCGTCCCAACAAAAAGTAAATTCTTCAAAGATGTTAAGCATTACTTTTGGGACGACCCTACTTGTTCAAAGTCCGTGCGGATCAAGTCATCCGACGGTGTGTTCACGCCAAGAAGCCGCTGATATTCTCAACGCTTGTCACAATGGACCCACGGGGACATCATGGCCCGAACTACACCGCCAAAAGGTGTTTGATTCCGGTTTCTATTGGCCCACAATCTATCGCGATGCCCATGACTTAGTCAAATCATGTGACGCTTGTCAACGCCACGGCAAAATCTCGCAAAAGGATGAAATGCCTCAAAATGCAATCCAAGTGTGCGAGATCTTTGACGTGTGGGCATCGACTTCATGGGCCCGCTCCGCCTTCTCGAGGGAACAAGTATATACCGTGGCGGTCGATTACTTGTCTAAATGGGTGGAAGCGAAAGCGCCCCACCAACGACGCCCGAGTAGTTGTGAAATTTCTAAAATCTCTTTGCTCGCTTTGGAACTCCCCGCCATCATTAGTGATCGCGGTACGCACTTTTGCAATGACCAATTCGCAAAAGTCATGCTTAAGTACGGTGTCACTCACCGTCTTGCTACCGCGTATCACCCACAAACTAGTGGTCAAGTGGAAGTCTCAAATCGTGGTCTAAAAAGAATTCTTGAAAGGACCGTAGGCGAAAACCGTGCCTCTTGGTCGGATAAGCTAGATGATGCACTCTGGGCCTTTCGTACCGCTTACAAAACACCTATTGGTTGTACTCCTTATAAGCTTGTGTACGGAAAGGCGTGTCATCTCCCGATCGAGCTCGAGCACAAAGCCTATTGGGCCTTGAAGCATGCTAACTTTGATCTCAAGTCCGCGGGTGATCACCGAAAAGTTCAACTCAATGAATTAAATGAACTTCGTGATCAAGCCTACGAGAACTCTTTAATCTACAAAGAGAAGACAAAGAAGATCCATGACTCCAAAATCAAGAACCGCGTTTTCAACGTTGGTGACCGAGTCCTTCTTTTCAATTCTCGATTGAAGATTTTCTCGGGAAACTTAAACCCGTTGGACCGGGCCGTTCACCATTTCCAAAGTTTTTCCTTATGGTGCCGTCGAGTTATCTCAAACCGACGGACCAAACTTCAAAGTGAACGGCCATAGTTTGAAACACTACTTTGGAGGGGACATACCTCAAATGGTTGTCCCGGATCTCCAAACCTTCCCCATGAACCAATGAATTCGGGGTCGAGTCAAGCTAGCGACTCGGTTAACAAAAACAGTAGCATTTCATGGGTGTCCACCCATGTTTCTATCTTCTTTCTCTTTTCTAACACTAAGTGTGGGGGGAAACCCCCACTGATGTTTGCTTGTTGTGTGTTTGCTCGCTTTCAGATTCCGAGATCGTGATGATTGATGCGCCTGCTTTCGATTCACCGCCCAATATCCGATCTTTTTGCTAACGATTATCTAGGGATATCTTTATTAATCCTTTTGTGAAAAAAGATTTCGCTTCCACACTTGGCTAGTAGTATTACCTTTTTCCGTTCTATAGTGTCGGCTACGGCCGGTACTTTGAATATTGAGGGCAATATTCAATTCTAAGTGTGGGGGGGAATTCTAAGCGAATTTGATCACATGTGTACCTTCTAGTACCCTAGCACCCCCGTTTTGACCAAAAATTTTAAAATTTTTATCGCTTTAAGTCAAGTATTTACATTTACAAGAAGTGCTTTGCACAAAAATAATGCATTGATGCTTCGGTATTAATGGTAGTTTAGTCTTGATTCGGCTAGAACAAGGGAATCCCGACTGCTAGAGTGTTGATCTAGTCGCTCTCTTAACATTTAGGCTAAGGTTTTACGCGTTGTGCAAATGAAAATGCTAAGCGTGGAGTAGTTGGTTCTCTTTAGAGCTTATATAAGTAATCTATGGCTTTTTCTCCCAGTAGCTCTTAATTGAACCTAAAATACGTGCTCGTTGTCAAATTTTTGAACATTCAAAATCGTCTTGTTACAATAAAAAGTATTAAAGCAAAATTGATTTAGAGTCCGAGTTCAAGTTTTTGTTTAAATTTCCGAGAAAGCATACTTTCTTTACATCTGAATAACGTTGCAAAATGAAAGTATCGTAAAAGTGCTTGAATGATGCAAAAGTTGCAAGTTTAAAGTCAAAGTCAAAAAAAAAAAAAAAAAAAAAAAAAAAAAAAAAGTGATGAAAAAAAAAAAAAAAATGAAAAAAAAAAAAAAAAAATATGAGTTGTGAATAAAAGCACTAAGTTGCTTATGAATAAAGGTGCGAAACTTGCTTTTTCTTAAATTTAAATCGAAGTTGAACTCAGATTCGTCAAAGTTGTCTAAAAGTTTGACGGTAATTTGAAATCCTTGATTTCAAAGATCCCGAAGCTCGATACTATTCTCGAGGGTGAAAACCTAGCCTCCTCAAAAGGACAAACCGAGAAGAAAGTCGCAACATGGAGTGATCTCACCTTTGAATCTCGAATTTCTAAATTATCGTCGGTTGTAATCCATTTAGGTTTAGTTTCAACTTAACGGTAGCTTCGTAAATCTTTGGAATCGAATTCCCGCTAATTCTGATACTATTCTCTGTGAGGTGTCAAAAGCCCGGTCACTTAAAACTTATGTTTTGGGATGTGCCGAGAAGAAAGCCGCTACATGGAAAAGGCCCTTTCGATCCTTAGACTTTCGTCGATCCGGTGGGTTAGTACTTTAGTTAAGTGGATAACAACCATAACAAATGTCGATTTAAATGATCAAACTTTTGAAAATGAGCACACACTTAAATTTTATAAATTGTGGGAGTAAAAGTTAAGTCTCGACTTACATAGATTATTTGTATAAGTAGTGTTAGCATTTTACAAAAACGCTTGCACAATAAGTTTAAGCTTGGTTTGAGAGTATCAAAAGAGGATGACGATTATAATTCCCGGAGACACCCATTTTGTGTGAATCCCGCTCTATGATGCCATGTTTTGATAATCAAGCATTTTATTTATTATCGCCTTGTTTAAATTTCTAGTAGTTGAATAAAAAGTCGAAACGGGTATTCTTGGTATTTTGATCCTTTCATTACTTCATATGATCGGATTGCTAGGGACTAGCAATTGATAGTGTGGGGATTTGATGAGTGCTTATTCACTCATCCTTTTACCCATCTAAGCCCACAAAACGCCTAAAACACGGAAATATAACCAATTATGCTACAGATATCCTTGGAATGTGTTTTATGTATTTCGTGTACAAAGGATCGAAAACAGGACCAAAACGGATGAAATGAGCTCGGATTGAAAGCGTGCTTTCTTGACGGAGCGGAAGATGATTTTCTACATTTTGAGCCCGGATACATATTTGGGAGTGAGCTTGGGAATCGACTCAAAACCTATCCCTAAATCCAAATCACCATTTTACCCTTCTACCCGAACCCAAAATTACCATTTTACCCTTTTTCACAAAAATCCTAAAATATCATTTCTTTCTAAATCCTCATTTTATTTTAAAACAATTATTTTTCAAAACCAATTTTTATAAAAATTAAAAAAAAAAAAAAAAAATAAAAAAAAAAAAAAGTTTTAAAAAAAAGTTTTAAAATAAAATTACTTAAACCATTTTAAGTTTTAAAACCTTTTTTAAAATCCTTCAACCCATTTTAATCAAAAACCCATTTACCCATATTAAACCCATTTCCTTTTCTTCTCGCTTATTTCCCAAAACAGATAAACCCACACACCCCGCTCCATTTGGCGCCCAAACCAAACCTCTCTACCCCCTTGTCTTCTTCTTCCAAGTCCTCTCAACCTGGTCCCCAAGTTCACTTTTACCCAACACACCCACATGGGTGAGATGCCACCTTGGCAATCCCCAAACCCTCATTGGATACCAAATAATGGATGCCTAGATTAAAGGAGTGGTGCCCAAGTTGATTTCAATGGCTTGAGATTAAAGCAAAGAAGCACAAAGATGCCCAAGGCTCATTCATTCTCTCAAAGAAAGAACACCTCAAAATGCTCAAGACTCCAAGACCTTTAGTATAAATAGTAGCACTTGTAGCCTTCAAAAGGCATTAGGATTTTTAGGATTTAGTAGTTTTAAATTTAGTTTTCTTTTATTGTAATTTACTTTTTTTAATTAATGAAAAGTTTTTCTCTTGCAAATTTCTCTTCACTACTTATTTGGCTAATAAGCACTTTAGTGCTTATTAGCTTATTGATATTTCATTTATTTTAGTTCTTAAGTTTCATTTTAAAGTCGCACTTTAGTTTTACAGTGAAAAGCCAAAGTTAGTTTTAAAAATCGCTTTTTAAAGAATTTCAACCCATTAAAGGGTGTTTGGTTTAAGCTCATTTGGGTCAAAACTCGCTTTTACCCACTTTGACTCTCAAAGTCAAAGTGGTTTAAGGTCTAAGTAAGTTTTTAAAAATTGTGTTTAGCTAGAATACAAAGTTTGCAAGTTTGGAAAATAAAAATCTCATTCTGTTTCTGTCTTCATCACCAAACAAAGACAGCCACAGTCTGTTGTTTGCACCCTTTTTCAAGCTTATTTTTTATCAAAAACTCTTCCAAATCATTTCTCTTGCATCTCCTCATGCCCACCTCAACATAACATTAGTTAGTTTGCCCTTAGGAATAGTCTAGCTTAGTTAAAATTGCATTCAAAATCGTCCCAAACCCATATCAAGAAGAGTTATTTTTGCCCCACCCACCATTCTGCAATTTTAGAACTTAGCTAAAATTTTTGGTAAAATTAGTTTTAGCTTATTTAGTTTTCCCATTTAGCTTATTTAGGTACACTTTAGTGCTTATTAGGCCTTAAGGTCATGTTTTAGTTTATACTTAGCTTATTTGGTTACCCATAGTGCTTATTTATCCTTGTAAGCTCATTTCCTTTTTAGCTTAAGATTTCCATCTAGCAACTCATTGTATGCTTATGCTTAGCCTAAATCTCATTTGCTTAAAATGCTTATCTCCATTTAGCTTATATCTTTATTGCTAGCTTATTTGAGTTTCTTAATTGTCAAGTGCTTATTTACATGTTCCTTGTGCTTATTCATGGTTTTCATTTAGCTTCAAATATTGCTTATTTAAAGGGTGTTTGTTTTTCTTTTGTTAATCGTTGGATATAAGCAGTTCTAAACCGCTTATTCCAAGGTTTTAAAAAAAGTGTTTTCACAAAAAGTCTTAATTTGGTCTTATTTATAAGTTGCAAAAGAAAATTTTGAAAAAAAAGTAGTTTGCAAAAAAAGGTACCAAGCAGATTCGAACCTTGGACCTCTTGCTCAAACACCCAACACAACAACCATTAACCAACCGCCCTAGGGTCTTTGATTGTTAGAATTTGCACCATTTAATATTTAAGTACCATTATCAGTTTTTAGCTTAGTAGCTTAATTAGCTTTTTAGTAGCTTATTTCGTAAAGTAGTACCCAACTTTTTATTTTTCTTAAAACCGGTTTATTTAAAGTATTTTTAGTGAAATTTTGGATTTTTCCAAAATCATTTAGTATTTTTATAATTAAATTAGATTAAATTAGTTTTTAATTGTAATAAATAATTTAAAAGTCGAAAAAATACCGGCTTTTTCCTAAAATTATTTTTAGTCGCTTAGAACGAGGAAAATTAGTTTCACATCCTTAGGCCTTAAATTGCATTATTTTCACTTTTGAGGCTCTGGATTAGCCAGGGTTTTCACGCTTTTGCATATTATCACTCTAGGACTTAGTGTAACTTAATTTTATTGTTCCGTATGCTTAGTAATAGTTAGATAATCATTTACTTTGTTCCCTAGCCTTAATTACTTTCCCTTTAGTTAATTTGTAGAAAACGTAATCAAAACGTAACATCGAGCATTTTAATAAAAACCTCCGTAACATCGAGCATTTTAATAACAAACCTCAAACGAGATTCTCAATTCACACCTCGTTTATGCGAAACGACCGGATATCCTTATCCGTATCACATATCTCACTCACGGATTTGATTGACTAACCTTTTCCTAAAAGGTTTTCGATTCGACTTTCGCGCTTATTTTGATATTGATATTATCATACTATTTCATCCACACACCACCCTTAACCACCCACGAATCATATGTAGGCCAATAACCGAACCGTTTTAAGTTTCTCTCCAATGAGACGATGTTAGTCATTCACAAGTGGCTAGCTATGTGTGAGTAAACTTGATCGAAATTTACTTCCACATACAAAACATGTAGTCTTCTAAGAAACTGTCTTGGAAGTTGATTCTCAGACTTCCTTAGAAGGCTTGTAAGTAGGCGGGGTGCAGGCTTGGGTGTAGGTTCGAGGCTTGGGAAGGTCGGACTTCTCATTTGAATCACGACTTTCATAGGAAGTGGACCCTTGATCGATGAGTTGTCTTTGCGAGCAAGAGACAAAGTGATTAGATGAGGTATCGTGGTCCGCAAGTCTTTTGACTTTTGCCATATAGATGATGTGATCCATCAAAGTCAATGATGATGGATAGGTATGTGGGCATAAATTCACCTCTAATAGGACCGGGGACAAGATGCATATTACCTTCTTTTACAAAATTAGCTAATCCTGCGGTGTGGATTTACGACCATCATACCTAGCTTCTACTCCTACATATTTTTGAAAGCCTAATCCTAAGCCGAGGTTCTTGATTGATCGTTATAGAGTTCTCTAGCCGATTATCACCGAAATTAACCATTGTTTATTCCTAGCTATTTCCTCGCCTACCTTTTCTTTAAGCTCTAGGTTCTCGATACGCCTTCATCCTTAGCTTTCTCGGATAGTTTTAAGTAGTTATTAGCAACTTCTAGATCAAACTGTAAAACCTTTATCTTTTCTTCATAAGCTATTTGATTCTTTTGAAACCATACTTTTGTCTTTCTACTTGTTTTTAATGCTAGTTTATGAGCTTCATTTCTACATAGCATTCATCAAACTTAGGTTTCATAGCATCACATTCTTCTTTAAGTTCATTGTATCTTAGACTACAACCAAATATACAGAGTTGTGTACCGAGATAGTCCCATCAAAGCAACCGATCATGCCTTTCATCCAAGTACACCTTGCCAACAATCCAAGCTTATCAAGATCATGAGCTTCCTCATTCACAGTTCATGTGAAGTCCGTTGACTGTTCATCCATGGTGAGGAGAGTCGTTGAAGCTCCAGTTTCTAGCTGCTTCGATGATATGAAAGGTAGTTAGCTCCATCTCCACTTTTCCTGTCTTTGCATTCCTCGAGAAATGCCCCATCCGGTGGCAAGTGAAACACTTGACTTTTCTCCTATCAAAGCGATTTGGTTCCTTTCCTTGAAAGCAAACTTCCTCCAGACTTCTCTTCAAACCTTTTGATGTCCATCGACAACAATGCCACTGCATTTTCGTTTCATCTCCTCCATTTCAAGAGGTCCAAGCGATCAAAGTCTTCATATACAAGATACTGCTGAGTATCATAATCAGCAACAAACGAATGAAGAACATCTTCCATCACACTACTAGTCTTAGTTTGAGAACATGATGGAGTGGGACGAGTATTATGTGGTGGAGTGGGAGTGCAGGATGATGGAAAGTAGTTGGAACTGGAAGATGATGGAAAGTAATTAGAACCAGGAGCAGGTACCATCATGTTGGAGTGAGAAGTCCCAACAAAAGCTGCATGGCTAGAAGAAGATGTACGGTAGGGAGTCCTGACATCAGGTTCAAGGGTTACGAGTCATTATCTGACTCGTCAAAGGTCGACATGTCCAACCCTCCTTTAGCCTTGAGAGCAATACTTACATGTAACCATGATGGAGGTAGAGATCAAGGAACTTTGAGTTCAGATCATCATTATCCGGTTTGCATTAATTTGGTTTAGGTGACTCAAGATCCTATGGAACTGTCATTATCCCTTGTGGATACCTTCTTCTTCGGAGATATTGAAGTCCTCAAATTGTTGTCTTAGCATGGACTTTCTCATTCTCTTTGATTCTTCATTTCCACCGAACCTTGCTTTGAGAGCCACCTCTCTGAGGCTAAAAGAATCCTCCGATACATCAAAGGAACCATTAACTTGGGTGTTAGAAACACACACAGACCTTGATAGATCTTAAGCACTCGGAGATCGTTAGTGTTGCCTATGTAATCACAAGCAAACTAATAGAAGATCTCTACAACTCGTATTTTGTAGCGGAAATTAAATACAAGTTACAATAACTAAGAACTCTTTGATCCTCTATGGAACTTTTGATTATAGAAACTCTATGTTTCGGATAGTTTACAAGATTTGAAAGACTTGAGAAAAACTTATCTATTACATACTAACATGGTTTCTTATATAGGCAAGAAACCCTCATGAGCGTTGACAATATACGCTCCTAATACTAACATAGACTAAGCATGCATCTAGACAAGCATGCAACTAATCATATTGTTTTGTTAATCATATTGTTTATTACGATAAGCTCTACATGTCTGGCCAACCTATACATACGGTACCGACTTTTACTCTATCTCGAGCTTATCTCCTACGTGGTTCGTGACTTTCGGTGAAGAACACGATATCGCTTTAACACTTGTCAAGTATAACTTCAACAGTAATCCATTCTTCTTCAGAATCTCTTGGCGAGAATCGATGGATTACCTTAATTCCCAACATTGGGGATCCGTATCCAAAGGATTCGGTTTTGAACTAATCGCTTTTCAGACCGATCACGCAAGATGCTTAGACTCAAGGAAAAGTACTTGAGAGCTCTACAATTTCTCGGTGATAAACCGGTGTCTTGGCAATCAAAGAAGAGATTGTACATCATTGTCATCAACCAAGCGAGAATATGTAGCCATGTCCGCGTGTTGTGCTCAAGTCATCCGGATGAGAACACAACTCAAAGACTATGGTTACGTATTTGATGAGAATCCGATGTATGCGACAATTGAGTGCCATTGTGATCTCGCAACTCGGTTCAAGACTCAAATCAAAGCACATCGATCCACGCTATCATTTCATCAAGGACCACGTGGAGTGGTACCGTTGAATTATACTTTGTGGGTACAGAATACCAATTGGCGATCTTCTCACCAAAGCCTTGCCTCCCGCTAGGTTTAATGAGTTGGTCCACGGATTGGTATGAGGTGTTTGACTCAAGAGGAATTGGATGACCTCTTAAAAGCATCTTAAAAGCCCATCAAACACCAAAACTCTCTTTTGTAAATAAATTTTCAAAAACAAAATACAAAATTATAAAATCCGATAAAACAACAAAAATATTATTCTATCTATATTTCTTTTAACATGGCAAGTACAAATCTTGATCAACACGTTGTTCTATCAAACCTTTCATTATTTTCCCGAACAAGTGTTGAGGGGGAGAAAGTAAATATTTTTCGGTTTCATAAAACCTTGTACTTGCATGTTTTCAAAAATATGTTGTTTCTTCTAAAATGGTGGACACTTTTCTTGTAAATTACTCTCCTCGGACTCAAATGTTTTAACCATTTCATTATTTCAAAAGTCGAGGGGGAGTATCGTTAAGTTTCTTGCCTTACATGTGTCTTGTCTAACCTAAACGGATGTTAAAGGATCTTGGTTGGAACCTCTTTAAGGTTGAAGGACTGAATGTGTCAACTTGGCTAATTAATTTTAACAAAATCATTTACTCCTAAACCACCAAGATCAAACGGCCCAAATCAAATCTTCTAAATCCGTTCAAGTTTTTCATAATCTATAAGTTCTAAACTGTTTTGATCAAGATGATAAACAAGGGTTTCTAAAATTCTTTCAAATCCAACGGTTAAAACTCTTTAAAGCGATTTTGGAAAATTGTTCACTCGAACGAACTGGGTGATTATGCATAAAAGTGTTTGGATTGAAATAAGTTGTGTTAAAACCTTTCTTAGTGTCTATTAAACTTATTTCAATCGTCTAAAACCATCCAGAATCTTAAATTTCACTAATATGATTTCTAGGGTTCTTGCGCTCATTTAGGGTTTGTCTATTCTGTGATATGTTATTAGGTGGTCAAGAAAGTTTTAGAATAAGTATATATGCATGTTTTGAACCTTGAAATTAGCCCAGAAACATCTAAACTGTAAGAATTTAAGTTTTAGGCTTTTAGGGTTCATATCCCAGGAATCCTCTGATTCTATGGTGTAAATGTGTTATATCTTGTTCCATTGCACCCATATGACATCTAGGACACTCGAAACATTCTTGTTTGATTTGTGTAGCTATATCTCATGCGCGTAGATTAAGGGTTTAGGTTTTGAGCAATTTTACCCTAAGTCTTTCTGTGTATATCGATATGTTCTTATGCTTGTTTTGTGATCTAAAAGATGTTTGGAGTTAAGCGCAATCAAGTTTTCATGTTTTTATTTAATGAGTTAATTATTCGTAATGTCGAATCTTTGGGTGTTCAAACCGTTACGATTAAGGAATACTTTATGCGTAAAGGTTAGGCCTAAGAGAAATCTTACGCGTAATTCTTACGCATAAGGGGTCTCTGATGGATTACGTGTATCTTGGAAAGATATTCGTAAACAAGGCTTGTTACGCATAAGCTTTACTCTTACGAGTAAACGTCACGCGTAACATCTAGCTTATCCTCACGCGTAAGCTTAAAGCTTTTGAACTTGTCTTACACGTAAGAAACTCTTACGCATAAGCTAGGTCTTACGCTTTAGCTTACTCCTACGCATAAGCTCCTTCCTTACGCATAAGGATCCTTGTTACTCTTAACCCAATTGTTCACTACATTTTGGCACATTACGTATATGTTACTTGTTAAATGTTACTCATAAGTCACAAATACGATGTTTCGTATAAGCTTACAAATGCTTATATGTTGTGTGTTAAGTGAAAATTGGACTTTGAAATTTCAAAAGTAACATGTTCACATAACTTATCACATCAACTTCAATCAATTGGAACAATGTGACTTAGGACTTGTAACTAACATAAACATGTTACCATCATACAAGTAATTAGATAATAAATCGACTAATACAAACACATTGTGTTTCCATATGTCTGCTCTTTGTCTAATGACTTCGGATCAAGAAATGGTCGTAAATCAAGAAAACTTCAATGCCCCAATTGAGCTCTCGATGGCAAACACATTCCAAGATGGATACGACAAAACAATTGGCAAGAACTATCTCGTGTTATCTTCAACAACTTCATATGCTCATAATCATCTTGCAGAATTGCTGTGGACATCCTTCTGCAACATCCATTCAAAACTCATGCTCAATGAGTAAGATTCAATGGATGAGGTAATACAATTTCGTAAGACATTAAAGCAGAAAAGGATGGAATACCATGCTTCAATCTTTTTAGGTTAATCAACCCGGTGGGGCAAGAGGGTCAAGTAGTAGTCCTCCACTTATGGAAGATCCATTGCAAACATCTCTTACCCCATCCGATCCGGTTAATCAACCCGGTAAGGATCAGGGTGTCACTGTCACTACTACTGTTGAAATGAAGCAAACACAACTAAAACAACCGCAAGAAGAAAAGCATGGTGAAGATGGGGAAATATATGACGAAGGAGATTACGATCATGATAAGGATGAAAGAGTCCCTGATGATGATAATTTGGCGACTGAAGAGGAAATGATTCGAAAAGAGGCAAAAGAAGCTGCTAGAGCTGAGGAGGAAAAGTTTAAGAAGGAATCAGACAACTACATAGTTGACAATCCAATACACAAACCTCAACAGTCTTCTGAACCATCTATTGACACTTCCACCAAGCCCAAATCATCATCTCAATCATCACCTCCATCAACATAAGAAACACCTATGTCAACAATGAATCTGTTAAGAAGGCAATCTGTATCCAATGATTCGACAAATGGTTAAGCGTGTTATCACCACTACACAACAAAGCTACAACCACCACCATCCGATCAACAAGGATTGAAACCACACCACCAATGGAGAAAAGCATGATCACATTACATACACGGTGGTGAGGAACACGACATACCGAGCCCAAACCGTAACCTCAACCGAAATTCGGATCAAGTACATTCTGCACTCCTTGTTTTCATATGCTTCAAATCATAGGCGTGTTGAAGTTCTCCACCTCGGGTCGAATCTTACCTAAATTCTACATTCATCGGAATCAATCAAGAACCTCATTACAAAATCGTTTTTAAGCGAAAGTTTGGGTTTGTCTACCAAAGTGAAAATCATCATACTTGCTTCATGGCTTTCGATGAAATTCACTAAGTTCTATGACGCCACCACCGAGATGGTTCGAGATGGATTGGCATATCGATTGAAGGACATTGAGTTGGGTATAATTCGAGACGAAGAGATGGAATTGAAAAGGATTGCAAGGATGTTCGTTGATTTACACTAGGATTGATGAATGTTTGATTCATCGGGATCGGATGCAACGGTTGGAGAGCTATGTGGGAGGATAACCAAACTTTCGATTTCGACTTTCCAACGTCCTCAAAAAGTAGTTGATCGTTCGTAATCATTGGGTATTCTCTTGATTGTGATTTTGCTTGTTTGATTATCGGCGATGGCTTGTGCACATAATGATGTACAACCCGAATTGTCAAGAAAGGACCACGTGGTGCGTCTCGGTGCTACAATCCTAATAAAAGGATAAAGCTTCTTATTTTTGAGTAAAACCTATCAAACCTTTCATTTTCAAGGTTTTGCTCAAAAACACAAGTACTTCCGTATGATTTTCAAAACCTCAACCGTTTATATCACTTGTTGAGGGGAGTATTTGAATTAAAACTTTGTTCACAAATTGTTCAGTGGTCATCTTCCATAACACTCGAAATGGTCATATTTACTCTCAAATCATTCAAAAATAACATTTTATATGCCATTTTGAGGGGAGAAAATTTGTGTGATAAGAAATATGTTGTGCAAAATGCAAATGAATCTGTGTACCTCGGACTTAACCAATGAATTGAGCGGTACTAAACTGTTAGTAACTCGAAAAGACTTGTCCTGACGGTACTAATTTCAAGCTAGTTCGCTAGTAATGTAAACGTGTCTCACAAAGGACTTGTCCAAGTAGAAATTACCATTCGAGAAACTCTTGATAGACATGAACTCGACGGGTATGACAACCTTTCGAGGTTTGTCTACACCTTCAAGGTAGTTATTAGAGCTAGTTGTCACCTAAAAGTTGACAATGTAACTCTTTAACTATGCAACGAACCGTCTCTTGGAGGATTGTCTATCTTGATGGATCAATTCAAAAGTGCGCGCTCTTTCCTCACTGTGCATTTAACCATTAAAACTATTTACCACACGTGGAGGGAGTATTTATCGAAACCTTATCTCTCACGATGGTTCAAACATGTTTTCATTTACAAACCCTTTGAGAGATGTTCTTCATAAGCGTGGTTTTAATGGCAACATAGGTTAGTCATGAGGTTATAAGGTGACTAAGGTTAGGAATAACCATCCTATGATCCGCCGAGCGGAGGGATCTACCCAAGGACACTACCATTAGTTAGTGTTAGAAGTCCTTAGGAATGATTGTAAAAGGAGAAAATGAGAATCGGAGAAAGAAGGAGTTGAAAATCAAAAGAAATGTAAAGTAAAGGGTGAAAAGAAACAGCCTCAGTTATTCAACTTAGGGCGGACAAGGGTTCAATTCATATACTCTTGGTTGTCACTTAGTGACACCGGTATTGAAGATTAAAGTCGTCATGGACCCGATGGCGCATGCACTAAACCTTCTTAGCCACTCAAGTTTTTCTCATGAAGCTTGTTTCATTCTCACGTGGAACCCTACGTAAACTATTGGCTTTCTCTAGAGATCGGCGGTATTGAAGAAGGAGACCCTCCCTAGTCTCCGCTCAAGAAAACCAAAGCGTACTATTTAGTCTAGAGCCACGAGATTCATCAAAAGATCTCTTAGGAACACTTGACATTTAATCACTTGATGATCAACAAATAAGATTATCGATGGTTCATATCGAGTCCTTCACGGATCTTAGCAACTGTCGAGAACATTTATGAGAGGTTCACATTTGTGATCCTCGGTGATTGAATGGAAACTCCTGCCGGGGTCAACATCAAACACCTCGACAACGGCGGTCACTTCGGTAACTCCCGTAGATTACGCTGGAGTGTGTCTCAAACGGTCTGATCGTGAGGTGATGCTTGGTGTACCTCGACTCATCCGAACTGTAGATGTACTTGATGCAGTAGCGTTATCTCACTTGTGGGACTCGGTTCAGAATGGCCTTTGTAAGAATTAGAGTTGTGTTTTCACACTATGTTGTTAACACTCGAAGTTCAAACTTGTAAGTCTGAAACCGCTTATTACTAACCGTTTGAAATGTTCTTCTTATGGAAGCTCGGAGCGGAATGATCGTCTTTGATTCTTCTCATGCTCACGCCTACAACATCACTAATGGAAGTTCTATCCAAAAGCAACACAACCGCTGAATGATTCTTAGTCAAGCCAAAGAATCTACAAAGTTAAAGACTTAAAGAACTTCATTAGTATTGAATTCCAACTTCAAAGAGCGTGTGAGCATGTTGAAGAATGATGTGGAGACATCGAGCGTGAACAAGAGACCGAAAGCGGGATCGATGCGGACAACAACATACTATCACTTTCACCACAAAGAACAATAATCTAAGAACAAAGTTAAAGATGACTTCAAGCATAACTGCTCAAAGATAACTATCTCTACACTGGGAGATTGTTCGAATCAAGGAAATTCCTCTCACAAGAAAGAAGAATGTCGAAGACGTCGAGCTACTATTACATCAACGCCTTCACGTTTACATTCATATATACTTGAGGGGAGATTGTTGGAATCACTCCTAAACAAGATTTCAAGTATTTATATTTCATATGTAATAGGTAGCTTATTATGGCCTTTATGTTTGTTTAAGGTCTAGCTTATCTAGAAGGCCCATAAGCTTAGGCCCAAGCCCATATAAGAAAGGATGGGAACTAGGAGTGTTGCCCTAGCTTCCCTCCAATAAATACTCTTGTAAACCCTCTCTTGAGGGTTGGTTGTTCAAGTTTTCCTTTCATTCACTCTTTTACGCATAACCGACATTATCCTAACGTGTGTGTGTGTGGTTTACTTGTTCATCCGCCTTTATCTCTTTCTCTATAACTTGTGTTTGTAAAACTAGTGACCTAACACATTTTGACTTTTTAGAATTATGCTTGTCGGTAGTGTGATTTCAGGGATTGAAGTTTGTTCATGATGCTTATACGAAGGCACGTCTCTTTTTCGTGGGCCTTCCTTCTTTATGGAGCAAATTTCAGGGAAGTTCTCGCTCTAATCCTACTTTTATCTTCACCTTTATTTAATGCTTAGTACAAATGGGACTTTGTACAATTCAAGTGGAGGGACGGGAGTAGAATTATCTCTTGAACTTTTTTTCGCCCTCATTTTTCTAGTTTATTTTGAAAAATTATGCCATTTTTAAAATTTTGACATGTTTTTCTTAACCTAACTAGATTAGACCTTAGCCGAGCACATACAACCCTTGATATTATATGGTGAGATTAGCCTTATCCGTTTCCAATATTTTCCCCAAATCCACCAAATTATGAGTGTGCCGGTAGCTTGTAAACTTTAGAACTTGGTGATGTGCTACGTGTGTACAAGTTTTAAATTTATAAAAGGTGAATTACCAAAGTTACCAATAACACATACGAGCAAATGTACTCATCCGTTATAGCAAGATTATGAAGGTAAGTCGAGATCGTTCGCAGGGATTTGAGTGAATCTATGTAACAAGTTTGAATCAACAAAGTCTATCCAAAACATATAACAACGCAAATAGATATAATGAAATTCAGATGATTAAAAACTACACTTGCTTAAACTAGTTTCATATCCTAGATTAATGTGATTGTGTTAACCTCTTAACATGTTGGTTGTGATAATTAGTTGGTGTACTAATCTATTGTTCTTACAAGTTAAACCTTCGTCAAGATTTTAGTTCATAAAACAACGTTACGTTTAACCAATCAATTCAAGATCAATTCAAGTTTCATAAGTTCACTTTCATAAACTTAAACACAAAAACATCCACTTGTTTCATCAAATTGCTTAAGCAATGGTCAATACAAAAGGTAACCGATTATAGACAAAAGGCTACAATTGATTCTCAACAACTAATCTTACGACCTTTTAGATGTTTCCAATCAATCCAATTTGATAATCAAAAAGCGTTTTTATTTCAACCACACCTTAGTTCCTTTGTTTAATCAAGAATAATGGGTATAAACAATCATCCATAGACAAAATGATTATAACTAGTTGAATAACAATAAGTTCTTTCGACATCTACGATTACTATCAACTAGTCAAACTTGATTAACAAATTTCACTATGAAACTTTAGCACAATTGGATCTTAGAATCAACTTGAAATTGAATTAAAACATGTTAACACAATCACTGACTAATCATATGATAATCAACATCATTTAAGCAAGTGTATAGAGAAACTAGCCACTCATAGCAAACATGAACATAAACTCAGAACTTTGAACATTAGAAAACATGATTAAAAGTCTTACAATGCTTGGAATAAGATTACAAATGGTGAAGTAATGATTCCCAAAGTATTGGGGTAGACTTCTTGGTGATTTGGCCTCCAAATGAGGAACCACGGAACTCAAACTTTCCTGGACTTTTAAGGACGAATTTGAGAGCTTAAGAGCTTTGTTTGATGAGTAGAGATTTGTATTAAAGTGTGTGTCTCATATGCTCAAAAAGGCCTCTATTTATACTAGTTCCAAGGCCTAGGGTATTAATTGTTGAACATGGCCTCCAAGGAGTTAGGAAGGGACTAGAATACACCAAGAGAAGGACCTAGAATCATTTGGATGCAAAGGGGAAACTTAGTGATGAAGATTTGGCAGATACAGGTCTTCCAACAGGATCAGTTACATGACCAACCGATCCGGTTAGTCTTCTACAAGGAACCAACCGTTCCGGTTGCGGGCAGCGACCGGACGGTTATGATGGCATCTTTGGCACTTTTTGGTCAGTTTCCAACCAATCCGGTTGCAATGGCAACCGATCCGGTTGGATTTACTGAATTATAGAAAATCGATCTTTTACTTCTTTTGTCTTGTAGAACTTGGTTCTTCAATCACTATGGTCTTCAAAGGTACTTGAGATACTGATTTGTGCTTGACATGGTTCACCGAAGCGGAATCTTCTATTTGTTGAACATTACTTTACTTTTCCTTCCATTTCCTCGCACTTGGTTATAAACACTAGACAAACATCTTTTGATGCGATTAAGCACTGAAATCACGCAAATATAACCAAATAACATATACAAAAGCACACATAACGCTACTAGAAACATGTACAATCTGAGCGTCATCAAATTCCCCCACACTTAAACTTTGCTTGCCCTCAAGCAAATCTAGGAAAAACACCCACTGGCACAAGATCATGATTATGAAAGATGTGATGCAAATCGACCAAGTACAAGTACGAGAGAAGATTAATCAATTATGCTTTATAAAAGTGAAACTTTCAAGATGTTTGACGATATCCAATGATTTTCTTGCATGATTAACATTTCAAAACACCTCACGAAAAAGGAACAGAATATAATTCACTCACTCAATTTTAGTGGAGTAACAAGATAAATCACACTCATAGCTAAGTTATGATTAGATTATTACCATAAGATTGTACAAGGAACAAAACTCCACCGACGTGGCGTGAGCACCAAGCAAAAACATCTAAAGAGGACTTTTATTCGGGTTAAATTGTTATGGCTTCGGGTTAAGGGTATGGATAAGGCATGGGAACATTTATGAAATTGGTGTTAAAATAAAAATAAAATCAAGTCTAATACTCGTGTTGATAGCTACCAAACAATCCGTGAAACAATAAATGATTAAAGCTTCATTTTCTTTTCTTCGGATTTCCACAGCTCTTCGCTTTGCTTTGCCATAAAAATTTTTCTTCGAACATAGCACATTGGCTAATACATTCATACTTTCAACATTTTTTTTGAACTTAACACTCCATGATATGGCTCAATCAATCTAACAAGATGTGGTACTCATAATCATTTGAACAATCTTCACTTTCCAGGTGACTAGCAACCAACCGTTTAGACATTGATAAGGGTTAGGCTAAGGTTTAAAGTGTAAAATCTTTTTGTATTTTTTGGATGAAGCAAAAATAAAAAGGATGGCTCAGAGAGTGTAACTAAGGGTATCTAGTGCTAAAAATAAGCACTACAAATAGGTCCATGTAGGTGGTTAACTAACCGGCGTGGCTAGCTAATATAGCATGATATGAAAAATGGAAGGCCATTTGGGTTAAATCCTAAGGTGCCTCTTTATCACACGAATTCACTTATATCGCTTAAATGCGATCTCATCATGATCTCGTAATGATTTACAAGTACAAGTTCTAGAATAAATAAAATCACCGCACACACTCATAGCAAAAGATCCAAGCATAAAAGATGTATGCTTCTTATAGAACATGCTCAAATCCTCACAAATTAGTGGTAAGGGCTATAATTTGTCCTGGAAAATGTTTATCGATCCCAGAATAGATTGCCATAATAATTGGAACACATCTCAAAGTTTCAAATATTACTAGCTTTACCAATGGTTTGATCCAGTTATTCTAATATATAATCCTAAAAGTGTGAAAAATAACTAGATCATAAGGGTAAACAAAATTTTAATTTTAAGCATGAAAACTCTAATTTTTCCTATTCACCCCCCACACTTAAGTTAAACATTGTCCTCAATGTGAAAAACGAACTTCAAAGTATAGAAATAGGGAAAATAGAGATGAAACCAGATATTCCAATGAGTTTGTCATCTTAATTTTTCTTCATTCCTAGCATCCACTAGAGTAATCATTACCTGCACAAAATCTTATAAACAAACAAAAGAGTTTTATTAAAAGATGGCACCCTCCCCACACTTAAGTTGAACCAAAGGTTTAAACTTTGGGGCGTTACCAAAAAAAATCAAATCGGAAACACATAGGTTGCCTCCCGAGAAGCGCTTATTTTATTACCAAGTCATCAGCCTGACTCGAATCTTCCCGAATTCACTTGGCCACAGACGCAGCCTTGAACATTTTGAAAAGTTCGGGGATGTTGGAATCACTCCTAAACCATATTTCAAGTGTTAGTGATTCATATGTAATAGTTAGCTTAATATGGCTTTTATGTTAGTAATCAAGGCTAGGCTTATGTAGAAAGCCCATAAGCCTAGGCCAAGCCCAATAAGTAAAAGGATGGGAACTTGGAGTATTGCCCTAGTTCCCTCCTATAAATACTCTTGTAAACCTTCTCTTGAAGGTTGGTTGTTCATTATCTCATTTCACCTTACGCATAACATTTCTTATTTCATACGTGTGTGTGGGTTTAGTGTTCAACCGATCTCTCTTGTCTCTATTTCTACATATTGATGCTTGTGTTACTAATATGGGAACCTAACAGTGGTATCAATCGCCAAATAATTGAGTGCAAAGAAGTTGTTTTTGAAGCTTTTGGTTTTACGCGTGAGTCACGGTTCAAAAACTTGTTCACGTTTAAAAACTCATTTTTTACACTTTTCAATCCAATATTCTTGTACTTTCAACGTTTTTAATCGTTAAAATTTCAGTTTTAAGCATAAAGTTTCGAGCTTTACGTGTTTCTCCTTAGTTTTAAACTTGGTTTTATATGTGTGTTCATAGTTACGCATAAGGTATTTTGAAGTTTTGGATCATCAAGTTTCACACTTTTGTGTTATTTTGGTGATATTGAAGCTATTCATTCCTAAAATCTGGTTTAGAGACATCGGTGGGTAGAAATAAATTTTGGTTGCATTCTACGCATAAGAAAACCCTATTCTTACGCGTAAGTCATCCTTGGATCGATCTTAAGTTTTCGGGGTTTACTCAGTGTTTTGGATAAGCCTGAAAATACTTCGACTTTGGATATCCTTTACACTGTGATAGTGTAAAAGATTTTTGGGCAAAACCCTAATCTTACGCGTAAGCTCAAACCTTACGCGTAGAACTCTTTTCGCATAAGATTTTCTTACGCCTAAGCCCTATCTTACGCATAAGCTAATCCTACGCCTAAGTTTTCTACGCCTAACTTTCAGTTTACGCATAACTTTAGTGTTTCTCAATTCTTACACGTAAGCTAATCCTACGCGTAAATATCAATTTTACGCGTAAGTATTGGTGTTTTTACGCTTAAGTATTACTTTGCCTTCACTTGGTTTCTACGCCTAAGGATACTTCATCAACAATGTTTCATTCGACTACAAAGATCCATTTAACAACACAAGTTTTCAACATCTCACAACCACCATACTCTTGCTATTTTCCTTACACTTATAATCAACAACAACAACAACTAAGTCTACAACATCAACAATTTAATCATCAACAACAAATTTATCAACTACAATTTAATCAACAACATACTCCACAACTTGGAGCAATTCCACAACCACAAATGGTTCAACCACCACCTAGTCTTTAAGTACAACCTTACACAAACTTCTACAATCAACATCCATCCAGGAGTACTATGAAGGAACCGACATGGTTTAGCAAGATGTGTGAAGCCTTAAGTAGCCAACAATCAATTCATGAAGCTGGCTCACTTGATAGACCTCTAATGCTCACTCCCGGAAATTATGATCAATGGGTGATAAGGTTCTTTAGGTTTTGTGATCTAAAGAAGCCACATGGAAAGTTCTTAAAAAAGGTCATTATGGAAGGTCCATTTCGGATGCCTCTGTCGTCATACCCAGATCCTAATGCCAATCCACCAAGAGATCTTTGTCACGAACACCGCAACTATCTCGGACCTCACGGTGATGAACTTCTATATTTCAAAGCCGATGAACTAGCAATGCAATACATCCTTTTGGGATTACCCAATCCGATCCTTCAAAGTGTTGATGCTCAAAAGATCGCTAAAGCAATGTGGGAACATATTCATCTTCTTATGGAAGGCTGAGACTCAATCGAGAAGACATGGAATCCAAAATCTACTTGGCTTATGAATACTTCATGATTGAACCGGGAGAGACATTATAGTCATATCATCATCGCTTTTGGACATCACCAATGATTAGGACAAACACAACATCATCATGCCACAATTGTCACAACACTAAGTTCCTAAGTAGTCTTGGTCCGGAATGGGAGAAGTATGTCATTTTTCTCCGTCAAGCTAAGAATCTTCATCATGCTACATATGGATTGTTGTACGACTATTTGAAGCCTCACTAAAAAGAAGTTGACAAATAAAGGGCTATCCGTGGACTCCCGACTCCACAGTAACTTCTGGACAATCAACAACTTGCTTTGTAGGCTCAAACTAGTGTTCCTCCTCAACTGCTCCTCAACCAAGCGCAATAATTACACCATATAATCCATCACAACAACAATCTCAAGAAACTCAATTGGTTCCATACAACAACAACGATTAAGCACTTTACGTTGAATCCAATAAGGATCTTGAAGCTTTTGATGCCCGCAGACAAGGATTTGTCATGATTGCTAGAGCCTTGGCCGATATTCCAACAAATCCAACAATCACATTCGTACCTCATCCAACACAAGGAATCAGTGTGGTTAACAATGGAAGAGTTGAAGTTCAAAATCGTGGTAATATTCGTCAGATGGGAGGTGGTCCAGGGTTTAATGCTATAGGAAGGAATAACATGGGTGCTCTGCAACAACAAAGGGTTCAAGTGGTTGAACAAGGGAATGCTCAGAATGGGGTTAATGGTCTTCGTTGTTATAACTGTAATGAGAAGGGTCATATGGCTAATGCATGCCCTAAGCCAAGGACAAGAGGCAATGCTTATTTCAAAGAGGCTTTGCTTTTGGCTCTCAAGGATGAAGATGGTGGAACTCTTACCAACAAGGAACAGAGCTTTATGGCGAATGCAGATTCTGATGATGATATGGAGGACTTGCGGTGCCAATCACAAGAGTGATGTTAATGGCACAAATGCAAGCACTACACATGAGTGACACATGCCCAATTATATGACACCGATGGCTTGTCTCGGTACCCAAACAAACCATATTCATATCGATCTAATATCTCCATGTAACAATCGAATCCAGCAAGGCTCCGAATGTTCAAAATGAGTCGTCCATCTCATTCGGCGATTCTCAACTAGACCCGTAGTTACATTTGACGATCAAGATGATCTAATTGTTACCTTTGATAATCAAATTGACTCCGTGGTTATACTTGAGGATCGAATAATGATCATGTTGTGACTTACATTGAACACTTTGAACCTTTGCCTAATCCGGATATTGATCATTGCTTAAAGACCAACAATCCCGAATGGAAGAATGTCGTGCATTAAATCGAACTTACAGTAAAATGCAATCATTAACTGTGGATCTTGAATGCTTAAAAGCGGCAACTCAATTTTTCAAAACTCAAGAAAACCATGAAAAGGTTTTGAAGCGCTTTGCTAAATCACATCAAAGCGAAAAATCTTTGGAACGACAGTTCGTGATCTAGCCGCATCCAAGAATGCTTTGTTGTCTCAAATAGAACAACTAAAACATGAACATAAACAACAAATTAACGTTCTTACTTTGGAAACTCAAAAAGCCAAGGCTGAGTTGTTAACTTGTCAAAAACAGTTCTCTAAGTACAAAAACCATTCCACGAAACGAATAGATAACTATCTTGAAGAAATTGTCGACTTACAAAACAAAATCAAAGGGTTTAGAAATGTTGTTTATAAACATGGTGAATCAATCACAACGATTCAAAAGTTTACTTTCAAACCAAATCCAAATGGATATGGACGAATCTTGCGATTACAAACCTAAGTTTTCACGAGCATTCAAACCAAATCACGAAGTTTACAGATCGAGAACATAGAATTGATGATTCAATTATGACTGTTGTTGAATATAATCGCATGGAGGAATTAGATCTTCGATGACGAGTCGGTCAAAATGGAAAATGTCGTTTATAACAAACCATTTAACTATTCAAAAGTCGTAACTTTTGTCACACAACAAGATACTTCTAACAAACCTTTGGTTATCACACGAGTTTACGAAGTTAGTCCCCAACACAATAGTGCACAAATTAATGGTCCTTTACCTTCACTTAGTGAAGTAAAACTAATGCCGAAAGTTGTCGCGTTATCAAATATTTTGACACTTTCTTATTTGACCTCAAAATTTTGGGCGTGAGATTGAATTTCATTACGAAATAAAAGTTCAACATTTTCAATCGCCAATGGTGCGAGAACAAAGAGATATTCTTGAAAAGAAATTTACCCCATGTCAAAATTTGAAAACTTGTGCACTATATTAGGAAAGGATTTTCACAAGGAACTTGGTCTCATAAGCAGTTTTAGAAAATAGAAACATCGATTTCAAATACTAAACATAAAAAAGCTGTTGAGAAAAGATGTTGATCGACTCTTGGAAGATGTTATATGTCTTGATATCAATAATATTGTGTTATTACAATTTGTTGCATCTGCATCTGATTATATCTCTGCTGATACTGTTGATTCTGTTGAAATTGTTGAGAATACTGATAATGTGCTACAAATCGAGTCTTTAAAAGTTGAAAATGAACGATTATTAAACGAACTTTCAAATGTAAAACGTCATCTTAATTGGTGTAAAAAGATATTCACGATCAACAACTTTCTTTTCAAAACAAAATCGCCAAGTTGCATGCAAAAAATCTTAATCCAAAACTTGAGCAACTGGATGATCAAAACGTGTCTTTTAAGTGTCAAATCTCAAAATATGAACATGAACTTGCAAAAGTTAAACAGGAATATGGTGTCATATTTGATTTAATCAAACAGACTCGTGATGAAGCATCAAACGAACTTTATCATTATCTTGCACACACTAAAGAAGTCATGAATTTTCTTTGGAAATCTTCGTTCTAAAAATCAAGATTTGGTGCACACTATCATTAAGTTAAGGAAATGTTACGAAAGTATGAACAATTTCGACCTAGGATCATTAAGAGAATTGCACTGTAACACTTAGCAAACGTGAACCCAGTTTCCTCGACAAAACACAAGTTACTAATGTGCTTCCTCTCTTGAAGCAGATGGTTGCTTCTTTTCCAAGCGTCCGCACTTCACGACCTAGAGCAATACAAGGAAGAATAGGAAGTTGCGACATAAGAAAAGAATAATAAAGAATGCTAAAGTGAAGAACACCTAGGACTTTGAATAAGACTCACGTTGCACCTACTTTAGATATTGCGTCGACAAATGTAATGGAAAAAGTGTTATAACGAATGCTAAACCTTTAAGTCCTTTTGATATTCGGTCGATGCTTCTTGTGTTATTTGTCGTCAAAGTATGCTTTTGATTGTCATGACAAATGTGTTGCTAGAGCTATCTTGTCTCGTTTAAGGAATCCTAAAATTGGAATACCTCTAGGCCCACTAATGCTTCTAAGTGCGTGGTTGGTAAACTACCTCCTTAGATTCTAAGAAGCATAGATGTCCATGTAGTTCGATTATCACCTCCAAGAATGTAGTACCACCTAGTGCATTCACTAAGACTAAAGCTAAGACTAGTTGGAGATGGCATAAATGGATACATAATACACTAGGATTTAAATGGATGCCTAAAATCATTGATGTGTGTATTTGTACTATAGCTGTGAGGAACCCTCTAACTCATCGGGTTCCACATCAACTTCTATTCCATCCGTGTCAAATACATGTGTAACGGTGATCTGATCATCCTTTAGATTGTTGATAGCGGATATTCCCGACACATGACGAGCAACCTCAAGCTGTTATCAAACTTTATTGCAAAGTTCATTAGCCTTTGTCACATTCGGGAATGATCACTCGTAGCTATCATGGGCTACGAGATTATATCAATGGCAATATTGAAATTAGCAGGGTTTATTATGTGGAAGGCCTCGGTCACAATCTCTTTTCAGTCGGTCAATTCTATGATGGAGATTTGGAAGTTGCTTTTAGGGAGAAAACTTGTTTCATTCGTGATCTACAAGGAAACGATCTTATGTCTGGCTCTTGCATTCTAGTCTGTACACAATCTCAATGCAAGACATAGTTGCTTCATCTCCTATTTTTCTACTTTCAAAGGCTACATCATCAAAATCCTGGCTATGGCACCGTCGTCTCTCACACCTAAACTTTCAAACCATCACCAACCTTGCTCGACACAAACTTGTTGAAGGTCTCCCGAGATTTCAGTATTCTAAAGATCATCTATGATCAGCTTGTGAACAAGGGAAATGCACTCGTGCTCATTTTTCTTCAAAGGTGGAACACAGCTCTCAAGATGTGCTTCATCTTCTTCACATGGATTTGTGTGGCCCGATGCGCGTACAGACGATTAATGGCAAATGCTACATATTGGTAATTGTTGATGACTACTCAAGATGGACTTGGGTTTATTTTCTTGAGTAAAGATCAAGCTCCACGGATGATCATCACCTTTCTCACGAAAATTCAAATTCGGCTCGAACACCGTCGAGACAAATTCGAGCAGGAAAAGGGACCTGAATTTGTGAATCAAACTCTTCGAGAATATTATGGGAAAGTGGGAATTGAGCATCAAACATCCATTGCACATACCCAGAACAAAATGGAATTGTTGAAAAGCGAAACCGTACATTAGTGGGAAGTGCCGAGCGATGTTAATCAATGCTAAACTTCGGATTACTTGTGGGCTAAAGTCGTCTCAAGCGCATGCTACACTCGAACCGTTTAATGATTACAAAACGCCATATAAAAACACCTTTTGAGCTTATCCATAACGACCAGACCTCAAACACTTTCATGTATTTGGATCCCTTTGGTACCCAAATAATGATCGTGATGACTTTGGAAAGCTCAAAGCCAAAGTCGACATTGAGTCTTTATTGGATCTTGTGAGAACTATAAAGGTTACCGGATCGGAATCGTCGTACAAAGCGAGTTATGGAAACAATTCATGCTAATTTTGATGAGCTTCTTGAAATGGCTTCGAGCATATGACTTGGAACCCGGTCACAACCGCTTAAACTTCCTCAAACCCCATCATCGGTGAACCAAGCCCCGACTTACTCGTCAATAAATGGAAAAGCTCTTTGCTCATTGTTTAGTGATGACATTGATGAACAGCTCGGTGTATCCATTGTTCCATTGCTCAACCTCGATCATACTATTATACGATACACTGCTACAACAACTCTGTGAAGAAGCACCACCGATTGACTCACAACAATAGTTGAACAAACCGCTTCCAACAACGTTGAACCGGTGATGATGTTCTTAATGAAGTAACCCCCCGCAGATTTTGATCCAAATGCATTCTTAAACTGTTTGCTAATGAAGCTGGCTTGCACGATGTTGCGGAATCATCTACAAGCCATTTGAATCCTCAAAATCGCACAATGTATACCAACATCAACCTCTACACATCATTTGGACAAAAGACCATCCTCTTGAGAATATTATTGGCAACCCAAATCAACCGATCGTCTCGAGACAAGCGTCTTCACACGAGATGGTGAACATTGCATTTATGCACTCACCGTCGCTAATCGAACCTAAAACAATAAGGACGCAATGACAAAAGACAATGGATCGAATCCATGCAAGAAGAAATCAACCAATTCAAGCGTCTTGAAGTATGGGAAGCGGTTGAAAGACCAACAGGGTCTCGTCATTGGTCTCAAATGGTTGGAAGAACAAATTATACGATGAAGGAGCGTAATCGAAACAAGTCACGTCACGGTGGCTAAGGGTTATAAACAGGAAGAGGTATTGACTTTGAAGAATCATTCGCTCGGTTACTCGTCTTGAGGTCGTTCGGATATTTCTCGCGTTCGCGACTCATATGAATACAATCGTCTTTCGGATGGACGTCAAAGCGCTTTTCTTAATGGGCAACCGAAAAGCGGTTTATGTCGACCAACCGAGAGGATTCGTTGATCCCGAGTTCCCGAACCATGTCTACAAACCGAACAAAGCTCATGCGGTCTCAAACAAGCTCCTCGGGCGTGATACGATAAGTTATCATCTTTCCTCATTGCCAATAATTTTACCAAAGGTTGGTCGACCAACTCTTTTCATACAATATCACGGGCACACATCTTAATTGTTCAAATTTACGTGGATGACATCATTTTTGGGTCAACACATCAAAAGTGCTCAATCGCTTTTGCAAAACTAATGAAGAAACATTTTGAAATGTCCATGATGTGTGAACTTACATTCTTTCTAGGATTGGAAGTTCATCAATCACCCCGTGGTATTTTCTTGAGTCAGTCCAAATATGCCCTTGAAATTCTTAACAAATTTGGAATGCAAACCTGTGACACCTATGCCACACCAATGGCTCATACCAAAAAGTTAGACGCTGATTTACATGGGAAATTGGTGGACCCTACCAAATACCGAAGTATCATTGGGTCTCTCATGTTCTAACAACTAGCAGACCTGACATTGTTTTTGCCGTATATCTCTGCTCCCGTTATCAGTCTAGACCAACTGAAACCCACCTCTCTAAGGCTAAAAGAATCTCGATACATCAAGGGAACCATTAACTTGGGGATCCGGTATCACGAAGGATTACGGTTTTGAACTAATAGCTTTTTCGACAACCGATCACGCAGGATGCTTAGATTCACGAAAAAGTACTTTAGGAGCTTTACAATTTCTTGGTGATAAAGCGGTGTCATGGCAATCAAAGAAGCATGATTGTACATGTTGTCCTCAACCGAGCGCGAATATGTAGCCATGTCGGCGTGTTGTGCTCAAGTCATTTGGATGAGAACACAACTCAAAGACTATGGTTACGTGTTTGAGAATCCCGATGTCTGGCGACAATCAGTGCTATTGCGATGTCGTGCAATTCGGTTCAACATTGAAATCAAAGCACATCGATCTTTGATATCATTTCGTCAAGGACCACGTGGAGCAGTCTTGTTGAATTATATTTTGTGGGTCTTGAATACCAATTGGCGGATCTTCTCACCAAAGCCTTAGCTCCTGCTATGTTTAATGAGTTGGTCCACCGGATTGGTATGCGGTGTTTGACTCAAGAGGAACTGGATGAAATCTTAAAACATTTTTAAAAACCAATCAAACACCAAAATCTCTTTTGTAAATATTTTCCAAAACAAAATACAAAATTATAAAATCTTATAAAACAACAAAAATATTCTTCTATCTATTTTTTATTTTAACATGGCAAGGACAAATCTTCCGTCAACACTCTATTCTTTTAAAATTTAGTATTTTTTCGATCAAAGTGTTGAGGGGGAGAAAGAACATATTCTTTCAGTTTCATGAAAACCTTGTACTTGCATGTTACTTTATCCCAGTTGTTTCTTTAAAATGGTGGTCATTTTTTCTGGTTTACTGACACTCCTCGGACTAAAATTTATAAAACTTCATTATTTCTTAAGTCGAGGGGGAATGTTGTCAAAGTTTCTTTCCAAATATCCTTCGTTTGGTAACCAAAATGGAAGTTATGGACATTGGATGAAAATGGAAAAGGTGGAGGGGTTAAAACTGTCAAAAGCTTAAAGTTATTTTAATAAAACAACTCACCTAATTCATTAACTCTTCACATTTAATATCCAACCTAACAAGATCCTACGCGTAAAAATCAATCTCCAAATCCGCTTTCTTGATCATCATTTTGTAAGTGATTTCGTAATCTAAACGTGTTTACAAACAATGGTTTTGAATTATATGCAAATCCAACGGCTAAATCTTGTGTTTGGATGATCTTCGTGTTCTAAGCGTAAGCATATGAACACAAGATCATCAGGTGTGAGTTTTTTCATGATATAATGGTGTTAAAACGTTCAAAACTATATACCAAAACCATTTTTATCAATCTAATCCACCCATAAAATTGTCCGTGATTCAAAATTAGGGGTTATGAGCCGATTTGGGGGTTTTCATATGTGAGTGTTTTTGGTGAAAAAGATAGTTGTATGATGTTGTGTTCAAGTTGATTTGATCATATCTAGGCCCAGAAATTACCCAGAAACATCAATTGCCTTAAAATTTAAAACTAGGGTTTATGTTGATATGTATTTAGGTATTTTTGATATGCTTTGATTCTGAAGTTAAAACTTGGATAGAACAACTCATTTAGCTTCTAAGACTTACCAGAACAAGTTTTGTGTTAATCCTATGGTTAGAACTATAATGCGTAATTCTTGAACATTAGGGTTTTGACTTTTACGCATAAGTGTTTTACGCGTAAATGTTTAATGAGTGTTTATGATTTGAACTGGAAAATAAGTGAATGTATGTGTTAAGATTGGTGACATGATGAATTTATTTCAGGTTTCTACGCTTAAAATTTCAGAATCAAGGTTAACTTGAACATCTACGCATAAGGATCACCTTACGCGTATAATGTTATGCGTAAGAGAAATCTTACGCGTAACGATTACGCGTAAGGTTCTACGTAAGGGACTACGCGTATCCTGTGAAGGATATGCGTAAACAGTGATCTCTACGCATAAGGTTGACTCTTACGAGTAAGCCTTATGCATAAGGTTCCATATACGCTTACGCGTAAGCTTTACGCATAAGGTCCTCTTTTCCTACGCGTAGTATTTCTTACGCATAAGACAAGAACCTACGCATAAGCTTACGTTTACGCGTATAATTACTCCTGTTTACGCATAAGCTTGCCATTTCTACGCCTAAGCCTCATTTAACCTTAATTAAGAATTGTTACGCGTGCAAACTTGTAAATAAATAAATCATAACGCCACGAAACCAATAATGTCACTATAAGCTTAAATGTTTAACAAGTTGTGAATAATAAGTGAAAATATGGACTTTAAAACTTAAAGTTAATCAACTCACGAAACTTATCACGATGTCATTTGACTAATGGACAAATAATTGACATTGGACTCATAACAATCATCGACATATCACATTCAATAATTAGGCAATAAAACCATATGTCGACTAACATAATGTCTTTCGATATGTTGGTTCTTTTGGCTAAATATCTTTCGAGATCACGACATGGGCCTTTCGGATGCGAATGTGGATGCACCAAATGTTCTCACCATTGCCGATATCTTCCTAATGGCTATCCGATGAAGATTGGAAAGAACAACCTCGTGTTGATTTTGATACCCTCACATGCTTAGAGTCTTCTTGCTTGATAGCGGTGGACATTACGAAGAACCATTCTTATCGAATATGCTCACCAACTCGCCACATTTAGGAGATCTACATACAACAATTTTGGCACACAATGAAGCGGATCAAAGGGCAAAATCTTGTTGTGACTCTCAATCAAAAGCAAGTCACCATCACACCAAAGATACTTGCGGGCTATTCTCCTCATTCTGTCATTGAACCAAGCTGAGTACAACGCTACACCTTTTGAAGAGGTCGTTCGCAATTGATGATCAACATCGGTTATGACGAAGCTACGGGGTAATCACCAAGCACTCTTACGTTGACACGAAGAATATCCCTCGACCTTGGAGAACCTCTTCATCATCATCACAAAATCTGTTTCGGGCGGGATAGTGGTTATGAGCATCCCAAGCTCATGGAACTACATATTTTTGGGCTTTGGTCAACATGAAACATATCGAAGTTGAAGCTACGATATGGGATGACATGATGTCTTTCCTCAAAAGTGAGGAACCAAGATCCCATACATCGATACACAAAGCGCTAATCCGAGAGAGCTCTTGGGTTAAATCTCGATATTCCTTTGAGACTCGGCGACCCAAACAATCACTCCATGTTGTATGAACCTACTCTAACGATCGATTTAAGGATCACCTCTCTCTAATGCAATCAAGCAGCTTTATTCATGCAAAAGGTATCGGTAGCGGTTGAAGAAGGCAAAGTTGGTTTTCTATGAAAAGTCTTACGGTACACCTACTAGGAAAACCGAAGAGGCGGCAGGAAGTGTTGCAAGCGAGAGTCAACAAAGTTCCCTAAGAGAAACCTCTACTCAAAAGGCAGTTCCTCTAAGAAGCTGTTCCCATTCCCATTCCTAAGTCGAAGCGCAAAGAAAGCTAGTGGATGAAAGCTGCGAGGAAACCGAATCGGAAAAGAGGTTATCTACTCAAGCGCAACCATTGTTACTCCAACGGTAGTTAAACCTCCTGGTCAAAAAGCTAACCAAGGCAAAGGAAGACTCGGTGCTTGAGCAACAAGAAGAAAGCTCGGATGAAGAGCCATCGGACCGACTACGGGAAGAAGTTCAAAATCATTAGACTCCAACACAAGGCAAAAGAGTTTGAACAGGAACAAATGCGTGGCCCCGGAGGGTCTAGTGGTGGTGTCCAGTCTACTCCAATTCCTGATGTGATTAATCAACCCGATAAGGGTATTGGTGCCACCACTGTTGAGCAACAACAAAAGCGCCTGAAGGACTCAAAAATAGAGAAGTCTGAGAAAGAAAAAGCTGATGAAGAAGCTCGGATTCAGGCTGAAACAAAGGCTAAATCTGGACATGATGACGAAGTGAACTATGATGATTTTCTTCTCAACAGTCCAACTTGCTCCAAGGAGAAAACTTTTGAACCTCCTAAGGACCCTGAATCTCCTCATGTCTCTTCATCATCAGATTCATCCTCTCATTCTTCACCACCACCATCCAGAAGAACAACCAAATCCACATCCAAATTTGTGAAGAAGCCAGCGGACTCTTGGATATCTCGGCAAAGACAAGGATCGTTAAAGGCATCAAGCGGTCGGGAAGAAAGGCGTGCTTTACAAAAGTTGAATTTTCTGTGACCGGTCGGTATCTTCATGACGCAAATGACAAGATGTCATTGAAGGAGTACATCCGAAGTTCATGCAACGTGATCTTCAAGGGAAATGAGCGAGATGATCAAAGGTTACACTCACAAGTTCCTTCTTGACATCGTTCCTGGGGTGACAAAAGAAATGTACACCAGACAACTCTATCCGAATCTATTGCATTTGGCCAAGCAAACTATGAGATCAACATCTATGACAGTAAACATCAATCCAACTGATCCCATAATATTCTTAGATGCTGAATTGGTTTCCAGGCTGGTATCTCAAATGTCTAAATGATCTGCAACATTTACTTCTCATGAAGGTAAATTGTTTGAAGCATTCTTTGGAATACCAACTCAAATCGACATCTGAGAGAAGAAGCTCAAAGGCCAAGCGTCCAAGAGGCGATGAAGATAAGGATAAGGATAAAATAGCGAGCCTAAGCGTCCAAAGATGTCGGAGAACCATCATCTATGCCACCACCCCCGAAGGACTTCACCACCAAGACGATCTCCTTCTCGCTCTTCTGGCGACAAACCTCAGGACTCTGAGTTACCACCCCAGACAGAGAAAACCGGTGATCACTTTAGGTATACTGGTGGTGACGATGAAGAGACACCTGAGCCCCAAAAACAACCCACCCCTCCCGCTTCAACAAAGAAACCATCATCCTCATCAAGGCCAAAGAAGAAGAAAAAGACGCCTAAGGCTGATGTCGTCTCATCGCTCGACGAAGATGACATCGAGTTTGAATAGTTCTCCACACTTGTTGATGTCACTCCCGCTCTAACTGATGATCCAGATCTGGTAGAAAGTAGTACGTTGGAGCATGCTAAGTTATTGCAAGAGAAGTTTCATGTGAAGAAGATGACGAAATCAGAGTTGAGACAAATCAAGAATGAAGCCTTTCAACTACTCAAAGACAGCTCGGAAAGTGCTATTGAAGTCGAATATCACCTTGAAAACATAGCACGAGCCATGTCTACCAACATTGATTGGCTCAACCCTGAAGCAAACATTGACTTCACCATAAGAGACAACCCTCCATACTACACCGACTGGTCTACACCTCTACCAACAATTGGCCAACCAGATCAACCTAGGATTCCATTTCGCTATTTCTTCAACAAAGATTTGTAATTTCTTCTACACGGGAGCGATGGTACAAAGAAATACGCTACATCACTTACACTTCCGTTCCCGGTAGCCATATACTCCAACTGCATAGCCATCGAAGAAAAGGCTACCCACATGTTTTCCAACAGTGTGGAGCAAGATGACATTGATGCAATGTGCGGGATTCATCATTGGCGAGCGCCGACAAATCTACTACAAGAGCTGCCGGGTTCAAAAGTCTCAACATGAAGTGTTCGATGATAAAGGGATCGTGGCGTTAAGCATGTCACCCTTTCGTCTAAATGGGATTACACCTTCCTCAAGTCTATCGTGGTCAAAAGACAAGATGAAAGGGACTATGAATTACGTGAAGCGGACTTTTAGAACTTGTCTCTCAATGACATTAAAGATCGTATCTTGCTAAAGTATGGGGAAGAATGAGACATTTCTTGGCGAAATTCAACGTGAATACATCAAGTCCTTACTCATCTTCATCGAAGCATAGTGATCCAGAGCGTGTAGATGATTTACAACTTGTTGTTGAATCATATCGGACCGTGTCAACTTCACGACCTCGACTAGAAATACGACATCAACCGACTTTTACAATACACTCTCATCGGCAAACCATTTGGAGTAGTTTACCTGACAAACTACAATGCAAGCCGCTTGATGGCGTGTAGAGATCTTCACAAATTTGGGGATTACACATTGAAGATAGTCGGGGATGGCTTGGCTTACAAGTTAAAGGAGATACATGCAGGCATTGGGTCTCCAAAGTGATGGAATTCTCGGGACAGACGGGATGTTAAGAGGATCATCACTAGGATCGATGAAAGGTTGTCATGAAGGACCGATTCGAACTCGAGAGCTTCGTAGGTGGTCGTCCCAAGATTACTCTCACGGCTATCAGCATACTCGTATTCTGGAAAGATTGATGGACTACACGGTACCCCTTAAGCTGTTTTCAATTTAATATTAATTTGGATGTGTGATTTTATAACGACAATGGTTTGTGCACACATAACACTGTACAACCCGTACTTGTAATGAAAGGACCCTGTGGTACGCTTCAGTGCCACAATCCTTATAAAAGGAGCGAAAGCTTCTTCCTTTTGTGTAAAACTTATCAAACCTTTCATTTTTCAAAGGTTTTGCTCAAAAGAACAAGTACTTCCCCTTATAATTTTCAAAACCTCAACCGTTAATATCACTTGTTGAGGGGGAGTATTTGATCAAAAACTTTGTTCACCATAATTTTCTTCGTGTAATCTTCCCACAAAACTCAAAATGGTCATATTTATTCTCAACATTTCTTCAAAAATAACATCTTTATATGCCATTTTTGAGGGGGAGAAAAATTATAATGTGATAAGAAATATGTTGTGAATTGCTATTGAATCCTTGTCTGATAAGACTTTAACCCATTAATTGACGGGATCTGAACAGTCTTACATTGAACAGATTTGTCTTCCAAGACTTATCCAAGTAAATTGTACCTATTCAAGAAGCTCTTGATAGACATGAACTTTGACGGGTTTGACAACCTTTCGGGGTTGTCCACATCTTCAAGGTAGTTATTAGAGCTAGTTGTCACCTAAAAGCTGACAATGTATCTCTTTAACTATGCAACATAATCGTGTCTCGTAAGGAACCCTCTATCTTGAGTCGATCAATTCAAAATAATGCGCTCTTCTTTCAATGTGCGATTTCATCAAAACTCTTAAGCACATGTGGAGGGGAGTATTTCGAAAATCTAGAACTCTTGAAGTGTTCAAACATGGTTTTCATTCATAAACACTTCAAGAGATTTTCATGAAGATGGTTTTATGGCAATGGAGTTATAAGGTGATTAAGGTTAGGAATAACCGTCCTATGATCCCTTGATGGAGGGATCTACCCAAGGACACTACCAATAGTTAGAATTAGAAGTACTTAGGTATGATTATAAAAAGGAGAAAATGAGAATCGGAGAAAGAAGGAGTTGAAGAATCAAAAGAAAAGCAAACAAAAGGGTGAAAAGAAATAGCCCTCGGATCATTCAACTTAGGGGCGGACACGGGTTCAATTCATATGCTCTTGGTTGTCACTTGATGACACCGGTATTGAAGATTAAAAGTCGTCATGGACCCGATGGCGCATGCACTAAACCTTCTTAGCCACTCAAGTTTCTCTCAGCGAAGCTTGTTTCATTCTCACGGGGAACCCTCGTAAACTATCGGCTTTATCTTAGAGATTCTTTGGTATTGAAGAAGGAGACCCTTTCCTAGCCTCCGCTCGGAAAACCAAAATGCACTATTGAGTCTAGAGCCACGAGATTCATCAAAAGATCTCATAGGTACACTTAACATTTCATCACTTGTTATTCAACAATAAGAACAACGTGGTATGTTATCGAGTCCTACAGATCCTAGCAACTGTCGAGAGCGGTTATGAGAGGTTCACTATTGTGATCCTCGGTGATTGAATGGAAACTCACCGGCGTCAACATCAAACGACCTCGACGGCAGTCACTTGGTAACTCTCCGTGGATTACGCTTAGTGTGTCTCAAATGGTCTCTTGTCGTGGGGTGATGCTTTGGTGTACCTCGATGACTCATCGAACCGTAGATGTACTTGGTACATCGCGTTATCTCACTTGTGGGACTCCGGTTCGAGGCGGCCTTTGTGAGAATTAGAGTTGTGTTTTCACACTATCTTTGTAAACACTCTCGAGTTCGAACTTGTAAGTCTTAGGAATCCGCTTATTACTAATATTTCTTATATTTTCTTCTTATGGAAGCTCGGAGTGACCCGATCATCTGATTCTCCACATGCTCAAACCAACAACAACACTAATTGAAGTTCTCTCAAAAGGCAACACAAAGTTAGAATGATTCTTCGTCAAGTCACGAATCTACAAAGTTTAAAGACTAAGAGAACTACATCGATCTTGAAATCCAACGTCAAAGGCGTGTGAGCATGTTGGAGAAAGATGTGGAGACACCGAGCAACAAGCGGACCGATGCGAGATAACAACAACAAACTATCACTACCACCACAAAGAACAACGATCAAAGAACAAAGTAAATGATGACGTCAAAGCAGAATACTTCAAAGAAAACAATTTCTCTACACTGGGGAGATTTTTCGAACCAAGACACTTCTTCTCACAAGAAAGAAGAATGTCAGAAGACGTCAAAGCTTCTATTACATCAGCACCTATAATGTTTATCACTCTTTCATTCATCACTAACACTTGGGGGGAGATTGTTGGAATCACTCCTAAACCATATTTCAAGTGTTAGTGATTCATATATAATAGTTAGCTTAATATGGCTTTTATGTTAGTAATCAAGGCTAGGCTTATGTAGAAAGCCCATAAGCCTAGTCCAAGCCCAATAAGTAAAGGATGGGAACTTGGAGTGTTGCCTAGTTCCTCCTATAAACTCTCTTGTAAACCTTCTCTTGAAGGTTGGTTGTTCATTATCTCATTTCACCCACGCATAACATTTCTTATTTCATACGTGTGTGTGGGTTTAGTGTTCAACCGATCTCTCTTGTCTCTATTTCTACATATTGATGCTTGTGTTAGTAATATGAGAACCTAATAGGGGATATACATGAATTCTTCACCGGTAGCTTCAATATCGTCGAGCGAACTCAATGATGGTTTCCAAGGAACAATTTGTGGGATTCTTCTGGAAAAGGTGCTACAAAGGTGATGGTTTCAATTCATTTTCGGGAAAAGCTGTTGCAACTAAAACTTCATTCATTTGCTCCTTATCGTAATATAACTTGATTCGGTGCCCATTAACAATGAAACTTTTGCCATGTTTGTCATAAAGTTTGACATACCCGGATGGATATCCATGTTTAACGATATATGGTCCAAACCATCTTGGTTGTAATTTAGGAGCTTTGAATTTGAATTTCATGTTTAAAAGCAGAACTTTATCTCCTTCTTTGAATTCTTTTCGAACTCTTAGCTTTTTGTCTTGATAAGCTTTTGTTCTAGCTTTATACAGTTTGGAATTTTCATAAGCTCGGAGTCTTAATTCATCGAGTTCGTGCAATTGCAAGAACCTATTTTCTCCAGCTATTTTGAGAGCAGTGTTACAGTTTCTAAGAGCCTAGTAAGCACGATGTTCAACTTCGAACGGTAAATGACAAGTCTTTTCATACAGGAGTCTGTACGGAGTTGTGCCAATTGAAGTTTGATAAGCCGTACGAAAAGCCCACAAAGCATCGTCAAGTTTCTTCGACCACACTAAAGGATTATCCTTCACTGCTTTCTCAGTATTCTTTTAAGAGCTCATTGGTGTTTTCAATTTGCCCTTGGTTTGTGGATGATGGCGATCGCGAATCGATGATGAACTCCATATCTTTTAATGGTTTTCTCCATTTGTTGGTTACAGAAATGGGTTCCTCGATCGCTTATCAAGGCCTTGGGAATTCCATAACGATTGAAAAGCTTTTTGAGGAAATTAACGATGACACGAGCATCGTTCGTTGGTAAAGCTTCAGCTTCTGCCCATTTGGACACATAATCTATAGCAACGAGAATGTATTTGTATTTGTGGTATTTAGGAAAAGGTCCCATGAAATCTATTCCCCAAATATCGAATATTTCACATATTTGGATGCTTGTTAATGGCATTTCATCTCTTCGTGAAAGATTTGTGGTTCTTTGGCAAGCGTCATAATTTTAAACAAGTGTATGTGCTTCTTTGAATATTGTTGGCCAATAGAATCCAACATCAAAAACTTTTTTATTTGTGGTGGAAGGACCATAATGTCCTCGGTTGGGCCATGATGACATTCGTCAAGAATCTTACGGGTTTGGAACCGAAACACATCTTGGATCATTCCGTTAGGACACATTTTGAAAAGATATGGCTCTTCCCAAAAATAGTATTTAAGTTCCAAAAAGAATTTGCTCCTTTGAGCATGAGTTAAACCTTTTTTGAGAATTCCACGAGCGAGATAGTTTGCAAAGTCAGCAAACCAAGGATCGTCAGTTCCATCGACGGTCATGAGAGTTTCATCGGGGAAGTAATCATCGATTTCTTCTTCCTTTAACTCCTCAAGATCGGGGTTTTCAAGACGAGATAAAGGATCAGCAGCTAGATTTTCTGCTCCTTTCTTATCTTTGATTTCGATGTCAAATTCTTGGAGTAGCAGAATCCATCGAATAAGACGCGGTTTAGCATCTTGCTTGGTTAATGATATTTGAGTCTTGGTGATCGGTGAAAACGATTTTTGAGAGCACAAGGTAGTATCGAAATTTGTCGAATCGAAAACTCTGACCGGTAATTCCTTTTCGGTGATGGTATAATTTCTTGAGCACTATTCGGTGTCTTACTAGCAAAATATATAGGTCGAAAGTGTTTTCCTTCTCATTGGCCTAAGACGGCTCCAACATCAAAATCGCTGGCATCGCACATAAGCTCGAAAGGTAGTGACCAATTAGGCGAAACCATGATCGGAGCACTAGTTAGTTGAGATTTCAACGTTTCGAAAGCTTTTATGCAATCAGCATTGAAGTAAAAGATAGATTCTTTATCAAGAAGTTTTGTCATCGGATGGGATATTTTTGAAAAATATTTGATAAAGCGGCGGTAAAAACCGGCATATCCTATAAAACTTCTAACGGCTTTGACGTTAGTTGGTGGTGGAAGTTTCGAGATAATGTCGATTTTTGTTTTGTCTACTTCCATTCCTGCACTGGAGATCTTGTGGCCAAGCACAATTCCTTCGGTCACCATGAAGTGACATTTTCCCGATTAAGGAAAAGATGTGCACCGCATCTTTTGAGCATTTTATCAAGATTGGAAGACAAGCTTCAAATGAGTCTTGAATCTTGAAAAGTTATCCATGAAAACTTCTATGGAGGTTTCGAGCATGTCTTGGAATATGGCTATCATACACCTTTGAAAAGTCGCAAGTGCATTGCAAAGACCAAAGGCATACGCCGATATGCGTGAGTTCCGAAAAGATAAGTGAAAGTGGTATTTTCTTGGTAATTAGGGTCGATTGGAATTCGGAAATATCCTAAAAATCCATCGAGGAAACAAAAGAATTTATTTCCTGCTAGTCTTTCAAGCATTTGATCCATGAGCAGGGAGTAGAAAGTGATCTTTTCGGTGGCTTTGTTTAATTTCCGATAGTCAATACAAACGCCCGACCGTTGATAGTTCAAGTTGGAACTAGTTCATTCCGTTCATTAGTCACTACCATCATTCCTCCTTTCTTGGGAACACGATGAGCGGGACTTACCCAAGGGCTATCCTCAATTGGGTAAATGATATCGACATCGAGAAGTTTTATGATTTCCTTTTAACAACTTCTTTCATGTTGGGATTGAGTCGGCGTTGACGTTCTACCACGTGTTTAACTCCATCTTGAAATTGATTTTGTGTTTGCGAAATTTGGACTAATTCACGGAATATCGGATGTTTTCAAGTTAAAGCTTGTTTATGATTTTGAGGACGAAACTAAACTTTCTTTCTCATTGTCCTCGAGCAATGAAGATATGACTCTTGGAAGAAGTGAGTTTTCCTCCAAGTAAGCATATTCAAGATGATCACGGAGAGGTTTGAGTACGAGATCTGGGTGGTTCTTCTATAGAGGATTTAATTAGCATCTCGTCATTGAAAGTTATTTCTTCAAAGTTTTCTTCCTCCATTTCTTCCTCTTCCGTGTTATCTCCTTGAATTCTACTTTCATGAAATCATCAAACTCTTTGTCAAAGTTTGTTTCATTTATTTTTCAAAAGTAGTCATGAATGGATCGGATTCGCTAAGTAATGCATCCAATTCTTCGTCAGCAACTTCATCGATAACATTGATGTTGAAACAAGTGTCATCAATGGAATGTGGATAGCGCATTGCTTTATCGATTAGAAAGGTGATTTGATCTTCTCCAACTCCATGGTTGAGTTCTTTTCCTTTCACTTTGATGATTGCATCGGCTGTATTTAGGAAAGGTCTTCCTAAGATGAGTGGGACTTTACTATCTTCTTCCATTTCTAAGATTAAAAAGTCCACGGGAAAAATGAATTTACCGACTTGAACAAGCATATTCCCGGCAATACCAATAGGATATTGATAAGAATGATTTGCTAATCGAATGCTCATTTTTGTTGGTTTTAGGTTGTTGTTGCATAACTTGGAATACATCGAATAAGGCATCAAATTGATACTTGCGCCAAGATCGGCTAAAGCATCGCATTTAATATTATTCCTAAAGTACATGGAATAAGAAAGCTCCCGGGATCTCCGAGCTTTGGTGGGATCTTGTTTTGGACAATGGTGAGCATTCTTTGTTAAGGAAAGTACATGATATTTGCTCTAGCTTGCTTTTGTTATTAAGAAGTTCTTTCAAGAATTTCCGTAATGGGCATTCGGCTAAGACATCAACGAGAGGAACATTGAGTCTAACCTCTTTGATTATTTCAATGAACTTCTTATAATGTTCTTCCATTTTTCTTTCTTAAGGCGTTGAGGATAAGGAATTTTTGGTGTATACGCCTTGACAGATGGGGTGGTTTTCTTTTTGGTGGTTTGAGTTGTGTTGGTTTCCTTGGCTTCATCCTCACTATCTTCGGTGATAGGAGTATTTTCATTGGGATTTGGTGGTGGATTGTACGAGAGACCACTCCTTGTGAAGACAGCATTGATATGCTCTTTCTTGTTTGTGGTGGATGGTACGTCTTATCATTTGATGGTTTTGGGTTGGATTGGGTGTTACTTGGCAATGAACCGGATGGTCGAGAGGAATGTTGGTCGAAGTCTCGCCAAACTTGTTTTAAGAACTTGGATAGATGCTTGATGATTTTTCCGTCCTGCTCAACTTTGGCTTTGAGATTGAAAACTTGATTTTGATAAAATCATTTGCATTTTTGATTAGCCACAAATTCTCTCATGGTTTTCTCGAATTTGGTTTCTTCCATATTTTTGTCGGAGTTTTGTGGTGGTGGATTGTCGGTTCGTGGTTGAGAATCACGGTTGTCATCCCTTGGTCGGCGATCTTGCCAATTTCTAGAATTTCGATATCCTCCTCACGATATCCTCCTTGGGCATAATTCGTTTCTCCTTCTTTAGGTCCACCCATAGGCTTATCGTCGCACTCGGATGATGGATGATTTCTTCCACAATTGTTGCATCCGTCTCGCATTTCCTTCATTTCATCCTTGATATCTTTGTATTGCGAATCGATTTTTGAGGTTAAGGCTTCCATTTTCTCCATGAGTTTTGAGGTATCGGTGTTTTCGACAAAATAAATGGTTTTTTGAAGAGGTTTGGTTTTGGAATCTTTGGACCAATCGAGTTTGAGAAGTACTCGATCTTCGAGTAATTGGTGTGCATTGTTAGGAGTCTTATAGAGAAAATTCCTCCAACATCAAGGATGCCTTGAAAGATTTCATCTAATCCACGGTAAAAGATTTAGATAATGGTTCATTTGGATAATCCATGTCCATGAACACCACGGCAAATCTTTCATCCGAAGCCAAGCTTCGACAAGTGATTCATTGGGACTTTGTGTGAAAGCAATTTCTCCCATTGTCGATCAAACATGGCGGTGGAAAGAATCGGCTTACAAGGCTTGCCTCATCTCCTCCCAGTGTTGATAATTTCTGGGGTTAATTCATTGTACCATACTTTAGTATCTTCGGCGAGTGATGATGGAAAAAGCTTGAGTTTGATGGCATTGACGTCGGTGTTGCCATAACGGAACATGCCGCAAATTTCGATGAATTCGGCAATGTGCTTATGCGGATCGGCCCGTGCACGGCCATCAAATTGACTGTCTTTGATCATGTAAAGATGATGACCCTTCACGGTGAAGTTGTCACCAAGGTTGACAACAACAATAGAACTCTCGGGGGTTGGTGCTACGGCTCGTATGGTTCCCCACATGGGTTGATCTTCCGCCATGGGAAAAGGTAAATTGGTGAAAGGGTTGTAAACAACTTTGGCTTCTACGAGGTTATCAAATGGTGGGTTTGGTACTCTAGGTACACGATTTTCCAAAGGTATGAAAAGTGGTCTTATTCTTCTTCTTCGAATCAAACGTTCGGGGTTGGTAACAGGTGTAATTGGTTCTATTCCCGCTGCAAGAGTGTTCATACAATGTCCTAGAGAATCCAGGAAATATCTACTGATGGTAACAAGTGTAATTGGTTCTATTCCCGCTTCTGAGAGAAATTTTTTTTGAAGTGAATCGACTGATGGGGATTCAAAACTTGTTGAAACACAATCAAATCCCCGGCAGCGACGCCAAAAACTTGATGTGCTACGTGTGTACAAGTTTTAAATTTATAAAAGGTGAATAACCAAAGTTACCAATAACACATACGAGCAAGTGTACTCGTCCGTTATAGCAAGATTATGAAGGTAAGTCGAGATCATTCGCAGGGATTTGAGTGAATCTAATTAACAAGTTTGAATCAACAGAGTCTATCCAAAACATATAACAACGCAAATAGATATAATGAAATTCAGATGATTAAAAACTACACTTTCTTAAACTAGTTTCATATCCTAGATTAATGTGATTGTGTTAACCTCTTAACATGTTGGTTGTGATATTTAGTTGGTGTACTAATCTATTGTTCTTACAAGTTAAACCTTCATCAAGATTTTAGTTCATAAAAACAACCGTTACGTTTAACCAATCAATTCAAGATCAATTCAAGTTTCATAAGTTCACTTTCATAAACCTAAACACAAAAACATCCACTTGTTTCATCAAATTGCTTATGAAATGGTCAATACAAAAGGTAACCGATTATAGACAAAGGTTACAACCGATTCTCAACAACAAATCTTACGACCTTTTAGATGTTTCCAATCAACCCAATTTGATAATCAAAAGCGTTTTATTACAACCACACCTTAGTTCCTTTGTTTAATCAATAATAATGGGTAAAACAATCATCCATAGACAAAATGATTATAACTAGTTGAATAACAATAAGTTCTTTCGACATCTACGATTACTATCAACTAGTCAAACTTGATTAACAAATTTCACTATGAAACTTTAGCACAATTGGATCTTAGAATCAACTTGAAATTGAATTAAAACATGTTAGCTGTTGGGAATAATTCATTACCACGGATAGTTGTGGTTTACATCGCTTGAATTAACACTAGCAAAGTGGAAACGTATTCCCACCTGCCGATACATTATTACCACTGCTATCGGTTTATGTTTAGTTAAGCGGCGTCTAGATAAGTATAGAATAGATCTTGTGTATATTCTATAATGTTAGCTTTATACTTATCTTGTAAAGGACTCCTTGTTGTATAAAAGGAGGTCCTAGGTCATTGTTTTAGATACGTTTCTAATTACCTACATATTACTCACAAGAGCTTCAAGGTGTAACCCTAGTGATAAGCTAAGATCACTCGTATTATTCTTTAATAATATTGGAGCTTAAGTTTTGTGTTTAATCGTGTTTATATACAATACATCATACAATTCATCTTCTAAGTATTACTAAGTAAATTTCGCGTGCTTAATAATATTATACAAAATATCATTGACACAAGGTGTGTGTCGGATCCATCGAGTGGTATCGAGGCGAAGGTTACGATATTTTGTTTTATAAGATCCAAGGAATAAGCTTAACCTACTCACTCAATTTTCAATGGAGATGGAAAACAACCAATCAAACTCTTCTACACCAAGGCTACCAAAGCTCAAACTTAATGAGTTTGAGATGTGAAGGATCTTGATTGAGCAATACTTCCTCGACAGGACTATGCTCATGGAGATCATTTAAACCGTGATTCTTTCATGCACTGACTAGTCTTGTGAAGGTTGGTGAAAGCAGATGTTGTGAAAGTATCGTGCTGAATCTAGTATTGAAAAGCTTGCGATAAAAATGATCTTAAGGCTAGAAGTTTGTTGCTAATGACTCTTCCTAGAGACCAAATCATTGCATTCAAGAAGCACAAGGCGCTAAAGAACTGTTTGAAGACATTTGCTCGGTGTTTGGTGGTAATGATGCTACAAAGAAGACACAAAAGACATTTTTGAAGCAAAGTTATGAAAATTCTCCGCTTCAAGCAATGACACACTTGATAGCATTTTACCAAACTTGAAGATTGTTACACAACCGATCGTGTTTGGCAATGAGGTAGAAAAGGAAGACCTCAATTTGAAGTTTCTTAGAAGTTTACCTTGAGTTTCAAACCAATGTTACCGTCTGGGAAAACAAATCGGACATAGAAACAATGAAGCTCAATGACCTTTACAACAACTTCAAACTTATTGAGCAAAGGTTGAAGAAGGCGGGAAACTTGGCACAAGCTCTAGTAGCTTGGCATTGTTGTCAACCTCATTGATGTGATGATGATTCTGAAGATGACGGTGATGATGAAGTTGCCATTTTGGTTCTAAAGTTTCCCTTCGGTAATGTTAGTGTTACCACTACGGGTTCAAAGAAGAAGGTTGCTAGTATTGGAGACTCTACCTTTTATGCTTTCATATCCACACAAGTTGATGGCTCTATCTTAACTCATGAAGACATAGAGCAAATTGACAAAGATGACTTGGAGGAGATGGATATTAAATAGCAGATAGCTCTTCTTAGCATGAGGGCTAGGAAATTCTACAAGAAGACTGGCAAGCCTATTCACATCAATGGTGATGAAACTGCAGGCTTTGATAAGAAGAAAGTGGAGTGCTTTAACTGCCACAAGTTTGGACATTTTGCTATAGAATCTAGAAGACCAAAGACCAAGGATAACAGGTCTACTTGGTACAAGCAAAAGAAGGGACCAACTGTGGAAGAACCAAAGGCAATGTTGGCTATTGATGGTGTGAGCTATGATTGGAGTTTCATGGCTGATGATCTTGAAGAAGAACATTCAGATGCTGCTCTTATTTCTACTGAAGTTGCTCTCATGGCTTTCTTTGACTCTGAGATACAAAACTTTGATAGTTGTTCTAAAACATGTAGGGCTCCTAAAGAAGTTGAAAGGCTTAATGATTTATATTCTAATGAAAGACAAGATTTGTATACTGCTAATTATACTGTGTCTAACCTTAGGAGAGCTTTAGCTGTATTAGAAAAACAAATAGAGCACTATCAAGCTAATGATTCAAAATATAATGATGATATGATTCTTCTTAGAAGAGAGGTAGAACATACAAATGCTGTGAATGAAGCATACCAAAAAGTACTTGAAAAACTTCAAAAGAAAAATGAGAATGTCAATTTAACTTTAGACACATGTTATCATCGGTCTAAGTCAATTGAAAAAATTTGGAATGCTCAAGTATATAGTAAAGCTAAGTGCGGTATGGGTTATAATACAATGCCTCCACTACTAAGAGGTGTTCCATCACCTCGTAAGGTGAAAAGTGAAGAAGAAGTTAAGCATGATAATGATGTTTTTGAGAGTGCTAGTGACTCATCTATTGTAGATGAGAGTGTTAAAAAGAATGTAGAGACTTCTATCCCAAAAGTTGTTAATCATTACAGAGGAATCTAGGAAACCGTTAATAAACCTAGATCAAGCGTAAAGTATCTTTGAGATGTATAGGAACAAGCCTCTGACTCTAGCGGTAACCGGAGGAGTTAGAATCATGTTAAATCCCAACAACTTGGTAGTGATTTTGTAGTGTACAATAAGGCATGCTATATTTGTGGTAGTTTTGATCATCTACATGCTTATTGTGATTATCATGTTGGGAGAAGGAAGTCTATGGGAATAAAGGGTGGAGTCTAACGGTTTCAAAATAATGTACACCCTAATTCACATTACAAAATGGTCCCAAGAGCAGTTCAACTAAGAAGTGGCCTCAAAACTTTTGCCCTTGCAAAACTATTAACACTGCTCACCGTAAGTCACCTGTTAAAAGTGCAAACTACAAAACAACTTTTGCAAAAGCGCACAAACAGGGAAAAGAACCTTTCAAGCTAAAAGGATAATTATAACCAACAGTGGGTGCCTAAAAAGAAACCATGATTACCACTTGCTCATTCAAAAGTTACCACTGCAAGGGTTGTAAACAAGAAAAGGGGGACATGGGCAATCTTGTAAAGGCCTCGACATGTTAGGAATGGAAACCTAAAGGAAATATCTCTACAACCAATCCTAATGGTGTATCAATGACCTTTGATAGATTTAACTATATTGATACGAGGCGGATCCAAGTCGATCATGGCTTGGGTCCCCAAAAGAAACTAACTCTTTACTCTAATGTGCGGAACATCCAAGGACAAAAAGATCGGATCAAAGATATACGAGATAGTGGATGTTCAAGGCACATGGTGGCAACAAGTCCTATCTTTCGATTTTGAGCATTATGATGGACGATATGTCGACTTTGGAGGTGGAGTATATTGTAATGCAAAATGTGAACAATATGTATGATGCGAGAACACTTATGGTAAAGAAAAACATGGATTATTATTATTATTTCACAAGGCGCATACTAAGTGCGATAGTTACATCCATGGAATACTAATTACATGCATCATTACATCAGCTGAAACCAACTACCAACTACCTACCCGGACACAAGCTTCATGACCATCCCAACCTACCCATCATCTACCATTTATGGTTTCTTTGGAAAGCCCCACTTGGCATCACCTTGAGCCCCACGCATGTTAATCCACTCGTACACTCTAGGGCTTGCTAATCCCATCACCACTATCCCGATGGGTGGTGAGGATGATGAAGGACTGGCTGATGGTGGTTCTGATTGCAATGGTAGAAAAGGTGATGGTTGGAGCTCTTCGAGGAGGAGTTATTCTTTGCAAGAGGGGAACACTCAAGACTTGTCCGAGGTCTCATCATCTCAGTATCTACATATGGTGATACATAGGGCCGATCTACGAGCTATCTTCATTGGTTAATGCATCCCGAGGCTCGTTGTTGTGATGAAGGACCCGGTAGGAAAAGGATTTGAAAGAACAATTAAATGTTTTCTCTTCTGGATAAAACCTTCTCATACTCTTCCTTTTCAATTCTCTGGGGTTTTCAAAACAAAGTCATCCATGAACTATCGGATGAATTGCTAGACGAAAGATTTATTGGACTAGTTTGACTCATGGTGTTGTTGGAGAAATGATCTTTGAGAGTGAAAGTTTTGGAGTATGTAATTTGAGTGGTTTGTGTTAAAGGTTTGTTTCTTATATATTAAGTTGGATTCAAGAAGTTAATGAGGGAAGGTGTAAGTGGTTGAGAAGTAAATTGGAGTCCTGTGGCCTTGGAAAGTGTATCAATGCTTTTGAGTTGACTTTATTGAGTATAGCCTTTGCTATGTTCATTCCTTTAGATATACTAACAATTGCCAAAACTCAACAAATGATTCCGAGTGTTTGGTTTATGTTTGTGATTTCTGATTTGAAAGATTCTTTGTTTACATTGAATGGTTACTCTTTGGTTTTAACTTTCTAGTTGTCCTTGATGATTATGCGAAATTATTTTTACGGTGGGAACTATATTGCAACCAGTGGTAACAAGCTTGCTTTTACAGTGGAAAAAGGAAAACGAAGAAACTTTATTGCATTCATCAAACATGATTCATTACAACCTAAGTAAAAGTACTTCTAATCATCAAAACACAAAAGACCGCATCCTAGCACACCCTTCACCTATCTTCAGCTACTCCATAGGCTTCTTGCCTTTGCCCACATAGTTATTCTTGTTTTTCTGAGTCCTCTTTCTTTTGTTCTCAAAGTGGACTGCATTCTTGGACATGGAAGACCAAGAACTTGTGGAGGAGGTTTTGGTAGCATTGCGAGACTTTATTGGGAAGGATATCATTTCATATTGGAGATAGTTGTTTCGATGCTATTGAAAGTGCTTTTGGTAGATCTTTGGCCATTGAATAAGTTTCATCATTCTCCTCATCATCATCTGATTAGCTGGAGTAGAACTCAAGAGATTTTGCAGGCTTAGCTGCAGGTACACGCTTAGCAGTTTCTTTGGTATACCTTGTGGATGAAGAGCCAGCCCCTGATGTCTTTGAGGATGTCTCTGACTCGATTACATACTCTTCTTCTGAATCAGAAGAGATGTTGATGGTGTTGGAAGGATTGCTCATGTTTATATTTTTGGGGATATTGTGTTTGAATGTGAATTGATGAAGTTTACCTAAAGCCAAGCCTTCTTATATAGACAAAGTCGGTTGAAAGGGTTAATTAATGAGTATATTTACTTTTTCCTATTTTGGTAGGTTAAGGAGTAAATATAGATATTATTGGGTTGACTTTGGAAGATATTTTACTTGGATAATGGTTTGGTTAAAGGTATTGTTGGTTAATCACAAGTTGGTTATTTCTATATACATAACCAAGCTTTGTTGGGTGTTGATCTTAAAAGGTGTATATCGAGATACACAACAAATGGTTATTGATTCATCATGTCTTACACATATAAGAATCAACTAGTCCGAGCAAAGGCTCTTGGTAAAGACTTGTCAAATCCGTTTATGGTTGATAGTTTACAAAAACTATATGGTTATCAACTCACCATATTCTTTATGATTAAGAGTTGGCTAGTCCATAGCAAGCGGCTCATGGTAAAGACATATCAAATCCGTTGATAGTCGGTAGTTTGCTAAAAACTAAGATAAGAGTAGTTTTGTTTTCAAATGATTTTATTTACCATCGCTCTTTGAAATTTTTGTGAAAAATCACCCTTGCTAGTTCACAGTTTCCACTGACAGTGTTATTTTACCACTGTTGTTCTAGCCGTTACAAATAATTGTGTCAGTAATTTATTTTTTACTAGCCGTTGAAAGTAACCACTGTTTGTCACATATATACGGTTAAAATATTAAGGAAATTATCTTCTTTCCATATTATGATCAATACTTTCTAAAGATAATTTTACTTGCGCAATACTTCTAAACCCTAACCCTATATATCTTTCTCTCTCAATTGACTAGTTATTCTTTCAATTCTTACTGACATAATATTGTTTTTCCTCAAAAGTTTCTATGGCATCTTTAAACTTTGCAGCACAACCTAGTGGCCTACCTACAAAAGTCTAACGAGAAGAGTGGCCCTGTTTATCATTAAATTGTGGACTTTCTACATACCACACATATAAGGTATGCTTTGCTTTTAAAACCCACAATTTATATCTCTCAAATCAAACAGTTTTGGACTTCTGCTTAGTCCATAACACTTGAGAATGGAGATACACATGAAACAGTAGATGCTCTACGAGCCATTGTGGATGGGGTAACTATTGATGTTACTGAGGCACCCTTGAGGAGAGTACTCCAATTGGGTGATCTCAATGGTTTCATCACATTACCTATGCTCGAAATTCATGATAATTTATCATCCATAGGGTATGATACCACCGATAAAAGGCTACTTTCAAAAGAGTGGTTTTGTCCCCAATGGAGATTTTTATTCATACTACATTGCATTATCTCGGTCCAAATAAAACATCTTATGAGCAATTTAGTTCAACCATGGCTTATCCTTTGGTTTGTCTAGTCACCGATAAGATTTTTAATTGGTCAAATTATATTTTACAAGTATGGAAGGCAATGTATAGAGTAAAACAAAATTTTAATGTATCCAAGGTTTGTGCAAGCGGTGCTAAATGAGTTTTAAGCGCAACCCCATACTAATGTTTATCAAATCGGTTGCCTAAAGCCTAAAGTTTTCAAAATTTGAACAAAGATGGCAATATGATTTTACACCTCTCTACCCCAATTGCTTGCTAAACTTAATTACAACAAAACACACCCATAATTAATGTTCCAAACATTGATTATACCCCACGATTTCAAGAACCTATGAGAGAAGGTCTAAGCGACCAACTCCTCTCATGACAACACGACAAGTTTCGAACCTTATGGTCTAGGAACAAGCGTTGGTGGTTCTAGACTTCAACTTAGTCCAACTAGGTAGGACTCGAACCTTTGCCCCATGATTCACCTCTCCAAGCAGGTAACACGGTTGGAAGTGATGAGGAAGTGGGAACCAATTGGAATTGATGGTTTTGTGTACAAAGTTAGCCAGCGGGTTGGATCTATACAAAAGATTTGGCAAATGTCAAGAAGCGACATGCCAAGGATGTTAAATATTTACGGAGGAGATTCGGACCTTGAAGGAAGAGATGAATGGGTTGAAAAGAAAAAAAAGCGCAAAGTTGGTGATTTCATCTTCATCCTCACCTACTAATGGTGATTAAATTGGTTTTGATCAAGATTTTGGGAAATTCTCCCAAACAGGGAGGAAAGCAGTCGATAACGAGGGAGGCAAATTGTTTTGAAGATGAAGGAGATACAAGTAAAGGAGCAAAGGAAGCGATACTCATGGAGAGCAACTTGAAGATCAAGACATTTTACATCTTTGCAACCGATTTTACCCGATTTCATTTCCACTGCAGATCCAAATATTGCCACTGCAAGTGAAGAATTTGATAAATTGAAGAAAGACAAAGGTAAAGGTTATGGAAAGTGTAGAGCAAGCGGAAGAAAGATTTCAAAGAAAAGACAAGCTCGATTGCTCTTGATAGAGAATTCTTTGAGATAATTTACGAAAAAGAAGTTGCTAAAAGAAGAAGCTTGAAGAAATGGAAGTTGCAAGCTTTTGGAGACTAAAATATTGGATAGAATGGAAGAAGATCCACTTCTCCTTTATTCAACCTACAATTCTTAAAGAGAAGACTCGGAGTTTAGTTATGTTCCTCTTGAAGAAGACATTGAGTTCTTGATTGCTAATAATCAAATAATCAAGAAAAAGGCAATTGACATGGTAGGTGATGTATCCTTAATCGAAGAACAAAGAAGTGCTCAGTTGAAGGATTTTAATTCATTGAAGAACAATTGACTGGAATGATTGTGATTGTAGAGGAAGATTTTTATCCAGAACCACTGCAAGTAAGACATCCTATTATTGATTGGGAAGTTTACACTGCTAGCAATTTTGTTTCAACATGGAAGATCACAAGGCTAGGTGGTGAAACTTCATCATTCATTCAATTTGAAGATATTATAAAAGCTTTTGACAGAGATGACCTTGATACATTATGGAGGTTAGTTCAAGAAAGGTTTAATGCTCAAGATCTCAAAGATACAAAGGAGATGCGGTTGTGGATTAATCTTAGAAGGTTTATGAACCTAATGTTGATGATGATTTCGGAAGTTCTCATGTCCATGTTCGGTACTAAATGGTTTTACTATGACTCATGTGAAGTTCATCATGTTTCTACAGCAAATGAAGTAGATACATTTATGTTTGCTGAGAAAGAATATCCAATCAGAGCTGGAACTCTCACTATGATGTTATGTACTACAATAAGAGTTCATGAAGACAATGAGAAAGTCAGAGCATTGTTACATAGACTTCAAGATCAATGTTCAAGAGCCATACAGTAGTTAAGGAAGAAGTGAAGTGTTTGGTTGAAATTCCCAAATCCTTGAAGATAATAAAGACTGAAGAAACTTAATGATTTGCAGAGAAATCATAATTTTAGGGAAGGATTGTTGGGAATAATTCATTACCACGGATAGTTGTGGTTTACACTGCTTGAATTAACACTAGCAGTGGAAACGTATTCCCACTGCCAGTATATTATTACCAATGCTATCAGTTTATGTTTAGTTAAACGCGTCTAGATAAGTATAGAATAGATCTTGTGTATATTCTATAATGTTAGCTTTATACTTATCTTGTAAAGGACTCCTTGTTGTATAAAAGGAGGTCCTAGGTCATTGTTTTAGATACGTTTCTAATTACCTACGTATTAATCACAAGAGCTTCAAGGTGTAACCCTAGGGATAAGCTAAGATCACTCATATTATTCTTTAATAATATTGGAGCTTAAGTTTTGTGTTTAATCTGTGTTTATATACAATACATCATACAATTCATCTTCTAAGTATTACTAAGTAAATTCCGCGTGCTTAATAATATTATACAAAATATCATTGACACAAGGTGTGTGTCCAGATCCATCATTAACACAATCACTAACTAATCATATGATAATCAACATCATTTAAGCAAGTGTATAGAGAAACTAGCCACTCATAGCAAACATGAACATAAACTCAAAACTTTGAACAATAGAAAACATGATTAAAAGTCTTAAAATTCTTGGAATAAGATTACAAATGGTGAAGTATTGATTCCCAAAGTATTGGGGTAGTCTTCTTGGTGATTTGGCCTCAAATGAGGAACTACGGAACTCAAACTTTCACGGACTTCTAAGGACGAATTTGAGAGCTTAAGAGCTTTGTTTGATGAGTAGAGAATTGTATTGAAATGTGTATCTCACATGCTCACAAAGACCTCTATTTATACTAGTTCCAAGGCCTAGGGTATTAATTATCGAACTTGGCCTCCAAGGAGTTAGGAAGGGACTAGAATACACCAAGAGAATGACCTAGAATCGTTTGGATGCAAAGGGGAAACTTAGTGATGAAGATTTCGCAGATACTGGTCTTCCAACCGGATCACTTACATGACCAACCGATTCGGTTGGTCTTCTACAAGGAACCAACCGTTCTGGTTGCGGGCGGCGATCGGATGGTTGGGATGGCATCTTTGGCATGTTTTGGTCAGTTTCCAACCGATCCGGTTAGATTTCCTGAATTACAGAAAATCGATCTTTTACTTCTTTTGTCTTGTAGAACTTTGTTCTTCAATCACTATGGTCTTCAAAGGTACTTGAGATACTGATTTGTGCTTGACATGCTTCACTGAAACGAGAATCTTCTATTTGTTGAACATTACTTTACCTTTCCTTCCGTTTCCCTGCACTTGGTTATAAACACTAGACAAACATCTTTTGATGCGATTAAGCACGAAATCACGCAAATCTAATCAAATAACATATACAAAAGCACACATAACGCTACTAAAAACATGTACAATCGGCGTCATCACTTAGCCTTTGCATCATTTCGAGACCATAGACGAGGTATGTTGAGTTAGCTCGATGTATTTGGACTTTTCGGTTTTAGAAGGCGTGATTATAGGATTATTACCCAAACGACCTACCATTATGTGTCTATCGATTAGTCACCTTGACTTCTCGACCCCATGTGAAACCCTTTTGTTGCACTCATCTTTAGTGCAAGATACCCTAGATACACCCTTCCGAGCCATTCCTTTCATTTTGTTTACCCAATATATTGTTTCGATACACCTATACACCTTAGCCTACCCTGTAGTCTTTATTTGTGATTGAGAAGTCATCATTTGCCTAAGTTCAAGGTTCGAGTGGAAAGGTTCGAAAATCATGCTTTCATCGACAACATTTCTGAAGATCATTGAAGACCCCCCGAATTCCCATTATTTATCTCAATTGGGGATATTATGTTATGTTATTATTATGATTCAAATAATAATAATATATAATAATAATAATAATAATAATAATAATAATAATAATATGAGTTTTTAATAAAAGTGAGTTTATGATAAAAAAATAAAAAAATAAATAAATAATAATAATAATAATAATAATAATAATAATAATAATAATAATAATAATAATAATAATAATAATAATAATAATATTATTATTATTAATAATAATAGTTGTTATGATTTTTAAAGTGCAATGTTATAAACAACGTAGTATGAGCATTATTGATTTAGTATCGAGGAGGCCACCTCGGTCATATTTGAAGATTGGAGTTGGTAGTAATGCCAGCAGTTGGAGAAAAGGTAATGTGCCCATCACGACATCCTCTAATGACACATCTACCTTGCATTTCATGATCCGGTTTCTTGACTTCAGTTGGAATCACTCCTAAACCATAATTCAAGTGTTAGTTACTCATATGTAATAGGTAGCTTATTATGGCCTTTATGTTTGTTTAAGGTCAAGCTTATGTAGAAGGCCCATAAGCTTAGGCCCATGTCCAATAAGGAAAAGGGAAGGAGTGGGAGTGTTGCCCTAGCTCCTTGCCTATAAATACTCTTGTAAACCTTCATTTGAAGGTTGGTTGTTCAAGTTATTCTTTCACTACATACTCTACGCATAACTGTCTTAGTATAACGTGTGTGTGTGTTTGGTTTACTTGTTCAATCGCCTTTATCTCTTTCTAGTAAGCTTGTGTTGTAAATCTAGTGACCTAACGATGGTATCAATCGCCAAATAGTTGGGTGAACACTTTTGTTTTGAAGTTTTTGGTTTTGGTCTTCTGGCGTAAAGAAGGCGTGCTCTTTGGTTCGCTTAAAACTTGTTTTTACACTTTTTAATCCAAGATTCTTGTACTTTCAACATTTTAAGGTGTTAAAATACTTGTTTTTGGCAAAAGTTTCAACCTTTACGTGTGGATCTAAGTTTTTAAGCTTGTTTTTGTTAGTGGGTGAAGTTCTCGCGTAACCCGTTTAGCCGTTTTGGTTCATCAAGGTTCACACTTTTGTGTTATTTTGGTACTATTAACGCTATTCCATAACAAAATCCGGTTTAGAAACAAATTTGGGCATAATCATTTTACGAGTAAGATTACGCGTATCAAAACCCTAATCTTACGCGTAACTTTATCCGTAGTTTGATCTTGATTTAGTGGTTTACTCCGTGTTTTCTTGCTTGGATAAGCACGAAAATCGTCGACTTTGGATATCTTTTGCCTTGTGAAGTGTAAAAGATCATTTGAGATAAAACCTAAACTTACGCATAAGCATAAAGCTTACGCGTAGAAATCCTACGCATAAGATTCATCTTACGCCTAAGCCAAGTCTTACGCATAAGGTAATCCTACGCATAAGTTTCTCGCCTAACTTTGTGTCTCGCATAACTTTAGAGTCTTTTCCATACTTACGCGTAAGCTAAATTCTACGCGTAACTAGTGATTGTTACGCGTAACTTTGGTGTTTTACGCATAAGTGCTACTTGGATTATTGTGATTTCTCGCCTAAGGACACTTCATCAACAAAGGTTCATTCGACTACAAAGATCCATTTTACCAACACAAGTTAATCAACATGTCTCAACCACCATACTCTAACTATTTCCTTACACTTATACTCAACGACAACAACAACTAAGTCCACAACATCAACAATGGAATCAACAACAAGCAATTTATCAACAACAATTTAATCAACAACATACTCCACAACTTGGAGCAATTCCTCCACCACAAATGGTTCAAACACCACCAAGTCTTCAAGTTCAACCCTACACAAGCGATTTCAATCAACATCCATCAAGGAACACTATGAAGGAACCCACTTGGTTTGCAAAGATGTGTGAAGCTTTAAGCGACCAACAATCAATTCATGAAATTTGGATCACTTGATAGACCTCCAATGCTAACTCCGAAACTACGATCAATGGGTGATAAGGTTCTTTAGATTTTGTGATCGAAGAAGCCACATGCAAAGTTCTTAAAGAAGGTTATCTTGGAAGGTCCATTTGAGATGCCTCTTGTCATTGTGCCGGAGATCCAAATGCTATTCCACCAAGAGATGAACAAGCGAACATTGCTCTTGTTGCGGACTTGAATCCTCAAGAACTTCTACACTATGAAGCGAGATGAACTTGCAATGGAATATATCCTCTTAGGATTACCAAACCCAATTCTTCGTAGTGTTGATGCTCAAAAAGCGCACAAAAAAATGTGGGATCATATTCGTCTTCTTATGGAAGGATCATGTACTCAATCGGGAGGATTTGGAATCCAAAATTTACTTGGCTTATGAACACTTCATGATTGAACACGGAGAGACACTAGAGTCCTATCATCATCGATTTTCGAGACATCATCAATGATTTGGATAAACACAACATCATCATGCCAAGAATTGCGGTGAATACTAAGTTCTGAGTAGTCTTGGTCACGAATGGGAGAAGTATGTCATTTTCTCCGTCAGCGAAGAATATGCATCATTCTACATATGGATTGTTGTACGATTACTTGAAGCCTCATGAAAAGGAAGTTGATCGGGAAAGGATTCTCCGTGCTCAAATTGCTCCACCTACACATCCGGAAAATCAACAACTTGCCTTATATGCTCAACAAAGTTATCCTCCTCAACAAGCAACTCAACCAAGCGCCTCGGTCACACCAAGCGATCAATCACGGCAACCTCAACAAAATCAATTGGTTCCTTACAACAACAACAATGATCAAGCACTTCATAGTCAAACTAATGAGGAATCCGATCCGTTCGAAGCATTACAGCGAGGATTTGTTATGATTGCTAATGCTTTTAGTCGTTATACCAACAAATCCAACAATCGTATTCGTTCCTCATCCAATACACGAAATCGGTGTTGTGAACAATGGACGAGTTGAAGTTCGAGAATCGTGGTTATGGTCGTCAAATGGGAGGTGGTCAAGGGTTTAATGCTATGGGTAGGAATAACAACGAGCTCAAGTGGTGGAGCAGGTAAATGCTCGGAATGGGTTGAATGGTCTTGATGCTACAAGCGCAATGAGAAGGGACACTGGCTAATGCATGCCCAAAGCCGAGGACTAGGGCGGTGCTTATTTCAAAGAGGCTCTTCTTTTGGCTCTTAAGGATGAAGTGGTGGATCTCTCACAAACAAAAACGAGCTTTATGGCGGATCGAGACTCGAGATGATGATATGGAGGACTTGCGAGGCCAATGCATTTATTATGTTGATGGCTAATATGCATGAGTTACACATGAGTGAAACAGGCCCGGTGTATGACAACGATGGCTTGTCTCAGTGCCGAACAAACCATCATCATATCGAACTAATATCTCCGCCAATATCCGAATCAAGCCGCGGCTCGATGTTCAAAATGAGTCATCTACATCTCATTCGACGATTTTCAAATAAACCCGTAGTTACATTTGACGATCAAGATGACCTTATGGTTTCCTTTGATAATCAAATTGACTCCGTGGTTGTACTTGAGGATCTAAATAATGATCATGTTGTGACTCACGTTGAACAAGCCGAGCTATTGCCTCATCCAGTTTTGCTCGTTTAATTAAAGACCATCAAATCAAAATGGAGGAATGTTATGCATTAAATAAGGACTTAAAAAGCAAAAATGCTTTGTTAACCAAGGATTTTGAATGCTTACAAATGCAACTCAACTTTTTCAAAACTCAAGAAAACCGTGAAAAGGTTTTGAAGCCGCTTTGCTAAATCTCATCAAAACAAAAATATTTAGAGACGGATCGTGATCTAGCCGCTTGAAGAATGCTTTGTTATGCGAGATAGAACAATTGAAACATGAACATAAAAAGCAAATTAACGCTCTTACCTTGGAAAATCAAAAGCTAAAGGTGAGTTGTTAACTTGTCAAAAGCAGTTCTCCGCATACAAAAAGCATTCAACGAATCGAGTAGATGACCTTCTTGAAGAAATTATCGACTTGCAAAACAAACTTAAAGAGTTTAAAGCATTGTTTACAAACATGGTGAATCGATATGACTATTGAAAAGTTTACTTTAAAACCCAATCAAAAGGATATGGACCAAATCTAGCGATTACAAACCAAAGCTTTCACTAAAACATTCAAACCAAATCATGAAGTTTCCGGTCAGAATATAAAATTAATGATCTTGTTATGAGTGTTGTTGAATATCATCGTCAAGAGGAATTAGATGCGAGAAGAGAGTCGATCAAAATTAAAAGCATTGTTTACAACAAACCTTTTAATTATTCAAAACCGGTCACTTTTGTCACACCAACGGATTCTTCTAACACACCAAGGGTTATCATCAAAACACATGAGTCTTCTAATGTTAATCCCCAACAGTTATGCACAAATTTATGGTCCTTTACCTTCCATCGATGAAGTAAACTCAAAACACGAAAATCGAAAAATTCTTAGATATTTTGACATTTTCATGGTGACCTCAAAATTTTACAACATGAGATAGAATATCGTTTTGAAATCAAAATTGATCATTTTCAATCGCCTCAGTGCGAGAACAAAGAGACATTTTTAGAAAAATCTTTTACCTAACGTTAAAAATTTGAAAAGTTGTGCATTAGCTTGGGAAAAGGATTTTCATAAGGAACTTGGAGTAATGAAGGTCGTTTCGAGAAAGCGAAACATCTATTTCTAACACTAAGCGTAAAAGAAAATGTTGAGAAAAGATGTTGATCGACTCTTGAAAGATGTTATCGTCTTGATATCCATAATGTTGTGTTATTCAATTCTTTGCCACATGCATCGATTATATCTCTGCGATAATGTTGACTCTGTGGTAACCGTTGAGAATCTTGATAATGTGCTTCGGATCGAGTCTTTAAAAGCTGAAAATAAGCGATTAGTTAACGAACTTTACAATGCAAAGCGTCGTCTTAATTGGTGTGAAAAGATATTCACAATCAACAACTTGGTTTTCAAAGAAAATCGCTCGATTGCGGTCAACATCTTGATCCTAAAATTGAGCAAGCTGGATGATCAAAGCGTGTCTTTGAAAAGTCAAATCTCAAAATATGAACAAGAACTTGTAAAAGTTAAGCAGAATATGGTGTCATATTTGATTTACTCAATAAGACTCGTCATGAAGCATCAAACGAACTTGATCACTATCTTGCTCACACTAGAGAAGTCATGAATTTTCTTTGGTAATATTCGTTACGAAAATCAAGATTTGATTCACACTATCTCTAAGTTAAGAGAAATGTTAGGAAAGTATGAACAACTTCCGCCTACCATCATTAAGAGATTAGCACCGGTAACACTTAGTAATCGTGAACCTAGAATCTCTCTTGCCAAATCACAAGTTGCTAACGTGCTTCCTTCTCTTGAAGCAGAATAGTTGCATCTTTTCCAAATGTCCGCACTTCACGACCTAGGAGCACTCAATCGAAGAATAGGAAGTTGCGACCTAAGAAAAGATCAATAAGGAATGCTAAAGTAGAAGAACACCCTAGGACTATGAATAAGACTCATGTTGCTTCCACTATAGATATTGCGTCGGCAAATGTAATAGAAATAGTGATGTAACGAATGCTAAACCTCTAAGTACTTTTGATATTGATCGATGCACCTTGTGTTATTTGTCGTAAAAGTATGAATTCGATTGTCATGACAAATGTGTTGCTAAAGCTATAATATCTCGTTTACGGAATCCTAAGAATCGGAATACCTCTAGGCCCACTAATCATTCTAAGTTTGTGCTTGGTAGACCGCCTTCTTTAGATTCTAAGGCATGTGTTGTTGTCCTGTAGCTCGGTTTCACCTCCTAAGAATGTAGTACCACCGGTCCATTCACAATGACAAAAGCAAAGAGTAGTTATAGATGGCGAAATGGATATATAACACACTAGGATTTAAATGGATGCCCAAAATTATTAATGTGTGTATGTCTAATATACCTTGGAACCCTCTAACATTTCGGGTTCCACATCTACTTCTATTCCATCTGTGTCATCTGTGTGTCTGCGGTGATCTGAGATCATTCTCTGGATTGTTGATAGCGGATGTTCCCGACACATGACGAGAAACCTTAAGCTGTTATCAAACTTTATTGCAAAGTTCATTGGCTTTGTCAGTTCGGAATGATCACTTGCGACTATCATGGGCTCGGAGACTATGTCAATGGGAACATCGAAATCGTGTGGGGTTTACTATGTGGAAGGCCTCGGTCACAATCTGTTTTCGTAGGTCGGTTTGTGATGGAGATTTGGAGGTTGCTTTCGGGAGAAAACTTGTTTCATTCGTGATCTACAAGGAAATGACCTTATGTCGGCTCGCGTAATTCTAGTCTCTACACTATCTCTATGCAAGACATGGTTGCTTCATCTCCCATCGCTTACTTTCAAAGGCAACATCAACAAAATCACGGCTATGGCACCGTCGTCTCTCACATCTAAACTTTCAAACCATCACCAACCTTGCTCGACACAAACTAGTTGAAGGTCTCCACGATTTCGGTATTCAAAGATCACCTTTGCTCGACTGTGAACAAGGGAAAAGCACTCGTGCTCATTTTCCTTCAAAGGTGGAACTGACTCTCGACATGTGCTTCATCTTCTTCACATGGATTTATGTGGCCCGATGCGCGTGCAAGCGATCAATGGCAAACGCTACATCTTAGTAATTGTTGATGACTACTCACGATGGACTTGGGTCTACTTTCTTGAAGCAAAGACCAAGCTCCAAAGATGATCATCACCTTTCTCACAAAAATCTGAGTTCGACTCCGCAACACCGTCGGACTAATCGAGCAGACAAAGGAACTGAATTTGTTAACCAAACCCTTCGTGAATTTTATGAGAAAGTGGGAATTGACATCAAACATCAATTGCACGTACACACGAACAAAGCGGAGTTGTTGAAAGAGCGAAACCGAGCGTTAGTGGGCGCAAGAACAATGTTAATAAATGCTAAACTTCCAGTTACTTGTGGTAGAAGTCGATGTATCTCTGCATGCTATACTCAAAACCGTTCTATGATCACAAAGCATACAACAAAACACCTTTCGAGCTTGTCCACAACCATAAACCGAATCTCAAACACTTTCATGTATTTGGATCCCTTTGCTATCCGAATAATGATCGTGATGATTTTGTAAAGCTCAAAGCCAAAGCCGACATTAGAGTCTTTATTGGATCTTGTGAGAATTCTAAAGGTTACGGATCGGAATCGTCGTACAAAGCGGTGATGGAAGCGATTCATGCTCATTTTGATGAACTTACGGAAATGGCTTACGAGTATAATGACTTAGAACCGGTCACAACCGTTTAAACTTCCTCAACCCCATCATCGGTGAACAAAGCCCCCACTCACTCGTCAACAAATGGAAAGGTTATTTGCTCCGTTGTTCGGTGGCGATATTGATGAGCGTGCTCGGTGTATCCATTGTTTCATTGCTCAACGATAATACTCTTATACGATACACTGCTACAACAACTCTTTGTTGAAGAAGCACCACCGATTGACTCCACCACAACAGTTGAACAAACCGCTTCCAACAATGATGAACGGTGATGATATTACGAATGAAGTACCCCCGCTGCGATTTTGATCCAAATGCGTTCTTTAACCCGTTTGCTAATGAATCATTGCACGGATGTCGCGGAATCTTCAACAAACCATTTGAATCCTCGAATCGCACAATGTATACCAACATCAACCCTCCACACATAGATGGACAAAGACCATCCTCGGCAAATATTATTGGCAACCCAAATCAACGATCGTTACGAGACAACGTCTTCATACGGATGGTGAACATTGCATTTATGCACTCACCGTACGCTAATCGAGCCTAAAAACATTAAAGACGCAATGACAAAAGATAAGCTGGATTGAATCCATGCAAGAAGAACTCAACCAATTCAAGCGTCTTGAAGTATGGGGCGGTTGAAAGACCAACGAGGGTCTCGTCATTGGTCTCAAATGGATTTGGAAAAACAAATTGGATCTTTGAAGGAAGCGTTATCGAAACAAGTCACGTCTAGTTGCTAAGGGTTATCGTCGGGAAGAGGAATAGACTTTGAAGAATCTTTTGCTCCGGTTGCTCGTCTTGAGGTCATTCGGATATTTCGCGTTCTCGGCTCATATGAATATGACGGTCTATCGGATGGATGTCAAAGCTGCGTTTCTCAATGGACAAGCTGAAAAATGGTTTATGTCGACCAACCGGATGGATTCGTTGATCACGAGTTCCCGAACCATGTCTACAAAGCGAACAAAGCTCTTTATGGTCTCAAACAAGCCCTCGGGCATGGTGCGATAAGCTATCATCTTTCCTCATTGCTAATAATTTCACCAAAGGTTCGGTTGACCCAACTCTTTTATACAATATCACGGGCACATATCTTAATTGTTCAAATTTACGTGGATGACATCATTTTGGGTCTACACATAAAAGTTTTCAATCGCTTTTGCAAAACTAATGAAGAAAAATTTTGAAATGTCCATGATGGGTGAACTCACGTTCTTTCTAGGACGCAAGTTCATCAATCACCCGTGGTATTTTCTTGAGTCGGTCAAATATGCCCTTGAATTGTTAAACAAATTTGGAATGAAAACACCGTGACACCTATGCCACACCAATGACTCATACCAAGAAGCTGAGGATTTGATTTACATGGGAAATTAGTAGACCCTACCAAATACCGAAGTATTATTGGGTCTCTCATGTATCTAACGACTAGCGAGACGATATTGTCTTTGCCGTTTATCTATGCTCCCGTTATCGATCGCGACCAACTGAAACCCACCTCTACGAGGCTAAAAGAATCCTCCGATACATCAAGGAACCATTAACTTGGGATCGGTATCCGAAGGATTACGGTTTTGAACTAATCGCTTTTAGAGACGACCACGCAGGATGCTTAGACTCGAGGAAAAGTACTTGGGAGCTCTACAATTTCTTGGTGATAAGCGGTGTCTTGGCAATCAAAGAAGCGAGGATTGTACATCATTGTCATCAACCAAAGCGAATATGTAGCCATGTCGCGTGTTGTGCTCAAGTCATCGGATGAGAACACAACTCAAAGACTATGGTTACGTATTTGTGAGAATCCCGATGTCTGCGACAATCGGAGTGCCATTGCGATCTCGTGCAACTCGATTCGACATTGAAATCAAAGCACATCGATCTTCGTTATCATTTCATCAAGGACCACGTGGAGCAGTGCAGTTGAATTATACTTGTGAGTGCAGAATACCAATTGGCGGATCTTCTCACCAAAGCCTTGCCTCCCGCTAGGTTTAATGAGTTGGTCCACGGATTGGTATGAGGTGTTTGACTCAAGAGGAATTGGATGACCTCTAAAGCAGTCTTAAAACACATCAAACACCAAAATCTCTTTTGTAAATAATTTTTCAAAACAAAATACAAAAATATAAAACACGATAAAACAACAAAAATATTCTTCTAATCTATTTTTCTTTCAACATGGCAAGTACATTTCTTCCATCAACACTATAATCTTTCAAAATTGATATTTTTCCGATCAAGTGTTGAGGGAGAAAATTAATATAACTATTTCAAAACATTCGTGTACTTGCATGTTATTCTTATCCGGTTGTTTCTTTTATCAATGGTGGTAAACTTTTACGGTTAAATGACACTCCTCGGACTAAAATTTATAACCTCTCATTATTTTCTTAAGTCGGGGGGTGTCGTCAAGTTTCTTTCTCAAAATCTTTGTTTGGTAACCATAATGGAAGTTAAATGGCTTTGTATGAAAAAGGAAAAGGTGGAGGGACCAAAGCTGTCAAAATGTTAAAGTCATTTTAATAAAACACTCTCCACCTAACTATTCCATCACATTTATTACTTACACCAAAAGATCCTCGCCTAATAATCGTTTGACAAATCCGTGTTTGGATCATCAATTTGTAAGTGATTTCGTGTTTATAACAAGTTTTTAAGCAATGGTTTTGAATTTTCAAAATCCAACGGTTCAATCTTGAGATATCATCGGTTTTGTGTCTTACGCGTAAGCGCAAGAACACCAAATCATAATAGGGTGTTTGTGGTTATAAGAGTTGTGTCAAAACGTTCTTAAAACATCAATGATACTTCTTTAATCATCAAAACGTACCCAGAAATACAAATTGAGTGTATTTGATTACTAGGGTTTATGCGTGGAATTGGGTGTTTTCAAATGTGAAGGTTTTTGGTCAAAAAGATTGTTGTGTGATGTTCATATCATGTTGAATTAATGATTTCCAGGCCCTATAACAACCCAGAAACACTAATTAAGTCAGAATTAGGAATTAGGGTTTAATGGTCTTGAGTTTGGGTATTTTGATTCACTTGAGAATTGGGTGTTAAAACTTGGTTTATAGACTCTCACAACACCTAAGACCTACCAGAAAAAGTTTGGTGCAAATTCCATGGTTAGAATTGTTATGCGTAATTCTTGAACTATTAGGGTTTTTGACTTACGCGTATGTGTTTCTACGCGTAAATTGTGTAATATGTTTCATGCCATAATCTGTTTTAATATGACTATACATGTTAAGATTGATGATATGATGATTTTATTTCAGGCTTACTACTCGTAAAATTCAGAATCAAGGTCGATTGTTACTCTACGCATAAGGATCACCTTACGCGTGAGCGGTTATCGTAAGAGAAATCCTACGGCGTAACTACTACGCATAAGGTTCTACAATGGGACTACGGCGTATCACTGTGAAGGATATGCGTGCGATGACTTCTACGCATAAGGTCTACTCTTACGAGTAAACCTTACGCGTAAGGTCCTTATCGCCTCACGCGTAAGCTCTCGCATAAGGTGCCCTTTTCCCACGCGTAACATCTCTTACGCGTAAGTTAGGATCCCACGCATAAGCTTTCGTCTCACGCGTATATCACTACATTTACGCGTAACTTTGCCAAATCTACGCCTAAGCCTTGATAGACCTTCATTATGAATTGTTACGTGTACAAACTTGTTAATAAACAAATCATATCGTCACGAAACCAATAATGTCACTAATAAACTTAATCGTTTAATATGTTGTGTTAAATATGTGATAACATAAACTTTAAAACTTAAAGTTAACTAACTCATGAAACTTATCACGGCGACATTGGACTATTGAACAAACAAGTGACTTTGGACTCGTAACAATCTTTAACACTTGTACATTCAATAATTAGACAATAAAACCTTACATTGACTAACATTATGTCTTTCGATATGTTGGTTCTTTTGGCTAATGTTATTTCGAGATCACGACATGGTTGCTCAAACAAATGTGGATGCACGAAGTTCTCACAATTCTTGACATCTTCCCTAATGGCTATCCTAGAAAGATTGGAAAGAACAACCTTAGGGTTGACTTTGAAACCCTCACATGCTCGAGAATCTTCTTGTCTCATTCTTTGTGGATATTCTAAAGAATCATCCCTACGAACATGCTCTCACACTCTGCTACTGATCGGAAATCTACATTCGACAATTACGGAATTCAATGCAGAGGATCATAGGTCAAAGTGATGTGGTGGCGCTCAATCACAAACAAGTCACCATCACTCATGCGGACTTACGGGCTGTTCTTCTCATTCACGAAATCGAGCCAACCGACTTCTTTGCCACACCTCTTCGAGGAGCAGTTCTTCAATTCACGATTGATATTGGCTATGATGAAGCTTGGGAACTATCTCTAAGCATTCTCATGTGGAGCTTAAGAACATTCCTCAACCGTGGAGAACCTCTACATCATCATCACCAAATCGGTGTCGGTCGTGATAGTGGCTATGAGCATCCCAAGCTCATGGAACTACAAATTTTCGGTCATTAATCAACAAAAGGACATCGAAATTGAAGCCTTTGTTATGGGAAGACATGATGTCATTTCACAAGAAACTTGGCTCAAAGATTCCTATGTCGGATACACAAAATTGTTGATCCGAGCACTTGGACTTCATCCCGATATTCCACAAAGGCTCAATGACCCGGACAATCACGATATGTTGGTGAGCCAACCCTATCGATCGAGAATCAAGGAATCGTCTACAAAGAAAGCGGTGTTGTGTTACACGATCACCCTCTTGTCTAAAGAAATCAAAAAGCTCGAGACATACAAAAGGTATCTAGTAGCGATAAGAGAAGGTAAAGTTGGTCATCTCGATGACAAGTCTTACGGAACACCTATAAGGAGAACGAGAAGAGGCGGTCGAGGAAGTGCTGCAAATCTTGAAAGTCAAAGGAAGTTTCCCAAGAGGAATCCTCCTCGTAAAAGGATTGTTCCTTCTAAGGAAGTTGTTCCCATTCCCGTGCCTAAACACGAACCGCAAAGAAAGCTAATTGACGAGGACTCAAAAGGTCTTGAATCGAGAAGAAGAGATTACATACTACGAAGCGCAAGGATGACACTCCATTAGTACCAAAACCTCCTAGTCCAATCCGGTGAACATGGCAAAGGAAGACTCGGTGCTTGTGCCATATGATCAAAGCTCAAGCTCGAAAGTGATGAAGAGCAAGCTGGATAAATCCTATAGGAAGAAGTTTAAATTAGTTAGACACCTTCAAAAGCTAAAGAATTTGAACAAGAACAAATGGGTGGCCCGGAGGGTCGAGTGGTGGTGTCCACTCTTCACCAGTCGATGCGGTTAATCAACCCGATAAGGGGCTGGTGCCACCACTCTTGTGCAACAACAAGCGCTTGTGGAGGAGTCTCGATTATAACATTGAGGAACCAAAAAGGATAAGGCGAGAAAGAAAGCGATGAAGAAGCTAAGGCTCGGACGGAAGAAAAGGCTAAATGCGGACAAGATAGCGAAGAGAATTATGATGATTATCTTCTCAACAGTCCAACTCGTTCCAAGGAGGATATACGCACCTCCTAAGGACCCCGAGCCTCCTCATGTCTCCTCATCATCGATTCATCATCTCATTCTTCACCACCACCATCTAAAAGATCAACCAAATCAACATCCAAATCGGTGAAGAAGCCAACTCGATCTTGGATATCTCATGCTCATAAAAGAATTGGGAATTTGTCAAACAAGTCGAAAGAAAGACATCCTCTACGGAAGATGAATTTCTATCTTGATCGAATCTGATATATTCATGATGATCTCGACAAGATGCAAGATGAAAGGAGTATGTCCGAAGCTCATGAAAGATGATCTTCAAGGAAAATGGACGAAATGATCAAAGGATACTCACCGGTTCCTTATGGAGGTCGTTCAAAGCCCGACAAAGGAGATGTATAACGGACAAGCGTATCCAAATCTGTTGCATCTAGCCAAACAAGCCATGAAATCAACTCCGATGAATTTAAGCATCAATCGATTGAATCTACAATCTTCTCGGATGATGAATTGGTGAACCGGCTAGTTGCACAAATGTCAAAGCGCTCTGCAGCGTTTGCCTCACACGAAGCTAAAATGTTTGAAGCTCTATTGGAATACCAACTCGGGTCCTCATTACGAGAAGAAGTTGTTAGGCCCAAACGTTCAAGAGATGATGAAGACAAAGATCGGGATAAGGATAAAGAGCCCAAACGCTCAAAGAAGTCGATGAATCATCCTCTATTCGATTATTCCATGCAACCTCCTCCCCAAAGGACTCCGACTTCTCAAAGAACTCCTCCTAGCTCTTCTCTTGATAAACCTCGGGATTACGAGTTACCGCGAGACTCAAAAACCGGTGATCACTTTGAGTATACGGGTGGTGACGATGAGGAAGTCCGTGAGCCCTACAACAACCCACCTCTCCCAAACAAGTTCGAAACCGAATCCTCATCCGGGCCTAAAAGCGAGAAGAAGAAGGCGCCCAAGGCGGCGTCGTATCATGGCTAGATGAAGATACAACAGAGGAATTTGAATGGTTTTCTACACTTGTCAATTCCACTCCTACCACGAAGAAGGTCAAGATCGGTGAGCGGTAATACTTTGGAGCATGCTAAGATTCGCAAGAAAAGTTCCATGTGAAGAAGATGGCGAAATCCGAGTTGAGGCGAATCAAGAATGAAGCTTTTCAAGCGTGGAAGATAGCTCGAGAAAGTGCCATCGGTCGAATATCACCTTGAAAACATTGCTCGAGCTATGTCTAACAACATGGATTGGCTCAACCCGAAGCAAACATCGACTTCACCAAGCGGGACAACCCTCCATATTACACCGGTGGTCTAAACCTCTACCAACAATTGGCCAACCGGATGAACCTAGGATCCCATTCGGATATTTCTTCAACAAAGACTTGGAATTTCTTCTACGGTGGCGATGGATCAAGGAAATCGCTACATCTTTGACACTTCCATTCCGGTGACCATATACTCAAAGCGCATAGCTATCGAGGAAAGAGCTAATCACTTGTTCTCCAACAAAGTGGAAGCATATGACCGAGATGCAATGTCTGAGATTCATCATTGGCGAAATGCCGAAGAATCTACTACTGATGCTGCCGAGTTCAAAAGTCTCAACATGCGATGTTCGATACTAAGGATATCGTTGCCATCAAACACGTTGATCTTTCGACCAAATGGGACTACACTTTTCTCAAGAAGATTGTGGTCAAAAGGCAAGATGAGCGGGATTATGCATTCTCGAAGGCGACTTTGAGAATTTGTCTATCAATGACATCGAAGACATGTACCTTGCCAAAGTGCAGGTCGTATGAGACAATTCTCCACTCAAGTACAACGTGAATTCATCAAGTCGGTGCTCATATTCATCGACGCATAGTCATCAAAGAGCGTGTAGAAGATCTCCATTTCGCGGTTGAATCATATCGGACCGTATCAACTTAACTCCACCTCAACTTGATCTTCCCGACATCAACCAGCTCTCACAATATACGCTCATCAACAAACCTTTCGGCGTCGTTTACGCGGTGAACTTCAATGAAATTGCTTAATGGCGTGTAGTGATCTTCAAAAGTTTGGGGATCACACTTTGAAGATGGTTAGGGACGGATTGGCTTATAGGTTGAAGGATATCGTCAAAAGATTGGGTCTCTAAGCGATGGAATTCTCGGGATCGAAGGGATGTGAGGAGGATCATCAAGATGATTGATGAAAGGTTGTATAGAAGGATCGATTCGGAAGATTGGAAAGCTATGTTGGTGGTCGACCGGATTAACATCACCGGCTTTCAACGCCCGATTCACACTCTGGCGACATCTACGGACTTCACGGTACCCTTGAACTGCTTCTTTCATTATAAATTTGGATGTGTGATTATATATGTCTATGGCTTGTGCACACATAACGATGTACAACCCGTAATTGTCAAGAAAGGACCACGTAGTGCGCTTGATTGCCACAATCCTTATAAAAGGGCGAAAGCTTCTTACTTTTGAGTAAAACCTATCAAACCTTTCATTTTTTTCAAGGTTTTGCTCAAAGGACAAGTACTTCCGTATGATTTTCAAAACCTCAACCGTTTATATCACTTGTTGAGGGGAGTACTTGAATTAAAACTTTGTTCACAAATTGTTCATAGTGGTCATCTTCCCCAACACTCGAAATGGTCATATTTATTCTCAACTTTTCAAAAATAACATTTTATATGCCATTTTTGAGGGGAGAAAATTATGTGATAAGAAATATGTTGTGCAAATGCAAATGAATCTTTGTATAATAGACTTAACCAACGAATTGGCGGTACTAAACTGTTAGTAACTCGAAAAGACTTGTCGGGACGGGTAATAATTTCAAGCTAGTTCGCTAGTAATGTAAGCGTGTCTCGCAAAGGACTTGTCCAAGTAGAAAGTACCATTCGAGAAACTCTTGGTAGACATGAACTCGACGGGTATGACAACCTTTCGAGGTTTGTCTACACCTTCAAGGTAGTTATTAGAGCTAGTTGTCACCTAAAAGGCGACAATGTATCTCTTTAACTATGCAACGTAACCGTGTCTCATGGGGATTGTCTATCTTGAGTTGATCAATTCTAAAGTCGCGCTCTTTCCACCTTGTGCATATTTCCGTCAAAACTCTAAAGCACATGTGGAGGGGAGTATTTATGCTAAAGATAAAACTCTCACGATGGTTCAAACATGTTTTCATTTACAAACCCGTTGAGAGATTTTCTTGAAAATTGGTTTTATGGCAACATAGGTTAGTCATGGAGTGATAAGGTGACTAAGGTTAGGAATAACCGTCCTATGATCCGCCAGAGCGGAGGGATCTACCCAAGGACATCACAAATAGTTAGTACTTAGAAGTCCTTAGAGTACGATTATAAAAGGAGAAAATGAGAATCGGAGAAAGAAGGAGTTGAAGAATTAAAAGAAATGCAAAGAAAAGGGTGAAAAGAAATAGCCCTCAAATTATTCAACTTAGGCGGACACGGGTTCAATTCATATACTCTTGGTTGTCACTTAGTGGCCGGTATTGAAGATTAAAAGTCGTCATGGACCCGGTGGCGCATGCACTAAACCTTCTTAGCCACTCAAGTTTCTCTCTCTGAAGCTTGTTTCATTCTCACAGGAACCCTCGTAAACTATTGGCTTTCTCTTAGAGATCGCTGATATTGAAGAAGGAGACCCTCTCCCTAGTCTCCGCTTAGGAAAACCAAAATGCACTATTGAGTCTAGAGCCACGAGATTCATCAAAAGATCTCTTAGGTACACTTGACATTTCATCACTTGACATTCAACAATAAGAATTTCAGTGGTACAATATCGAGTCCTTCACAGATCTTAGCAATCTGTCGAGAACATTTATGAGAGGTTCACAATCTGTGATCCTCGGTGATTGAATGGAAACTCTGCCGGTCAACATCAAATGACCACACGGCGGTCACTTCGGTAACTCCCGTGGATTACGCTTAGTGTGTCTCAAGCGGTCTGATCGTGAGGTGATGCTTGATTGTACCTCGGTGACTCATCTCGAACTGTAGATGTACCGGTACATCGCGTTATCTCACTTGTGGGACTCCGGTTCGAGAGCGGCCTTTGTGAGAATTAGAGTTGTGTTTTCACACTATCTTGTTAACACTCTCGAAGTTCAAACTTGTAAGTGCGGAATCCGCTTATTACTAACCGTTTGAAATGTTTTCTTCTTATGGAAGCTCGGGGCGGGATGATCGTGCAGATTCTTCTCATGCTCACGCCAACATCATCACTAATGGAAGTTCTATCCAAAAGCAACACAACGATCGAATGATTCTTCGTCAAATCAAAGAATCTACAAAGTTAAAGACTTAAAGAACTTCATCGATCTTGAATTCCAACGTCAAAGGCGTGTGAGCATGTTGAAGAATGACGTGGAGACAACTTGTAGCGGCAAAGCGGACACTGAAGCGAGACTTGATCGCGACAACAACATACTATCACTTTCATCACAAAGAACAATGATCAAAGAACAAAGTTAAAGATGATGTCAAAGCATAAGCTGTTCAAAGAAAACTATCTCTCTACATTGGGAGATTGTTCGAATCAAGGCATTCCTTCTCACAAGAAAGAAGAATGACGAAGGCGTCAAAGCTACTATTACATCAATGCCTTCACCGTTTTCATCACCAAGACATGAGGGGGAGATTGTTGGAATCACTCCTAAACCTTAATTCAAGTGTTAGTTACTCATATGTAATAGGTAGCTTATTATGGCCTTTATGTTTGTTTAAGGTCAAGCTTATGTAGAAGGCCCATAAGCTTAGGCCCATGTCCAATAAGGAAAAGGGAAGGAGTGGGAGTGTTGCCCTAGCTCCTTGCCTATAAATACTCTTGTAAACCTTCATTTGAAGGTTGGTTGTTCAAGTTATTCTTTCACTACATACTCTACGCATAACTGTCTTAGTATAACGTGTGTATGTGTTTGGTTTACTTGTTCAATCGCCTTTATCTCTTTCTAGTAAGCTTGTGTTGTAAATCTAGTGACCTAACAATTTCTAATCATTCCATTCCACACACAACACTAACGTGGGAAAAGCTGTGTGTGTTCAAGGAGAAATCACTCCCCTACGATAAGCATTAGCGTTTTATATTTCGTTTACTTTCAATTCATGTATTTCCTTTGAATATTGAATTGGTTTCATGATTAATATGAGCTTAAGCACCTCTTAGTCTTGGCCTAGTTATGATTCCTTAATTGTGTTTAGTTTACTTTACTTCCATACAATTATTATTGCCTAGGAGATATGACCAATCGACCACGGTGAGCGGACGAGACGGAAGGGTAAGATATGACCAAGCGACGACCCTTTCTACTTGTGCGATTTTACCAACCGATCATCTATCGGTCGGGCATTCACTATTATAAATCTAGCATGTAGCGGTACTTAACGACTTGGCTTAGGGACCGGGAACAACAGGACTTATGAGGGACACGACTTCTCCGTGGTGGCATCTTTCTTGATAGGTTAGGCGAATTGACCCAATGTTGTCCTCTCGAATTTGACCCCACCTGAAGTAATTGGAAGTAAGTAGACGTAGACATAACTAGCTAGGAGAATTAACTAGGTTAGCACCACTTTCCTCTATTGATTTCCCTTTACCATTTATCTGCTTTATTTTATTCTGCTTTAGAAGTTTAATTAATTAAATCCTTATCGAAACCATTATTAATCTGTGACACATAGACTTAGTAATAATTCAACACACATAGCTCTTGGGACGACCTCGGATTTACCGATTACTACACTACACACGACCGGGTACACTGCCCGTTAGTGCACTAGGGTAGACCATATGTATAACGAGACATTATAAATATTAAGACATGGTCAGTAAAACCTGCATCAGAACTGCATATGCATACTCGCATCATGGTTTGTATATATATCTTATATGATCATTTTATTATTCGTTACATTTTGAACAATACCTATTTTGGTTCCACATTCGTTTAGCGACTCGTGTGACTTGTAATTACTGGTGACTGAATAGATATATGTGACGCTAGTTTTATTTAAGGTTTAGGATTAATGGTTACAAAAGGATTTTATCAATCTCTACTTTGAAATATAGATCTTTGTCTCTTCTAGTATAGATGCAATAATATATCACATTGATTGACTGGACTATGTAATTTTGCTTTAGGTTCGGGTCGGGGTTGGGTCGGGTCAGGTCGACCTATTTTGCACCCCTATTTCCAACTGTGATGAAATTATATTGGGACTAACACATAGAGAGTTAATTTTCTTGATTAAAACGTTGATTATCGAAAGAGCTTATGACTCCGCAACGTACTTTAGTAGCCATTAAATTTTGAGGGTTTTATCTTAAATAGCTACGTAATTATCATGCTTATAAGCTAACATGGACAATCTATTTTAGACAAGCTTAATTCACCAAACATCCCTTAATATGGTTAAAGTTTTGGGAACCTTAACATATCTTTTCTTAACTTCGATGGGTTTCTACTAAATACATGTGTTTATGTTTTTAGAAATTGCGTTCTGAGCTTAATGATTTGGCGATTTTTAGTTGTAGGCATTGTATCTTCTTATCATGGCGTTTTTACTGATTGTTTGAGTCTGTTGAATTTATCGTTTTCTTTTCTCTTTGTGCATACTATACTATCTTTGTATTCTTGTATATATGAATCCTTTTATTATGTTAATAAAATATTTTTATTATATAAAAAAAACAGGCATATATGTCGGTAAAAAGACGGTTATCCACTTCAATGATCCAGAAAAAGCTGATTTCGGTCCTGTTTGGAACGTATCTTCTGTCATTTCATCTTCATCAACAAGTCATTCTGCTTTGTGTTTGAACTCCCATAATTTTGGTTCTAGCTTAAGCACATGTTCTCACTGCACATCATGGAATCCTAATATTCCAACTTCATGTCTACGCTTACCTTACTGTGGATACCGTCAACCAGATAGTGGAGTAATCATCTCTTTTTTGAACTGTTTCCTTGGCTCAGATTCCTTATGCCGCTATCAGTATGGTGTAGGGAAATTTTGTTGGTGGGTAGTAACCAAAACAGGGTAAGATAATCAAAGGCAGTAGCAATACCACTAGGTGGTTACAGGATATCACTTGGAATCGTGTAATCACTTTCCAAAGTAAACTACTCGACCCTAATGCCTGGGTATCACAAATATCTACTTGGGATAAGACCAAATGTATGTTATTGAATTAGACACAAATCAATAACCCTTTGCTTTCAAGTGTTTAAGCTTTCAGTTTGTTTCTGCTGGTTGTATCTCTTTTTCGTATATCCATGCAAATGAATACCACCTCTATTTATAGTGAAGAATACTCACTCCTAATCAATGGACATTATGAATGATTAACGGCCAATTAATCACCCATAATAAGCCTCCATTACCATAAGAATAGTGGTTACATGACCAATTAAACGTGGTCATAAAGCAGTCATAACAGCCAATTAAATGAGTCAAAGCTGTGCATAAACGAAAATATCCTGAGGATTGAATTTCCATCTTAGTACATTACACGTTCAAATATTCGAGAATTGGGGTGTTATAAGAATTTAACCCTTCAACGCATTTGAATACCTGAAGACAAAATACACACAAGTTTTCAAACACTTAAAAGCTCCTGACACTATACAAGCTATGTGTCCATATCCAAATTCATAAATGTTGTAAGAGCCAAAAGTCCAAAGCTCCCTGAAGCAGGAAAACTTCAACATTTACATAGGTGGTTCCTCTTTATTCATGCTCCTGCCAAACACTTTTTCAAAGAAAATTAACCATTAAGAAGTGAAGACTTCATCTTCCTTTCGGCATATTACGAGCACAACCTTGGGATGTAAATAAAACATGTGCTCGATCCATCGAATGTTGACTTTCCACATTGAACTCACTCTCGGGTTTCCTTAGGAGGAGTTGGGTGTCCTAGCATTCAGTGACTAAGTTGGACTTAAACCCATCCCTTTAGCGGACTTTATAACCAAGTCTCTAGCCAAACTCTTCGTCAAGTGATCAACTAAATTTTGTTGAGATCTAACAAACTCTATAGATACCACCCCATTCATGATAAGCTCATGAATCATACTATGTCAGACACCCAAGTGTCTAGACTTCCCATTGTACATCTGGCTATAAGCCTTAGGGCCTGTTTGTTTAGTTTTTTTTATTAAGTCATGTTAAATTAAAGTGTCTATCTAGATATATGTTGTCTGTTTGTAGATGAATAAATGGTTGTTTGTTTTGTGTGTTGAATAAAGTGTCTGAATTAGAAAAAAATTATTGTTATACCATTTTATTTGAAATAAAGTTAAGAAGTGGAAGGGTAAATATGTAAAATTAGGATAAAAGGGATGGACTTAATTTGTAGACCCTCATATCCCTGACTTTTTCTAGAAGGTCACATGTTAGTTTTAAGCACTAAACAAACATTCATTTGATGACTTAATTAACTTACATAATTTTCAATTAAGACACATTAAGTTGTTATCAAACACTACCTTAGCCAATGTAGTTGCACTATCACAACGGATAGAAATAGGCAATGTTGCAAAAATCGGTCAACTCGGCCGATTAATCATTAATCGGCCGAGCACCTTGTCGATTTTTGAAAATCGGTCGAAAAATCGGCCTAGGATAAAAATCGACACTAAGCAGTCAAAAAATCGGCCGAATCGGTAAAAAATTGGCCGAATCTGGCAAATCGGTCATCTTAAAAATAATAATAATTTAGGCATTATACTTAATTTGGGGATCGTATATTTCACTTATAACGCACAATGGGCATCATAATCAGAATTGGAGCCTTTATTTGAGGTTTGGAAACATAGCAAGCTTGGAATCGGTTAAGATTTTTAGTTTGGTCTCTAGAAATACCAAAAAAACTGTAGGAAATGCCAATCCGATTAATCACCGATTAATCCCGACTTGACCGATTACTCGCTGCAGGGTGGTCGACCGCCCGACTACCGATTCACGATTTTTGCAACATTGGAAATAGGTGCTATAGGTTTAGGCCACAATGGAATCTCAAGAAGCAAGCTTTTCAACCATTCGACTTTCTTTACGGCGAGTTGCTAAGGCTACAAATTGATTCCATTGTTGAACTGGTGATGCAAGTTTGCTTCTTGGATGCCCAAGAAATTGCACCTCCACCAAGTAGGAATACCCGGACATCGGTAGGCTAATTGTCTTCAATGTTCTTGATCCAACTTGCATTAGTGTAACCTTCCAAACGAAGGATAACCAAGATACAAAGATTATAATCCATAGTTCTCTTCAAATACTTAAGTACCCTCCGAGCGACTTGCCAATGATGAGCACTAGGATTACTAGTATACCGCTCAATTTTCCCACCGCAAAACCAATATCGGGTCTTGTACAAGTCATGGCATATATCAGCAGCCAATTACCCTAGAATACTCAAGTTGAGATACGACTTTGCCATTATTAGGCATCGACTTCTCACAAGTATCCATAGGTGTACTTATTTGAGTACAATCAAAGTAGTTGAATTTCCTCAACACCTTCTCAATATAATGAGACCGAGAGATAGAAATTCTTTTACTTTCATGTTTAATCCTTATACCAAGGATAACATCGCCTCCCCATGTCCTTCATGGAGAACCTTGATGACAAAAATTCTTTGTCGTTAACTGATTTTGGTCGGTGCCAAAGATCAACATTTCATCAACATATAGACAAATGATGACTCTTTTACCAGATTTATCAAATTTTTTATATACACATTTTTTAGCTTGGTTAAGAACAAAACCACTAGACAAAACCACTTCATCAAATTTTTGATGCCACTGCTTAGGTGCCTGTTTCAGTCCATAAAGAGACATAATCAGTTTGTACACCTTGTTTTCATTGCTAGGCAAGATTAAGCCCTGAGGTTGGTTCATATAAACCTCCTCATCCAATTCACCATTTAAGAAAGCTGTTTTCACATCCATCTGATATATAATCATATTGTGACTTAATGCCAAAGCAATCAGCAGTCTTATGGTAATCGTCACGAGCCACGTGGGCATAAGTATCAAAATAGTCTATTCGACTTTTGTTTAAAGCCTTGAATGACTATTCTATCCTTGAACTTTTCAATAGTTCCATCTACCTTCATTTTCTTTTGAAAATCCATTTGCAACCCGAGAGGTTTGCAACCGGTGGTAGATCAACCAACACCCAGTGTTGTTGCCCATGATGGATTCCATCTCATCATTGATTGCTTTTTTCGAAAGCAATATCCCGAGACTTCATTGCCTCTTCAAATGTCTTGGGATCATCCTCAACAATGAAGCAATAGGAGTATTGGTCGAGACCTCATCCCTTGTTCCTTCAATTAGATATAATTGAAACTCAGTCCAAATGACTTTGGAGTCCCGACCCTTTGCTCTTTCTAAGCACGAGTTCGAGTTCTTTGAATCACAACCTCATCAGAACCAGCGATGGTTCATCATCGGGACCTCGATACACCGGTGTCATGAGTTGCATTAGGAATCCTCGACTTGGTCTAGGGACCGATGAGAATCTATTCTCATCAAAGTTTGCATCCCTTGATTCAATTATGGAGTTAATTGAAACATATTCATTAGGTTCAATAACATAGAACCTAAAAGCCTTGGAAGGCTCGGCATATCCAACAAAGATGCAATCAATGCCTCTTTCACCCAAAGTTTTCAACTTTGGATCGAGAGTCTTACAATAGCCCTACAACCCCAAACCCCGAGATAGTTGGGTTGGGTTTCCTTTAGTCCGAGTTCATAAGGGGTAACCTTGTTCCTTTTGTTGGGAACCCTATTTAATAAATAGCAAGTCATAACATAGCTTCACCCGTAACCCTTGACTCGATCCCGAATAGGATAACATGGAATTAACCATCTCCTTTAGCACCCTATTTTCCTTTCGTAAATGCCATTTCTTCGAGGAGTATAGGGAGCGATCGTTTCATGGATTATACCAATGAATGAAAATACAGAGTATCCATGTACTCACCTCCCTATCAGTTCTTAATCTTTTGATCAAAGACCCAAGTTGTAATTCAACTTCGTTTTAAACACTTTGAATTTATCTAATGCTTCATCCTTAGTATGTAACAGATAGACATAACAAAACCTAGAAGTATCATCAATAAATGTCACAAAGTAATTCTTATTCCCCAAAGAGGGAGTGGCATGCAAATCACACAGGTTACTGTGTATTAGCTCCAAGAGCTTAGATTCACGCTTAACACCTTGAAAAGGTTTCTTGGTTATCTTGGTCCATATACAAGTTTTACACTTTTCAGTGTCCATGTCAAATGCTGTGATTAACCCATCCTTAGACATATCTTGCATCTTTTTATAGTGTACATGGCCGAGTTTAGCATGCCAAAAGGTAGAGTCAGTCAGGTCAGAGGTGGTCACAAAGGCTGAATTAACACAATCAGTGACAATATTAAGCCTGAACATTTGGTTACATAAATAGCCAAAACCAATAAAAACACCACTTTTAGACAACAAATTTATCAGACTTAATAACTTGTTTATATCCATGATTATTCAAAACACTACTTGAAACCAAGTTCTTCCTTATATCAGGAACATAAATAACATTAAACAAAGTTACAATCTTTCCAGAACTAAACTTAAGATCTACACAACCACGACCATGCACCAAGGCTATTGACTCATTTCCCATGTGAAGAATAGAACCATCATGCAGTGAGTCTTGAACCAGCTTCTATCTTTGCACACATTAACTGTTGTACCAGAGTCAACCCACCACGCAACATCATCATCATGCACATAATGAGATTCAGATACATATGTAACATAATAAATCTGAAAATACTTATTAAACATATTCTGACCTTTCAGTGAGTTGGTAGAACCACCATTCCCTAAACCATTAGTGCCTGATCTATTGGCTTTACCACCAACCTTAACACCTTTGCAATCATTTTTAATGTGACCAGATTTGCCACATTTCCAACAAGTAGGCATTGCCTTCTTGTTAGGATATGCCCTTGTGTTGTCATGATATTTGTGTTTGCCTTTGTTGTCATTGTACCTGGTGGAGTTGTTATGCTCCACCATATTTGTGGAAAACTAGAAGGGGGGGTTGAATAGTTTTACCAATTTAAAACTTCCTTTTAAATATTTAGATCGACTTATGTCAATCTATTTGATTGTTTATGTTGGACGTTGATAGATAGATATATAAACGTGTAATGAAAGATAAAGAGTAAGAAGCACATCACCACGACACACGTATTTATAGTGGTTCGGCTACAAGGACACCTTCGTTGCCCTACTCCACTCCCCGAGTAACCTACTCGAGAGTTCGTAAACACTACACCAACTCCTTATGGCGGAGAAGCCTTCACAACGTCGCTTAACCTTTTTCCGCTACAAAGCTAAATACCGAGTTCTTTCACACCAAGGCGAACCAAACCTAACACAACGTTGCCTACCCTTTATACGGTGCTAGGCTAACCACCGAGTTCTTTCACACCTTAGGAGAACTAATCCTATCACAACGTCGCCTACCCTTTATTAGGTACTAGGCTAAGTACCTAGTTCTTTCACACCTTAGGTGAACTACACCTTCACGACACAACACCTATTCTCAAGGAGATCTACTCCTTGTTGCAACACCATCAAGGATATCACCATCCTTGTAAATAAACAAATACTTATATGTATAACGATGCACCTCATCGATTATACGACCTGAGCATTCTTCCCAAATACTACTTGATTTGATTCTTTGGCATCCTTCACTAATGCCTTTGACACAACGCTTGGCATCCTTTACTAATGCCTTTAACACAACGCTTGGCATCCTTCACTAATGCCTTCGTCTTGACACCTTTAACATTCTTCACTAATGCCTTGACACGAATGATGAGCATATTTCACTAATGCTTGCATCTTTAATTTTTCGGCATTCTTCACTAATGCCTTCAACCCAACGTCTATATAGAAAGGTAGATCTATCAACAAGAGAACCTTCATTGTCTTGATGATGACGAAGTATGGCAACTCATGGACTTGAGCTTGCACGTCTTCAAGAAGTGGTGATCTTTCCTTTAAGAGGAACCTAGAAGATCACATAAAAACAAAGACAAACTACATAGATCACTTAGATCGAGGTTAGAGGTTAGAATACTTTGGGAAGTTTATATGAAAAGCACCCTAGAGAGGAAGAAATGGCTCTCTATTTATAGAGAAAATTCTCTTCTGTTTCCCCGGATCTCACGGATCCCTACTGTTGGAATCGCTCCTAACTCGTAAATGGAACGACATTGACGGGATTACTATTTCTATCTTTGTTACCTCAAACACATGGGCTTGTTATGTCAATTGCCCATAGATGTATGTGTTTGGGTATATAAACCCCTCCATACTTCCATGGAGGGGTGAGATCTCTTTGTGTAATTCACCTTTCCTTTCATCAATAAACACATAGTATTTCCCTTCTCTCTCTACTCTCTCTCTCTAACATGAAGATGGGTTTCTTTTATCTTCCCCGACCTCCCGATTCACCATATCATCCATTTATACGATCCTCACATTAGTATCAAGAGACAGGTCGGTTTTGTATATTGGTTGATTTTTTGGTGATATTTTCTTGTCAAAAATTGTTCTTGTAAAATCTGTCTTAACAAAGATTCAATCTTTCAATTTTTTTGTTAACAGATTTTTAACAGGTCTTTTAATGTGTATCCTGGTCAAAGATTTTTTGGTCATATTTCATATTGTTTGTGTCATTTATTTGTCCAAGTGAATATGATTTTTCTTTGCACCAAACTCGTGACTGTTTTGTGGGTCAACACCTGGTCAAACTATTCATATATATGGTCAAAATGGGTCACAAGTGCTCTTTTGATATCCTTTTTTCTGGGTTTATCATGCTAGACGGTTTCTTTGGTCGGAAAACTCGCCGAAAAAAAGTCAACAAAGGGTCAAAACCCTATTTTTACGCATAAGGAGCCGTCTTCAGTGATATTTACGCATAACTGTGAAGTTATGCGTAAGAACAGTTACGCGAAAGGTTTTTACGCATAAGCATAAGCCTTACGCATAAGCCTTATGCATAAGGTCTTACGCATAAGCCTTACGCATAAGGTCTTACGCATAAGCCTTACGCATAAGGCTTACGCGTAAGACCTAGCTTACGCCTAAACCGTTTCTTGCCTTACGCGTAAGAACAAAATAAAGATGAAGAAGAAATGACTACATCGACCACAAACAAACCAAAATACCAAACCACGACCAAATACCAACCAAAACTCTAGACCTCAGCCTTTTAACATCATTGGTCGAACATTAATGTTGCCACAAAACTGAAAACATCATCAACAATAATCTACCTTAAACCCATCACTAGTCTATCACAATCAAACTCCACCTCAACGAGTCTCACGGATAAATTAAAATCAAACGATCTCAGCTTATTATTTCGTAGTTATCAAGTTATTTCAAGACTCAAACGTCTAAACACACGACATAATATCTTCATGGATCTAATTGTTGAAGTTTACCTTCAATTGATATTCGAAACATAAAGAATAGAGTAATAACAATTTCGTTATTCTCATATTCTTCTGTTCGTTAATTTACAAATACAATAACGGCATCGATTGAACCTACCCGAGACCATCAATGATCTTGAAGCCTCTTGTGTTAAGATAGTGACCACGAAAGTGGTTTATTGCTGTTATTCATGTGTCACTACTATAAGCAGATGGTCTCTATCTCGTGGTTGATTAATTGCCTTTTATTGGACATATGAGATGGAGGTAGAAAGTTTTTTATCTTTAGGGTTGTGATTCGGATTAAGAGTAGCATAAGTAAAGAAAGTGCTCAATCTTGGAGGCTGCACGTTTGGTTGTGATAAGTGAAATGGGATTTTGTTTGGTGGCTGCGTTTTACTAGTGTGTGATATTAGGGTTGACAAATGATAAATTAGGTTGTGGTGTCTGGTATTAATATCCGTGTGATTAGGGTTGGGCTTTGGATCGTATTTTTTTTGCTATCCACATTTTGGACTGGATTTAATTGTTGGACCAAGTATTGATGGGCTGCACGACATTACTCTTTGGTGTTGAGCTGAAATGGATCCGAAATTAAGACTTGGGCTGAATATTTTAACTACTATTAGAATGTGCTTAAATTGTTTATCAAAATTTTAACACATGGTGCAAAAACTTTTCCTACTGAAATGTATTTTTTAATACAAAGTGTTAAGATTTTGATATTACTTTTGGCAAGAGGAGGTATTTTGGTTCACGAAAATTTTTACGAGGATACAATTTTTGACAAGATCGGGAAACCATTATCAAGTTCATTAAAACCGTTAACAAAGGCTAGTTTTGGGCATGTAACCGCAAGATGTGACTACGGAGTTTATTCTTTATTATTTATTTGAGGTTGAAGTGGGATATCACGGATGCGTGTACTTAGTATCTGAAGATATCGGGGTTGGTTGGATGCATGATTCTTCGAGATCCTTGTTCGAGCTTTAACCTTTTCGATTGACAAAGACTTGAGTTATCTAGTTGAACCCGATGTAAGGAGTTACGTTGTTGTGCTACGACTTATAACTATCACTTTTAAGGAGTTACGTTGTTGTGCTCAAGTGTCACACTTAGGTGTGGATAATTTGAGAAACTATAAGTTTACCTTTTTTTCGATCGAGATTCAAAAAGGGTTCTTCGTCGACAATAGTGCAAGTTTAAGTCACAAGTTCGGGTTATTTTACTTCGGTCTCAAGTTCGTCATATTGGGTTTTCTCCATCGATAGTCACTACAAAAAGTCGTCAAATGATAATGGGGTCGGTAAAGATTTAGGCGAGAAGAGTATACAAGAGTAGAGAAGTTTTATCGGTGATTCTCACAAGATATTTATAGTACTTCACACTTGTTCAATTAATTGAACATACATGGTTTCGATGTCTCCAATTTCATCATCAACATACGTGGTGTATGATTACGATTATTTGAAAACATCGGGGAAGAGAGTATAGGTGTTCCTTGCTTCTTTGATGTTTTTGGATTTTTTTCGAAACCCGTTTCCTTTCATGAATTTCTTCAATCGGGGAAGAAATAGGACGATTTGTGGTTCAAACGTCTCACTTTGGTGTTATCGTCTCACTTTCACAGAGTTATCGTGTGTGAAGATTACCTAAATAGGATGTCATGATGCCTTACACGGTCATTTTATCGAGTAATTGCAGATTAACCGTAACTACTATTCGATAGACCGCAACATTCTGTGGGAAGTCGTTTCATTTCGTCTTTCGTGGTGCATTTGGTGTGAAGCATCTACATACGTGAGAAGATCTTGTTGATTTCTTGCATGTTACCCCGAACGGATTTTCCGCAACAAGTCGATTTACCTTGTGTGGTTTTTGCTCATCTACAAATTCCAGCTGCATCGAAAACTTCAAAAGTTAGAGAAATGTTCACTACATCAAAGTTTTAATCTGCAAGACGGTGGTGGGTTGGGGAAGCGATTGAAACTTCGCCAAAAAGTGTACGGAGAAGTCGCTAAAGACATGCGACATGAATTGAGGGAAGTTAATCCAATTTATGCATATTACATCATTTGCCTACAAGTGAAGAAAAGCGGTTCTCAAGTCAAGGTACCGGAAGAAGACAAAAGCGTAACCTTTCATCATCCTCTGCACTTGAAGAGCTTATGAAGACCTTTCTTTATTTGTTTTCTATATTTGTAGTAAATGTTGTAAGTAATCCCTTATGTCGTCCCATTGGGGAAGATTGTTGGAATCGCTCCTAACTCGTAAATGGAACGACATTGACGGATTACTATTTCTATCTTTGTTACCTCGAACACATGGGCTTGTTATGTCAATTACCCATAGATGTATGTGTTTGGGTATATAAACCCTCCATACTTCCATGGAGGGTGAGATCTCTTTGTGTAATTCACCTTTCCTTTCATCAATAAACACATAGTATTTCCCTTCTCTCTCTACTCTCTCTCTCTAACATGAAGATGGGTTTCTTTCATCTTCCCCGACCTCCCGATTCACCATATCATCCATTTATACGATCCTCACATTTTTTTGAATGAAGAGAAAACTGGTCACAAGGGATCCGGCTAGCACAAAGCTAGGGATCCGTGGTCCGCTCCTCTTTTCCCATGGGTATTTTTGGTTAAGGTTCATGGGTCATGGGTTATGGTTTGATCCATGGTTTTCTTTCTAGATACAATGTACTTGGTTAAGTGGTGTATATAAAACCATGGGTTATGGGTCAAAACCATTTGCTAGTATTTACCCTTTTTGTATATACTTGTATTTACCCAATTTAGAATACACTTAGTTTTTACCCATTTTAGTATACTTAGTTTAAGTATATGTCTAACCCAATATGTAAACACTAGTTGTTGTACATGTGTATCTAAATCATAAAATCACTTATACTTGTTTTAGTGTTTTATGTGAAAGCGTAAGTGTGTTAAGAAAACTATTAACTCAAACTATTTACGTACTTTATTTGTTTCGTTAAAATGATTTTATATTTGTTATCGACAAAACATTAGAAGATCGTAAAACATAAATAAACGTTTTACGGCTTATTTGTATTAACAATATTGACAACAGATGCACCAGTAGAATTGATACTCTTTGGCTTGTCATTATCCTGCACCTTGAGAGATTCCTCAATGCACAGATGACTACCCAACTCAACCAGAGTTAACTTCTCTTTCTTATGTTTCAAGGTATGCTTGAAATCTTTCCAAGAAGGAGGTAGTTTATCAATAACACAAGAGACTGAAATATCCTCATCCATGTGCATATTGTGCTGTATAAACCTTCCAATTATTCCAAGAAGTTCATTGTATTGTTCCATGACTGGTCTTGAATCAGTCATTTTGTAATTTGTGAAATTACTTACAAGAAACTTCTTACTTGATGCATCCTCAGCCATATATTTGGCATCCAAGGAATCCCATAGTTCTTTGGAAGATTCAAAGTTCTGATAAATGTCAAATAGAGAATCAGACATACCATTTAGAATTAAACCTCTGCAAATGTAGTCATCATTCTCCTATTTGCTCCTTCTCCTGATCTGTTCTACAGTAGCATCATCCCCATCATCAGGAATAGGAGTGGTTAGCACATACACCACACTTATGCTGGAAAGCAAGAAGTGCATCTTCTTTTGCCATCTCCTGAAGTCCACCCCTTCAAACTTATCCAGCTTGGCAAAGTTTGAAGCCATATGTTTCATTGCAGCAGTAGTCACTGATTATCACAAATAGTTTACTTTGATTGTTGGTGGGTAGTTCCTAGAACAGAGTAAGATAATCAATGGCAGTAGCAATACCACTAGGTGGTTATCGGATATCACTTGGAATCGTGTAATCACTTTCCAAAGTAAACTATTCGACCCTAATTCCTGGGTATCACGAATATCTACTTGGGATAAGACCAAATGTATGTTATTGAATTAGGCACAAATCAATAACCCTTTGTTTTCAAGTGTTTAAGCTTTCAGTTTGTTTCTGCTGGTTGTATCTCTTTTTGGTATATCTATGCTGATGAATACCACCTCTATTTATAGTAGAGAATACTCACTTTTAATCAATGGACATTATGAATGATTAATGGCGAATTAATACCCATAATAAGCCTCTATTATCATAAGAATAGTGGTTACATGACCAATCAAACGTGGTCATAAAGCAGTCATAACAGCCAATTGAATGAGTCAAAGCTGTTAAAAATTAATCACTACAACACTATCAGTAGGAACCATTATACTAGCAGCAGGAACCATACACTACCAGCAGGAACCATCAGCAGGAACCATTACACTAGCAGCAGGAACCATAACACTACCAGCAGGAACCATCAATTACTACACTAACAGTAGTAACCAATATTACCAGCATTTACCACTATTGAGTCAGGATGTTCAGGGACCTCATAGGTGTACACTCCGTACCTCCTTACCCAAAACCAGGTGTGAACTAATCCCACAAGTGCACTAAATTTTCCAAAAAATTTTCGTATGTATCCAAAATTCGTGGTGGGACGTGCACTATGGCTAAATCAGACCCGCCTGAAGAAGTGATCAAAAGAGTCGTCTATTAGTTGCATCACGGGTTTGGTAGTTATCATATGTTTAAAAACAACTGCGAGGATTTTGCTTTGCATTGCAAAACCGGTCTCGTGATTCGTGGCATGGTTACTACTGGAAGGAGTGGCCAAGTAAATTTTTTCACTCAAATTTGTGTTGAATTGAGTTTTTTGGATAGTGTCAAGACGGTGATGGACATTGATGTCCGAGATGATGTTGGAAGGGTTCCTGTGGAACAAGTTGTAGAGTTCCATAGAAGAAACATGTAATGGACATTGCACACCGTGCAGTTGTTAAGCGGTCGTTGAGGCCAACCATTTTTCTGTTTACTTTCTGTTAGGACTTGGATTTTGTTTCGAATGTTGCAGTTCGAGAAGGATAATAAAATATCTTGTTTGATTATTGGCGTTATCCTTGTTTTATCTTTATTGCTATGTTGTGTGTCAATATTCCATAAGTTATACATTCATTCATCTTCATTAACATTTCAGTGACGGGGTGAATCCGTTTCAAGAAGTCTTTACAAGATTTGAGAGACAGGTAAGCTGCAACACGAGACTTTTGCTGAGTGATAGTTATAAACAAGGCAATGTTCAATTAATGGGATAACAAAAATGCTCAACAATATCTTCACTATGGTTTTTCAGGTGACATTGACCTAAATCCGGGAGGATTTGGCCTTATTCGAGTGCTATTTTCTTACACCAAACATGTCATATAAAACAAGATATTCCATATCCGCTTCACGATTGGACAAGTAGTTAGCCGAAGATTATAACCAACTTCAAGCTTGACATATACTTAAAACTAGAAGGGGGTTGAATAGTTTTACCAATTAAAACTTCTTTTTAAACTATTTAGATCGACTTATGTCAATCTATTTGGTTGTGTGTGTTGGATGTTGATAAACAATCATATAAGGATATGTAATGAAAAGATAAGAGTAAGAAGCACAAAACCACAACGCGAGTATTTATAGTGGTTCGCTACAAGGACACCTTCCTTGCCCTACTCCACCCCCGAGTCACCTACTCGAGAGTTTGTAAACACTACACCAATCTCCTTATGGCGGAGAAGCCTTCACAACGTCGCTTAACCTTTTTCCGGTACTAAGCTAAATACCGAGTTCTTTCACACCAAGGCGAACCACACCTACACAACGTCGCCTACCCTTTATACGGTGCTAGGCTAACCACCGAGTTCTTTCACACCTTAGGTGAACTACACCTTCACAACGTTGCCTACCCTTTATTAGGTACTAGGCTAAGCACCTAGTTCCATTGCAATGGAGGAACTACTACCACACTACACCAACGACTAATCCCAAAGGAGATCTACTCCTTTACAACATCATCAAGGACATCAATATCCTTGGATCTAATGCTAGTCTATCTAGTACATCGAAACACACCATATCGAATGTACATCTAAGGCACCTTTCACTAATGCCTTTGACTAGATCTACAAGACACCTTTCACTAATGTCTTGTGTCTTCACTTCTAAGCACTTTTCACTAATGCTTCTTGTCTTGACTTCTAAGCACCTACCACAAGTGCTTATCCTATAGACGATAGATACCCTTCACTAATATCTTCGTCTTGACACTTGAGACATCTTTCACTAATGTCTTTAACACTACGCTTCTTTGAAGAAAGAAAGGGATCATCAACAAGAGGACTTCAATAGCCTTGATGATGAGGAAGCTTGGCAACTCATGGACTTGAGCTTGCTCGCCTTCAAAGGTGGTGATCTTGCCTTTAAGAGGAACCTAAAAGATCACACATAAACAAGACTACAAACATAGATCTCTTGGATCTAAGGTTAGTGAGATTTAACTCAGGGGAGAAAGTATGTTAGAAAGGGTTAGAAATAATGAAGAAATGGCTCACTATTTATAGAGAAAAATCCTACTGTTTCCCCGGATCCCACGGATCCCTTCCACTTGGGATCCGGCTAGCACAAAGCCAGGGATCCGTGGAACGCTCCTCTTTGCCCATGGGTATTTTTGGTTATGGGTCATGGGTCATGGGTTATGGGTTGATCCATGGTTTTCTTTTTAGATACAATGTATCTTAAGGATACAATGAACTTGGTTAAGTGGTATATATAAAACCATGGGTTATGAGTCAAAACCATTTGCTAGTATTTACCCATTTAGTATATACTTGTATTTACCCAATTTAGCATACACTTAGTTTTTACCCATTTTAGTATACTTAGTTTAAGTATATGTTTAACCCAATATGTAAACACTAGTTGTTGTACATATGTATCTAAATCATAAAATCACTTATACTAGTTTTAGTGTTTTATGTGAAAGCGTAAGTGTGTTTGAAAACTATTAGTTCAAACCATTTACGTATTTTATTTGTTTCCTTAAAATGATCTTACTTTTGTTATCGACAAAACATTAGAAGATCATAAAATATAAATAAACGTTTTACGGTTTATTTGTATTAACAATCTCCCTTTTGTTGATGACAAAACATAAGATTATTTTAAGGAAAAGCTAAAATTAAGTAAAGTTTGAATTTGTAGTTTTACTTTCTTCTCCCCTTTTGTCGAAACAAAAGTGTTTGAAAGAAAGCAACACATCGCTTTTAAGAAAAACATGTGAAAGGAAAGAAAAGAAAAAAAATAGAGAGCAAGTAACGGAAAGGATCTCGTCGTTACTCCCCTCGACGAGTCCATCCCTAAGTAAGGCGCCAAGAAACTAATTCTAATCTAGTTCATTTGCAACTAACTTATGCAAAAGATTACGTCTATGTGATGGGTGTGCTCCCCTAGATGATTGCAATATTTGCAATGGGAAGTTATGAAATTTAAATTAATGGTTGCAAGTAATTTTGCAACGTATTGTTTTGACACCAAGCTCCCCTAGCTTTAGGATGTCAAATTCTTTATGTGTTAATTGAATAACGCAAACAAGGGTTAGAAAACAAGTATAATTCACAATTTCCGCAAATGTGATTTAAGTTAGAAAACAAAACTTTCGACTTCACGGATCCCACGGTTCCCTCCTAGTAGGGATCCGCTCTAGGCAATATCTTGAGGATCCGTCTCGACCGATGACTAAAATCACAAAGGTGATATAACAAGTAATGTTATCACATAAATGAGATATGAATACATATTCTCGGAAAAATAACAAGTAGCATGTAATTCCATTTAATAAAACAAGAGTTATGATATACATGACTCTAAAATAAGAAAATAGACAATACATGACTAGGAATTTCTAGGCTATCTAACGCTTGATGCTAGGATACCACTAAAATCTTCTAGCTCAAGTTTTGTTTAGGTTTGATCTCGTCAAAACGTTCGAGGAGATGATAGAACATGAAACGTTGGTCTTCTCGCACTTCATGTATCAAACTTTCAACATGTTGACAATGATAGCAATCTTTGTCATGGCTAGGTAGTGGTGGTGGAGGAAATAAAATGGCTTGATGCGAAGGATCAAGTGAGGCGGCTCATGGAGCTTCAAACGATGGAGGATTGGTGGAGGTGCATTTGAGAATGCCTCGACCAAGAATGATGGTGGTGGTAAGGAAGTGTCAACTTCCATATGGTCGGTGGTTGACTTTGATGGTTTCTCATAATCCAAATAGGATTATATGATGGAGACGGCGAAAGGAAGCGGAGCAAGTGTTGACTCAACACCTTGATTTTGAACCATTATTCCTCCTAATGAGGAGAATGTTGTCGTGAAGCGGATGAGACGGCCTAGGAGGCAAGTCCTCTAAATTGTAGAGATGTGGTGATGATAGTGGTGAAGTAAATGAAATAGCTCTAGGAACCAATGGTGATGGTTTAGTGGAGATGATATTGTTAGGCCTAGGAGGTATGGTGGTGTTTGGCATTGGTAATTTTGTGGGTACTATCTTTTTCGAAATTGGTTTGATTGGATGATGAAGAATCCTATCATTTGTTGGCTTGACCGGAGATGATTCGGTTGAGGAGATTTCGTGTATAACACGATCCTTTTTTATGGGTGGTTCTTTGGTGGATAAGTTACTACTTGGGGTTTTCCTCATGATGAGATGATTTTAAGAGGTTTCAAGGGCTGAAAGTTTTAGGATGAGAGTGGTGACTATGGAGGTCCTAACAAGGTGGTTTATAAACTAAGAGATTTGGCAAGTGCATTTAAACCTTAAGCCACTAGGATTCATTGGAAAGTGATGATTGACATGCACAAGAGTCAACTTGAGGATGGATGATCTAGGAACTCATTTAAGATGAGATGGAGTGTTTGAGTTAGGAAGATGAGTTGAAATGATTGTTTTAGCAAGATTTGACCTATATCGTCATCCGGATCCCACGGTTCCTTTCTCGAGGGATCCGTATAGGCTAATCCTAGGGATCGGCTATCAAGACTATGAAATAGTGGAAATGATGTTTTCTAAAATCTAAGACCTATAATATCTTGAGTGTTTCAGTCTTCCTAAATGTCTTAAATAAAGGGGTGCTTAAGTACTTGAAGGTGGTGAGTGATATAGCTAATGATTGTCTTTTATGGAAGGATTTGGAACTTTCATGAGTACCAATGAGTGAGCAAGGATGGCACTAAAGATGAGAGTGTCAATTGAAGCTAAATGATCCTAGAGATCATGTGGTGACTTAGGATTGTGTTTTTGAAAATATCCTAATGGTTTTGAGATGGGAAAACTAGGATTTGATCAACTTTGATCAATTTTGAGGTGAGGTTGATTTATGATCAATTTTGTCATAATCGAAGGATTTCTAATCTAGATGTGAGGGATCAAGTAAAGAATGAAGTGTGAGTTTTGAGAGCGGAAGAGTGATGGATTGAAATGGTAGATCTAACAAAGTCTTAGAGTGTGATCTATGTGAGTTGGAATGAGTAGGAAAGGTCAACCTATCTTGATAAAGTCTTAATCTACCTTAAGACACTATGTTTAGCTTAGTGTGAGGTGTTCTAAAGGATGTGTTTGACATACAATGCTTGCAATTGCATTTTCTCTTTTTAGGATCCCACGGTTCCCTAGATGTAGGGATCCGTTTAGTACAACATTTGGGATCCGTCTATCTCGCTAGATAGAACCTTTACTAAAGGTATGCAATGATCTTGACAATGCATTATATTCCAAGTTTTGTTTAAAGGAGTTCTAAAACTAGGATATCAAATGTAAGATGTTTTATTTCATGAAAGAGATAGGATTACATTGATAACTAATGAGTAGAGTAGAATTGATCCTATTTGACTATTCTAGGTTCCTTGAGTGTCTTCGCTAGGAGGATCATTATGTGTTTGATGGGTATTGGTGGAATCAAGAATGAAGAAAGTCTTCATGAGAGATATGTTTAGTGGTTCCATCATCTTGTTTACAAGTACGCATAACGGACTTTGAAATTGAGGATGGAAGTGCATAACATTGTGATAGAGGCGTGTCAAGAACATTCCATAAGGGATGAGTTTATCCTTGGAGCCTTGAAGGTTTGCAACCGCCTTGCGAAGAAGTAGGCGAGATTGTATGGTTGTTGTGTTAGCAAACAAGACAACATGTGAGCACAACAAGCGGGAAGAATATCTCGATTTCCTAAGACTCCAAACATTTTCACGTAGAATGAGAGCAAGAGGCTTGTACTCTTCTCGGATATCCGTGTATGGATAATGTTTGGATTGGAGTAATATGGTCGAGGTTTGCATATTATGCGATTTAAATCTTAGGGAGGGTATGTGTGAACAATATGGACTATTTTCTTCACGAAAGTTGAAGAGAGAATCAAGAGACCAATCTTCGGTGAAGGCACATTGTCCATGATTTGGAATCCGGAGGATGTGAGCAAAATGCCCAAGGGTTAAAGTGAACTTTTGGTTTTTGATGTAAAACCAAAGAGATAGAGAGCGATCCTCGTTACGAACGAGTTCGACTTGACGGAAGAATTCCATTATGAACCTTGGACATATCTTCTCATTGATTTCAAGAAGACATTCTAGTCCTATGGCTCGGAAGGAGGTATTGATACCTTCTTCGAATTGTAGAGAGGTGTCTACAATACGTCCTTCATGGAAGTAACGGTTTTCGAGATTATTGAACCCACGGACATGATTGCCAAGTGTGTTGGGCTCAAGGGAGATGTTCGGGGTGTAGACGTTAGTGAGTGAAAAATCAAACTCGTATTCATGCGTCATAGTTGAATCTATAGAAGTGATGGGTTAATAAGAGGTGATGTTTAAGGTCAACCTATAATAATCTAACGTTTTACTAGATTTTTATTAACAATGGTTTTTAGCATTTAGCTAACTCATGGTTTTGAAATTCTAGTGGATTATTACTTTTAGAAAGATAGTGGTTTTAATCTTGTATGAAAACTATTTTCTAGAATCTGGATCCCACGGTTCCTTTACAAAAGGGATCCGGATAGTACATCTTCCGGATCCGTGGATCGAGTAATGTAAAATGATTTGATAAAAGGTTTTACGCTTTTATACCACGAGATATGTTTTATCCTACATTTTTTTAGCATGCATACATGACCTCTAATGTATCACAAAAAATATAAAACATATAAATCAAAAGGAATGATAAACACATAATAGTAACCTAGAAAAACTAGATCAATAATATTGCATTTCAATACTAAGGATGATACAAAGGATTGGGTATATGATCCCAATATAGATTAACAACACAAAGTAAATGTCTCCGTATGTGAACTTCATCATAGGGAACACAAGTGCGATGAGTGTTAGGGCGATGAGCACGAGTGCGATGTAAACCATGTTGATGACGGATCTTCTTGGTTTCGGATGAAATGAAATGAGGAGGAAGATGAAGTTTTTTTTTAAATGAGAGGAATTTTGAAATTGGAAAATTTGAAAAGTGAGGATTGAATAAAGTGGGCGTCGAGTGGGATTATAAATAAGGAAGGAAGAATTTTTGAAATTCGTGTTTTTGTTTTATTATAGGATTAAAAGAAATAAAACATAAGCTATATATACTATGACTATAGACGAGAAATATAACACGTATGAGAGAAAAAGGCTTCCTAATGAAGCTTCATGTAAATCATGTGTAAACACAAAAATCTACTCAAATAAATGCCTAACAAATAACACATATTAACTAAACTAATATCATTTAGATATAAGTGGAAAGTCATACCTCGAATGCACTTAGGAATGTCTTTACAAATGACAAATGTCACTTAGACGATTCCCGCTCCTTTGCGTTTAAGATACCTTCTTAAGGAAGGTATTCTTGTTACCAAGCGTCTCCTAAAGCTTGGTGGGTATGAGCTTTGACTAATCAATATCATAAAGAAGATTAGTGCAATTTAATGAAAAGATATATAAAAAAAATGTTGTTATCAACTCAACATCCAAACATATAGTTTTTGAAAAACATGGTGTTTGTTTTTATGAAAAGCCTTCTTTGTAGTTTTCAATTAACTATGGATCGTATCAAGTTTTTAAAGTACAATATACTTCAAGAGACTTGGTAACGAAGCTCTGATGCCAATTGTGGAAAACTAGAAGGGGGGTTGAATAGTTTTACCAATTAAAACTTCCTTTTAAACTATTTAGATCGACTTATGTCAATCTATTTGGTTGTGTGTGTTGGATGTTGATAAACAATCATATAAGGATATGTAATGAAAAGATAAGAGTAAGAAGCACAAAACCACAACGCGAGTATTTATAGTGGTTCGCTACAAGGACACCTTCCTTGCCCTACTCCACTCCCGAGTCACCTACTCGAGAGTTTGTAAACACTACACCAATCTCCTTATGGCGGAGAAGCCTTCACAACGTCGCTTAACCTTTTTCCGGTACTAAGCTAAATACCGAGTTCTTTCACACCAAGGCGAACCACACCTACACAACGTCGCCTACCCTTTATACGGTGCTAGGCTAACCACCGAGTTCTTTCACACCTTGGGTGAACTACACCTTCACAACGTCGCCTACCCTTTATTAGGTACTAGGCTAAGCACCTAGTTCCATTGCAATGGAGGAACTACTACCACACTACACCAACGACTAATCCCAAAGGAGATCTACTCCTTTACAACATCATCAAGGACATCAATATCCTTGGATCTAATGCTAGTCTATCTAGTACATTGAAACACACCATATCGAATGTACATCTAAGGCACCTTTCACTAATGCCTTTGACTAGATCTACAAGACACTTTTCACTAATGTCTTGTGTCTTCACTTCTAAGCACTTTTCACTAATGCTTCTTGTCTTGACTTCTAAGCACCTACCACAAGTGCTTATCCTATAGACGATAGATACCCTTCACTAATATCTTCGTCTTGACACTTGAGACATCTTTCACTAATGTCTTTAACACTACGCTTCTTTGAAGAAAGAAAGGGATCATCAACAAGAGGACTTCAATAGCCTTGATGATGAGGAAGCTTGGCAACTCATGGACTTGAGCTTGCTCGACTTCAAAGGTGGTGATCTTGCCTTTAAGAGGAACCTAAAAGATCACACAAAAACAAGACTACAAACATAGATCTCTTGGATCTAAGGTTAGTGAGATTTAACTCGGGGAGAAAGTATGTTAGAAAGGGTAAGAAATAATGAAGAAATGGCTCACTATTTATAGAGAAAAATCCTCTGTTTCCCGGATCCCACGGATCCCTTCCACTGGGATCCGGCTAGCACAAAGCTGGGATCCGTGGAACGCAACTCCTCTTTGCCCATGGGTATTTTGGTTATGGGTCATGGGTCATGGGTTATGGGTTGATCCATGGTTTTCTTTTAGATACAATGTATCTTAAGGATACAATGAACTTGGTTAAGTGGTATATATAAAACCATGGGTTATGAGTCAAAACCATTTGCTAGTATTTACCCATTTAGTATATACTTGTATTTACCCAATTTAGCATACACTTAGTTTTTACCCATTTTAGTATACTTAGTTTAAGTATATGTTTAACCCAATATGTAAACACTAGTTGTTGTACATATGTATCTAAATCATAAAATCACTTATACTAGTTTTAGTGTTTTATGTGAAAGCGTAAGTGTGTTTGAAAACTATTAGTTCAAACCATTTACGTATTTTATTTGTTTCCTTAAAATGATCTTACTTTTGTTATCGACAAAACATTAGAAGATCATAAAATATAAATAAACGCGTTTTACGGTTTATTTGTATTAACAAAGCAAATGTATCGTGAGGAGCACAAATAGGCACCATTTGCTCTCGATGATGCTTGGGAGGTTTTGCGTTAAGAAATGGGACACGCCGGATCCGGTTGATTTAACCGGTGATGTCTCAAGCCAAACAAACGAGGCTTTGTTTGGTCATGATGAAAAACAACGCCCCATGGGAAAAAAACGTGCTCCCAAGAAAGCAAGATCCGAGAGCACGACAAGTACTGGGGGAGCGAGCACCGGAGGAACGAGCTCGTCAAGTCATTTCACCGAAACTATGGCAAACGAGTATCGTATCAAACGTGAAACCGCCCAAGCGGCGTATCAGGCCCAACAAGTCAAAGATGAAACAATAACAATGTTGGAAGAGATAAAGTTTTTAATGGTTGACACGGAAGGCAAAGATCCAAATGTCGTGGCTTGGATCAATGATGAAAAAGACCAAATCATCAAAAAATATAACTTGCAACCTCGTCAGTAGATTGTATTCTTGTCATTTCCTTTATGTTGTAACGTTTAATTTTCAGTGTCTTTTTTTATTTCGTTGTAACTTTTTTATTTTTTAATTTCGTATTGTAATATGTTTTCAAATTAATGATATGTTTTTTAATAAATGAAGTATTTGTTTTAGTCTAGGGGTTGAAATTGAAAATATCAAATGTTAAACCTTAACTTGGGATGTTATGATTGTGGGTGTTTTTTGGGTGAATTAAGGTGAAATGCTAAAGCTGATGTGGCGCTGACGTGGCACGGTGTTAAAGTTTAACTTGTGTTATGATTGCTAGTGCTCTTAAGGTGACACCAATAACACGGGCGTGCCACTTAAGTGTCTGTTGGAGTTGCTTCAGTTTGGCTACGAGCAAGTGACAAAGTGGAATCCCATTTGTTTTTTGTGTGTGTTTTGTGGGGTATATTTATGTAGTGACAATTGGTAGGGTGTGTCAGTTTGTGCGCCAGTTTGGGAAGTGGTAATGTAACGATGAGGTGGCATAACTGACACACAAAATGGTGCGTCATGATAACCAGGTTCCATAAAATTTATTTAAACTTGAAGGTGCTTCATGTTAGTCCTCAATTCTCGCTAGATCCACTATTTCACATGCAACAAACCATTGAAACCACTAGATCTCAATAGACAAGTGACATCCTTATTGGCGAACATACCCACAAAGTTCATCTGTCAATCACACAATTAATGACAAGGTTTATAAAATAATACAAATTTCTCTTATTTTTTTATTTGATGTCTCGCAATAAGAGTCAAAAACTGTGTGAACTAAACAAGGAAGATGGTTGACTTTCAAGAGGATCAAGGAGCATGAGCTTTCTTTTGTCATTTCTCACTCTTGATTGGGCTCATACGTTGCGATCTTTTACAGCCCAGGAGTTCTGTAAATTCCTCCACAGGAACCCTTTCAGCATCAGATCGAACACCAATATCATAATCATGACAGATTTTAATAAAGGTCAAACCTGCTACTGCAAAAATAGATGTGAATGTTGTACCAAAAATACCCTTCCACTTATCACTAGTTCCTATGACGAGTCTATTAGCAACAACTCGAACACCACCGATGTCCAAAGCATATGGGGTTATAAATAAGGTCACAGCACCTGAAGCCGTTAGAAAAGCCCGTAATTATGCACGGAACCAACTATTCCCTTGGCGTCTAGTTCCTATGATTGGCTTATTATTACCACCACGAACCATAAGACTTGTCTTGCAATATAACCCAAAATCTTCACAGTTGTTATCAATGAGGTCATACTTTCCAAATCCGGCTTCTAGGAGCACCTGCGCTCTTTCGACAACTTTTTCAGGTGGGTCTGAAACTGCCATGTTACATGTGCCACATCGGAGTTTAAACATGTGCTCAAATGCACCCACTCCATACTGATAGCGGTACAGGACTACCTTCCCTAAAACATTTCAAACAAGTTTGAAAAATCGAATCGTTTTACCCATATTTCCACACCCATCTGCTGAGCAATGTTTTGGAGCTTTTCGCTAAAATATACCATAAATATCTTTTCCGCAGCGGTGACGTGGATAACCGCTTTACTTAGTGTACCAATATATATACCGTATTCAAGTGATGTTTAATCAAAGATAAAAGAAAACTTATTAGAAACCCTTAATAAAAAGACAATGTTTTCTTAACTAGCAAGATGCCTAGACAAGTGTTAATCGCATATTAGTAAGTTCAACCAAGAAATATTTTTGTTAGGAATTAGAAATTCCGTGTATTAAAGAGTCGGTCACCTCAAGTATATGTAATCGTTAGAAAGCTCGTAGTCGTAGTGATTCTTAAGTTAAGTAGTATTTAGTTAAGTAACACCGTGGAGGACTGGACGGGTCTTTACCCACTCAGATGCCCGATCCATGACCCGATGTGTGGCGATTTATGTAAGACTATAAATACTCTCTACCTTCCAAGGTAGAGAGTTGGAGCTCATAATAATATCTTTCACTTTCTCTCACTAAGTTCCCTAAACCTCTAACTTTCTCTCTCTAGAATTCCATCTATATGCTACTTTGTGTTATGGTTTGATGTGTATGTGAAAAGTTATATCTTACAATTAGTATCAAGAGCCATGGTTAGATCATATCTTGCACATCTTTGGATTTCTAGTGGTTTTTCGGTGGTTTTTGAGTTTGAAAAAGTTTAGTGGTTTTTGCATCATTTGGTTGATTTCTTGTGTTAAAGTTTGAATTTTGTTAGTACTTTCATGTTTAGAATCATCACAAGTGTTTATGTTTTCATTTGGTTAGCTTGAATCATCTTGGTTGGGTTGTTTTTGGATTGAAAAGTGATGTTTATATGGTTTTTCTTGCTAGCGACTTAGCTCACGGTTTATTTTCTTCATAGCGACTTGCTTCACAAAATTGTAGCAAGTTACGCTTTAAACCTAGCGAGTTAGATCTAGCGAGTTAAAGTACAAGTAGTGGACTCTCCACTACGAGTAGCGACAGTGGTAGCGACTTGGTGCAGAGCGAGTTGCTCTTTAGCGACTTGTATCTCTAGCGACTTGTGTAGCTAATTGTCGCCAAAATTTTGCTAGCGACTTGAGGGTTAGCGAGTTACTACTTAGCTACTTGCTTTTAGTCTAGCGACTTGGGACTCTAGCGACTTAGTTGTCTAGCGAATTAAGTGTTAGCGACTTAGTGCATTATCTTCTAGCGACTTAGTGCATTATCTTCTAGCGACTTAGTGTATTATCTTCTAGCGACTGAGTGATTGTTTACGGTTTTCTTGATTTAGTAAAATCCGTGAAAGAATCTATTTCGGTTTAATCATAGAGTTATAAAATCCCGTATAACTGTTAACATGTCTACCAACGTCCCCACCGTCATCTCCACTTTGTCGAGGATGTACAAGCGGTGGCTCGAGATACTCGCCCACCCATGCTTGACAGAATCGACTACGATTCTTGGGCTCAACGAATCGATTGTATTGCCTTGGAAAGGAAAATGGTGTCAACATTCTCAAATCCATTGATGAAGGACCATATCGAGTTGAGACGACTAGAGACATACTTGATACTAATGAAGATGGTACTCAGTTCACGGAATGGACGGACCTAAGATGTATAATGAGCTTGATGATAAGGATAAAAGAGATTTGATGCGATATCGGGGCTTCAAACATTGTTCTTCAAGGTCTTCCTAAAGACATCTACAAGGCGATCAATCATAACACTTAAGCAAAGGCGGTTTGGGATAATGTTAAGATGCTTCTCTCGTGGTCGAATTAACTATGGAAGACAAAGAATCCCAACTCTATGATTTAATTTGAGCACTTCAAGATGAAACCAGATGAGAGTGTCTATGAGTACTATGTGAGATTTCATAAGTTAGTGAATGACATGAGGAACATCGAATGACTATGCCTAATATTCACCGAACTCAAAATTTGTGAACAACATGAATCCCGAATGGCACAAGTTTGTCACGGTGTGAAACTCACTAAAGGATTGAAGAATACAAACTATGAGCAACTCTATGCATTCCTCCTTCGAATGAGAGACATGCTATGTTTGAAAAATTGATTCTCAATCGGTTCAAAACCAACCGGGGAGAGACAAGCTCGTCTAATGACTCAACAAACTTTCTACTCAAACATCGGAATCACAACCAAAGCATCACAAGTCATACCTTTGGGTAATGGTAATCACAAACTCATTCCCGATCCTATGTTCAAACAAGTCGATGCCGATGCTCACGTGGGTAACTTCATTAATCAACTAGCTCTTCTCATTAGTCAAACATGAATTCTCTCCCACAAACCAACAACAACCTCGAGAATCGCATCTAACCCACACAATCAAGCCACCGTTAAAGATGGAAAAATCGTGGTGCAACCAGATTCGGGAAAGACAGATGATCGGGGAAGAGGTGGAGCTGGGAGAGGTTATGTGGGCAACCGTAATCGAGGAAGAAATGGTACCCAAGGTCAAGCTAAGCCAATCAAATGTTACAACCTGGGGTGAAGGACACATTGCAAGGAACCGCACATCTCCAAAGCGTCCACGTAATGTTGATTACTTGAGAGATAAGATGTTCTTGGCACAAGCTCGTGACAATGGTGCTTTGGATGAAGAGGAATTGTTGTTTCTTGTCGAGGCAATGCCAAGACCTATGATGCGATGTGGATGAGCAGCCTATTCGTGAGATAGGTCACAATCATCGAATGCCTTTCAAGTCGCCGATCGTGATGCATACGACTACGATGTAGATGATGGACCTCTCGCACACACAATTTTTATGGCTAGCATTTCTCCAATGGTTTCTCCCAAGGTCTCTTCTTCACCACAAGTGGCCCATCCAAGGACAAACTCATCTCGAGGTATTAAAACTATACGATGATGTTGATGTGCAACGGATGCATGACAAAGTACAATCAATCGAAACTATTGAATCAAATGTTGAAAATATGGGTAATAACAATATTGTCCCATACGATCAATACGTGAAACAAAGTGAAAGTGAAGTTGTACCAAGTGATGCATCTTCTGCATCAACAATGACTATGTCTTTGATGAATACACCGCATGTGCTCCCGATGATTCCATAATTTCGAACTAAATGCCTATAAGGAACGTGTTGCTATTTATGAACAACGTGCAAAATTTGAGTTGACCACTCGTGAAAGGTGAAATGGATGACCAAGTGAGTACAAGAATTAGAAAAAGTAAGTTTAGAAGAAGTATTGAAACAAGAATTAAATTCCTTGCAAGAAAAACTTTCTAAACAATTAAACAAAAACAAGAACTTCAAGAAAATGTGAAAATGCTTAAGCAAGAATTTAATGCAAAGGAATCAAAACTCTTGAGAGATTTTTCTAATCTAAAAACTTTGAAAACAAACTTGAAAACAAGTCGTACATACAAGGAAACACCATTCTGATTGCTCACATGGTCACTAAACATCGAGTCTTAAGCGATAAGCATGGCATTCCCTTGTTGAGGAACCAAATCCAGAGGTAATTAAAAGGCTAGAAATGCTCATAAGGTGCTTTATGATGGTAATGAAATCCTTAAGCCTAGGCGAGAAACCTAGTTGCGTTGAGTGACCGAGGAAGATAAGAAATCAAATGAAATCACTAGGGAAAAGATGAATAAGAAACAAAATGATCCCAAATGCAAAGAGAAAAACATAATTATCACTCCTCATGATTACAAGAAGGAAAAGCTGGATTTCCTTAAACAAGTTTAAGCCTCGACATTGTTGACTCCGAACAAGTCTTCGGAAAAGGATTTAGATAAGCGAAAGCGGAAAATATTGTTGAAACTAACCTCCCTTTGGAAAATGCCTAGAGCGATTGTGTATCCTCCTAATACACCAATGCATCTTGTACCTAGAACAATTGCCACTAAAAGCAAGACATTAATTAGCCAATACATTATATTTCAACTATTTGTTGATTTTGAGAAAACATGCAAGAAAAGGATCACACCCTGGTATAATCAAGGAGAAAGGGTTTTGAACAAATGAAAGAATGTTATTTGATCGAGGTCATGCCCTTCTTTAAACTTCTAAAAGATCACTTTGAGAGTCTTAAAAGGGATAGAAACCGATATTAAGGGAATGGAAAAGGAATTTGATGCAATGGTTGTTGAAGTTAGTGACTATGAGCGCCTAATTGAAATATAATGAGATTGAGAGAAAGAACTTGCATACATTAAATGAGAATCTTATTACCGAATGTGTTGCTCAAGTTGTGTTTTCAACGCTTCAAATTGCTCTATTAATGCTTCCAAATTCCATGAACTATCATGTCTCGAAAGTCTCCCATGATCGTGTCATTGAGCTTGAAAAACTAATTCTAAACTAAACGATAAAATTGAATCGGATGATCACGACAATTTCGTTAAACATTTTCTAAACTAGAAGTTGAGCATTTTAATTTACAACTAAAATATCAACATCTTAAAGAAAATGTCAAAACTTCAAATGTCAAGACATCTTCGATGCTCGAGTTTGATGCGGTTTTCAAATTAACAAACGTGATGAACTCGATTCAAGCTCGGTGCAACACGATCGTAAAGTCGAAAGCCCAAATCTCTCAATTAAAGGGTCAAACAAATAATATGACGGGCTCCCAAATGCCTCCTCTTTTAGATTCTCGAACTCTCAAACGTTTCATCTTCAAACCTAGTAAATGCTTTACAAAGGAAAACGAAAGTTTTCTAGAAGAAAATGAAAAGGTTAAACGTCATTTCAATGAGTTGTTTGAATCAATTAAAGTCACTCGTAACAAAAACAACGAACAAATAACTTCATTGCAAAAGGAAATTGAGAATCTAAAGAGTCGTGTAAAAGGGAAAATGCCAATGATCAATGGGAGAATGTTGTATCAAAGGTTCACTCTTGTAATAAATATGCTTTATCTCATGACATATGTCCTCCTCATCTAAGGAACAACAAACTTGCCATTCAAACATATTTCTCATCCCTTAAGGATTGTCTAGAATGTCTGCGTGAGATTGTTGAAGAGGATAAGCTAGAGAAACCTCATGAGAATGCAATTAGACATGCATGCTTATATGCCAAACGATCCTAAGAAATCTTAGAATGCTTGATCACAATATGCCCAAAGTCATTAGGTGAGAGAGTTAATCCTTTGATTCCATGCTCAATGCCTAAGGCCAAATATGATATGCACTCGATTCCCAATGTTTTGAATGTAAACCGTAGTGTACCCTTGAGTAGTTCAGATTCTAGATCTGTCAATGATAAGAAAGAGAACTCAAATGTGCCATCTAGGAGTACTAATCTCAGTACCTCTAGGTTTAAGAAAGTGAGCCTTAGTGCACTGCATGTAGTTCGAGATCCCAAAGACATCTAAGCAGGTGGTGCAAAAGCGATAAAACAAACTAATGTTCCCATTCCTCTACAGGAGTAATCATGACATTAAAGGGAGCAGTCAAAGTCTCAAGACAATACAAGGAATGATAGGACCGCAAGCTAAGAATGTGCCTTTGGAAAAGAGTAGAAGAACAATCTAGGAACTTTAAGTTTGAATCGAATAAAACGAATCGTGTTGATTCTAGTATTAGCCATAGGCGTCTTGTAATTAATTCAATTCGATACTATTTGCAAACCTTGTACCGATGTCCGCTTGAATTTCGCTTTCTAAACATGAATGTGGTGTTAATGTTCGCCTAATGATGTTAATTGTCCAATTCATATTGTTAATGCTAAAATTCATGCTAAGAAGGCTAAAAGGCAAAAACGAAGAAAGTTAGAAAACAAGTGGAAACCCACAGGAAGAACATTCAAGAAAATATGCTTCTATTGGATACATGTTGGTCATAAGACTAATCGATAATGCCCACTAGAAAATGGATGCCTACCGGTAGAACTATTCCTTTAAGAAGTGATCACACCGTGAGCAGGCTATCTGAGACACTAATCGCATCTATTCACAATGATTCCATTGCCTCTCTTTCCGATATGAATGCTTCTATTTCGATGTGGGTGATCCAACCATTGTAACTAACCAAATGGAACCCATTCTTGCATGGGGATCCCAATTATCCGCTTATCCATTCTTGTCTGTGTTCAACCGCAGATCGTTCAAATCGTTCGTGGTACACGGACTCAGTCGTTCCAAGCATATGACTGGAGACCGGTCGCGCTCATGAACTCGTGAGCAAATTCATCGGGCTGTTAGATTTGGTAATGATCATTTCGGTGCTATATGGGTTATGGAGATTATGTTGTTGGTGATAGTGTCATCTCTAGAGTGTATTATGTGGAAGGTTTAGGTCATAACTGTTCTTTGTTGGTCAATTCGTGATTCTCGATCTAGAAGTAGCCTTGTAAAACATACCGCTTTGTTAGAGATCTTAATGGTAAGGAACTGTTAAAAGGAACTCGTGGCTCAAATCTTTACACCATCTCTATCGATGACATGATGAGGGCCTCTCAAATGCTTGTTATCAAAGGCTTCAAAAACAAAGTCATGGTTATGGCATCGTCGTCTCAATCACTTGAACTTGGCACCATCAACGATCTTTCCGAAAGGACTTAGTTGTAGGTTTACCTAGACTAAAGTATGAAAAGGATCATCTTTGTTCAAAGATGTCAATTGGGAAAAGCAAGAAGTATGCCCATAAACCCAACCCTACTAACTCATCATGAAGTTCTTCATATGATTCATATGGATTTATGTGGACCTATGAGGTGCGAGAATATCTTTGGGAAGAAATATGTGTTAGTTGTGGTTGATGATTACCTAGATTCACCGGTCAAGTTCTTAAGGACAAAGGATGAAACTCCGATATCATCATCAAACTCATCAAACAATTGCAGTTCGACTAAACAAACCGCCGAATTATCGTAATGATAATGGAACCGAGTTTGTCAACAAACAACTTAGTGAATTCTATGAAAGCGTTGGAATCACCATCAAAGAAGTGTTCCACGAACCCCTCAACGTAACGGTGTAGTTGAAAGACGAAATCGTACTCTTGTTGAAGCCGCTAGAACAATGCCGATCTACTCAAAGGTTCCAATGTTTCTCGGGTCAAGCAATTGCCAACGCATGCTACACACAAAATCGCTCCCGATTCACACTATTCATGGAAAAACTCCATATGAACTTATCCACAATGAAAACCTAATCTATCTTTCCTTCGTGTGTTTGGTGCCTTGTGCTATCCAACTAATGAAGGTCAAGACTTGGGCAAACTTAGGGCTAAAGTCGACATTGGAGTATTTGTAGGATATGCACCAAACAAAAGGGATACCAAATCTACAACAAAAGAACCCAAATATCATGGAAACAATTCACGTTACGTTTGATGAGTCGACCGGTCAAATAGCTCTGGACACTCCAATTTTAGGACCCGCACTTCAAAACAATTCCATTGGTTCATCCCTTGTTCCAAACTCCTCTCAAGAAACTCCATATGTACCTCCATCTCAAGATGATGTAAAGAAATTGTTTGTTCCTATGTTTGATGAACTGATGATTCAATTACTAATGAGGTGATGATTCCCACAACAGAGGATGCTCATATTCCGATGAATGAAGTCAATCCTCGCCTCAATATCTTTAAGTCAAGAAGCACCCGTCACGATCCTTTAGTCTCATCAACAAATCATCATTCTTCAAATATAAATCATGGAAATGTTTCGCATCAATGATGAAGTTAATCCTTTGCGACTCTCGAAGATGCTCCATTTGAAAACATATTTGCTACTCCCGAATCATCATCGAACCATCTTCTTCGGGAGACATCGACTCGCCTACCCGGTTCCTCAACAACCGCCACATGAACACCTCGTAAAATGGACTCACGATCACCCCTTAGACAACATCATTGGAAATCCTCTCGCCCCTGTATCAACCCGAAACAACTCGCAACCGATGCCTTATGGTGCTTCTTCAACTCCGTACTATCTAAGATCGAACCAAAAGATGTTAAACCGCCATGAATGAAGATAGTCGGTTCAATGCCATGCAAGATGAAATTCATGAGTTTGATCGTCTTGATGTATGGGAGTTAGTACCGCTCCAGATCGTGCTATGATTATAGCTCTCAAATGGATCTTCAAAGTAAAACTTGATGAGCATGGTGATGTGTTGAAGAACAAGGCTCGATTAGTTGCTAAAGGATATCGTCAAGAGGAGGTATAGACTTTGAAGAATCTTTTGCTTCATCGTCAATCGAGGCAATCGTAATCTTTCCGCTAATGCCGCTAGTAAGAACATGGTAGTGTATCGATGGATGTAAAGACGGCATTTCGAACGGAGATCTTAAAGAAGTCGTCACGCCACCAACTCAAGGATTTGTGAATCAAGAGCATCCTACTCACGCTTATCGCTTGAAGAAGGCTCTTTACGGTTTAAAGCAAGCTCCAAGGGCATGGTATGATACATCGTCAAAGTTTCTTCACAACCGGATTCATCAAAGGAGCATTGATCCTACATTGTTCACCGTGAAGTCGTGCAAACATTTAATTCATGTTCAAATTTATGTTGATGATATTATTTTTGCCTCGATGCACCCAATGGAATGTAATCGTTTTCAAATGAAATGAATTCAAAGTTTCAAATGTCAATGATGGGACAAATGTCATTTTTCTGGGATTACAAATTTCACAAAGTCCCGAGGCATTTTCATAAATCAATCTAAATATGCAATGTAGATTTTAAAGAAATTTGATTTGATTCATGTGACCCGTTGACACCCCCATGATTGACCGAACCAAACTAGATGAGGACCTCTCGTGGATCATGATTGACCAAACGAAATATCGGAGTATGATTGGATCCCCGATGTATCTCACGCTAGTAGACCGTACATCTTGTTCATTGTTTGCATGTGTGCTAGATACCGTGCTAAGCCTACTAAAAATCACCTTGAAGCAAGATTAAACGGGTCTTCGGTATCTCCAAGGAACCATCAATATGGGACTTTGGCACCAAGGACACCGGTATGTCACTAACGGCCTATGCGATGCCGATCATGCGAGTTGTCAAGATACACGTCGGCACGTCCGAAGGTGCTCAGTTTTGGGTGATAAGCTTGTGAGTCGGTCTTCAAAGAAGCAAATGAGTACTTCTATTTCCTCTACAGAGGTGAATACATAGCCATGTCATCTTGTTGTGCTCAAATCTTATGGATGAGATCTCAATTATCCGACTATGGCTTTGAATTCAACAAAATCCCTCTGTCTTGTGATAATAAAAGTGCTATTGCTCTCATGCAACAACGCTCAACACTCAAGAGCAAAGCATATTGACATTCGACATCATTTCATCGTGGAACAAGTGGAAAAGGTGTGGTGGAACTATATTTTGTGAGGTCTCGAATATCGCTTAGCGACATCTTCACCAAAGCTCTTCTAAGAGAACGTTTTGAGTTTATTCTTCCACGACTTGGTTTGAAAAGCCTTCAACCGAACTCTCAAACGCCTTCGAGGAGGAAGACGAGAAGTAAAGGTCTATCTTCATCTATCTCTTGTAAATATTTATTCATAAAACAAAATACAAAATTATAAAATCCTCAAAATCAAATAGAAAAATATAAAACCTTCAAAATCCATAAAATTTGAAAATTCAAAAATCTTCAAAAATATTGTCATTTTTGTCATGTCTTTCTCGATTCGATTATATCTACGGTCTTTGTGCTGTCATTCAAAGAATGACACGGGACTTTAGATATTGTTCGAATTTTATATATAAAAAAAAAAATCAAAAATATTTTGGGAGAAAGAGAAACAATGGTTTATTGTCATGTCGTGCAATAACCCGGTTTTAAAAGAAAGAACGAGCCATGTTTTACAATGTTTTCAAATTCCATGCTCGATTCTATAAACATTTATCTCTTTGAAAACTAAATGCTTTGAAAAATAACTCGGTCTCTATTTTTAATAATCATCAGGACTGATATGTCAAAATCTCTATCTCTCAATCAACAACCTTTGTCATTGATTGAGGGTGTTAGAAACAAAGACCTTGATAGATCTTAAGCACTCGGGGATCGTTAGCGTTGCCTATGTAATCACAAGCAAACTAATAGAAGATCTCTACAACTTGGTATTGTAGCGGAAAATGAATACAAGTTATAGTAACTAAGAACACTTTTGATCCTCTATGGATCTTTGATTATTGAAACTCTATGTTTCGAATAGAATACAAGACTTGAGAAACTTAAGAAAAGCTTTTTTATTACAAACTAATATGGTTTCTTATATAGGCAAGAAACCCTAATGAGCGTTGACAATTTACGCTACTACTACACTAGACTAAGCATGCAACTAGACAAGCATGCTACTAATCATATTGTTTTGTTAATCATTTTGTTTATACCGATAAGCTCTACATAATCTGGCGCCAACCTATACATACGGCGACCGACTTTTACTCTAAAAGCGAGCTTATCTTTCCCACGTGGTTCCCACTTTCAAGAAGAACACACTGCTCGCTTTATCACTTATTTCAAGTATAACCGGCAAGATCGCCTTCTTCTGAGAATCTCTTCAACTCAAGCTTCGCGAGAATCGGAGTTTGTGCTTGGCCGAATCCGAGATTACCTTAATTCCCAACAATCCTCCCTAAACTGGAATTTGACTAGGTTAAGTTCCGGTTCCGTGATAGATCGATCTCGTTGTTGAGGATTGTAACGGCTTCCTTGAGGATTGTACCATAATGTTGTTTGAGCAATGAGATGAATTAATCTGTAAAGCACCGTGTTTTTGCAAAGAATATATGACATTATGTACATCAAAACGGATAAGTTCAATACTATTCTCATCACTTCTGTGTGTGTTAACTCTGTGAGAGGTGAATCATTGAAATTAATGGATTTGATGTCTCTTTACCAATAGCCATTACTACTTGGAGTAGCCACATGTTTAAGTTCGAAAACTATGGTACATTGATAACCATCGATTTATTGGCAAACCAAAGAACCATATAAACGGATTTGTCTTGTCTTTACCGTAGCCGTTTGCTCGTGACTAGTCAATTCTTAGGATTGGTGAATTGAGAACCAAATATGGAGTCAGTGCCTTTACCACATGCCATATTCATGTGGGCTAGCCAATTCTTGGATTCCAAAAGGAATAGACCATGGTGAATTGATGACCATACAACCCTCAAGATTAAGCATGGGTGGTTGCAAACCCTATGATTTTGAGCAAACCATTACAATTATCAATGATTTGATGTGTCTTTACCAAAGTCTGTACCCTTTGGACTAGTCAACTCTTTGACATACACAAGGTACATTGGGTGAGTTAAAGACCAAAAAATTTAACAAACAAACTTTTTTTTTTTTTTTTTTTTTTTTTTTTTTTAACTAAGAACAATTTATAAAGCGAAAAGCTTAATAATAAGTTGAAAAGAAAATTTAAAACCTAATTTGTATTAAATAAACGCTATCACTATTTTTTTAAAATGATGTTTTTGTAAATTAGTGAAAGTCGTTTACTTTTAAAAAATTGGACAAAAATAGGCAAATAACACAAGAAAAACAGATTAAAATGAACAAAACAAAGTAGTGCAGTGAGTACCAGTTGTCCTTATATGGAAGAAGAAGAGGCCTATTGCGGTTTCAAGTTGAGTTTTGATCAATCCCACCAGGTGTTAAAGCATTGTCTTTCATTTCCCATGGATCCGGAGGAATTTCCAATTTCGACTCAACATCTTTTCCATAAGTCTTTTAGGCAGAGGATACTTTCTTTCGGACAACAGCACACAGTGATTCCACCCTTAGTCTCAAGGACATGCACCGAGAGAGAGGATAGAGTCTCCGTGATGTAAGCTTCCACCGATGTGAGTTTTCCCAAATTGAAGATGCTTTACTATTGGGAATGTGGGAGTTTAATAAGATTTGAAAATCTCTGGCGGTACATCCCGAGCCTTGAGGTTCTTTGTTGCAATAATGGGTGGAAACTTGAGTAAACAGAGAAAGTAAGTCTACTCTATCTATCAAGTGTAGAATTTCCTTCGAAAGGTGAATTCCATCAAGTAGAGTCCTACGAATAAGAACATTCATCCGATCTTCCTTCAATGTCCGAGCAATCCCATCTTCCGAGTTTCCATCAGAAAATCGCAGCAGAATCTTCTATGATAAAAGATGAGTCATCGCCTTCAAGATCCAAAGGAGAAATTTTGGCCTTAGTCTTCTTTCTCCTCCAGTGCGGATAGATCTCCGAGGGGAGCATTTTCATCTTGTGCATCCGTAGTGGGGCATGTATCGGTAGATGGAGACATGGTTGAAGTGCTGATGCGCTCATCCTGTGGAATATCCTTATCGCCTCTCCGTTTTAGTTTACGTGAGATCGCCTTCCTTTGCTTCGTATCTTCCATGTGACACCATGTGCCACCGAGGAGAGGGAGCCGATGCTTCGATGCTTCGGGAGGAATGAAAGATGATTCAAGATTGACCTTGGCGGAAGATGAGGCAACTTCAGAAGTTGCTTCAGCAGGAATGACTGGAGAGGATTCCTTGGTTGGAGCATCATCAGCCTTGAGTCTTTTGGCTGCTCAAGCAGCTTCATTCTCTGAAATCCTCTTTAGGTTGAGAGACTTAGCTAAAGATAATGATCTTTCCTCCATGATTTGGTTATATTTTCGATACAGGACATGATCAGGAAAGGCCTTGACTTGTTTCATTGTTAGGCCAGAGTTGGACAGTGAGTATTGGTTTTTCACCACCCTTCTCATTTCATCTTTAGTGGGAGGTTTGGTTTTGACCTTCTGAGCTTGGATGGCCCTCTTTTGTGCAAGTGCTTCTTGCTTCCTTTGTCTTCCCTGAGCCCTCATTCGCTCCACATAGTTGTCACTAAGAAAATCTCCACCTAGGATACTTTGAGCTAGAGAAGGTCTTGAAATGACATGTCGAGTTAGAACATCCCATTGTGCAAACAGTATCCGAACCCTCAATTCATCTAGTTCTTTTCTTCTCTCGGGAGTTAGAGATGAGAATTTTCTATTTCAAATTGTTTAGCCAATGTCGCATCTTCCTTTGACTTCTCAAACTCGCCAATCTACTAGCTTGACCTAGTCTTTCCTCCTCGGTCACCGTGTTAGGACCAAGCTCATCTTGATGATGAAATTTTCCCTTTGTCAATGTGCTTCTTGGCATACTCTTCTTCGATTAAATCAATGACAGGAACCTCTGTAGAAGTACCTAGGTCAACATGTTGATGCTCATCATCAACTGGAGTGGTCACATTAGCAAAGTCAGACAGATCTGCTGAGGGTGAGAGTTCTGTTGGTTCTTGGATTGATGCAGAATGATTAGGATCTGAAGATTCATCCTCCATAGGTACATCAGCAGATGCAATCTTATCAACCCCAGGTTCCTCTGAAGTTTCAGAAGAACCCTTATGGAGATAAGATTTCTTTCTTCTTTTGTATAGAACAGGCTCCTTCTTTCTTGATGAAGTGGCGGCTACGGATAAAGGATCATTGAGAGAGACAGTAGCCAACATGTCCAGAGATTCAAGATGAGGACCTTCTTGTTCTTCATCAGAGGAAACCACAAGTTTCCTTTTGGAGGCCTCTTTAAGTTTGTGCTCTAAGACCTTAACCTGATTCTGCAGTTCTTCAATTTTACTTCCAAGAGAAGACTTGGTCTCTGCAAGCTCCTTTTTCAGATTCTTAACCTTACAAGAACATACACAGATGAGAGTGTAATGGGGTCCTCAGCTCCACCAGCAGATTGCTCTATGGTTAAGGGAGCCTCATTGGACCTTTCAGTAGAATCATGGTCATGCTCAGTGTGAGGAAGATCTTCATCGAGAGGATCCCTCACAGGACTTGGTGTGGGAGGTCTATTAAGATCTGACTCATCATGAGTATCAAGTGTGGGTGAAGGACTGGGACATGATGGCTGGTCTGGAGCAACATGAGTTGCTTCAACAGTAGAGGTTGGGCCCTCATCAATGTTAACCAATGGATTACCATCAGTCGCCATAGGTGAGGAAGGAGGATTAGTAGCTACATTCTCCTCATCAGCAGCCTCATTACCTTGGGGCAACATGGCTGCTAGCAAGGGATGATGTTCCCCCTGAAAGTGGGTTTTCATGGTAGCAAACAGTTTAGCAGTTAAAGAACCTATAGGATAAAATATGCTTCAGTATTTGTTATCAGAAGAAACGAGCAACACTCTTTCAGCTATCTGACCATGTACAAATGAGCCACTCTTGATGAATATGATCTTGATCATGGGATGTATAAACCGCAATCCGATAAGGAATAGACAAAATGCGATGCACAACCGCAAAATGTATACTAAACATACACAACAACAACAACAAACAAACTAGAGAAATATTAGAAGTTAGTGTTAGAATACAAACAAAAATATAGAAACAAACAAAATCGCAGAGTAAGCACAAATCGCAGAGTTTGCACAAATCCTCCCCGAGGCCTATGCCTCCCTTAAACTATGCGATCAAGGGTTTAGCATTCCAATATTGACCACGAGGTGTTGAAACCTTGGTCCATCAAACGCTTTTGTTAATAAGTCCGCCACATTATCATCGGTGATGGATTTTAGCCACTTTTATCAAATGTTTTCATAAGCATCTCTTATAAAGTGGTGCCCGATTTCAATGTGTTTGGTTCGACCGTGAAAACTCGGATTTTTGACTATGCAGATGGTACTTTGATTATCTATATGAATTGTAGTGTTCATAAAGTTGTACCCATAGTCCAAAGAATTGGTTACGAATCCAGAGGACTTGACCACGCAATTTGCGCAGACTACATACCGCCTTGAAGAGTTGAGGTGGCCACAATGGTTTGTTTCTTGCATTGCCAAGAAATCAATCGCTTGCCGTAAATTGGACCTCAGCCAGGATCTTCTATCCAGATTTGCACCAAGATAATCACCGCCACTATATGCTTCCAACTTGAAAGGAGATTCTTTTGGGTACCAAAGGCCTAAAGAGGTTGGCCTTTGAGGTACTTAAAGATCTTCTTGACAAGATTGAGATGGGAAGCTAGTGGAGTGACTTGATGTCGAGAACAAACACTCACAAAGAAAAGTTATATCGTGTCTTGAAGCCGTTAGATACATCAATGAACCAATCATGGACCGCATGGATGAACATTGACGGGTAGATCGGGTTCATTATTTGCTTTAGCCTTGGGGCTTCATAAGGTGTTGTGGCATCCCAACACCTTCCATACCAAACTTCTTCGTAATGTCCTTCACATACTTATCTTGACCGATAAAGATTCCATCTTGTTTCTCACGAACTTGAGACCTAAAAAGAAAGTAAGCTCTCCCATAGCACTCATTTGAAATTCACCTTCATCGTTCCTCAAATTCCCTGCACCAAGCTTCATTTGTGGAACCAAAGATAATGTCGTCCACATAAACTTGCACCAGAATGATATCGGAGTAATTCTTCTTGAGGAACAGAGTTTTATCAATAGCACCTCTCCTATAGCCATGCTTCAGCAGAAATGATGAAAGCCTAGCATACCAAGCTCGGGGTGCCTGATGTAAGCCATAGAGAGCTTTAACAACCTTGTAAACATGATGTGGGTGATCAGGGTCTTCAAAGCCCTTGGGTTGAGTGACATAAACCTCTTCTTCAATCTCACCATACAGAAAAGCACCCTTGACATCCATTTGATACACCATGAAACCCATATAGGAAGCATAAGCCAAGAAAATGCGAATTGCTTCTACTCTGGCAACAGGTGCAAAAACTTCATCATAATCAATCCCTTCCTCTTTTCTGAAGCCTTGAGCTACCAGCCTTGCTTTGTTTTTGATCACAACACCTCTAGCATCTCTCTTATTCTTCAGAACCCATTTTGTTCCAATGGCATATTTGCCATCAGGGAGTGGAACCAAAATCCAAACCTGCTGATTGTGAAACTGTTGCATTTCTTCTTGCATTGCTTCAAGCCAGCTTGAATCGTTGAGAGCTTGAGAAACACTAGTTGGTTCCACTTGAGAGAGAAAACAAGCAATCAGACAATGCTTCAAGTCTGTGTGATTGTCTCTCTGCTGGTTGGAGACATAAGAGAGGAAAGCAATCTCTCCAAACTGAGGACTGGTGATAGCCCTTCTAGTTCTAACAAGTGCCAGAAGATCACCTATGATGTTGGATTGAGGATGAGCTATGTTGATCCTCCGAGTAGCAAATGGGGTTGACTTCAATGGATGAATCAAGATTAGTGATGGTTGGTTCAAATTCATCATCATAAGAGGGTGAGGTGAAGATGCCACTTTGGGTTGATGATTTCCAAGATCCAAGGTTTTGGAAAGCGTGTATAGGGTTCACCAAAGTCGAAGATACTTGAGAGGGGACAAGATATCCTTCAGCAGATTTGGGGATGGAAGGTGTGACAGAGTCAACTTCAGCAGACACGTTGTTTCACGACTCCTTCAAGAGCTACCCTTCTTTCGGTTTCTCGCTTCAAGCTTGGCAAGAAATTCTTGAGTCCAAGCCTAGCAAGGTCCTCAAAGATAATGAGAGTCATCTTCATCACTCGAATCGCCAGATCCTTGGAGGTGGTACCGCAATATTGTTAGGAGAGAAAGAAGGCACAAGTATGGGTTGCTCATCATCTTCAAACTCATTTTCGAGTCATCATCAAAGGGACCTGCATGGTTAGTGGGAGAAGCTTGAGAACCTACATTTTGATTAGTCAAGTGTCTAGTGTATCCCAAAGAGTCGCTTAGGTAGTCAAGGTCAAAGACCACGAATGACCCCATCCTTGAACATTATGCTTGTCTTCCAAAAATCTCGTGTTCGGTCTCTTCTATCTTCTTGGCTTGCAAATTATACACCTGTAGGCCTTACTATGAGTGAATAACCCACAATATAACCATCATCGCCCTTCTCATCAAACTTTCCCAACGGATCACTTGTGTTCGAATGGTCACTTGACAACCAAAAGGTTTTAGGTAGTGAATGACGGAACCGCTCCAAAGAGAAGTTCATATGGGGTTTTGAGTTGTGGTGCGGTAATGGACACCTGTTTAGCACATAGCGTGCAAGGTAACGCCTTCACCCGTAACATAGTGGGCGGTTTAGAGTCGCAAGCATGGATCTAGCACCTCTATTAAGGTTCTATTCTTTCTTCACCACCCCATTTTGTTGTGGGGTTCTTGGATTACTATAGTCCCTTTTATGCCTTTTGACCCACGAGTTCTATAAGAATAGCATTTTTGAACTCGTCCCATTATCACACCTAATACCCTTAACCTTTTGTTCAACCGATTTTCAACAAGAGTGATGAATTCAACAAGACTTGAGATGTTTCATCTTTGGTTCCGAGAAAGAAAACCCAACAAAATCGCTAAAGCCATCGTGATTACCAAATGTAAGAACTTATGATCAATGCTTCGACTTGAGTTGGACCAAACAGATCCATGTGAAGCAATCAAGAGGTTCAAGAATGATGCTCATAGCATTGATAGCTTTATAAGAAGCTCGTGTTGTTTTCCTTTGTTGCAAGCGACACAATTGTGATCATTTGTGAAAACTTTGGTGGGAAGACCTTCAACAAGACCCATTTTAGAGAGTTTGTTAATGGTCTTGAAATTCACATGCGCCATTCTTCTATGCCATTTAGTGGACTCATCAAGAGATGCTTTAGCCCAGCAGCAGAAAGACTACGAAAATTATTAACAGTTTGCTCAGGACTAGCCAAACCTTGTAAACTCAAGATCGAGAGCCACCTGCTCTGATACCAATTGTGTAATCCAAGATCCGAACTCAACTAGAGTCTATAATAACTATGATTGATCGAATGCACAGCAGAATAATAAGAATACAACCAAAGTTACCAACAAGGTTTTTCTTATAAAACTAATGATCCTCTATGGATCTTTACACCCTCTCTATAGAGGTTTTTCTTGAATGTTTTTATATAAAAGTACTTCTAATACAATAGACCTAAGTTCCTTTTATAGACAAGGAACACTATTCCCTTTCTTGGGAAAAGTACAAGCATGCCACTAAAGTACAAGCATGCAACTAAATAATAAATATAAAACCCATACGCATGCCCATTGCTAACCTTGGGCAGTACAATAATAATGATGGGCTAGCATATAAATAATAAACGTGTGCGGATCCTAGTCGACTTCCACTCTTCAACAGAAACTTCTTCTTCAAAGATATTTCGCTTCTATCAAAGAAGATCCTTGGCAGATTCCACGGCTTCAAGATTTCAAATAGAATCCACGGCTTCAAGATTTCAAATAGAATCCATGGCTTCAAGATTTCACCGCTATATTTCCACTACTCAAAGAGAATAACTTCAAAGATAGTTCCTACTTTGTATGTTTATAGTACTTCAACAGTAAACCTTCTTCAAAGAAGATCCATTGTTTCTCGATCGGCAGAATCATCATTGCTTCACGTAATTCCCAATGAGGGGAGAATGATTTCAATTAAATTAAAAAGTTATTTGGCATTGTTGTTTTCAAAAGATATACATGCATGTTTTATCAATGGAGTTTAAAGTCTTAAATCCGATCCTTATCGATTCAAACGCTTTCACAATCAAGTCACAATTCTCCTTAAAGCTTTCAAAATCAATTTAAATCTATACGAGATCACAAATCTCAAATGTTTTGATAATTGTGATCGGGAGAATGTGTGATTTAAATTGGATTTAAACCGATAATTCGGTAAATGGTTATATAAGGATGTACATGCGTCCTTCCCACATGTGACAAACGATTTCAAATTTTCATGCACATGTTGAGGGGAGCATCTATCGTAAACCTATGATTTGAAATGTGATCAACTTATCTCATGTGCATGTTCCTCTAGTATGTGCAAAACTATTTTCAAACCTCGAGGCACATATTGAGGGGAGCAAATTTATGGAAACCTCATCCTTCCGAAATGCTATATCTACTTGATTTGATGTGGGAAGTGATGTTGATATCTTTAGAAAATGGTAATCAAGGAAGTTAATTTTTCTCTTGCCTCCGTGTGCAAAACATTTTCAAATACTTGATGCACATGTTGAGGGGAGTTCTCGCTCTAAAATATCAAAAACAATTCGGTACAAAATGCTTTGATAATATATCACAAGTATCCGAATTGACTTTCAAATGGTTTTCAATTGGATCCAATGGCGGGCAAACAATACCAAATAGACCGACCAACTTTACTTCATGTACGGTGATATAAGGATGATAAGGTTAGGTATGTGTTCCCATGATCCTTGAATCGGAGGGATCTACCAGGACAATCCACTAGTTAGTGTAGAAGTCCTTAGGTATGATGATAAAAGGAGAAAATGAGATATGGGAAGAGTGCGGACTAAGACCGAGCTAGTATCGAATAAACCCAACAAGGTTCTAGCTATGAAGTCTCGTAAGCATCAAGGGGTTGAAGAATTAAAAGAATTGAATGAGGAAAGGGTGAAACAAATAGCCTCCATTTACTCAACCTTAGGGCGTAAACCGGGTTCAATTCATATGCTACCGATGGTAACATCGGTATTGAAGACAAGACGTCATGGACCCAAGGATGCACGACACTTCAACTTTCCAAACCACTCAAGTTCCTCTTAAAAGGGCTTGTTTCATTCTCACGGGAACCGACATTATCTATCGACTTTCTCTTAGAGAGGTTGATATTGAAGAAGGAGACCCTCTCCCTAGTCTCCGGCATAGGATCCAAATATGCACAAATTGAGTCTAGAGCCACGAGATCATCAATAAATCTCATTAGGACACTTTCAATGAAGACTCTCTGCTTCACACAATGTGGAAAGAGAGATTATATCTTGAGTCCCACGCATTATCCTTGTGGTATTACCGTAACATCCGAGTGATGTGTTTACATATTCACAATGAAGATGGAAAGCCTTCGAGCCAACATCAAACAAGCTCTCGGTAGGTGGCATGTGAGATCTATATAGATCAACCATGTGACAACCGAATGTAAACAATGGGGCGATTCAATCTCTTGAATCAATCCTAGTTCAGTTATGGATTGACGGATACCTTTGAAAACCGGTCTTTGTGCTTAAAAACTATTTTCTTTAGCACATCGACCGTGTACTCATTCTTCAAACCAAAAGGTGTTTTTATGATTGATAATTGATTTTCAATAAAACCTTCGTTGTATTGCAAAAACAATTTCTATTGAGCAATACACGATTGTTTTTCAAATCTCTTTTCATCAATCTGGACTCAAAATTATTGGTTCACTCACTCCGTGTTGTCTTCTTTGAGATGTTCGGTTTGAGAACAACTAGAACATTGCGAAACCCTGTCAAGGAAATTCTTGAATTATACCGATCACAGTAAGATTGTAATCGATCAACGGGAACCGTGGGCGTGTACCTCAATTCAACGAAAGTGATCAAAGACACTCGTGCGATTTATTGCTAATCGTTGTATGCGGTACACCCGACGCTTGGTTGGTGATCGTAATGAAGCGGTCAATCCACAACCGCATGCTCACTTAACACATTCAACTCAAAGAAATCATGATTAGTGCATCAATGACTCGATATTTTCACTCCAAGCTTCGCTACGCCGCCAATATCATGATTCAACAAATGCTTCCGCTACTCGATAAGAAGATATCATGATCCGTAATGTGAGCATGTCGGTCCTAAAGTCACAACATCACATAATACCATCACCACAAAGGATGTCTCGAGATTTTTGATTGTCGATGATCTCAAAAGATGGCACAAAATTATTATCACGTGGATCGCTGAAAGACCTCCACTTGAAGTAACCAAACATGCAATGTGAAGAATCAATGTCTCGAGCTTAGGAGCAAAGGACTACATCAAGAATGCAAGATCAATTGTTAATGTAATATCTAATTTGTATTCAATGTATGTTTGGTACATGATTGAGGTGACCTCCTTGGGGAGATTGTTAGGAATTAGAAATTCCGGTATTAAAGAGTCGGTCACCTCAAGTATATGTAATCGTTAGAAAGCTCGTAGTCGTAGTGATTCTTAAGTTAAGTAGTATTTAGTTAAGTAACACCGTGGAGGACGGACGGGTCTTTACCCACCTGTATGCCCGATCCACGACCGATGTGTGGCGATTTATGTAAGACTATAAATACTCTCACCTTCCAAGGTAGAGAGTTGAGCTCATAATAATATCTTTCACTTTCTCTCACTAAGTTCCCTAAACCTCTAACTTTCTCTCTAGAATTCCATCTATATGCTACTTTGTGTTATGGTTTGATGTGTATGTGAAAAGTTATATCTTACATTTTTCCGCAATGGTTCCGTCCCATAATCTTGTACCAAGCAAATATCCTGTACCAAGCGTACCATGTGAAGCACCTTATACATATAAATAATGTGTGCGATCCCATTGTTAAATAAATTTCTTACCGAATGGTACGCTTGGTAATTTTTGTTATTGTATGTATGATTTCCAACGTGTCTTATGCCAGCGTGTCCGAGTGTTACACATAGACTGTCAGCGTGTCAAGAACTACTTTTTTTATTGGGATAATGCTAAAAAAATGCATCGACGTTGACCACTTTTAGAATTGTGTGTAGCCAACAATTTTAATTTTTTCATTGTAACACAAAACTTTTGAATTTGTGTTATTGTATGTATCCAGTCAGGCTAAGCGTTACATCGCTAGCTTTTTATTTTAACGGCCGTTAGTAAAAAACTTCAAATTCCGTTTTCTTACGTTTTTTTTTTGTTTTCACACATTTTCATCAATTCTTATACGTTTTCGTCCATTTTTATAAGTTTCATCCGTTTTCTTACCTTTTCATCCGTTTTTATATGTTTTCATTCGTTTTCTTACTTGCCTGTCTGTTTTTATACGCTTTCGTCCAATTTTTACGTTTTTTTCCGTTTTCTTATGCTTTTAACACTTTCATCCGTTTTTATACGTTTATGTTCGTTTTAAAACGTTTTTATATGTTTTCGTTCAATTTTTTTACGTTTAAGTCACATTTTCGTTCATTTTTACAAGTCTCTGTTCGTTTTTACATGTTTGCATTCACTTTTATATGCTTTTCACGTTTCCATTCGTTTTTATACGAACGAAAACGTGTAAAAACGAAAGTAAACATATAAAGACAAACACAAACGCATAAAAACGAGCAAAAATGTAAGGAAACGGAAAAACGTATAAAAACGGATGAAAACGTTAGAAAAAGGATGAAAAAGAAAACAGACGTAAACATAAAAAACTGATGAAAACGTATAAAAATGGAAGAAAACGGATGAAAATGTAAAAAACATAAGAAAACGGACAAAACGTATAAAAACTGACGAAAACGTATAAAAACTGACGAAAACGTAAGAAAACGGACGAAAATGTTTAAAAACGGACGAAAGCGTATAAAAATTGATGAAAATGTAAGAAAACAAACGGTAATGTAAAAAAACAGACCAAAGCGTATAAAAACAGACGAAAGCGTAAGAAAACGGACGAAAACGTATAAATACGGAAGAAAACATATAATAACGGTTGAAAACTAATAAAAACGTAAGAAAATGAAATTTTAGTTATTTATTAACGGCCGTTAATATAAAGGACTAACTATGTAACGCTTAGCCTGACTGGATACATACAATAACACAAATTCAAAAGCGTTGTGTTACAATGAAAAAATAAAAATAGTTGACATGAGACACGTTGGAAATCATACATACATTAACAAAAATTACCAAGTTTTATGTTACAATGAAAAAGAAAATTGGGTATACACAATTACAAAAGGTGTCAACTTCGATGCATTTTTTTAGCATTATCCCATATAAATATAGAGTTACCTACATTTTTGTTCCTTTTGGTTTACAGGGTATAATGGTTTTAATCCAATAGTTTAAAAAGTAACGGATCCGGTCCTATATTGAGGACCCGTAACGACTTTTGTCCATTTTTGCTAACACCGTTAGTCAAACTTAGTTTGACAGTTAAATACTTAAATATGAGGGTATATTTGTCTTTTTATTTATCTAATAAAGAAATCATGAGTTAACTACATTTTGTGTCCTTGTGGTTTGCTGTGCATAACACTTCTAGTCCATTATTTTTATTTTATTTTTTGAGTTAACTACATATTTGATTTTTGGTTTATATATATATATATATATATATATATATATATATATATATATATATATATATGCGGGTTCCATTGAGAAGGTTTTTATTTTGAGAAGATTGAGAAATCTTCGATTGAGCAAATTGATTCATGTTTTTTATTTGATTCACAAGTAAACATCATTTTATAGTGAATCGAATCTCTAAATCACAAATCATTGTTAAAATTGAGTTATAATGATGATTCATTAAATTTGTACAGATGATTCAGTATTCTACATATATTGAAAAATTGAGAGATTTTTAACATTGATTCAAAAATATTTTTACACATTTTGAATTTTAATCACACTAAAATGAGTTTTACGCTTGAAAAACATGAATCAAAGTTAAAATCTATCGCTTTTTGAAAACCTTCTCAATGTTCTCAAAATAAAACCTTCTCAATCGATCCGGATTATATATATATATATATATATATATATATATATATATATATATATATATATATATATATATATATATATATATATATATATATATATATATATATATATATATAGACACACACACACATAAAATAAAGAAATTATGAGGTAACTACATTTTGTCCTTGTGGTTTGCCGTGTGTAACACTTCTAGTCCATTATTTTTATTTATTTTTTGAGTTAACTACATATTTGTTTTTCGGTTTCGGTTTATTTTATTTTTATGTATTTATTTTTGGTTTCTTTTATTTATTCATTTTTCGGTTATGATTTCTTTTTATTTATTTATTTTTCAATTTCGGTTTCTATTTATTTTTATTTTATTTATTTATTTTCGCTTTCTTTTTGTCTATTTCATTTTTTTGGGTTTCGGTTCCTTTTTTTGCAAAAGTCTAAAAATTAACCAATTCTTACGTTGAAATAATTAACTAGATAAGATTTGTTGTTTTAATTTATTTTCGTACTATCAAATAAAGTACGAAACGACAATATAAAATGTGGGGCAGGGCAGTTTTTTCGTTGAGATAGTTAACTAGATAAGTTACTATAAATATATAAAGGTGGGGGCGGGGATGTTTTTTCGGTTTGGTTTTTCATATACAACCAAAAACCAACCCAAACATCCGACTTTTAAAAATCAAAACCGTCCCGTCGATTTTTCTTTTGGTTCGGTTGGATTTTGTGCTCACGTCTACTCAAAACACTCACATAGGTGTTAATAAATATGGTTGAAAAAAAATGATTGATACTTGATAGAAGAATGAGGTTAAAGAAGATTAAAATGAGGTGTTTGAATTTTAGTTTTATATTGTCTGAAGAAAATAGAGATAAATGGGTAATTGTGTTTGATACGATAAGTAAAATAAAAAATTAAAATAAAAATAAAATGTTAAAAAATTGAAAATAAAAAATATAAAATAAATAAAAGATAAAACTAACTAGTTTATTTTTCGGAAAATAGAAGTCCAATAAAACAAAAAGAAATCAACACCAAACTGATTTAATGAAAAACCTCGGAAAACCAAAACCGAAAAACAAATAAATAAAAAGAAACCGAAAACAAATAAGTATAAATAAAAAGAAAAAGAAACTGAAGCATCAAAACAAATATAAAAAGAAACCGAAACCGGATAATAATTATATAATGATAAACAAAGTGATAATAATAATAATAATAATAATAATAATAATAATAATAATAATAATAATAATAAAGTGATAAACCGGATATAATAATAATAATAATAATAATAATAATAATAATAGTAATAATAATAATAAAAGTGATTATGATAATAATGGACTAAAAGTGTTACACCCAAAAAATCACAAGGACCAAAAATGATGGTATTCAATAATTTCATGTTTTTTTAAGTAGTCAAACTGACAGTCAATGAAAAATGTACAGGTCACTCAATTCAGGACTGAATCCATTAATTTTAAACTATTAGCCTAAAACCGTTATACCCGCTAAACCACAAAGACCAAAAATGTAATTAAATCTAAAATATAAGTGCTAACCTCATTGCAATACACACAGCATGCATGACAGTACGTAAATGAACCATTTACAAACATATATTACAAAAAGGAAAGTAGTACATATCACTACATCAATATGTGATTTTTGGGACGGCCAAATATTTTGGGTCGAAAATATTGTTCCAAACTGCAGCCTAGACCCATCAATTTTTAACCAAAATGACAGTAAAAAAAAGCTTTAAGTTTGTGCAATTTGGGACGACAAAATCGAGCCATTTTTTTTAAATAAATTATTATATTTTTACGGAGATAAAAATATCCCGCCAAGAAATTGAGTCACGCTAAACACTTTGGGACGAAAATGTCGTGCCAAAGTGATTTTTTTTGTTTTGCTTTTTAATAAATTTACTAGATTATATTTATAATAAAAACACTTTGGGACGACAATGTCGTACCAAAGTTTTTATTTATTTTTATTATTATTATTATTATTTTAATAAAATTACTGCATTTTATTTTAAAAATTATATATATTTCGTTTGCTAATAGTTTCCCGCCAATATTTTTACTGGCAAAATATTACCGCTAATAGTTTCTCGCCAAATTGCAACTTTATATATCCCGCAAAGTTTTCCTTATATATCCCGGCAAAACGCAAATAACCCAATCATCAATTCTCACAAAACACACGTAACAATATAATGGTTGATTACACGCCGGAAAAGGAGTGGTCACTGGTTTTATCGTCGATATATCTCTTTACTCGAGTTCTTGATATGTATGGGTCAGAAATTTATGATGAATATGGTTCTTATGAGAACATAGACCCGTTGATGAGAGACCGGATTCGGAATGGATAAGGAAACACCATTCTACTGTGGTATATTTGGACCGTGAAGCTAATGGTGTTGGTGGAGAAAACATTGAAGTCAAGCTATGTTTGAACAGTTCGTCAAGCATAGGAAGGAAAAAGATGGAGCTGTAGAAAGCGCGTTCGATTACACATTTGATGATGCGGGAAATAGGGTAACAAATCTTGAAGCATTGTTTGAACAGTTCGTCAAGCAAAGGAAGGAAAAAGATGGTGCAGGTTCTAGCATAGCGGGAAGTAGCAGGAAAAAAATTGAATGGGCGATGTTTGTTGTGGTCTATGTCATGTGTATCGTTTGAGTTGTTTCGTTTGCTTGCCGAGTTGTTTCGTTTGATCTGTTTCTTTTTGTTGTCAAGTTGTTTCTTTATTCATATGTAATTTAGTATTGGAAAATGGGTGTTTGGAAACCATAATATGGTTAACTTAGAACATGGTCAACTTGAAAGGTACATAGTAATAAGTAAAACATACGTATTATTCCAACAACAACAACAACAAACAACAACAACACGACTACATACAAAGATTTTCCATGTCACCTAACAGCTCACGGAGTATTGCATCTGACTGACATGTGTGGTCGTGGTAATCAAGAATCCTTGCCATTTCTAGTCTTGCCTCCAGCATCCTTACTCTTGTCTCTAGCACCTGTTTTTGTGATTCCAGCATGTTTATCCTAAGATCTTTGGCATTACAGCTTAAGCACTCTGTTGGTGCAGATCTAGAACCTTGAGATGTTGAAGTAGAAGAGATTATTCTTAAGTACTCGTCAGATTCACTCTTCCACATAAAATATCCGCACCCATTATCTTTTTTCTGGGCTGTTACATAATAAGAAAATTATAAGAGATTACAATCCAATTATTTGTATACTTACATAAATAACAAATGTATGATTGTTCACCTTCGACAGAGGACATGCATAACATTGTCTTCTAGATGAATTTTCTGTATGTGATTTTCTTAGTCTTATATTTCCTGCTCCACAAGAACACATAAAATGATTAAATGGCTCCATCTCAGGTTTTGAAATTTGTGTGAAGATAAAAGGTTGTGAGGTTGAGTGGTTTTGAGGATAAGATCTGGTAGCTTTTGATGGGATAAGATCTCAAGTTTTCTTTATGTGATATATAGAGCAGATCTGGTAGCTTTTGGTGGGAAGTTTTGGCGGCAGTATTTTTGGCGCCAGTATTTTTGGAGGGAAGTTTTGGCGCCATTATTTTTGTTAGGAATTAGAAATTCCAGGTATTAAAGAGTCGGTCACCTCAAGTATATGTAATCGTTAGAAAGCTCGTAGTCTTCGTTCTTTTAAGCTAAGTAGTATTTAGTTTAGTAACACCGTGGAGGACGGACGGGTCTTTACCCACTGTATGCCTGATCCACAGCCCGTTGTGTGGCGTTTTATTGTAAGACTATAAATAATCTCTACCTTCCAAGGTAGAGAGTTGGAGCTCATAATAATATTTTTCTTTCTCTCACTATAGTTCCCAACTCTCTTCCTTTCTCTCACTAGAACTTTCTCTCTAACATACTTATACGCCTACTTTGATCATGGTTTAGAGTATTTGTGAAACCAATATCCTACAATTGGTATCAAGAGCCATGGTTTGATCACTCATCTTTCATGCTCTTTGTTTTGGTGGATTTCATAAGGTTTTGGGGTGTTAAGGGTTTAGGAGAGTTTGATTCATTGGACAAATTCTAGTGTTAAAGTTTGAATTTTGCTTGTACGCTTGTGTTTAGGATCATCATATGTGTTTATGTTTTGAATTGGAAGGCTTAAATCATTGTGGTTTGGTTTTTGGATTGATAAAGTTGTTATTTGTGAAAGAAGGACGAAGCGAGTTGAGTCTCGGACTTGTTTTTCTTCAAAGCGAGTTGCTTTGTTATTTGATGCGAGTTGGTACATGCAACTTAGTCATTTAGCGAGTTGATCTTTATGCGACTTGGGTTCTAAGAGTTGTTTCTTTAGCGACTTAAAATCTAAAGCGACTTAGCTATTTAGCGAGTTGTAACGCTAAGCGAGTTAATTTAAGCGACTTAGTGTTCAAGCGAGTTGATTGTGTTGCGAGTTAATACTAAAGCGAGTTGGCTATTTAGCGACTTGATTCATTAAGCGAGTTGATTGTATTGCGAGTTGATACTAATGCGACTTGGCTATTTAGCGAGTTGAATGCTTAAGCGAGTTGTGTATTTAGCTACTTGTTCATTTAGACTTGTTACTTCTTCGTGATACATTCTTACGGTTGTTCTTTTGGTTTAGTAAAATCCCGTGAAAGAATCAATTTCCCGGTTTAATCAAAGAATAGTAAAATCCCGTAGAGCTTAAAACATGTCTAGAAACGTTCCTACTATCATCTCCACTCTTGTTGAGGATGTTCAAGCGGTGGCTCGATACTCGCCCACCCATGCTTGATGTAGGCCGACTATGACTCTTGGGCTCAACGAATAAGATTGTCTTGTCTTGGAAAAGATAATGGGGTTAACATTCTCAAATCCATTGATGAAGGACCTACCGAGTTGAGACTACTAGAGATGTACTTGATATCTCAAGATGGAACTCGATTTACGGAATGGATGGACCAAAGATGTATGATGAGCTTGACGATAAGGAGAAAAGAGATTCGATGCGATATCCGAGCTTCTAACATTATACTGCAAGGTCTACCAAAAGACATCTACAAGCTTATCAATCACAACACCGAGCAAAAGCTGTATGGGATAATGTCAAGATGCTTTTTTCTGGTTTTGAGCTAACAGTTGAAGACCGAGAATCACAGCTGTATGATGAATTTGAGCACTTCAAGATGAAACCAGATGAGAGTGTTGATAAGGTTTTAAAAGGTACCATTTTGAGGGGAAGTTTAAGTCCTTATTTGATCACTTTTGTATCCGTTATTGCTTAATATCGTTCCTTTTCACTTTTTAGGTCTCGTGAAGGCAAAATCTGGAATGGCACTTATTTAGACGAAAAGGCGAATATATGAAGAAAATGGCCAAAGTCAAAATCGAGACACTCACGATTCTTTGAAAGTAGAAGGCGACGGGTCAAAAGCTAGATTGTGACGCCGTCCCAAAATTATTGTGACGGGCCGTAACCCAAAACTCAGATTTTCAAGAGACGGCGTCTAGTTGTGAAGAGTAGGCCGTCGCTACTCGAACGCCTAGATGCAATCCGCACGACGCCGGTCAAGAGGACGGCGTCACGGACATAAGGTGACGCCGCCGCAAGGTTAACGTGGCCAAGACGAAACCCTAATGACGGCGACACGACGGCGTCACTAAACATAAGGTGGCCGTCGCAATTGTAATCTTATATATAGAATCCGAATTTTTCGGTCTTTGTGTGGAGAGTCTTTGGAGTAAAACCTAAAACCGAACCTAAGGTGTCTTGTACAAGTATTTTAGGGTTTTAAACCCTATCTTACATCAAGATAAGTCTTTACTTCATTAATTCAATTATGTCTTTGATTATTTTGTGTATGCTTGCATGTTCTCCATGTCCGCTAATTTATTTGTGTGTTTGCTTAGGAAGTATGAAACTTAATTATTGAATATTGATTGGTTGTTTCTTATCTTAGTTGATTAATGATCTAGTAATGCGATAGGTCATTCGTTGTACTTAATGCTTGATTCATCTTTGTGAACCTTAGAATATAATTACCGAGTAGTTGTAGGCTAAACCATCCAAAGAGCGCCTTAGAGTAGGAGTTTATAATCCTAGTGGGTTTGTAGACAAGACCCTTTGGTAAGTTCAAAGAGTTAGGAGAAACGCATACCCTACAACTTTAGACACACAACGCAACTAGGAATAAGACGTGACACTCAACCATCAATAGGAGATAATTAAGGAGTAATACAAACTAAGTAAACACATCTTTAAACTATCATACGAGCACACATTAATTAGACATAGACTCCCACAACCTTAGTTTAGATAATTAGATAATAGTAGAGTAATCGGTAGAAATACAAAACCCCCAAATCCAATACCGAGATTCGTACCTTTCCATTTCATAAAATATAAAAGATAAAAATAATCTTCCTCAACCTTAACCTTAGTGTAGTAACTCCTTAATAGCATTCCTATTCCCCAGAGAACGATATCAATACCCGTGGCTTACCCTAATTACTACACTACAACGATTAGGTTCATCGCCTAGGGTGTTATAAAACTTGCTCAAGAAAAGGAAGTTTCCTTGACCCCGAACGACGCGTGTAGCGTTATCAAGTTTTTGGCGCTACGCCGGGGAATAGAATAGCTAGTTAGTAGTCCACCTCGTTTAGGTTTCTTTGCTTGATTCCTATCAAGTAAAATTTTTCTCATTTTAGCTTCCTCATAGTCTATTCCCTTCTTCGTGACCTTTGTTCGTAACCATTTTCATTAACTATTCCGTTAGCCGTTATGGAGAACGCGAATCGCCAAAATTGTCACCCAATCAACGAAATCCACTACATAATCTACCCTTTCCACTCCAAAATGAGATCTTGAGGTTCCAAGAATATCATGATGAATCCTTTCCCGAGGCATGGACTCGAATTAAATATTTAGTACAAAAGTCCTTTATCATGGTATTGATTTACTGTTTCCACTACAATTCTTTTACACTCGACGCCCACGAAACCCAAAGGAGACTTGACTATGTAGCGGATGGGGATATTTGGGGACGTGGTGTTCAAATGCATGGGAAACCTTTGAGATTCACGCCTAATTTAGAAGTGGAACTTGGGACCCAAAAACGAATCTTTAGACCTATTTTCAATTTGGAAACTTGATCCGGAAAGGTTGTTTAGGAAGGAGATGATTAGAGTTGAGGTACCAAGGTGCATGTCATGGTTAGGCACTACCACAGTACAAAATGAATACATAGGTGATCTTGAAAAGATGGAGGATAGAGTGGAAAATCCAATCCCATCGGATAACCCACAAGTCCTACCATCACTTGAGGAACACACATCGCCTATAACTTACCCGGAAGAAGTAGAAGAGACTATAGGAACCCCGATTGATATAGAACCTTTGGACCAAACGCCACTAGAGAATATAGGTTTATATGCTTGTTGTCATGACTTCTCTCTTAGTCCTAGGAAAGTTCCTAATTTTGATGAACCGGAGCCTCAACCAAAAACCTTACCCAATTTTCCATCTTTAGATGTGAATCTTGGAATTGAATTAGGCCCCAATCCACCCATCAAAATAGATAGTCCGGTAGTTGCTTGATAAAGGTGGTAGATTCTAGGCCATGTAGAGTAGAAGCTAATATAGAGTAACCCATGACCTTACACACTTACATCACCCATTCATGGTTGATAGCAAGAAACACTATGGGTTTAAACCGGGTTTATTAGGTCAAGATGGATCCTTAACTAGGAATCTTTTGAAGTTGATAGAAAATGATCCATTTTTAGAGAGAGATTTGATTCACCCGCTACACCAATAGACTTAGGTAAGGTTATAATGAATAGAGCACACCTTTGAGCATATAAATCACCCATCACCTCTCCTCACGTAGCAAATTTCCACCACGAGGGTGTGTATTGCTACTATCACCCTCATTTAAACGTAAGTGTAGGGAAAACTTCCCTTTATCGATAAATAAGGGTAGAGTCGGGCTCGTGACTCGAACAAAACAAGCGCTTCTTGGGAGGCAACCCATGTATTTGTTTTTCATTTTCATTTGTGTGTCGTATATCTTTTATTAATTGTTGTTCTCATGTTTGAATTTGTAAAAATGCTTTATTTTGTCTTTAACCTCGTCTTAATTACATATAAAGGTATTTTACATAAGGGATAAGTGTAGGGGGGATTACACACGTTTTCAAAAGAAATGCAAACATGAGAATAACAATTAACTAAAATATATATATGTTTGTTTGTTCGAGTCAAATGCTTGTATCGAGTCATAATGGATGTTTTTGCGTAAATTTTTCCAGATTCTAAAGATGTAAATTTTCCGAATTTTTCCGAAAATCGCACCGCTTTTTGTCAAGATAACTGACGGCGTCAGATTGCAACCGACGCGTCGGGAAGGAGTAAAACATCGATTACTTTTTCTCGTTTTCGAGCTACTTATATATTTTGGAATTTTCTAGGTCTTAATTTTCTTAGAAATTCAGTAAACATCCATTCCACAAGCATTATATCCTAGTTTAAATCGAGTCTTATATATATTATTACCGCCGATTTTACGAAGGTTTCGTTTGTTTTCTTCAAGTGTGCGGTTTAGTTTGTCAAGAAGAAGTTACATAAGATTGGAAGGAGCTTTTCACGCAATAATTCTTCTTGGAAAAGATTTAACCACCACTTTACACGGATCCTACCGAGCTAATCGGGAGTATTAGTTTCTTTCGTTTTTATTACCTTCTTTTATCATAACTTTGATACTTTCGGGAACATTGGGGACAATGTTCGGTTTAAGTGTAGGGAGGGAAAATAAAACGGAACTTTGAAACTATGCTTATCCTTGATTATTTGCTTTGTCCAATTGTGATTGTGTAATAAACCATGAGAAAATGTCGGTCGAGGTAATTTTGGCACCAAATTTAAAATTTTCATGACATATAAGAGTGGGCCATTAGTCTTAACAAAAGCGTCTCATGGATAGGAAGTTGCATTACTAGCACAAAACCCTTTACCACTTAAATTCCACCAAAATGTGAGGATCGCCCTTAGATTAGTAGGAATTAAAGCATTCATCTTCAATGCTTAGAGTGTGAACTGGTAGTATATTAGATTCTAGAACTTGTTTTGTGATGCATTCCGAGATCGCAAGTGAGGCTACACTTGTGTAGTTAGGAATAACTAAATGATAAGAAGCATTAGGATAACCCTTGTTTGATACCTATAATATAATTACTTCTTCCACTTCGGTTGAGTAATTCCCCACACCCTGCGTTGTACTCATTTTTAGTACACGATACCCCTAGTTAACCCCTCGAGCCTATCCTTTTCGCGGTTCTCGTGATGTTTCGTTTTTCCGAATATCAATGAAGAGCATTGTTTACACCCCACCCCAAATATACACCCAAATCGCCTTAGCCTACCCCTTATGCACTCACTTTTAGTGCAAATGTTTGTTATCACCCTAAACCCTTAGTTCAATTATCTAGTTGCTTGCATAAGTTGCTAAGTCGAGTCATATCCTTTGTATACAGCCGGACGATTGGGATTCATGGAAAAGTTAAAGTTTATGAAATGACGGAAGGGAACGTTAAATTCAAATTCCCTTTGTTTGCGTAATAATGTACCCCAAGTGTTTTGATCTTTTCAATTCGGGTCAAATTAGTGTTAGAGTAATAAAACTCAAGTGTAGGATGTGCCTATAAATCCCTAGTATTTTGATGTTATCGAGAGGATGGTAGAGTAAAAGTGTATGAAAAAAAAAAAAAAAAAAAAAAAACATACTGCTACCATCCTACATCTATCTTTAAATTTATGTTTATTTATTTCATTATCTAGAGTTTAGAGTGTCGAGTCTTGGCTTAGCAACGCCATTCTTCATATGCGCTAACATAAAGATTTTTGACTTGCCACCACTAAATAGCCTATCCCACCAAACCCTTATTTCCTACCGTAAGCCTAACATTACAACCCTTTAAAAGACCTCATTGATAGTCTTTCCTAGGTGCTTACGCCAAAGCGATGGAGGTTTGATCTATTCTCAAGCCTATGGTAATCTATGTACTAGGACCGGTTAATGAGTGTTTATCTTCCATTTCCTATATTGTTATATTTCATGTATACACCCGAGAGAGATGTGAGTATCCAAACACCCCATGTGAGGTGCTAGTATGTAATTTTCGTGCTTGTTATGACTTTTATGGGCTTATATGTGTTGTGGACCGTTTGAATTAATGCTTCATGACCCCTAACTTATAAATTAATTGGCTAAAAGCACATTTGCTTGAGGACAAGCAAATAACAAGTGTAGGGATATTTGATAAGGTTTTAAAAGGTACCATTTTGAGGGTCGTTAAGTCCTTATTTGATCACTTTTGTATCCGTTATTGCTTAATATCGTTCCTTTTCACTTTTAGGTCTCGTGAAGGCAAAATGCTGGAATGGCACTTATTTGGACGAAAAGCGCGAATATATGAAGAAAATGGCCAAAGTCAAAATCGAGACACTCACGATTCTTGTGAAAGTAGAAGGCGACGGCATCGGTGCTACATTGTGACGCCGTCCCAAAATTATTGTGACGGGCCGAACCCAAAACTCGTATTTTCAAGAGACGGCGTCTAGTTGTGAAAGAGTAGGCCGTAGCTACTCGGGACGGCCTAGATGCAATCCCACGACGCCGAAGTCAAGAGGACGGCGTCACGGACATAAGGTGATGCCGTCGCAAGGTTAACGTGGCCAAGACGAAACCCTAATGGCGACACGGCGGCGTCACTAAACATAAGGTGACGCCGTCGCAATTGTAATCTTATATATAGAATCCGAATTTTTCGGTCTTTGTGTGGAGAGTCTTTGGAGTAAAACCTAAAACCGAACCTAAGGTGTCTTGTACAAGATTTTAGGGTTTTAAACCCTATCTTACATCAAGATAAGTCTTTACTTCATTAATTCAATTATGTCTTTGATTATTTGTGTGTATGCTTGCATGTTCTCCATGTCCGGCTAATTTATTTGTGTGTTTGCTTAGGAAGTATGAAACTTAATTATTGAATATTGATTGGTTGTTTCTTATCTTAGTTGATTAATGATCTAGTAATGCGATAGGTCATTAGTTGTGTACTTAATGCTTGATTCATCTTTGTGAACCTTAGAATATAATTACCTGAGTAGTTGTAGGCTAAACCATCCAAAGAGCGCCTTAGAGTAAGAGTTTATAATCCCTAGTGGGTTTGTAGACAAGACCCTTTGGTAAGTTCAAAGAGTTAGGGAGAAACGCATACCCTACAACTTTAGACACACAACGCAACTAGGAATAAGACGTGACACTCAACCATCAATAGGAGATAATTAAGGAGTAATACAAACTAAGTAAACACATCTTTAAACTATCATACGAGCACACATTAATTAGACATAGACTCCACAACCTTAGTTTAGATAATTAGATAATAGTAGAGTAATCAGAAATACAAAACCCCAAATCCAATACCCGAGATTCGTACCTTTCCATTTCATAAAATATAAAAGATAAAAATAATCTTCCTCAACCTTAACCTTAGCGTAGTAACTCCTTACTAGCATTCCTATTCCCTGAGAACGATATCAATACCCGTGGCTTACCCTAATTACTACACTACAACGATTAGGTTCAACGCCTAGGGTGTTATAAAACTTGCTCAAGAAAAGGAAGTTTCCTTGACCCCGAACGACGCGTGTAGCGTTATCAAGTGTCTATGAGTACTATGTGAGATTTCATAAGTCGGTGAATGACATGAGGAACATCGAATGACTATGCCTAACATTCACCGAACTCAAAGTTTGTAAACAACATGAACCCGAATGGCACAAATTTGTCACTACGTGAAGCTCACTAAAGGATTGAAGAATACGAATTATGAGCAACTCTATGCCTTCCTTCTTCAAAATGAGAGACATGCCATGTTTGAAAAGAGGATTCTTGATCGGTTCAAAGCTCGTGGTGAATCAAGTTCAACAAATGATTCAACCGCTTTTACTCAAATATTGGGATTACCACCAAAGCTTCTCAAGTTGTACCTATGGGTAATGGTAATCATAAACTCATTCCCGATCCAATGTTCAAACAAGTCGATCTTCGATGCACACGTGGAAACTTCATTAATCAACTAGATCTTCCGATTAGTCAAAACATGAACACTTTTCCACACACCAACAACAATCTCTAAGCGCTTCCAATCCACATAATCAAGCCACCGCCGAGATGGGAAGGTTATGGTGCGGCCGGTTCAAGAAAGACAAGACAAACAAGCAAGAGGTGGGTGGTAGAGGTTATGCCGCAAATCGAATAGAGGAAGAAATGGAAATCGTGGTCAAGCAAAGCCAATAAAATGTTACAATTGTGGAGGTGAGGACACATTTCAAGGAACCGCACATCACCAAAACGCCTCGAATGCCGAGTACTTGAGGATAAGATGTTGCTTGTGCAAGCACGGGATAATGGTGCGACTTTGGATGAAGAGGAGTTGTTGTTCTTGGTCGAGGAAATGCTAAGACATATGATGCAGATGTGGATGAGCAACCAATTCGGAGATAGGCCATAATCATCAGAATGCCTTTCAAGTAGCTGATTGTGATGCATACGACTCTTATGTTGATGAAGAACCCACTGCTCAAACCATCTTCATGGCTAGCATTTCTCCAATGGTCTCTCCTAAAGTCTCCTTATCACCACAAGCTGGTCCATCCAAAGACAAACTCATTTCTGAGGTATTAAAATTATATGATGAAGTTGATGAGCAAAATATACATAACAAAGTACAATCAACTGTAATTATTGAGTCAGATATTGAAAATATAGGTAATATCAATGTTGTCCCATATAATCAATATGTGAAACAAAGTGAAAGTGAGATTGTACCAAGTAATGCATCTTCGCGATCAACAATGATTATGTTTTGATGAATTCACCGCATGTGCCTCGATGATTCTCGTCATCTCGAATCGAATGCCTATAAAGAACGTGTTGCTATTTATGAACAACGTACAAATTTGAGTTGACCACCCGTGAGCGGAAATGGATGACCAAATGCGTACAACTATTAGAAAAAGTAGGTTTAAAGAAGAAATATTAAAACAAGAGTTAAACTCCTTACAAGAAAAGCTTTCTAAAGCGCTAAGCAAAAACAAGAACTTCAAGAAAATGTTAAAATGCTTAAGCAAGAATTCGGTGCTAAGGAATCAAAACTTTTGAATGATTTTCTAATCTAAAACCTTGAAAACAAGCTTGAAAATAAGTTGTACATACAAGGAAATACCATTTGATCGCTTCACTTAATCACTAAGCATAGAATCTTAAGCGATAAGCATAGCATTCCCTTATTGAGGAACCAAACCATAGGTCATTAAAAGGCTAGAAATGCTCATAAAATTCTTTATGATGGCAATGAAATCCTTAAACCTAGACAGAAACCTAGTTGCGTTGAGTGCACCGAGGAAGATAAGAAATCGATGAAGTCTCTAGGAAAAGATGAATAAGAAATTAGATGATCCTAAATGTAAGAGAAGAAAATAAATATCACACCCCATGATTACAAGAAGGAGAATTGGATTTCTTTGAACATGTTTAAGCCTCAGACATTGTTGACTCCCGAACAAGTGTTCTGGAAAATGGACTTAGATAAGCAGAAAGCTAAAAATATTGTCAAAACCAACCCTCCCCTTAGGAAAATGCCTAGAGCAACTGTGTATCCTCCTAATACACCAATGCATTTAGTTCCTAGGACTATTGCTACTAAGAGCAAGACCTTAATCAGTCAATATGTGATTTTTCAACTATTTGTCGATTTTAAGAAAACATGTAAGAAAAGGATCACACCCACTGGGATAACTGAAGGGGAAAGGGGTTTTGAACAAACAAAAGAATGCTATTTAATTGAGGTCATGCCTTTCTTTAAACTTCTAAAAGATCACTTTGAGAGTCTTAAAAAGGGGATAGATACTGAGATTAAGGGAATGGAAAAGGAATTTGATGCAATGATAGTAGAGGTTAGTGACTATGAGCGAGCACTAAAATATAATGAGATTGAGAGGAAGAACTTGCATACACTAAATGAGAACCCGATTTCGAATGTATTGCTCAAGATGTGTTCTACATCGCTACTAAGCGAATAATTATCGCTTCTCAATTTCATGAACTGCTACATTGCTTTAAAAGTCTCCCATGATCGTGTCATTGAGCTTGAAATCAAAAACTCTAAACTAAGTGAGAAAATTGATCAGGATGACCATGATAATTTGGTGAAACATCTTTCTAAACTAGAGGTTGATCATTTTGATCTACAACTAAAATATCAACATCTTAAAAAAGTGTTAAAACCTCAAACATCAAGACATCCTCGATGCTCCGTAGTTTGATGCGTTTTCAAATAAACAAACGTGACGCAGATTCAAACCCATTGTAACACGATCAGAAAGTTGAAAGCCCAAATCGCTCAATTAAAGGGTGAAAAGAACAATGTGACTAGTCCCCAAATGCCTCCTCCTTTAGATTCTCAGAATTCTCAAAACTTTCATCTTCAAAACTTAGTAAATGCTTTACAAAAGGAAAATGAGAGTTTTCTTGAAGAAAATGAAAAGGTTAAACGTCATTTCAATGAGTTATTTGAATCTATAAAGGTCATCAGAATAAAAATAACGAAACGGTAGCCTCGTTACAAAAAGAAATTGAGAATCTAAAGAGTCGTAAAAGGGAAGATGCCAATGACCAATGCGGAGAATGGTGTATCAAAGGTTCACTCTTGTAATAAATATGCTTTGTCCATGAAATATGTCCCCCTCATCTCGTGAATAACAAACTTGCTATTCAAACATATTTCTCATCCCTTAAGGATTGTCTAGAATGTCTCGTAGAGATTATTGAAGAAGATAAGTTAGAAACCACTTGACAATGCAATTGGGCATGCATGTTTATATGCCAAACGATCTCAAGAAATTCTAGAATGCTTAATCACAATATGCCCTAAGTCCTTAGGTGAGAGAGTTAATCTTTGATTCCGTGTTCGATGCCTAGTGCCAAGTATAATATCCATTCGATGCCCGATGTTTTGAATGAGAACCTAGTGTGCCTTCAAGTAGTTCGATTCCGGATCGCTAAAGCTAAGAAAGCGAACTCTTGTGTGCCTTCTAGAATTACAAACCCCAGCACTTCTAGTGTTAAGAAAGTGAACATTAGTGTGCCTGCATGTAGTTCAGATCCTTGCACATCTAAACATGAGAAGCAAAGAGTAGCAAAACCAACTAATGTTCCCATTCCCTCTACAGGAGTAATCAGTGACATTAAAGCAAGCATGTCAAAGTCTCAAGACAATACAAGGAATGACAGGACCTCGCAAGCTAAGAATGTGCATTGGAAGAGAGTAGAAGACCAACCTAGGAACCTTAAGTTTGAGCCGAATAAAACGAATCGTGTTGATTCTAATATTAGCCATAGGCGTACTGTAATTAATTCGAATTCTGCTGCTACTTTTGGAAAAACCTGTAATGTTGATTGTGTGGTTTCTGTTACTAATCATGAATGTGGTATGAATGTTTTGTCTAATGTTGTCGATTGCCCATTTAAAATTGTTAATACTAAAAATCGAGCTAAAAAGGCTAAAAGGCAAAAGCGAAAGAAAGTTAGAAACAAGTGGAAGCCCACGGGAAGAACATTTAGTAAGATAGGTTATCAATGGATACCATTGGCCATAAGGTCAATCGAGACAATGCCCACTAGAAAATGGATGCCTCTTGGTAGAACTATTCCTTAAGAAGTGAACATACTTTGAATAGGGCAAATAAGGACACTAGTACCGCATCTATTCATAATGATTCCATTCCTTCAATTTACGATATGGATGTTTCTATTTCGATGTGGGTGTTCCAATCGCTATTACTAACCAAATGGAACCCATTCTTGCATGGGGATCCCAATTATCCGATTATACATTCTTGTCGTGTTCAACCTGCAGATCGCTCAAATCTTTCTGTGGTACCGGATTCAGTCGTTCCAAGATATGACTAGCGACCCGTCATGCTCATGAACTTCGTGAGCAAATTCATCGGACGCTTAGATTCGGTAATGATCATTTCGGTACAATTATGGGTTATGGTGATTATGTTGTTGGTGATAGTGTTATCTCTAGAGTATACTATGTGGAAGGTCTTGGTCATAATCTTCTCTGTTGGTCAATTTTGTGATTCGATCTAGAAGTAGCCTTGTAAAATATACTTGTTTTGTTAGAGAACTTGATGGTAAGGAACTGCTAAGAGGAACTCGTGGTTCAAATCTTTACACCATCTCTATCGATGATATGATGAAGTCTTCTCAATCTGCTTGTTGTCAAAGGCTTGAAAACAAAGTCATGGTTATGGCATCGTCGTCTCAATCACTTGAACTTCGCACCATCAATGATCTCTCCGTAAAGGACTTAGTTGTAGGTTTACCTAGACTAAAGTATGAAAAGGATCATCTTTGTTCAAGATGCCAATTGGGAAAAAGCAAAAGTATGCCCATAAACCCAAACCTACAAACTCAATTACGAAGTTCTTCATACCTTCATATGGATTTATGTGGACCAATGAGAGTGCGAATATCTTTGAGAAGAAATATGTGTTAGTTGTGGTTGATGATTACTCTAGATTCACCGGGTCAAGTTCTTAAGGACAAAGGATGAAACTCGATATCATCATCAAACTCATCAAACAAATGCAAGTTCGACTTAATAAAACCGCCGTAATTATCCGAACGAGACAATGGAACCGAGTTTGTTAACAAACAACTTAGTAAATTTTATGAAAGTGTTGGAATCACCATCAAAGAAGTGTTCCACGAACTCCTCAACGTAACGGTGTAGTTGAAAGACGAAATCGAACTCTTGTGGAAGCCGCTAGAACAATGCCGATTTACTCAAAGGTTCCAATGTTTCTCCGGGTGAAGCTATTGCCACCGCATGCTACACACAAAGTCATTCCACGATTCACAATCGCTCATGGAAAACTCCATATGAACTTGTCCACAACAGAAAACCTAATCTTTCTTTCCTTCGTGTGTTTGGTGCATTGTGTTATCCAACTAATGAGGGTCAAGACTTAGGCAAACTTAGAGCTAAAGCGAGACATTGGAGTATTTGTAGGTATGCACCAAACAAAAGGGATACCGAATCTACAACAAAAGAACCCGAAATATCATGGAAACAATTCACGTTACGTTTGATGAGTCGACCGGTCAAATGGCTCTGGACAATCCAGCCAGACCCAGACTTCAAAACAATCCCATTGTTTCATCCCTTGTTCCAAACTCTTCTCAAGAAACTCCATATGTACCTCCATCCAAGATGATTTAAAGAAATTGTTTGATCCTATGTTTGATGAACAATATGAGCCAAGTGCTAATGGTGACAATTCCTTCAACAGAGGTCGCTCATACTCCCTGAATGAAGTCAATCCTTCCGCCTCAATATCATTAAGCCAAGAAGCTCACGATCACTCCATCTCATCGACAAATCATCAATCTTGAATGTACATCATGGAACTGTTTCTAGCAACAATGATGAAGAAAATCCTTTGCTACTCCCCGAAGATGCTCCATTTAAAACATATTTGCTCTCGAATCTTCATCGAACCATCTTCTTGAAGACATCAACTCGCTACTTGGTCCCCAACCACCGCCACATGAACACCTTAGAAAGTGGACACATGATCTCCCATTGGACAACATCATTGGAAACCCTTCTCATCCGGTATCCACTGTAAATGACTTGCTACCGATGCCTTATGGTGCTTCTTTAACTCAAGACTCTCAAAGATCGAACCTAAAGATGTTAAAGCGCTATGAATGAAGATTTGGTTCAATTCCATGCAAGATGAAATTCATGAGTTTGATCGATTAGATGTATGGAATTAGTACCGACTCCAGTTGTGCTATGATCATTGCTCTTAAGTGGATCTTTAAAGTGAAGCTTGATGAGCATGGTGATGTTTTGAAAAATAAGGCTAGGTTGGTGGCTAAAGGTTATCGTCAAGAAGAAGGTATAGACTTTGAGGAATCTTTTGCTCAGCTTGCTCGTATCGAGGCGATCGAATCTTCTTGGCTAATGTCGCTAGCAAGAACATGGTTTTTATCGATGGACGTAAAACCGCATTTCTTAATGGAGATCCGAAAAGAAGTGGTGTACGCCACCACCCGAGGAGGTTTTGTGAATCCGAGCATCCTACTCATGTTTATCGCTTGAAAAAGGCCCTATATGGTTTGAAGCAAGCTCCTAGAGCACTGGTATGATCTGTTGTCAAAGTTTCTTCTATCACTTGGATTCAAAGAAAGGAGCGATTGATCCTACTTTGTTCACCGTAAAGTCGCAAACACTTAATTCACGCTCAAATTTATGTTGATGATATTATTTTGCCTCGACCAACCCAATGGAATGTGATCATTTTCTAATGAAATGGGTTCAAAATTTCAAATGTCAATGATGGGACAAATGTCATTTTCTTGGGATTACAAATTTCACAAAGTCCGGAGGTATTTTCATAAATCAATCTAAATATGCAAATGAAATTTTAAAGAAATTTGGATTTGATTCTAGTGACCTATTGACACTCCCATGATTGAACGAACCAAGCCGGATGAGGACCACTCGGGGATCATGGTAGACCAAACAAAATATCGTAGTATGATTGGATCCCGATGTACCTCACGCCTAGTAGACCGGACATCTTGTTCGTTGTTTGCATGTGTGCTAGATACCGTGCTAAGCCTACTAAAAGCACCTTGAAGTCAGTTAAACGGGTCTTTCGGTATCTCCAAGGAACCATCAATATGGGACTTTGCACCGAAAGACACCGGTATGTCACTAACAAAGATATGCAGATGCGATCATGTAGGGTGTCAAGATACTCGTCAAGTACATCCGAGGTGCTCGGTTTTTAGGTGATAAGCTTGTGAGTGGTCTTCAAAGAAGTAAATGAGTACTTCTATTTCCTCTACAGAGGTGAATACATAGCCATGTCATCTTGTTGTGCTCAAATCCTATGGATGAGATCTCAATTATCCGACTATGGCTTTGAATTTAACAAAATACTCTGCATCTTGTGATAATAAAAGTGTTATTTGCTCTCATGCAACAACGTACAACACTCAAGAGCAAAGCACATCGACATTCGACATCACTTCATCGGGAACAAGTGGAAAAGGTGTGGTGGAACTCTATTTTGTGAGGATCGAATATCGAGTTAGCGAGACATCTTCACCAAAGCTCTTCCAAGAGAACGTTTTGAGTTTATTCTTCCACGCCTTGGCTTGAAAAGCCTTCAACCGAACACTCAAACGCCTTGAGGAGGAAGACGAGGAGTAAAGGTCTATCTTCATCTATCTATTGTATATATCTTTTCGAAAATCAAAATACAAAATTATAAAACCCTCAAAAATCAAATAGAAAAATATAAAAAAAAAACCTTCAAAATCCATAAAAATCTAAAAAATTCGAAAAATCTTCAAAAAATATTGTCATTTTGTTTTATTTTTCTCGGTTTGATAATATCTACGGTCTTTGTGCTGTCATTCAAAGAATGACACGGGACTTTAGATGTTGTTCGAATTCTTATTAAAAAAAATTAAAAAAAAAATAAAAAAATAATAAATTGAGAGAAAGAAAAACAATGGTTTATTGTCATTTCAGCAAGAATCCGCTTTTCAAAGAAAGAACAGAGCCATACTTTATCATGTTTTCAAAATTCCATGCTCGATTCTATAAACAGTTATCCATGAAAACTAAGTGTTTTGATAAATAACTTGGACTCTATTTTTGATAATCATCCGACTTATTTGTCAAAATATCTATCTCTCAATCAACAACCTATGTCATTGATTGAGGGAGAATGATTTGATTATATTAAAAAGTTATTTGGCATTCAATTGTTTTCAAAAGATATTCATGCATGTTTTACCAATGGAGTTTAAAGTCTTAATATCCGATCCTTATCAGTTAAAACGCTTTCATAATCAAGTCACAATTCTCCTTATAAGCTTTCAAAATCAATTTAAATCTACAAGAGATCACAAATCTCAAATGATTTGATTATTGTGATCGGGGGAGAATTTGTTATTTAAATTGGATTTAAACTGATTGTTCGGTAAACGGTTTAATAAGGATGTACAAGCTCTCCTTCCCACATGTGACAAACGATTTCAAATTTTCAAATTTTCCATGCACATGTTGAGGGGGAGCATTTATCTTAAACCACAAAGATCCTAAACGATATCAATGTGTGTGTTCCTCTAGTATGTGCAAAATCTTTTCAAACCTTGATGCACATATTGAGGGGAGCAAATTGTGAAAACCTCATCCTTCCCGAGAATGCTTTATCTACTTGTGTTGATTAGGAAGTGATGATTGATATCTTTAGAAAATAGAATTCAAAGAAGTTAACTCTTTCTCTTGCCTCCGTGTGCAAAACAATTTCAATCACTTGATGCACATGTTGAGGGGAGCTCTTGTTCTAAAAATATCAAAACAATTCGGTACAAAATGCTTTGATAATACATCTTAAGTATCCGGATTGATTTTCAAATGGTTTTCAATTGGTTCTAATGGCGCGATGAACAATACCGGATAGACCGCCAACTTTACTTTATGTACTTGTGATATAAGGATGATAAGGTTAGGTATATGTTCCCATGATCCACGTAACCGGAGGGATCTACCGAGGACTATCCACTAGTTAGTGTAGAGTTCTCGGTATGATGATAAAAGGAGAAATATGAGATATGGGAAGTGTGCGGATCGAGACCGAGCTAGTCTTGGAACAAACCCAACAAGGTCCTTGCGGTGAAGTCTCGGTAAGCATCAAGGGTTGAAGAATGAAAAGAATTGAATGAGTAAAGGGTGAAAACAAATAGCCCTCCATATATTCAACCTTAGGCGATACGGGTTCAATTCATATGCTCCGATGGTAACATCGGTATTGAAGACAAGACGTCATGGACCCAAAGGACGACTGCACTTCAACTTTCCAAACCACTCAAGTTCCTCTTAAAAGGACTTGTTTCATTCTCACGGGAACCTACATTATCTATCGACTTTCTCTTAGAGATTGTTGATATTGAAGAAGGAGACTCTCCCTAGTCTCCAATACAGGATCCAAATATGCACAAAATTGAGTCTAGAGCCACGAGATCATCAATAAATCTCCTTAGGACACTTTCCATGAAGACTCTCTGTTTCACACAATGTGGAAAGAGAGATTATATCTTGAGTCCTACGCATTATCCTTGTGGTATTGCTTGAACATCTGAGTGATGTATAAACATATTCACAATGAAGATGGAAAGCCTCGAGCCAACATCAAACAAGCTCCCGGTGGGTGGCATGTGAGATCTATCAAATAGATCAACCATGTGACAACCGAATGAAACAATGGGGCGATTCAATCTTTTGAATCAATCTCGGTTCGAGTTATGGATTGAGCGGATACCTTTGAAAAATCGGTCGTTGTGCTTAAAACTCTTTTCTTTAGCAAATCGACCGTAATGGATATTTCAAATCAAAGGTGTTTTATGATTGATAATTGATGTTCATTAAAACCTTCGTTGTATTGCAAAAACAATTTCTATTGAGCAATACACGATTGTTTTTTCAAATATCTTTTCATCAATCGCTGAATTTCTATTCATTGGTTCACTCACTCCGTGTTGTCTTCTTTGAGACGCCCGGTTTGAGGACAAACTAGAGCGGTGCGAAACCCTGTCAAGGAAATTCTTGAATTATACCGATCACGTGCGATTTGTAATCGATCAATGGGGAACCGTGGGCGTGTACCTCAATTCAACGAAAGTGTTCAAAGACTCTTTCGTGCGTTTTGTTGCTAACTATTTTATGTGTGCGCCGACGTTGCGCCGGATCGTAATGGGTGGTCAATCCATTGCCGCATGCTCACACAACACATTCACTTCCAAAGTAATCATGATTAGTGTATCAATGACTCGATTTTTTCACTCCATGCTTCGCTACGCCGCCAATATCATGAATCAACGAAAGCTTCCGCCTCGATGTGAAGATATCATGATCCGTAATGTGAGCATCACGGTCCAAAGTCACAACATCACATTAATACCAACACCACAATGGATGTCTAAGAGATTTATGATAGCTGACGATCTCAAAGCTGGCTCAAAACTCATTAACACGTGGATCAGTAAAAGACCTCCACTTGGATTATCGAAACATGCAATGAGAAGATTCAATGACTACGAGCTTCAGAGCAAAGTACTACATCAAGAATGCAAGAACAATCTATTAATGTAATTTCGTTTGTACTCAATGTAATTTTAGTATATGTTTGAGGTGACCTCCTTAGGGAGATTGTTAGGAATTAGAAATTCCATGTATTAAAGAGTCGGTCACCTCAAGTATATGTAATCGCGAAAGCTCGTAGTCTTCGTTCTTTTAAGCTAAGTAGTATTTAGTTTAGTAACACCGTGGAGGATGACGGGTCTTTACCCATCTGTATGCCCGATCCACACCCGTTGTGTGGCGTTTATTGTAAGACTATAAATACTCTCTACCTTCCAAGGTAGAGATTTGGAGCTCATAATAATATTTTCTTTCTCTCACTATAGTTCCCAACTCTTCCTTTCTCTCACTAGAACTTTCTCTCTAACATACTTATACGCCTACTTTGATCATGGTTTAGAGTATTTGTGAAATCCAGTATCCTACAATTTTGGTTGGATATTTTGATGAGATAAAGAGTTATAGACTAACCAGTTGGGAGTTGAGACCAGTTTTGATGATATCACCTCGACTCGTTAGTTTAACATATCATATATAACGATGTCACCTTGACACGTTAGTTTAAGATGTCATGTATAACGATATCATCTCGACTCGTTCGTTTAACTTATCATGTATAACGATATCACCTCGATAGTTCGTTTAACATCATATATAACAATATCACCTCGACTCGTTAGTTTAACATATCATGTATAACGATATCACCTCGACTCGTTCGTTTAACATCATATATAACAATATCACCTCGACTCGTTAGTTTAACATACCATGTATAACGATATCACCTCGACTCGTTCGTTTAACATGTCATGTATAACGATATCACTTCTACTCGTTCGTTTAACATATCATGTATAACGATATCACATCGACTCGTTCGTTTAACATATCATGTATAATGATATCACCTCGACTCGTTCGTTTAACATATCATGTATGACGATATCACCTCGACTCGTTCGTTTAACATCATGTATAACAATATCACCTCGACTCGTTAGTTTAACATGTCATATATAACGATGTCCTTTAGAATCATTCGTCTAACATCTCATGTATATCGATATCATCTCGACTCGTTCGTTTAACATATTATGTATACCGGGAAGAACTCGACTCGTTCGTTTAACATTTCAGATATTAAGATACTATCTCGATTAATCCATTTTAACATGTCATGTATCTCGATACTAAATTTAAATCATTCTTAATTTATTTAAATAATTTATAATTAATTTAAATCATTTTTAATTTATTTAAATATTTTATAACTAATTTAAATTATTTTTAATTTACTTAAAAAATTTATAACTTATTTAAATTATTTAAAATTTTTATAACTAATTTAAAATATTTTTAAATATTTTTAATTTATTTAGAATTAATTAAATAATTTTAATATATTTTAATGTACATAAGATAAAGAAAATTTAAAAAAAAAAAAAAAAAAAAGGACGACATTGTCGCCCCATTTTTTTCACCAAAATTTTCACCCAAGTCAAACAACCCGCCATTTTTTTTAAGCCAAAAATAAAATATTTAGGGACGACAATGTCGTCCCAAATTTGCACTAAAATTTGTCGCCCCAAATTGTATATCAATAATTGAAGTTGGTTTTGCAGCAGATCTAACACTTTTTTTCTTATCTTCTTCATAGCTACGACTTAAAAAAAAACGCCAAGACCACATCAACATATATAGCGGCTTAAAAAAACCACCACAAGCACCTTCAATACTACTATCACTCGAAACAATCAATTACACACGCACCACTGTGCACAATTTTTATAATTTTTGTTATTTTGTTGTTTAAAGTTTTTTTTTTTTTTTTTTGTTAATTTATTTTCTTTAATTATGGTTTTATGTTGTGTTGTGTTGGTTAGATGGCCCACCGCAGCAGCAGCCCACCATCGTGAACCACCGACGCAACAGCTCCACCACCACGAACCACCAACGCAGCAAAACACTCGTGAACCACCATCCGGGACAAGTTAGGGACTTTTTTTTTTATTTTGTTAATTTGTTTCGGGACAACAATGTCGTCGTCAAAATTTATTAGTAATTAATTTGGTTAATGTAAAAGTTAATAATGAAATGTTAGCATAAAGGTTAATGATGAAAGATATACATAATAAATAGATAGATAAGTAAATCAGTTTAGATGTTAAGAGAAGAGATCTAGTGAGAAGATAAATTGAAATAAGAAGAATGAGAAGAAATTTGAGCCACATATTTCAAATAAGAGCACAAGGTATGGGCAATACCAATAACACGTTATTGGTATGCCACCTTAACGCCACATCATACACCTCCCAATAACACACCACTAACTCAAACACCTCTCCCTCATAACACACCAATAACATGTTATTGGGTCCCATCTTTTTCATTTTATTTTATTTAAAATAAACACTTTTTATTAAACATAAAATAAAAATACAAATACATAAAAACGATTAAAAAAGGCGATATATTACACGCAATTAAAATTAAAAACAACTACATGCTACGATTAAAAAAATATTACAAATAAAGAAAGACATGATATGAGTACATAAAAATAAAATACAATAAGATGAAATTAAAATAAAACATGATCTGAATACACTAATCATTTGAGGTTGTCGTCGACCGCCAACCAAGAAGCGGTACATGCAAAGTATCGACATCGGATATCGCTTTATTGCTTCCACACCCGCCGCATCTTCGGAGTCATCCCTCGCTAAAACTAAGAAACTTCAATTCTTCCAATTTTTTTGAGTTGCGATATAATCAATTTTTTATCTTGTTCGACTAGCAATTCCTCTTGGATCATCTCCTTGAAAGCTTCTCTACTAGACGAAGAAGCCGCCAACGCAGCAGAGAGTCGATTTTGCACTCTTGGAAGGCCTTGGCTTCCGGGAGGACGATGGGATTGCATCATCTCGAAATAACTCGTTCGGTTCTTCAATGTCAATTGGTGTATAGCGGTGTGCATTTCATTATAGGTTGGATACTCATTTTACCAATACAATCGGCCGTGATCTAAAAAATTTAAAATGCTCGGAATAGGATGAACATTATAGTTAATTATACCTTTGACTATTTTTAAAAATAGTCACGACTCATCCAGACCGGCGCTGAAATTTCTTTCGGGATATTTTGGATTATCTTCAAAATAATCATTAAGAAGACGTTGTTCGTCGTTGCATATTCACGGGTATGTAAGTCCATTGTGTGAACTACTTGATGCATCGTCGTCAAAGGCTAGAAAATCTTCGTGCATATCGTATAAACGTAATAATTCTTGGCTTGAGTTTCGGTGTTAAAAGATCCATTGAAGTTAAAACTTTATAGAATATGGAAGAATGGATTAAAATGTAAATAGAAGAGTATAAATATTGAAACTTGGTTGGATTGTTTGAAAATTATGTGTGTTAAAATAGATATATATAATTGAAATTTGGTGTATTTATTCTTTTTTCCCGTTGATATGCCAACTTTTCTTTTTAAAACTTTTATCCGTTGCATGCATTCAATACAACACAACAATTTGTGAAGCAGTGCATTCAATACGATACATATTTTGACAAAAACTGACATTAATTGGTATACAAATACGAATCGATAGACAAAAAGTAACATTAATCGGTATACATTAAAAAGTAACATTAATTTTTTGAACGAAAAGTAACATTAACTAAACACTATTCACGTATTGAATGCACTGCATCGTTTTACACCGCAAAACAAAAGTCAAAAGTAACATTGGGTAGACAAAAAGTAAACACTATATTCACGTAAAACATTAATTGGTACACAAAAACTAAACACTATTCATCTTCTTCATCATAGCATCTCCATCTTTTACCGCAAAAAAAAAAAAAAAAAAAAAAACATACAAACTCTAGACACAAAATCAAAAGGAAAATGGATACACGATTGGCGTGAGCCATTCAAATGGTTGAATCCCTTTGGCACAAAAATGGCGTGTTGCATGGTATCATGTTTGGCACGCCATCGATTAGTTTTTTTGCATTTGGCGTGTGATAGGAGTTCCTCACCGTGTGCTCTAAGAGCATCTACAATGGGGTGGTTTTTAAAAGACTTTTTACTATTTAGAAAAGCTTTTAGTATATTTTTTAGCATTGGAACAAAGACTTGGTTGATGACTTTTTAGCAATGACTTGTGCAGTAGCAAGCGTTTGACAACAAAAGTGAAAAGCTATTGCACCAAAATGAACTAAACATTCATTGTGAAACAAAATATATAATTAAAAAACTCATTCATTAAATGCAACAAGTACAAAAAATAAATGCAAAAAGCTATCGGTGGTTTTTGCCATTGTTATGCTCTAAGGAGGAGAAATTTAGGGGGAGATGCATCTATTTATTTAGGTGCATCTCAAATGTGCGGCTGTAGTTTTTTCTCAACCTTCTCATTTTAATTTTACTTCTCATTTGATCCTTACTCTAGATGTTAAATGTAATTTGGTATCCTAATATAGATAGATAGAAAGATATATAGATGTTAAATGTATGTTGTAGCCATCAGTTCATGAATTTTTGAAAATTGACAAGAGAAACAGTAACAAATATGCATCTGAACAAGAAAAACAATAAATTAAAAGAATTTATTTGATAGTTGGGATTGAAACACTGGCTAACTAGATATATAGTAACTTAATTTCATGCGATATAATGAATGTACAAGTAGGTTTCATCATCATGATCTTCAAAACCACGAAACTATCAACCCGCTGCCTCAACATGGTTCCAGTGGTTTGTAACATTGTTTGTTAATGAAAATAGTAGTCAATGTCGTCGTTAAAAGTTCTTATTAATTGTAATTTGGTTAATGTAAGTTTGGTTAATGTAAGTTTGGTTATTTAATTTAGTTTGTTTTTTGTATGTATTTGTGTTTGGGACAGCCGGGGTCAGCCGGGACAGTTGGGGTCAGCCAAGACAGTCGGGGTCAGCCGGGTCGAGCGACAACCTCTTTTTCTCTCTCTCTTTTCTTCTCTTCCGGTATTTCAGCCGCGAAATAGGTATATATATACTTTAATTACTTTGTCAATAATGTATATACAATGTTTGTTTGATCACATAGGTTTGGTTTTGGTGCGACATTTTAATTGTTAGTTATTGATTGTGCTTTCATGTGATATGTGATATCGTAAAAAATATATGTGATATGTAATATCTGAAAAAATGATATGTGACCGTGTTAAAATGACATGTGATATGTTATTAATTGTTAGTTATAATACTTAAAGTGACCGTGTTAAAATGAAAATGATATGTGATATCGGAAAAAATGATATGTGATATGTTATTAATTGTTAGTTATAATACTTAAAGTGACCGTGTTAAAATGAAAATGATATGTGATATCGGAAAAAATGATATGTGATATGTTATTAATTGTTAGTTATAATACTTAAAGTGATCTTGTTAAAATGAAAATGATATGTGATATCGGAAAAAATGATACTCCCTCCGTCTCAAAATTATTGTCATGAGACAAGATGCAAAATGTTTAATAAAAGTGGGTCCACTTTAATATACAACCACTAAAATAGAATATTCTATTAATAGATTCTCTAGTTTTTACTTAAAATGGAAAGTGGACAATTATTTTGAGACGTCCCAAAATGGAAATATGGACAATAATTATGAGACGGAGGAGTATGTGATATGTTATTAATTGTTAGTTATAATACTTTGGTTAGTAATATTGTGATTGTTAAACTTGTGTTACTGTTTTTAGGATTTTAGTAATTAGTTTCAGAAATTCTCCGTCCGAAGTTAATCATCCTATTGAATGTTTTGTCTCACTTATGATATAGATGCGTATAACTCTTTTACTCTTTTAGAGAAATTCAACAGTATTTCCCTTTCACTCCTACGAATATGTCTTTAATGCACATATTTGGGGAGTTCAGGGAAAATCCTGCCGATTTTTTTCCAAATAGTAAATCAGTTATACGCATTCATATATGAGACGAGACATTCAAAGAGTGGGTTAGCATTTCCTTCCATAATTACACTAGGTAAACAAAACAGCTCATAATTACGCCTTTTCATGTTTGAATGTGTTTATTTGCATATGTATGTATATATATAAATTCATTTACTTGAATATGTTTTTTTACAACGCAGTCATGACAATTGATAAGAGTTGGACCACTATATCCAACCTTAATTCCCTAGAATTTTTAGATGGTCTTTTTGCATTCGTCGCACATTGTGAGCCATTGTTAAACCCCATCTCAAAAATGATTCATTGCCCATGTGTTCGTTATGGCAACGCTCCAAATAAATTGGGTACGCTCAAAACTCTTGAGCCACACATGTCTAAATACGGGGTTTGACACACGTTATACCACTTGGAAATATCACAGTGAACCGCTTCCTCCACCCCGTAGTACACAACACACCACAACCACCTTCACCTGAACACATTGACATGGATGCATTCTTCCAATATATTTCTGCAGATAATGTCCCAACTCCACTATCTCAAACAACAGGTTCTCAACCAGATCAAACAACGGGTCCTCAACCAGCTCAAACCAATGATCCTAACATTAATAACAAGTACGAAGAGTTACTTGCTAGGTCCATCCAAAAGTTGTACCCAGGTTGTGATATGAATACATTGAACTTTACGTCAGAGCTTTCGCACATCAAGGTCTTATATAAAATAACTGATGTCGGGTTTAACAAGATTCTAGCTTTGCAAAAGGAATGTCCCCCTAGTAAAGGATTCAATATCCCACCGTTATACTATGAAATCAAGAAGACATACAAAGATATCGGGTTAGGATATGAATCGATCCATGCTTGTATAAATGATTGTTTTTTATTTTGGGGATCAGATGAGAACAAAAGTCTCAATAATTGTCCAATCTGCAACGCGACTAGATGGAAAAACCTAAAGACAAAGGGGAACAAGGTGTTGCGTTACTTTCCGTTAAAACCTAGACTACAACGTATGTTCAACACAAAACACATCGCAAAGTGGATGACTTGGCATGCTACTGGATAGTCTAAGGAAAATGGTAAGATGAATCATCTGTGTAATGGTCAAGCATGGAAAATTTTTGACATAATGAAACCTGAGTTTTCTTGTGACCCTAGAAACGTCCGATTAGGGTTGGCTACTGATGGTTTCAATCCGTTTGGAAACATGAGTCAAACTTACAGCATGAGGCCGATCATATTGACAACATACAACACACCCCCGTGGATGTGTATGAAAGAGACTTCTTTAATGTTGACGATGTTAATTCCTGGCCCTGAATCAGCTGCAAAGGACATTGATGTTTTCTTGCAGCCTTTGATCAAAGAACTCAAAGAGTTATGGATATGAGAGTGGACTTTAGATGTCTTTGAACGGGTACTCATTTCAAAATGAAAGCGCGCTTTATGGACCATCAATGACTTTCCAGCTCGAAGTACTTTGTCTGGGTGGAGTGGACAAGGCTACTATGCATACCCCACATGTAATCAGGGCACTCCATCGCTTCTTGTGAAGCATAAAATTGCTTATGTTGGGTATAGAAGATTCTTACGCGTAAGGCATCCACTGAGGAATAAACATAAGGAATTCCATGATAAACCTGAAAAGAAACATCCTCCTAGAAGCTTTACCAATGAGGAAATCATGATTCAAATTAGTAAAGTCTTTAAACATGTCTCAGGGAAGCATCCAAATACTTTGTTAATACAAATATCGTCATTAAACGTTATTTATATTTTTGATCTTTGCCTAAGTTTTGTTAACGACAAAAGTAAATTTAATTTATAAAAGCTTAAAGCTTGTCAAGTTTAATAGATATTAAAACAAGCTTTCTCAAACAATATATTCATCATTCAAGCATTTACATTTGTGATTAGTGACATCTTGATATGACTCTAATCATTATGTATGATCGTAGTTTTAGAATGTGTTAGGTTCTTAAACCAAACACTACTTAAGCATTTGCATATTTCTAAAATAGAAATACAACATATGACATCATGTTATACATCATGGAAATCATTGGAGGATTTCATTAGATATTTTGTGTGGATTTGTACTCTTCATATCTTGCACAATCTCACTTAGATATAGTTGACTTTAGCATGATTTGATATATTGGCTGTCAGAACCCCACGGTACCAAATTGGTACAGGCGGAACCCTTTAAGGGTCCGCGGTCCGTCGACGCTCTCGTCCATTTTGGCTATAAATAGCAATTCCAAGCCAAGTAGTTTTCTCATCCCTTTCTAACATACTCTCATACATATCTCTCTCTAACCTTTCTAACTCAGTTTCATATCATATTAGTGATCTCTTTTGTAGGAAAGAAGATCAAGTCATATTCAAGCTTCAACGAGAAGTTGGAAGTCTTGTTTGTTTAGTGTTGTATGATCTAGTGTTGATCCATACTTCATTGTTGTATAAAACCATCATAATATTGTGAGTGTGAGTGGTTAGTATTTTAGTCCTCAAAATACATTGTGTGTGGGAGTAGTTGTACCCTTGGAAAGAACTCGACATCTAGCTTAGTGTCGGAAATAGTGTAAGCGAAGTGTAAAGGTTTTCTCCCGGTGAAAGGAGCTTGTTGACTAGTGAAGTTAAACTCTCGAGTGTGAGACTCGGGAGTGGAGTAGGGCAAGGAAAAAGAGTCCTTGTAGGCGAACCACTATAAACAACTTGTTGTGGTTTGATCATTTCTTTCCTATTTACTTATTACACATTGCTTGCATATTTCATTAACATACTCAAGATCAATATCAATTGATCTTTCAATAAGTTTCAAAACAAAGTTTTAATTGGTAAACTATTCAACCCCCTTCCGTTTTCTACAATTGGTACCAAAGCCTCGTTGCTCAAGAATTTCTAAAATAACTTGTATTTTATAAATTTGAAACGATTCATGGATTACGAAAACTTTAAAGAAGGGCAATCTATGCAAAGACCACCACTCTTTGAAACCAATGGATTTATCTATTGGAAAAACCGTTTTGAAACATATGTAAAATCAAAAGATATAGATCTTTGGTTTATTATTGTTAAAGGAGATTTTAGTTCTACAACAAAGGATATTTCCATTGATGAACAAAAGAAATTAGTTGCTAAAATAATGAAGCTAAAATGATGCTTTATAATGCTTTACCTAGAAAAGAATATGAAAGAATTTTATGTGTAAAACCGCCAAAGATATTTGGGAATCTTTAATTGTTACACATCAAGGTAATTCACAAGTCAAGGATAACAAAATTGATCTTCTTGTTCAACAATATGAACAATTTGTTATCCACGAAGATGAAACCATTGATTGTGGCTTTGCTCGTTTCAACACTATCATTACATCACTTAAAGCACTTGATGAATCTTTTCGTAGTAAGAACTTTGTCAGGAAATTTCTTAGAGCACTCCATCCCAAATGGAGACCTAAAGTGACCGCTATTGAAGAATCAAAAGATCTCTCAATAATGTCACTAGACGAGCTAATTGGCAACCTCAAAGTTCACGAAATGGTAATGGAGAAAGATTCAGAGATCATCAAAGGAAGAAAGGAGAAGATCAAATCCGTTGCTCTAAAAGCAAAGGCGGAATCAAGCAATGATGATGAATCTTGTTCCGGTAGTGAAGATGAGGAGTATGCCATGGCCGTTAGAGATTTCAAGAAGTTCTTTAGAAGAAGAGGAAAGTTTGTAAGACAACCTCGAGAAGAAAAAAAGTCATTCCAAAAAGATCGGGATGATAAGAAGAGTAAAGGCGAAAGAAAGTGTTTTAGATGTGGTGATGCAAGTCATCTCATAGGAGAATGTCCCAAGCCACCTAAAAGCAAAACTCAATGAGCTTTTGTAAGTGGTTCTTGGAGTGATAGTGAAGACGATGAAGAATCAAGCAAGGAAGAGATCGCTCTAATGGCACATGAGTCAAATGAGGTACTTTCCGACTTTTCTTATTCTTCTATAGATGATGACACCTTGCAAAAACAATATAATCAATTGTGTGAGCTAAGTCTAAAAATCATAACTAAAAATAAATTTCTAAAAATCAAAAAGGAATTTTTGGAAAATGAAGTATATGAGTTGAAAGAAAAAGCAAAACGACTTGAAAAAGGAAAGGCAAATGACGATGATTGTAAATCATGTCAAGAGCTTAATCTTGAAATAGAAAAACTAAAGCTCACACAAGAAGTTCTAATCGAAAATAATTCTAAGTTTAAAAGGTTTAACAAAAACATCGCTCTTGCCGATGAAATAGTTAAAATCCATAAAACACCAGGAGACATGAATGGGCTAGGTTTTAATGAAGTATTAATTCCAAAGAGTCAAAACAAAAGCGGCGAAAAGGCGAACATTCATCAAAATTGTTGCGATGCAGACCACGGACGAGACGGAACCAAAATAAGGGTTCCGTCCGTTAGCAAAATGGTACTACATGGTACTTCATGAGCAGAATATTTGTCAATACGGACCATCTTGAATTTGTTAAAGTAACAAAGAAAACCAATGATAATGTTAAACTAAAACCGGCTATTACATCGAGAGTAGGACTTATTAAAAATGAATTTAGATCAAAACTACTCAACAACGATATAAAACTTCTTTGCCAAACGCCTTTCCTAAGAGCAACCACAACGTTCAACCTAACTACCAACACAACGGTTGGAATCAAAGTTTCCTAGACCATATCAAACTCAGATTACATGCCATGGAACTCTTATCCATTATTTCCATACATAAATCAAATAAATGGTATGTTTAACCCAAACGGACCCATGAGATATTGGGGACCAAATGCTTGAGTTATTTGCTTCTTAGGTATGCTTAAAAGTTGGATTGAACCCGATGAATGGATAAAGATAGTGGATGCTCACGACACATGACGGGCAACAAAGTCTCTTCTCATCATACCAAGAGTATGCGGAGGTAATGTCACTTCGGTAGCAATCTCAAAAGCAAAATCATTGGCAAAGGTACGATTGCTCATAACTCCCTAACTATTGAAAATGTTGCTCATGTGAATAGGTTATGATTCAATCTACTTAGTATTAGCCAACTATGTGATAAAAAGTATAAAGTACTATTTGATGAAAATGGTAGTAAAATACTAAAAGATGGTATCACCATAGCTAAAGGAGTTAGGAAAAATAACATATCGTCATGAAAATAGATAAAACATATAATGACAAACTTTGCTTAACAACATTAGCGATAGCTCATCTCTTTGGCATAGGCGCTAGGTCACGCTAATATGAGACTTATACAAAACCTATCTTCAAAAGAGTTGGTTAGGAATTTACCAAAACTGAAATATGACCAACACTTTTGCGATGCTTGCAAAATTGGTAAACAAACACATAGTAGTCACAAATCTAAAAATATGGTGTCCACATCTAAGTGTCTAGAATTATTACATATGGACTTGTTTGGACCATCCGCTATAAGAAGCTATGGAGGCAACTTATACACTTTGGTCATAGTAGATGATTACTCAAGGTTTACTTGGACGTTAATTTTGAAAACCAAAAATGAAGTTTTTGATAAATTTGAAATACTTAGCAAGAAAATTCAAAATCTTCTAGGTGTCAAAATTGTGTCGATCCGAACGGATCATGGTCGTGAATTTGACAACGAAACTCAATTTGGAAACTTTTGTGATACAAATGGTGTAACACATAACTTTTCCGCTCCACGAACACCTCAATCAAATGGAGTAGTAGAACGTAAAAATATAACAATTCAAGAAATGAGTAGAACAATGCTTAATGAACAAAACATTCCTCAAAAGTTTTGGTGTAACGCCATTGACACTTCTACATATATTTTAAATAGAGTCTTAATCGTCCTTTCCTAAACAAAACACCATATGAACTTTATAAAGGTAAAAGCCAACATTAGGATATTTTAGAGTCTTTGGTTGTAAATGCTTTATTCTTAATACTAAGGATTATCTCACCAAGTTTGACCTAAAGTCTTATGAAGGTGTATTTCTTGGTTACTCTCAAACTAGTAAAGCTTACATTGTTCTAAATAAAGAAACAATGATAGTCGAGGAATCGTTGAACATAACATTTGACGAAAGTCCACCTCCCTCTAAGACATCACCTTTGGTAGATGATGACTTAGTTGAAAGTCAAATAATAGAAAGTCAAATTAATAATAAAAAGGAAGATGAACCATCAAATAAGGAAATTGTCAACATCAAAGAATCTAAAAGTCATCCATTAGAAAAGGTCATAGGACAACTTAATCAAAGAACCTTAAGGTCACAAGCCCAAAATCAAAGTAATCATTTTGTTTTGTATCCACCATTGAACCAAAACCATAAATGAAGCAATAAAAGATGAATCATGGGTAATTGCCATGCAAGAAGAATTAAACCAATTCGTTAGAAATAATGTTTGGAAACTAGTTCCAAAACCCAAAGATCAAACTATAATTGGAACAAAATGGGTCTTCGAAACAAAATGGACGAAAATGGTGTAGTGTCTAGAAACAAATCTAGGCTTGTTGCACAAGGTTATAATCAACAAGAAGGAATTGACTATGATGAAACTTATGCACGGTAGCTAGACTTGAATCTATTAGAATATTACTTGCTTATGCATGTGCTTATGACTTTAAATTATTTCAAATGGATGTTAAAAGTGCTTTCCTTAATGGGTTTATTAACGAAGAAGTGTATGTTGCTCAACCTCCGGTTTTACCGACTTTGAGAAACCACATCATGTCTTCAAACTCAAGAAAGCATTATCTGGCCTTAAACAAGCACCTAAAGCTTGGTACGACCGTCTTAAGACTTTTCTTATTGATAACAAATATACTATGGGATTAGTAGATAATACTCTTTTACCAAGAAAAGGAATCACAAATTATTATTGTTCAAATATCGTTGATGACATTATATTCGGATCAACTTGTCAAGAACTATGTGATGATTTCTCTAAAATCATGCATGACGAGTTTGAAATGAGTATGATGGGTGAATTAAACTTCTTTCTAGGACTTCAAATTAAACAACTAGAAGATGGTATTTTCTTTAACCAATCTAAATATATAAAAGACATGCTTAAGAAATTTGGTCTTGAAGATTCCAAACCAACTAAAACACCCATGTCCTCGGACACTAAACTCACCAAGGACGAAGAAGGTGAATCCGTAGATAACACTAAATATAGAGGAATGATTGGTAGCCTACTCTATCTTACGGCTAGTAGACCCGACATTATGTTTAGTGTCCGTCTATGTGCTCGCTTTCAAGAAAACCCAAAGGCATCACACTTAGAAGCCTTAAAAGGATTTTAGATATATTAAGGGAACAACGTGTTTAGGATTATGGTATCCCAAAGGGCGGGTATAGAAACCATAGTGTATGCCGACTCGGATCATGCCGGTGATTATGTCGATAGAAAAAGTACAAGTGGTATTTGCACTTTTGTTGGACATTGTCTCACCTCATGGTTTGCAAAGAAGCAAACGGCTTTAGCCATCTCAACTCTGAAGCCGAGTGCGTCTCGACGGAAAAGCATGTCAACAAGCTCTTTGGATGAAGCAAGCTCTCGAGACTACGAATTCATCTCAACGACATTGTGATACTGCGACAACAAAGGAGCCATCGATCTCGACAAGAATCCCGTTCAACATGCTCGTACAAAGCACATTGAAATCCGTCATCACTTTCTTGCGACAATGTTCAAAAGGAAACATTTCAATCGAAAAGTATCCTCAAGACAACATTGCCGACATCTTAACTAAACCTCTTAAGCGAGAACCTTTTAATCTTCTTAGACTTGGTTTAGGATTAATGGAACCAAACATGTAGGATAAACATAGCCCAAAACATTAGAATAATCAAAACAAAACAATTTTGTCTTGTACACCATCGTAGTACGGCACCAAACGACAACAAAGATGGAACCAAATTTTTGCTACCGTCGGTCCGTGGTGTCTCTGTACAAAAGCGCTATATACAAATCATCCTCTTCCTCAAAACCCACTTTACCAAAACGTGTAAAACTTAAACCAAGCTCATTATTGTCATCTTCCCACTCACTAATCATGAAGATAACATCATTGTAAGTATCCTAACTACATTTCATCTCTTAATTACGAGTCTAGGATTCTTATTTATGCACAAAACTATCACAAATCATTACATGGGGTTTTATGTATGCTTTTATACCAAATATGAATTCAATTGGCAAATTGCATAACTAGTCATTGAAATTAGGTACTACATTATCATATTGCATAAACAAATCATGTTTCCCACTAATTGATAGATAATGAATATAAGGCCTTATTCAAACAACCAAACACCCCATGTCAAAAGTTTTGAAAAGCTTCTCACTTGTAGGAAAACAACTTTTTTCATTGCTAATACAAATAGAAACGTTAAATTTTCATCACTTGCATGCTCTTGAATACTAAAGGTATTGCATAACTAATATGCATTCGGGTATATTCAAATGAAGCCACATTGAATTAGGAGCATTTGGGTTATCTCATGGTATTTACCAAACACCCCACTAAAACCATTTTTGTGCATAAAATGAGTCGAGATAACCGCAACTCCAAATTGTTTTCATGTAGGCACACACTAGAACCAAAAACGTTAAAATTTATTCTAATTTTTTAATTATTGTCCTTAGGAATAACCATGGTAGCCGCAAGATTCTATGATCACAAAGACACCCTTAACTACATTCCCAAACACCACAAAACCAAAGGACTTACCAAGGAACAAGTAGAAATATTTGGGGTCTAGAATCAAGGTATTTCCATGAGGTAGAACCATTCACTCATCCTTCCTTGAACATACCAATCTTCGTGAAGAACTAGCCGCCATTCAATTCGATTGTCTTCTTGACATCGATGAACCAATTGTCCTAGGTTTGTTTTAGAATTCTATGCTAGTGTGACCGGCTTTAGTGATGAAGACGATGATGAATTTTGTCTTAGCTTTAGAATCAACCAAAATGACTACACCATCACCTTAGCGAATTTGCTAAAGTACTAGGAATTCCCAACCGAGGAACTTGTGTCTACGGATAAGTGGTCACCACCGCTCTTGATGCAATCAACGACCGCACTTCTCCTATCTAACCTGTTTGGCCGATAAGGATGTCATCATGGACACCTTTTAACCCAAAAGTGATACAACTCGAGTCACCCGAAAGGAAAAGAGGTAGACCAAGATCCATATGGAATGGAGCTAAATGAACTTAAGCCCGAATTTAAGAAATGGGAAGAGTTACTTAGAGCCAACGTCATTAGCACCATAGGAAATAGGGATCACATAAACGCTTTTCTTTGCTACATGCTCTACAACTTGTCCACCCGACAACCATTCAACTTGGCCTACTACATAGCTAGGAGAATGATTGATATTCCAACTCAAGGATCGGTTGCTCTTCCATACGGGATGTATCTCACCCGTCTCTATAGAAACTTCGCACCAATTCCACCAACCCCCAAAAGGGATGCACCTTCACTATGAACTCATCCCTCACATCTTTGTACCTTTGAGTGATGCTCGAGTTGCTAAGACTAAAGGCAAGAGAGCTAAACCTCCAACTCCTTCATCATCATCATCAAATAGCTCCGAGGATGGTCTTCCAAGCTCTCGTCTTCCACCTCATGAGTATTACACGTCTCTTCCCGAGATCGAGAATGAATCATCAGAGTTCAAACAAACTAAGGAAATGTTCAAGTGCCTTGGTAGGATGATGAACAAGATTTACAAGAAGTTGGACAAATGAGGATACTTTAAGGAGTGTTTGGAACAATGCATTTTCTCTAATGTTTGATACTACTTTGTTGTTTTTATCTTGTAGGATGATAATATAACTTCTAAAATTGTCGTTTGCTAACAATCTTATGCAGGAGGATAGCGCAAGTATGCTATCACATTTTACCCATTTTCACTATTATGTGATAATCAATACGCCTTGCTCAAAATCTATACTCCACTATGGTTATACATGTGTTATTTGCTTTTCTAACTAGAAATGTTTAGTATAACAGACTTTTGAGAAAAATTTCGGGTTTGAAATGTCCCCGACACCCAAAAGCGTACTCATCCATATTTACGCACTCCACGGATCGACGGCACCATAATTTTGGTACCGTCCTTTATGTATTTTGGTACCGCCTGCACTGCATGATGGGGACGGACGGCACCCTTTTAGGGTACCGTCGTGTATGATTTTGGTGTCGTGGATCCTCCAAGTAATTTTCGAATTCGACTCTTTCGTGATTCCAAATTATCTTCCATCACTTATAAATCAATCTTAATTAGTTTATCTTGTTATTAGAACTAGTATAATTCACTAAGGTATATAAGAAATCCATTTCCCACCAAAATTCAAAAATTTGAAAAATCCACCCAAGGAGCCCTTTGGCATAAAGGAAGGAACCAAATTTTTGGTACCTTCAAATCCGTGGGTAATCTGAATGTTAGGAAATTCCACTCACTAGAACACATTTATTGCAAATATTTTCTTCTTCACTCCATCTCTCTTGAATGGCTTGACTTGGGTGATATGACTAGCATTCAACCCACTTCCAAATCATTAGGAACCTCATCTCTTCATGGCTTAACATCAAATCAAACACATTTCTCCACAATTTTTCACTTCTATAAATTGAGAGGTTTTACCATGATCATCCTCACACCTTCTCAATTCTTACTACTATCTATCAAAGTAAAACCCAAGTCAAAAATGACAAAATCCTCTCCAAAACCTTGCAAGAAGACCGCTAGAATTAGCGTTAGGCCTTGTTGCTTTGTTAACATTAGCTCTTCATCCGAGTCTTCTCCACTCACAATCTCATCTCCCATCCGAGATGATACAAGCCTCACCTTGGCTACACCAAATCAATCACACATTGTGATCACCACTCCACCACCTACAAAAACACCAACTTCACCTCCTCCGGCACCCATCCAAACATCCAAAACACCCTCACCACCTTCACCACCAAGGTCTCCAACTCTCATTCCTATGGAGTTATTTTCAACTCCACCAACTTCACCAAATCCTTTCCTAGAGGACTTGGATGACTTGCCTCCTAGGCCAAATCATCCACCACCATTGCCATCTTTTGGCACAATTGAATGGATGGCTCATGAATCACCTCGGTCATCCTTGACCCAAACGCCCATTAGGGCCTAAACCTCTTCTCTTCCACCCCATTCACAAAGACATTCATGGTCCTTTGTATGGGATCATTCACTCCCACATCAATGTCCCTCATCTTGAGGACATTGAGGAATGTATGGGATGCCAATCCCACTAGAGAGGAGATTCAAGCGGAACTCCAAAACCTCTACCAATTCAAAGGCATGGTGGACTCTCACTTAAGTGAGACAATGCAAATGCAAAGTGCCTTGCTTGCATCCATCATGACCACTCCAAACATCCCCAACACCACCAACACATCCACCATTCCACCACCACAACCTCCCAAACATTCTACCCTCCAAGGCATGGTTGCTCAACTTGTGAGCAAGCGGGCCAAACCGTAAGCGGACCGGGTTATGGTCCATGACTTCAAGAAGAAATGAGGTTCATCCTCAACCACATCCTTGAGCGTCTCAACGCTCTTTCCCATCCACCATCACTTTAGGATGGTTTTAGACTAGTCTTTCTTGTTTTTTACTTTCTTAGGATCAATTTTATTTCTTGTACTAAAAACACATCATTGTGTTCTCTTTTCATGACCTTTACTCATGAAAATTTTTAACTAATGAATGTTGTTTATTATATTGGTGTCATTACAAAGTGTTTGGAAATGCTTGTGAATGATCATTATTACTAACAATTTCTTTTTGTAGCTTTATTTTCACAATCCATGAATCTTCCCATTAAAGCACCCAATTTAGGGGAGCTTTGATCAAGGGGAAAATGGCTCTGCTCATTACATTCAAGATCGACTCTTGTTTTTGTTAAGACAAAAGGGGAGAAAATATAGAACTTGATTATATTTATATTTTGACTTTTACGAAAAAGTCAATCGCATACTGACTTTCGAAAAAGTCAAACAGGATACTCATTGGTAATACTTGACCTTTCTTAAAAGTCAATCGCATACTTTGACTTTTCGAAAAGTCAACATCATGCATCAACTAGTGAATTCTTTGACTTTCATAAAAAGTCAAACATCATACACTGCATTATCATTCTCTTTTCAAGTTCTAAAACTAATATTTTATAACTCTTGCACAAACCTTGTATCTTTTATAAAATAAAATTTATATTTTGTCCTCAACAAAAGGGAGATTGTTAATACAAATATCGTCATTAAGCGTTATTTATATTTTTGATCTTTGCCTAAGTTTTGTTAACGACAAAAGTAAATTTAATTTATAAAAGCTTAAAGCTTGTCAAGTTTAATAGATATTAAAACAAGCTTTCTCAAACAATATATTCATCATTCAAGCATTTACATTTGTGATTAGTGACATCTTGGTATGACTCTAATCATTATGTATGATAGTAGTTTTAGAATGTGTTAGGTTCTTAAAACCAAACACTACTTAAGCATTGCATATTTCTAAAATAGAAATACAACATATGACATCATGTTATACATCATGGAAATCATTGGAAGATTTCATTAGATATTTTGTGTGGATTTGTACTCTTCATATCTTGCACAATCTCACTTAGATATAGTTGACTTTAGCATGATTTGATATCTTGGCCGTCGAACCCCACGGTACCAATTTGGTACAGGCGGAACCCTTTAAGGGTTCCGCGGTCCGTCGGGCGCTCTGTCCATTTGGCTATAAATAGCAATGCCAAGCCAAGTAGTTTTCTCATCCCTTTCTAACATACTCTCATACATATCTTCTCTCTAACCTTTCTAACTCGGTTTCATATCATATTAATGATCTCTTTTGTAGCAAAGAAGATCAAGTCATATTCAAGCTTCAACGAGAAGTTGGAAGTCTTGTTTGTTTAGTGTTGTATGATCTAGTGTTGATCCATACTTCATTGTTGTATCAAACCATCATAATATTGTGAGTATGAGTGGTTAGTATTTTAGTCCTCAAAATACATTGTGTGTGGGAGTAGTTGTACCCTTGGAAAGAACTCGACATCTAGCTTAGTGTCGGAAATAGTGTAAGCGAAGTGTAAAGGTTTTCTCCGCCGGTGAAAGGAGCTTGTTGACTAGTGAAGTTAAACTCTCGAGTGTGAGACTCGGGGAGTGGAGTAGGGCAAGGAAAAAGAGTCCTTGTAGGCCGAACCACTATAAACAACTTGTTGTGGTTTGATCATTTCTTTCCCTATTTACTTATTACACATTGCTTGCACATTTCATTAACATAATCAAGATCAATATCAATTGATCTTTCAATAAGTTTCAAAACAAAGTTTTTAATTGGTAAACTATTCAACCCCCTTCTAGTTTTCTACATACTTTAAAAAAACCCTAAACCTAATCGAGAAATCGAATTGAATTGGAGTAAACTGAATTGAATTCGAGAAATCACAATCTCGATGTCATGCACATCGAAAAGAACGTGCTTGAGAGTGTGCTGAATACCTTGTTAATGAACGACAAATCCAAAGACACGCTAAAGGCAATGCAAGACTTGAAAACTTTGGGAGTTCGAAAGGAGTTGTGGCTCGTTGATAAAGGAAACAGGAAGTTCGACAAGCCTCATCCAACGTACTCTTTCACACCAAAAAACTGAAATTTTTTTTGAAAATTCATCAAAGGAGTTAGACTACCTGATGGGTTTAGATCCAACTTCAAGAAAAAAGTGACCGATGATGATAACAACATAACGAGCCTAAAATCTCATGACTGTCATATAATGATGCATCGGTTACTTCCTTATGGAGTTCAGTGATACTTACACAAAGACATTTCAACCCCATTAATCGAGCTCTGCTTATTCTTTAAGCAGATTTGTGCTTGAAATTTGATGCGGCAGGACATGGAGAAAGCTAAAAAAACAAATTATCTATGTTATAATTAATTTAGAGCAAATTTTCCTCCTGCTTTTTTTTGACATAATGATTCATTTGATTATACATTAACCCAAAGAGGCTATTTTAGGTGGCCCTGTTTACTACATGTGGATGTATCCATTTGAAAGATACATGAAAAATCTAAAAAATTATGTCCCAAATAAAGCCAAGCCTGAAGGCTCTATAACAGAGGGTTATGTTGCAGAAGTAGCATTAAATTTCTGTTCATGTTATCTTAAGGATGTCGAGATGAGATTTAATCGTCTGATGAAATGATGATGTCTGCTCGAACAACTAGACAAATTTCGGTGTTCCATCCGTATGCAAACCGGTGGGTAGAAGTCTCGACTCGGTTGAATCTGAGATGTTATGCGAGCGGTTGTATGGTTTATACTTAACAAATTCCGAAATAGACACGACATCCCGACGTACAAAGAGTATGTTTCTTATTTTTATATTTTGAAAACCTTTTTTTCTTAAGTTATTTTTTTCGATGACTTATTCATTAACTCGTGCGGTGAATTTCCTAACAATACCGTGGAAACAAGTTTTCCTCCTGGTTTAATCACAAGGTAAACACATTAGATATATTACCTTGTAGTCTAGAGTTATTGCTCATCTAAATGCTTGTATCTCTTCGAGATTCGTGAAAGAGCGTGGCAAAGACCCAAGTTGTAGTCCCGAGTTACTCTTTGGCATGTGGACCTTCATCTAGTGTAAGTACATACCCGCTTGCATAGTGAACGGTGTGAAGTTCTTGGCACTGCGCGATAAACTTCATACCACTCAAATCAATGGAGTTTCAACACCCGAGCTCGATGGAGCTATGTATTATGGTCAATGGAAGAAATTCGGAGCTCACTTATATGGGAAACCGTAAGGTTGTGTTGTTATGATGTATATGGTTCAACAACCGTAACCCTACTAACCCTACTCCACGCTCTAGGCGTTTTACATTGAACATGGCATACATCATATTTTGAATGAACGGATGCTTTTCGAAATCAACAATACATTCTTGCGACACAAGCAACACAAGTCTTCTACCTTGAAGACCCTGCTAGACGACCTCCTCATTGGAAGGTAGTCGAAGATGTTCATCATCGGAAGATCTGGCACTGGGATGTGGTAGATTCTGATCAGGATGTTATACATGGCAGCAGTTCATCTGATGTTGCATTGTCTGTTGGTTTGACTGATTTTGAGTATGCGAATTTTAGTGTAAATGATGAATCGTGATGGACGCCCACCGGATGGTGTCAAGAAGATCTTGATTTTATTAATAATGAAGATAATGGCGTTGCTCATGTCCTTGATGATGATGATGTTGATGTGTCGATGATGATGAAGTGAACCCACTATTTTGTTGAAGAAGTTTTATCTAGTGATGATTCTGATTATGATAATTGTTCTTAAATTGTAATTTGATTATGACAATTATTTTTAAATTGTAATTAGAATGAAATTGTCACTATATGTTTATATGAATGTGTATATTAGTATTAATTGGTCCACAAAATTGTGTGTTCTTGTACTTATACTTTTACAGATGGCGTATGTAGAGCCTAGATCACACGGCGGGGATGCTGGCGGTGTTCCACCCAGACCGCCCTCATTTACTATGTCGGGCTATTGCACATGCAACAAATTGTGATTTTTTACTTTTATTTTTTTATTTTTTATTTTTATATGATTTTTATTGATAAAACTGATTTTTTTTACATGTATTTTCACAACTCAATAACTTATATTTGTAGGTTCAATGATCATTGGTGAGACGGCAAATCGGGCCTTAAAGAGGGCTTTTAAGGAGAATAATGGCCCTTTGCCGATTGCCTTTGATTCCGATGATCAAGGCACCTTCTCACCTATAGGCACTTATGCACCGCAGTTGGCTAGTCTTATCGGGGAACAATTGAGGCTACTTCCCCTTGATTGCGATTGGGAAGAAATTCCTGATCCTTTTAAGGCGCATATAATGCCGGCACTACAGGTTATATTTATTATTTATTTTATTTATATTCTTATTGTTATTGACCGTTTAAATATGCGTGTTATATTTAAAATGTGTGTTTGTTTAAATGCGTATATTTATTTGCAGACCTATTTCAACCTGGCGCCTTGGTTAAATAACGAGAACAGAATGCAAGTTGGAAGGAATGTATATACGGTGGGGGAAAGGGTAGGACTTGGGCTAACACTAGAGATGAGGATGCTATACCGAAAATATAAAAACAGGCTCAAGGCTAAATACTTTGATACCTATGAGACGCCCGCGGCGGCAAGGGAACATCCACCGCCCCAGATAGACTGGCTTAACAGAACCCAAGAGCAATGGGAGATGTTGGTCGACTGGTGGTCCGAACCGAAACGGATGGCAAGATCTGCCAAAAATGCAGAAAATCGAGCTAGAAACAAGATACTAACTCACCAAGGTCGACAGTGGTTTGTTCAAGGAAGAAACAATTTTGTAAGACTCGTTATAATTTTTGTGATTTTTAAAGGATTTTATATTGTTTATATTTACCTCGTTATTAAGTTATTTTATAATGTATGTATAGAGGGTCAGCCATGACAATCAAAATGAAGACCTTATTGAAACTTGGAGGAATGGTCATTTAAGAAAAGATGGCACATTTAAGAACAGAGATAACAAGATGGCTTACGTAAGTAATTTATCTCTTAACATGCGTAATTAATATTAAGTTGCTTCTTATTTATTATTTTTTTTTTCTAACTTACTTGTTTTTAACATACCATTGAAAGATACATGAAAAATCTAAAAAATTGTGTCCCAAATAAAGCCAAGCCTGAAGGCTCTATAACAGAGGGTTATGTTGCAGAAGTAGCATTAAATTTCTGTTCATGTTATCTTAAGGATGTCGAGATGAGATTTAATCGTCCTGACAGAAATGATGACGGTCTGCCTGAACAACTAGACAAATTTCAGGTGTTCTAGTCCGTATGCAAACCGGTGGGTAGAGAAGTCTCGACTCAGTTGAATACAGATGTTATGCAGGCAGTTGTATGGTTTATACTTAACAACAGTCCTGAAATAGACACAGACATCCTGACGTACAAAGAGTATGTTTCTTATTTTTTATATTTTGAAAAACCTTTTTTTTTCTTAAGTTATTTTTTTTCGATGACTTATTCATTAACTCTGTGCAGTGAATTTCCTAACAATACCGTGGAAACAAGTTTTCCTCCCTGGTTTAATCACAAGGTAAACACATTAGATATATTACCTTGTAGTCTAGAGTTATTGCTCATCTAAATCTGTTTGTATCTCTTTCGTAGATTCGTGAAAAGAGCGTGGCAAAAGACCCAAGTTGTAGTCCCGAGTTACTCTCTTTGGCATGTGGACCTTCATCTAGTGTAAGTACATACCCCGCTTGCATAGTGAACGGTGTGAAGCTCTTGGTGCACGAGCGCGATAAACTTCATACCACTCAAATCAATGGAGTTTCAACACCCGAGCCTGATGGAGCTATGTATTATGGTCAACTGGAAGAAATTCTGGAGCTCACTTATATGGGAAACCGTAAGGTTGTGTTGTTATGATGTATATGGTTCAACAACCGTAACCCTACTAACCCTACTCCACGCTCTAGACGTTCTTACATTGAACATGGCATACATCATATTTTGAATGAACGGGATGCTTTTCGAAATCAACAATACATTCTTGCGACACAAGCAACACAAGTCTTCTACCTTGAAGACCCTGCTAGACGACCTCCTCATTGGAAGGTAGTCAAAGATGTTCATCATCGGAAGATCTGGCACTGGGATGTGGTAGATTCTGATCAGGATGTTATACATGGCAGCAGTTCATCTGATGTTGCATTGTCTGTTGGTTTGACTGGTTTTGAGTATGCGAATTTTAGTGTAAATGATGAATCAGCAGAAGTGGACGCCCCACCAGATGGTGCTAAAGAAGATGCTGATTTTATTAATAATGAAGATAATGGCGTTGCTCATGTCCTTGATGATGATGATGTTGATGTGTCTGATGATGATGAAGTGAACCCCACTATTTTTGTTGAAGAAGTTTTATCTAGTGATGATTCTGATTATGATAATTGTTCTTAAATTGTAATTTGATTATGACAATTATTTTTAAATTGTAATTAGAATGAAATTGTCACTATATGTTTATATGAATGTGTATATTAGTATTAATTGGTCCACAAAATTGTGTGTTCTTGTACTTATACTTTTACAGATGGCGTATGTAGAGCCTAGATCACACGGCGGGGATCTTGGCGGTGTTCCACCAGCACCGCCCTCATTTACTATGTCGGCTATTGCACATGCAACAAATTGTGATTTTTACTTTTATTTTTTATTTTTATTTTTATATAATTTTATTGTTAAACCGATTTTTTTACATGTATTTTCACAACTCAATAACTTATATTTGTAGGTTCAATGATCATTGGTGAGACGGCAAATCGGGCCTTAAAGAGGGCTTTTAAGGAGAATAATGGCCCTTTGCCGATTGCCTTTGATTCCGATGATCAAGGCACCTTCTCACCGATAGGCACTTATGCACCGCAGTTGGCTAGTCTTATCGGGGAACAATTGAGGCTACTTCCCCTTGATTGCGATTGGGAAGAAATTCCTGATCCTTTTAAGGCGCATATAATGCCGGCACTAAAGGTTATATTTATTGTTTATTTTATTTATATTATTATTGTTATTGACCGTTTAAATATGCGTGTTATATTTTAAATGTGTGTTTGTTTAAATGCGTATATTTATTTGCAGACCTATTTCAACCTGGCGCCTTGGTTAAATAACGAGAACAAAATGAAAGTTGGAAGGAATGTATATACGGTGGGGGAAAGGGTAGGACTTAGGCTAACACTAGAGATGAGGATGCTATACCGAAAATATAAAAACAGGCTCAAGGCTAAATACTTTGATACCTATGAGACGCCAGCGGCGGCAAGGGAACATCCACCGCCCCAGACAGACTTGCTTAACAGAACCCAAGAGCAATGGGAGATGTTGGTCGACTAGTGGTCCGAACCGAAACGGATGGCAAGATCTGCCAAAAATGCAGAAAATCGAGCTAGAAACAAGATACTAACTCACCAAGGTCGACAGTGGTTTGTTAAAGGAAGAAACAATTTTGTAAGACTCGTTATAATTTTTGTGATTTTTAAAGGATTTTATATTGTTTATATTTACCTCGTTATTAAGTTATTTTATAATGTATGTATAGAGGGTCAGCCATGACAATCTAAATGAAGACCTTATTGAAACTTGGAGGAATGGTCATTTAAGAAAAGATGGCACATTTAAGAACAGAGATAACAAGATGGCTTACGTAAGTAATTTATCTCTTAACATGCGTAATTAATATTAAGTTGCTTCTTATTTATTATTATTTTTTTCTAACTTACTTGTTTTTAACATACCCTTCTTTTTTCTTTTCTTTTTTTTTTCTTTTTTTTTTAAATTACACAGAATCCGATGAAGGCCCTTCAAGAGCAAGTCGGAGGCGGTGTCATCCCGTACATGAGCAGCTTAGAAATATTGGCTCGTATAGTTCCGAGTGACAACCGCCAGAATATGACAGGCAGGGGCAGGAGGTTACTTGGTGGTGGATCAACCTCTTACAGGTCCACCTGTTGGTCAAGATTACATCACTAGGCAGCATATGACAGAGGTGTTGAGCTGAGCGGAGAAGCAAACTGAGGAGGCGCAAAAACGGGCTCGCTTGGCTGAGCAAGAGGCTTGCGTGGCTAAGGACAGGCTACCGCGGCTTATTCTATAGTTGGGGCGTTCGGATCATACCTTGAGCAGTTTTTCAGCCACTACAACCAACAAGGTAACCCATTTCGTGTTCCCTTTCCCCGGGCACTCTTTCTTGGCCCTTTTCCCATTCCCAACCCTGTTGGTTTCCAACCTCCCATTCCCGGCCCTGTTGGTTTCCAACCTCCCATTCCCAGCTCTGTTGGTTTCCAACCTCCCATTCCCGGCCCTATGTATCCCATTTTTGACCCCGGGTTCTAGTTCTAACTATGCAATGCCGCCACCAGACCTTAGCCAATACAACTCACAAAATAATCCTCATTTGAGCCAAGCTGATCATATTGATAATAATGATTTGGATAATAATGATGATAATAATGAGGCGGGTGACGCGTACTATGAGGAGGAGTAGGCGGGAATTTTGTGACTTTTAGACATGTTAATTTTATGGAATAGTATTGAATTTGTCAAATGGTATCGTGGATTTATGTTAACTTTATAACTTTAAGACATGTTAGCTTTATAAGCTTGTGACTTGTTAGTTTGAGACATGTTAATTAGGAAATTTGTGACTTGTATAGTTTAAGAGTAGTTTAATTGTATCGTATTTGTCGAATGGTATCGTGGAATTGTGGAATGTTATTCGATCCGTTTAGTAATTTGGTATTGTATCATATTTTCGAATTAGTATTGTGGATTGTGATTGACTACAGGTTGTATTTGTTTTGGTAGATATTTTTCCAAAAAAAATCCAGAAAAAATCTGAAAAACTGTTGTTTTGCTGCATTTTTTTTTGCCTCCCAGAATTATTGGGGACGAAAATGTCGTCCCTAAAGTACAAAGAAAAAATTCGTCCCATTTTGTAAGCATACCACGTGGATCGTCCCAAATTGCTGCTTGTTGACGTGGAAAATACTTTGGGACGACAATATCGTCCCATAATAATTACACATGTCGTCCCAAAGGTTTTTAAAATTCAATTCCTTTTTTATTTAAAAAAGAGTAAAGAAAGTTATTAAAAAAAATAATAATAAAAAAAATAAAAGTTTTGAATCGTCCCTTTTTTCCAAAGACTATGTCGTCCCTTTTTTTTCTCGTTGATTCTCTTGTTCGGCCCACCAAACTGTCGTCTTAAACATACAAAGGAATGTCGTGCCAAATTTTTTTGGGTCAAACGAAAAAGAACGACCACTTTGGCACGACATGTCGTGCCATTTTGATTTTGGGTCGACCTCCTTTATATCTTTGGGGCGAGATTGTCGTGCCAAAATATTATTTTTTTTTGTAGTGTATACTTATATTATCTTGTAGCCATATCGTACAACGAGAAAATTGGCTACATTTATACCCCAATTCGCGACATACTTGTAACAAACTAGTCTATTATACGAACAACCCAAAGAGCCCGTGAACTTTGCGTCACTTGAACTTTCACCATTTGCACCTCGCAGAACAAAACGCAACAACGTTGTCGATAACTCAGGAGCGTTAATTAGTTCGGTCAAGTAGTCCGAGCTTTCTTTCTTCAAACCGGCCACGGCTCTTTGGATTTCCTCCAATATGATGGGATCGGGTTCTACACGGTTCTCACCTTTTGGAATAGACAATGAAAGGTCCCGCAATTCACGCTTGCCTAACTCACGCCCTTGATACCAAGACGGTCCGAATCTTTTCCATCTCGATCGTTCTCAAACTCTTGACTTTTAAGAACCTTATGAAGAATAGCCTCATGCATCACCCACACTAACTCGTAAGCTAATGTCTCTTTCTCTCATTGCAGCGAATAAATGCGATGCATGTTGTTTGAACCTATTGACCATCTCAGATATGTAAGTATCAGGCCCGGATTTGAGCATGTGCGGGATGGGCGACCGCACAGGGCCTCCATTTTTTAGGGGCCTCCGATGTCAAAATCTTATAAAAATAAAAAAAGCTTCTACATGCCTTCTAATGGAGGAAATGAGATCTGAGTTTTTTTGTGAAGAAGATAACTACTGTAAAAGCTTAAGAATGGTTTTGTGTGGGGCCCAAACCTTATTTGTCTTTAGTACTGCTCAAATTCAAATTCAACCCCTTTTATTTTTAACTAGCCGGTACCCACGCACAGCGGCGGCGATAAGTATAGTTATATGTGTTTGCTTACCCGTTTAGTGAATTCGTTTCACAACACTTCGAATTCAAATGTATATGTGTTAGTTGTAAGTGTTTGTTTGGGTTACCCGTAACTTTCCCGTAGCTTTCCCGCGACATCATTATTCCGCATATAGAAATACCCTCGAATCTCTTACGCGTCAAACACTACCCCAAAAGTATATGATTTTGACGAATCAAGATTATATTGATTGAAATAAATGAAATAAAGGTTAAAGTTGTAAAAATTTGAATTAAAATAAAATAAACCCATTAAAAATATAAAACTAAAACTCATAAAAATATATCAAAATGGATGTTGAATTAAAGAGCATAAAATTTTAGAAATTATAAAAAAAATAAGTAGATAAAAAGATATTTTAATTTAAAAATAAACATGGATTTTTAGTTGAGAAATGACACATGTCATTTTATAATTGGAGCTCTTTATCTTAATTTTTAGCGGTTAGGAGTTAATTTTGGAGTTTGTTAGAAGTTAGGATTGGAGTTTGTTAAAAAGTGACACATGTCATCTCATGATTGGAGCTCCTTATCTTAATTTTTGGTTAGAAAAACTCTTTCCATAATAAGCAAGTAAAAAAGTCTGAATTTTTAAGCCTTCTAATTTTAGAAGGCCTAAATGCATTATAAAGTAGTATTGCTTTGTCATTTTAATCTCTTAAAGTGAGTATTTCTACATCTAAACCCAAGTTTTACTAAAACAATATATTCAGCTTGAAGCATGTTTTATGAAAAAGTATTAACTATGGTGTTTAAGAAAAGCAATATTAATGCATGGTTACATCTAAGAAAAAGATAACATGTACTTAAATTAGAATATAACGAGCAATTTGTAATTTAATAAATATAAAAAAGTGATGCGTAATAGAATTAGTGGTTGCTAATCTACTAATACTTTAGATTTCGAAGTCGAAGGGCTTATTTTTGAATTATGGCACAGGGCCTCCAAATTTCACGGGACGACCTTGATAAGTATGACTAGAACATGCCCTCGCATACTTATACCTTAGACCGTTGTTTTCATACCATAGGGTATCGAATTCGGATTTAATCTTCTTTTTCTCTTCTCGAGTAACAACTAGTTGCTCCTCACAACGTTGGAATACATTAGTTATATCCTGAACCTTCTTTTCATAAAAACTCACCGACTCGTGGGATAACGGTGGAAATATGAATACTTTGACGTCTTATCGTGATCTGCTTCAATCAATAGGTCACGTCATCGATATAGCAACTTCATCAAACGACCCTAAAACCGATGGGAAAGAGGATGCATTAGTAGTGACCATCATCACGTCCCCGCGTGATCCACTAGCTTGAGCGATAGAATTTCCACGTTTAGAATGTGGCTTGCGAACACTCAGATCTACACAAGCAACATAGCATAAAAGTTAAAATACATCTCTAGAAGGAAATATATGGAATAATGGAAAGAAAAGTTACTACAACGAGTCAACGACAAAAGATAGGATGGGCGAAAAACTTTTGGCGAGGACCCATTTGTCCTCGCCAAAAGTCACTAAAGGACAAAAATTTCGCTAACCTGGAAGACGAAACACAGAAAAATTCAACACAAACTTTGGGCGATGACATGCTTTGTCAAAAGTTTTAAAAAGTTTGACCAAATTTTTATTTCCCCTCATTAGCTAATTGCTCCCGACTTTTTCTTCCCGCCAACCCTTTTAGCGAGGGCATGTCCTCGCCAAAGAGTGTTGACCAGATTTTGGCTAGTTCAATTCTTTAGCGAGGACATGTTCTCGCCAAAAGGGTTGCGGGATTTTTTATTTATTTATTTATTAAACTTAAAATGTTTTCTATTATTTATAAACGATTTTAAATTTAAAATTATCTAAATTATTTAAATATGAAACCCTTTTACTTACCAACAGGCTCCATTAATTGAAGTGTGAATGGGTTTACTTTTCATGTAAGGAAGAAGGCAAGCATTTATAGGGGTAAAGAAAAGAAAAAAATTTGCTTCAAACGGCCTAAATGCATAATAAATAAAGATTAATTGTATAGCTAGGTGTGCATCAGTTGTAGCAAATCATGGCAAATGGTGATAATTAGGCTAATGGCTTGGTTGGTTGACTCTCCAACCAAATTAGTGACCGAGCTTTTATCACAAGTTTAATCAAATTGGTGATAGATCATTTTAGCTTTTTCAAAGTTATGGTTTGTCAGCCAATCATAAGTTTTAATTGTTTTGTGTGTGTAGTTTTGTTTTATGTGTTTTTATGAAGTATGTTTTTCGTTGTGGTTGTGATCGTCTTATTAGCAAATTGTAATTCTGTGTAGTTTTGAAGAGAGAAAACTGATGTGATGTTAATGTGGCATAAGGTGATGTGATGTTGATGTGATGTTAATGTGGCATAAGGTGATCACAATACTTACGGTCACCATTAGCATCAGCCTTACCATGCTATGCTAAGGGGGTGATGACGTGCATCGATATACATATTTGTATAGAGGAATTATATTTGGGCTAATTAATAGTGTCTTTCCATTGTGTAAACATGACCCGTGAAGAGCTAGAAATAGTGTACGTATATATTGAAGAAGGAATAAATAAGAGTGGCACGTGAAGGAATTAATTCGCCTATCAATTAAGTTGGCAAATATGCACGTAAAAAATTCTTCTAATCACGACTAAATGATAATATTCGATCAGATATATCCAACTAACAGATGGAGAATATATTCGAGAATATATCCGACACTCTAATATTAAGTGCACACGGTATGGTGCATCTTAACTCGTCAAATGCACCCAAAACCAACCGTTGGTGCACCATTCGTCATACCATGCTACACGTCATTCGTGAGCCAAAAGAAATTTAGTCATTTGAATGGTTCACGTCAAAAATAAAAAATCAACCGTTTGCCTTTTTTTCTATTAAAAGTGAGTAAATGAAATAACGGTAACAATTTTTTTGAAATAACCCACTTTTCACTTATAAATACCAACTTTTACTAAACATTTATCATACTTTCAACCCAATTCATATTTTATCAAAACTTTCACATATACATCAATTATCTTTCGAAAATGCCACAACCAAACATAAACGATTGGTTACTTAACAACATATTTCAAACCGAGTTGCTAATTTAAGCTCACCTTCACCCGCAACCATATTATCCACAACCCACTTTCGGACCACAAACGAACCAAGATCACTATAACCAAATGGCTTTTTTTTACAACAACAATGATACTTCAACAACATGAATCTTGAGAATTCCTCGCAACTAACACAAGTCATGTCACCAGACTCACCACCATCACCAACACAAGAATCACAAACCGAGCCTTCTCCGATCGGAAAAGAAAAAGGAAAATGAAAAGGAAAAGTGAAAAAGTCGAGACCAAAGAAAACCGATGCCGTCCATAAACGTGTGAAGCAGACGAGGAAAAATTTTGGCCGAAACGTACGTACAGATATCCGAGGATCCAAGACTCGGTATTGACCGAAATTCAAAGTCGTTTTGGAATCAAGTTACAAATGATTACAATTGGCTTGCATAACACAAACGTACCAAGGATATGATGACGGGGAAGTGGACCATGTTGCAGGGTGCTTGTAGCAAGTTCGCGGGAGTTGTCGATGAAAATGAATGGTTGAGTGGTGAAAACTATTCGAAGTGGCTAAATCGTTGTTAATGTGGGGGTACGCGTTTACCCACTATGAAGCATGGGAGGTCTTGAAAGACCACCACAAATGTTGTGGTGCCAAAACCGTTAAACCCGAAAGACGCATTCGGGGACTCGATAACCTTGAAGAACTAAATGAGCTATTTTGAGACGATGCAATCCAATGTCCTTCCGGCAAGCCAATGCCTTTCAAGAGTGCAAAATCGGACTCTACGCGTGCGGCGACTTCTTCGTCTAGTATAAAAGCTTTCAAGGAGATGATCCAAGAGGAATTGTGAGTCGAACAAGAGAAAAAAAATTATTATATCGCAACTCAAAAGAAATTGGAAGAATTGAAGTTTCTTAGTTTTAACACCGAGGGGATGACTCCGGAAGATGCAGCGGGTTTGAAGCAATAAAAGCCGATATCCGAGCATGATACTTTGGCACGACGGCGAACTAAAAGAATTAGTGTGTTTGTCGTATCGTCCTTTTTATTTATGTACTCGTATCGTGTCTTTCTTTTTTATGTACTAGTATCGTATCTTTTCTTTTTTTTAATGCACTCGTATCGTGTAATCGTTTTTTTAGACGTAATCGTATCATATTTTTAATATATCGTACTTCCATTTTAATCTAATATGTGTTTGTATAAAATAAATAAAATGAAAAAAAAAAAGTAAATATGTGAGACCCAATAACATGTTATTGGTGTGTTATGAAGGAGGGTGTTTTAGTTATTGTTGTGTTATTGAGAGAAGATGATGTGACGCTAAGGTGACACACCTTTGGCATGCCATGATACATTGTGCTCTAAGTAATATTCGATCGTAACGATTCTCTCAGCATTTCACATCATATAAGTAGGATTGGAAAGCCCAACTACAAAGGAAAATAATTTCTTTCTCTCACTCTACAATAAACACACTTCTTATACATAGAATTATCATTTGACTTGATCATCGGAGCTTAAGTATGAGGCAAAGCCTCGGGGTAAGTCTAACACGGTTTTTCTTTGTTGAGTGATACATGTAGCCAGGTTCATTTATCCGGCAATCAGGACCCCTCACCCGAACCTGCTAAACTTGGTATCATCACGTAAATATATTTTGTTTTAACTTAATTATCTTTTGCCATTTCCTAGAAGAAAAATATTACTCTTTTGCGAGGCAACTTATTTATCGGTCATCTTTTATTTGAATCTAAAGTGGGTCTCAAACATTTTGTTTAGGAAAACTCATTTTAAACACTTGGCAAATCATTTTCGCGTTTTGTGTGTATCAAAGGCTCAAAGCAATAAGAGCAAGGGAGATATACTAGACTATATTTATGCTTCCAAACCCTTAAGTTATCTTACACAAAATCAAACAAAAGGCATTGTGAAGTAATCAAATAAAGATGGGTGCTGCTCCAAGTGAACTCAAGGCAGGCGACCATATTTACACTTGGAGAACTGCATATGCATACTCGCATCATGGTTTGTATATATATCTTATATGATCATTTTATTATTTGTTACATTTTGAACAATACATATTTTGGTTCCACATTCATTTAGCGACTCGTGTGACTTGTAATTATTGGTGACTGAATAGATATATGTGACGCTAAATTTCATTTTATATGCGGTGTGGCTTAGTTTTATTTAGGGTTAGGATTTATGGTTACAAAAATTTGTAGCTAAAGTTTTATCAATGTGTACTTTGAAATAAGATCTTTGTCTCTTCTAGTATAGATGCAATAATATATCACATTGATTGACTAGACTATGCAATTTTGCTTTGGATTCGGGTCAGGGTTGGGTCGGGTCGGGTCGACCTATTTGGCACCCCTATTTCCAACTGTGATGAAATTATATTGGGACTAACACTTAGAGAGTTAATTTTCTTGATTAAAACGTTGATTATCGAAAGAGCTTATGACTCCGCAACGCACTTTAGAAGCCATTAAATTTTGAGGGTTTTATCTTAAATAGCTGCGTAATTATCACGCTTATAAGCTAACATGGACAATCTATTTTAGACAAGCTTAATTCACCAAACATCCCTTAATACCTGAAATATCTTTTCTTAACTTCTGATGGGTTTCTACTAAATACAGGTGTTTATATTTTTAGAAATTGAGTTACAGGCTTAATGATTTGGCAGATTTTTAGTTGTAGGCATTGTATCTTCTTATCATGGCGTTTTTTTAAGATTGTTTCGAGTCTGTTGAATTTATCGTTTTCTTTTCTCTTTGTGCATACTATACTATCTTTGTATTCTTGTATATATGAATCCTTTTATTATGTTAATAAAATATTTTTATTATATAAAAAAACAGGCATATATGTCGGTGAAAAGATGGTTATCCACTTCAATAATCCAGAAAAAGCTGATTCTGGTCCTGTTCGGATATCTTCATCAACAAGTCATTCCGCTTTGTGTTTGAACTCCCATAATTCGGGTTCTAGCTTAAGCACGTGTTCTCACTGCACATCATGGAATCCTAATAATCCAGCTTCATGTCTACGCTTACCTCACTGTGGATATCGTCAACCAGATAGTGGAGTAATCATCTCTTGTTTGAACTGTTTCCTTGGCTCATATTCCTTATGCCGCTATCAGTATGGTGTTGGGAAATCTACGTATGTATCCAAAATTCGTGGTGGGACGTGCACTATGGCTAAATCAGACCCGCCTGAAGAGGTGATCAAAAGAGCCGTCTATTTGTTGTATCACGGGTTTGGTAGTTATGATTTGCTTAAAAACAACTGTGAGTATTTTGCTTTGTATTGCACAACCGGTCTCGTGATTCGTCGCAAGGTACCTCCTGGATTAGGATTTGGCCAAGCAAATATTTTCAATCATATAAAGGGTGCGAATGTAGTCAGTAAATCTCTAAGTTATCTTTTGGACATTGGTGTCAGAGATGATGTTGAAAAGGTTGCTGTGGAACAACTTGTTGATTTCTGTAGAAGAAACATGTAACGAACATTGCACACCATGCTGTTGTTAAGCAGTCGCTAAGGCCAAATGGTTTTCTGTTTACTTTCCGTTAGGACTTGGATTTTGTTTCGAATGTTGCAGTTCAAGAAGGATAATTTATCTTGTTTGTTTATTCGTTATCCTTGTTTTTTCTATACCGCTATGTTGTGTGTCAATATTCCATAATTTATACATTTCTTCATCTTCATTAACATTTGGCGTCTTTTTAAACATACTGAGACATATCAGTGACGGGGAGAATCCGTTTCAAGAAGTCTTTACAAGATTTGAGAGACGAGTAAGCTGCAACACGAGACTTTTTCCGACTGATAGTAAACAAGGCAACGTTCATTTAATGGCATAACAAAATTGCTCAACAATATCTTCACTATGGTTTTTTCCCGGTGACATTGGACGAAATCCCGGGCAGGATTTGGCACTGATCCGGGTGCTATTATCTTCACGAAACATGTCATATAAAACAGTAAATTTCATATCACCTTCACGAGTGGCTAGCCAACATTAAAACCGACTTCAAGCTTGACAAGTACTTGTCCTAAATTTAACAAGACTGGCCCTTTATAAAGAACTAGTACTAAAACCAGGTTTTATAAAAACTTAAACTTGAAGGTGCTTCAAATTAGTCCTCAATTTTCACTAGATCCACCATTCCACGTGCCGCAAACCATTTAAACCGTTAGATAGACAAGTGACGCCTCTATCGGTGAAGACACCTACAAAGTTCAATTATCAATCACGCAATTAACAGGCTAGGTCTAAATAACGATAAAGATATGTCTTTTTATTATTATTGGACATCTTGCAATAAGATTTTTAAACATAAACAAAACTAGGAAGATGGTTATAACAACCCGTAAATTTCGAGATTATTATAATACGGAGTACTATTTATTTCGTCAAAAAACGCAAATCGATTATTTTCTGACAGTTGTTGAGGTCATCTTATTTCTTTGAAAACACGACACCGCACACACTGAGATTCCACGCTAATAAGTATAAATTTTGTTAAATTTATACAAAGTGATTATCAAACACTAACAATTCATTCAAAACTAAAGGTTATGAGTATCAACCCAACCAACCACCCCTTATGGTTGATACATCATATAGAGTTTACAATACAAGAGTTTTAAAGATTTAGAATACAAATTTGACTAACAACTATAAACCAACTGTGTGAGAAATTGCACACACAGATAAACTGAAAGACTAAAGACTAATGAGAAGAAATCCAACTTAAATAGCCTTGACCATGCCCTCTTGACTTCTAAGATACGACATCCTGCTATCAACACCCTTCATCTTTCAGACTTGACATATTAGCCCCTCGAACTCTTTTTTCCTTGCTATCAATAAACCTGCACATATATAACACACAAACCAAGAATACACAATTGACATAATAAGCCCTTAGCTTATTATCCAACAAATTTATTATCTTCTGATTTATAAATTTAAACATACGTGAGCTTAAACCGTTGTTTTGAGAAGTTATCCCGCACGCTGCAACACGCATTAACACACAAAACTGATGTTTTACATTGAGAAAGGTGTAATGATCACTTTTAAAAACTTATTGATGATTTACGAACAAAAACGAGAGGTTATCTCAGATTTCAGAAAAACACGGCACCGCACGCATATCGACACCGACTTAGTAACGACAAACATTGATAATCTGATTTCTACATAACGAAAATACCATATTATTACGCTTATGAAAACGTTCTTAAAAATATAATTTCTATATTTTACAGGCATCAGATACGTTTACACCGGAACGCAACAGGACACGGGGTACATTCAATACTATTATTAATAATTTAACTTATAACTAAATTACCCTAACTCCCTCCTACCCTAGCCGCCCACTTTGTCTGCTTTACTTTTTTCTTTCTTTCCTACCCAAAACAGATCCCACTTTCTTCTTCTCAGGGGTGTCAATGGTCACTCACCATACCTCACCACCCACCAATAATATCATTCCTCATCATAGTTTTTTAGAGGCAATGGTAATTGTTGCGTACCGAATTCAAACCAGGACCCACGCTCCACTTTCTCTTCTCCTTCGCTTTGCAACCCACTTCGGCAAAGAAAGCCGCTCCCCATACCGAAACCACCATACCGCACGACTGCCAACGGTGTTGCCGTGCGGTATGGTTGCATACCGAAGGTGTTGCCACCCCTCTCATCTCCCATCACTCCCTCTTTTGTAGTGAGAAACCTACACAATCAATATCACTATAGGAGTCAAAAAGATGAGAGGTCACCTTCCTACATCTCTCTTCTTCTCAAGAAGCATCACGGGATCATCTTGAAGATGAATATTGATAGTGACATTGGCTCAAATAGCACATCACAAATCTCCATAGAAGAAAGAATAGTCAAAGCAACCTCCTTCTTCTTCTTTAAGCGGTTTCGAACCTCGAAGGGGCTTCACACCATCATACACCTCAAACATATCACAACAACTAGATTGAAAGGTTTGAGTTGAAGCTTTGAAGGGTTTTGGGTTTGCTTTGGAATGGGTCGAATGGTATTCGAGCCCTCCTGTCCACAAGCTCTTTCCCATTGACACCACTCACCGTCTTGTAAGGATTTCCTTGATTCTTTACACTTGTATATTCTTAATTTTGTTTTCAATAAACTTATTAATATGTTAGAGTCATGAATTTAACAGGAGGTAATTGATTGTGATTGATATGTAATCGACACATACATGAGTTTTAATTAAGATCTTTGTTGTTGTTGTTAATGTGGTGAATGACAAATCACAAATTAAAACTTGAATTGGCTCCATAGTTTGGAAGTGTTTATTTTTCTTGTGATTGTCTTCGGATTAAGAGTGCAAGGTGACGTTACGTTTAATAACACGTTATTGGTATGCCACATCAGCGCCACATCATCTCCTCCCAATAACACACCAATAACTAAAACACCCCTCCCTCATAACACACCAATAACATATTATTAGGTCCCACAAAATACCCCACTAAAAATACCACACTCACTCACAATACACAAAAAACAAAAACTAAAAAACAAAAAAAAACTCACAAACTTGCTAAAGAAAGACGAATGGCACCAGCCATTTGAATGGCGAAGGTGCAGTTGGCGAGCAAATAACATGTTTGGTGGTAAGGTTTTGGCAGCGCCAAAAGAAACCATAAGGACGAATGGCGAGCAAATAACATGCCTCACCGTGCCCTCTAAGAACTCATGTGGGTGTCGAGTGCTATTCCTAAGCACTCGAATGGTGCTTTTCTTGGCTTATTTTCTTGTCTTCGTGAGTATTTAGTTCGGGTCAGACCCGGTTGACCACTGGTCAATCTATGTGGGTGTTCGTTGCCTTTGATGTTATTGATTTGGTTTTGTCTCGAATTGGATTTGCGTAATGAATTTATCTTGATCTCGTGTCAGTGAAGGGTTTCAGTTCATTGATCTCGTGTCTATTTGTTTGCCTCGGTGTGGTTAAACTAAAACACAAACGAGAGGGTGTCTCGTTTGTTCGAGTGTATCTCCCAGCTTTTCCAAGTATTTTTTTTTTCTCACTTACTTGGTAGCTTATTTGGTAACTCAAGTGAGTAATTCCTTCGGTGATGTTAAACTTAACCTTGAGGTGTGTATGTTTTCGGTTATGTTCGCCGCTGCGACACTCATATAGCGTGTTGGTTCGGATCAGCTTCATAGAGCACACGAAGGGTGTTTGTTTGATGTTGTCATATCGGATCAGATAGGACCCGTACGGGTCGAGTTAGACCCGGATCAGCCTCGGGTTGTTGTGGGTTGCTCGTTAACTAGTCCTTGCTCGTATACGGAAGTGGATGTGTCGAAACCCGAATAGGGATGTTTGTTTTCTTTCCTACCTTTGCTCGTGGTTTTATTGGTGTTGAGTATGTATCGTACGTTCGGTCGAACCAATTAGGAACACATGATCTTTTCTCTATTTTCATACCGATAGTCAACCGATTGTTAAAAAAAAAAACAAAACGTTAATGTTTTTTTAACTGTATTTGGGCTGATTTTTGTTGAAAGAATTGGGTAAATATTAATTTAGGTTAGGCCTAATGGTGTTTTGGACTAAGCATGATTTGGGTCAAAACTATTGAGAGTGGTGCTTGTTGTCGAAGGCTGCTGGGCCACAGCCCAACTCACAGCCAAAACGCAAGCCCAACAGGCCACTAATGGTGCGCCTAGTTGTTTATACTGAGCCACTCAATTCAAATTATTAGAGTGTGTTTGCGTTGGATAAAAATGGATATACATAGACTTTTGAAATATAAAAACTTGCAACGTGTGTGTCAAATAAAAAGGTGTGTAGGGTATGTTTGGGGAGGGGCTTATTAAATAAGTCTCGTTTGTTATGCTGGCTTATGAAATCATAAGCCCTTAAAAAGGGGCTTAAAACTTTAGCCCCATAAAAGGGGCTAAAAACTTTAACCCGAGGTTATGAACAATAAATTACATATTTACCCACAAAAATATCTAACATATACCAATAAACTCATTTAATTATATCTTTTTTAGTAATTTTACAATAATAAACCTCATCTCCAGCCCATTTGCCAAACAAGTCTACAAAAATACAAATTTCAACTTCGGCTTATAATAAAAGCCTCAGCCCAAGACTCAGCCCCAACCCCAACCCCAGCCCATTGCGCCAAATATACCCGTAGTGTATAACTAAGTGGGTCACAAATTACTCGTTTCCTCAACGTATTTCACGACTCACTCGACTCGTTTATTTCTGACATTAAGTTTACGACATACTTTAAATCTACTAGACGTATTTTATAAACGTATTCTAAACTATAACTATAATCAAAGCTTAAGACTTTATTTTTACAACCATTATTCCATATCTCATATAATGATATAATCAAACTAAACAAAACTTATTATTGATTGTGACACTTAGTCATCTCATACAACTAAAACATATAAACGGGTTATGTCCGATTTTCCAAAAATCCTACACTATTAATTTATAAGTGTATTTTTTTTAAATACAATCTCTCTTAAAATATAAACTTTACACACTCCATTGTCAACAAACACTTGGACATATCTTCTTATATACTAAAACTAGCTTATTGACCCGTGAAATCACGGGGTTTTTAAAGAATTTTTGAATCAAGAAATTAAGTGTTAGAATGAAGTAAGAAATAACAACGAATGTAAAAACTTTGAAACGTTTTGTGAATACAACAATAATTTATAACAAAATGATCGTATAAACTACAATGGTTGTTAATATCTATGTAATGAATGTCCATCGTGTGAATTATATCTCTCAATAGGTGTGAATTGAAACTACGAAGCAATCCAAAGATGAATATGAACCTACACATCACATGCAATTACTAAAGATTATTAGTAGTGCATCGTATTAACGTTTAAATAAATAATATTGTTACTTACAAAAACATTTACTTGGCATAATCGTTTGAAGCAATATTGATACATGGTAGTAAACCATATATTAAATAGCAATGTTTTAAAAAAATACCTCGCGAACATTGATCATAGGCCGTGAAGACCTTATTTATATACTACATTTGTAGTTGTTGTTGATAGATTACCATCGGAATCACAAGTCACAACCTTTAAACCCTTTTTGCTTTTGACGCGTGAAAGAGCCACATATAGTTGTATATGTGTGAAAACAAAAGTAATTCTCAATCTTGGTATGATAACCTTATGCCCCAAGATAACCTTATGCCACTACAGCACATATGGTTCCAACAATTATCGAATGCACACCCTACATAAATAAGTTTACAAATTCATGTTAAGGTAACTTATGGTTGAACATTTATGTAGTAGATTAAAAAGATATGTTGTAGTGATAGGTCATGTTAAAAATAATTTTCCCACATCCAGTAGGTCGACAATGTTTCTGAGCGGCGATTTTAGAACAAAATCTTCCTTAGTGGAGTTTTTCGAAGCAACAGATATACGCGAGTTAGCATTTTCGGACTTCTCATTACCTTGCTTATCAGCCAAACTGCATATTAAGATTCCATAATTATAGTTGTTTAAAGATTTTTTTTCATCAAAGAGCCATTACCATTTTTACGTGTAACAGTTTAAAATTTTGCTATAGGGTTTACAAAACAGATAATGTTTCAAACATTTGAGTGTTCTGGTTTAAACATTTGATACAGGATATTGTTATATGGGTAATGTTTCAAACATGTGGAACACCTAAAACGTCAAAATTTGCTAAATGCTTTTGTTTATTACATATGTTGTTGCCATTAAAACTACAAATTTGCTAATATTCCTTACAACTGAAAATCATATATATTTATAAAATTTGCAGATGAGATTTGAACATTACCTTTGTCTAAAATCATCAACGTCTTTGAATAAAGTTGTGTCGATAGTGTCTTTGCCATTAAAAAGATGTAACTTTGTTCCATTATATCCATTCTGCACTCCCATTTTTCCTTAAAATGTTTTAAAGTCATGATTACCAACACAATTTTTTTTTTTTTTTTTTTTTTTTTTTTATTTTTGATTTTGGTACACTAAAGATGAAAATAAATATATTTGTTAGGTATTTAAACAATTTACCATCCCAAATCTTCATCATGGCCAGCTGAACTACAACAATAATCATACCATGATCATCACATTTAGCCAAGAAATCACAAAATTCTTGAGCAAATGATCCCCCACAAAGTGCAGTTCATTTCAACACCTCTGAAAATTATCATGACTCATATTTAAAACATGGAATCTTAAAAATGCGTAAACTTGTTAAGTGATTCAGTTAAAATTAAAAATGTATATAAAACATACTCAGAATCTATGAGCACTAGTGGTTTCTTCTTTCCCGCTATTCCATTCTTGTCAAAATTATCCAAATCACCACACGCGACTACTTGACCTATAACGGCTGGCTATATGAAAAAAAATAAATCAACTTTTTTAAAAATATGTACAATTGCATGATAATTATAGTTGTGCAAAACAAAATGAAAGAATGTACCAAACTGTCCATCCTCCTCATTTTTTAGTCCAACAATTGAGTTAAAAGGCCAAAACTGAAAACCATGGACAGATCATTTAAATCAGGACATGGTTCCACCAACGTGTTTGCTAAAAAGCTTAGTCGCGGTCCTTTTTTCACAATCCTGTATTTTGGTTGTATTTCTCCAAGGTTGTACCCTTGAAGTATAACAGCTTTACCCTCTTCTAGATTAAACAAACAAAACTTATTTACTTGCCTTCTCATCCATTAGTATCAGTTCAAGATTGTTCACGTGGTTCTTTCCAAAAACAGGCTGCAACCATGTACGAACAATTCGTACTCGCAGCTTCACATTGTCTTTAACTGCAGACAAATCTTTGATGAAACCTGCAACGTAGGTAGCTATAAGATATTAGATATTAAGAATTAGTTGTAGGAAGAAAGATGCGTGCATTAGACTAAAACTTTACCTCCATTATATAGTACAAGATTTGCTAAAATTAACACTTCATATTTTAGGCTCAATTAATGATGATTGATTTTCTTTTCTTTTTTTTTTCAAAATTAATTTCCCCCAAATCAATTACAGGATTCAAAACTCCTAAAACCAATACTAATTTTTTTTTAAAAGGTCAAACTATCATAAACCACCAAGTATCATACTAAACATTTCCCACAAATATTTGTTTAGGGATTTTAGTCATAAATTCGTGAATAATAGGAATGCATAAAAACGCAATTAAATATCTGATTATTGAGAGACATCTATAAAATTGTTCATATTGATTCATAAATAATAACATAACATAAATTTATAACAAAAGAAATTAACTAATTGATATACAATTGGGGATAATCGAAATTCGAACCTTTTTTGATACACACAAACCATGTGATTTAACGCGTCATGTATCCTTTCCATATTACAATCTTGCTGACTCTTTGACACAAATAGGTCTGGTTCAATCGATGTCATATTTAGATCACCGTAGCTGGAAACACACATGAATTGAAGAGGATTTGAAATATTGGAGAGGAAGATTTGATTTCAAACCATGAATTGGGGATAATTGATTTGATTTTCTTGTGTCAATAATTAAGATGGTGTTACAAAGAGTATGCATTCAATGAGTTACCTAAATAATTTAATTGAATTTCGGATTAAAAAAAATAGCTTAAAGGGGTGTGCAATGGTGTGTTGTACGCATTAAATCTTCGACCAATCAGAATCCAGACACATCAGCGCATTGATTGCAAAATATGCTTCATGAGGTTGTAACATGTGGGTGTTTATTATATAGTATAGAAGCGTACAAGGTTACTGTAGCAAACCAAACATAAGCAAACATTAAATGCAAAGTTTCCCAAGTTGGCAAAAACAGTCTCTGAGGTTTAAGTGTCGTTGCAAAGTAAGTCCAAACATTAAATGCAAAGTTTCACAGCATGGCAAAAACAGCCCATGAGGTTTAAGTGACGATGCAAAGTAAGTCCTATAGCATTAATTGCTATCTATAGCAACTTGGCAAAATTAGTCCCTAAGGTTTAAGTGCCGTTACAAAGTAAGTCTTTTGAAACCAATCCCGCTGCATCGCGCGGGTTTCCATACTCGTATATATACTAGGAAGCCTTCTTGGCCGTGCTAAGCACCGGCCAAGATGTTTAGTATTCCATGTTTTCGTGAATTGGTCGATGTTGGTAACAAAACATACTTTGAGGCTCCTCATGTTTGACAAAATAAAAAATTCACATACATCGTTATAAATAAGTTCTTAAAGTAACAAAAAACAATTCTTTTTCAATTCTTTGACTTTCCAACTCTTCACCATCCTCGTAATCTTTTCAGCTGTCATCCTTGTCATCCCATATAGTCATACCCATATTATGACACTTATCACCATTCTTATTCTAATAAAGGACATTATATCCATGCTACAACACCTGCAAAATCTAAATGACCTTGTATTTTTTTAATATGTATTTGTTTAATTATACTCATTAACCGTTTCAATTTGATCATATTTCATAATTAATTCATAACGTTATATTTTATATTATGCAATGTAAGTATACGTAAAACTATTCCAAGAACTTACATATATAATAACTATGTACAAAAAAGCGGTTTACAAATAGTGTTTAACCTAATGTACTATCTTAAAAGTATAAATAAATATCTTTATTCAAAGTAAATTCAACTTGACAAGATAGAAACTTGTGTAAGTTTCCATCAATCTATTCTTTGCAAGAGTATTGTAGCATTCAGTATGGGTTCATCTGCCAATTTTTGTTTAACATGCTTTGTTGATTAATGATTTTCTTTCTTAGGTCCTTTCTTGTAGAATAAATTAATTCTATTTTTATTGAATATCACACTCCCAAAAAATAGAGCACCATTTTCTTCCACACCTTACTTGTTTTCTTATAATGAAATCAAAAAATTCTACCCTTAATTTTAAAACTTGAACTTGCACTATGAATGTAAAATCAGAATTAGTAAACAACCTTTTAACACTTATCCTTTCAACTAATATGTTAGTAAAAACACATATGAAAAAAGTAACAATGTATTTAAAATTTTGAGCACCATTAAAGAAAATACATACACGCACTATATAAATACACGAATTAAGTTTGCAAATTCTATATAAACAAAATACACTTAGGAAGATTTTGTACCATGGCATGCACTTTATCACTTCAATGATAGGAACCTACAACAGCAAGAACAATTGTATCATCTTCAACAAATCCATGAATACCTCCAATTTTACCATAGCTTGTTGCCACCAATTTTCTTTAATTACTCCGATGGAAGATGAAAAATAACTGCCTGCAAAAAAAATTGTTCAAGAAAGAGGCTGAACAATGAAAACTTCATTGGACTTTTTAGTATTTATAGAAACTATAAATCCTTGAATGTATTCTAGAGTTCAATCAATGACAAAACACTTACATGGGATATATGCATGTTCTTTGAATCACCCTTTTATGACATTCATGAACCACTTTTCGCCACAAAAATGAGAACCCGATTTGCACCTACATAAATAAAAATAAAATGACGAACTCAAAAACAAACCCAACAAAGACCATAGCTTAACATATTACAGCCACCAACAAAAAAAGAAACACTTGCCTTTACTAAGAAATGAGAAGGAACACTATATGATCAGCTTCAAACACATCATGAGCTTTCTTAAACATAAATGACTATATATTGGTGAAAATCAACATGATACTGGTGACAAACTTAATTATATATTGTACTATCCTTTCAAGATCATCTTGAGCTTACCAACTTAAAGCTTGGTAGACGATTAGGTGGATCCATGGAGATGGCACACCAAAATTGCTAAAAAAAAATATGTCATCATTCAAGACATCTGTATTTGTGGTCAGAGAAGAAAAGTAAGATGGAAAAGTGAGAATAGAGATAGAAGTTGTTCTAGTCAATGGAAAAAAAAAAGTTAGAAAATAAGATAACAGTAGCTAACTATTACATTACACGTGTCCATTTTTGAAGCCTATACACTCTTGTTTATAATATATATACTAGTGACGTCTTTTCGGCCATGCTAAGCACGGCCCAAGAGGGTAAACTAAATAACGACACATCATCAACTACGATGATTATTACATATTTAAAAGATAAGTACTAAAAGAAAATTTCATTTTATTTAATAAGATTTAATTTGATAAATTTAATCTTGACAATTTTAAGACAAGTTGAAAAGATGGAGATTTGTATCTTTACGAGTTACTACCATCTCATTTACTATTTCTTACAATATTCACCATGCTCTTTTGACTTCTTTTCAAACTAAAACATGAGTATCTTCATAACCATACAAAGGGAACAACAAAATAAATCATATTCTTGGATTATACTTGCACCGTTCATATATCCATTTACAAATGATGGCATGTCAAAAAAGCCGACCCGACTTGAACATGAATCCGATTAAGCCTATTGAGGTTAGGTTAATCGGGTCAAAAAATTTATTCGGGTTATTTGGGTCAACCTGAGTAACCCGAATATTAAATATGATCGTGTATCGGGTTAAAAATATTTGACTAACTTGGTTTTGGGTCAACCTGATTGATCCGAATAAGAATTTATGGTATTAATACAACAAAAACTTAAACTTCTTGTATCTTTTAGTTATAGTGACTTTTTCTTTTAGTAAAATCAAACAACTAAATTCACAATGTAATGGTCTTTTTATATTAAAAGAGCCTAAAAAGTGACCTAACGTATAAATGACTTGTATAGAAACCCTTTAATTAAGTCCGTTAATCATTTTTTTTTAATATTATTATTTGTGATATGATATAAAGGCTTTGTGGGTATACACACCATTATTTTTGGATTCACACATCACTGACACACACCTCTGACAGTCACACATTAACTATATTAAATTTCTTAAATTAAAAATTCAATTCTCACCATCTTCATTTTGAAACTTATAATTTTCTCATCTTACTTTATTGATCTTTTAACATGGTGAAACAAAAATACACACATATCACAGTCATCTTCAAAACAAACAACCAATCATAAATTGATGAAAGATCGAAAATCATCTTAACTCTGTCTGAATCCACTAGATCTGGTGGCGATGGTGGTTAACGTGTGATGGGTAGCGGCAGTTTAAGGTGGGATGGGTTTGGTCGGAGGTGTCGGTGGTTTGGTCGTAGGTGACGGCGGTGGTGGTTCATGAGGTATGAGTTTAGCCGGATGTATGAAAGGTATGCGGCTTATAATACAGTACACGTATGCTTATAAGGCTGAATGTTAGCAGCTGTGGTGGTCATGGAAGTTTTGGAAAAATAAAAAAGAAAAGTGAGAGAATGTGATAGAAATGTGTGTGTGTGTGAAAGAGAAAAAACAAAACCAAAATAACCTTTGAGAAAGAAAAGGTAGCTATCAATTTATGTCTTCGAGAAAATTTTAATTAATAAAAAAATGATGGTGTACGAAGCATAGCACCCAAAGTTTAACATGGTGGAGATATATTACTTCTAGATCGCCTAAAATGAAAACAAGCACAGATTCAAAGTGACACATATATGGCTACAAATTTGTCTTTTGCAGATGCGAGTTTTAGGAAAAAGAAAAGTACACACAAAACGCCATTTAAGGTAATAAAAAACAAAAGCAAGTGAAACTCAAGATTCGGTCAAGCCACATATAAATTTAAATCAACATTTCTCGTAAAACACTTCAGAGGTAGGAAGATTGGTGATGTTAACATAAATGAAACATAATAGTAATAAATTAAAAACCCATATTTGACCCAAAAGTTAGAAAGATGAACTAAAAAAGAAATAAAAATCACAACCACATGTAAAGAGCAAAAATTATTAGCATATTTAAGCATCAACCACATGTAAGATATCTAATAAGAAGCATCGATCTTGTCGTCTACAAACACACCATCATCACTCATGCGGCATACTATTACAACTTTATTAGAGAAACCATGAAACTTACAAATGCCACTAAAGTTGAAGGGTACTTGTGGTTTGAAGCCTCGGTTGGGTTGATTCAAGCATTAACCTACCATAAGAAAGGAAAAAAAGAACAAGACATGGTTAGTATGTGAGATAGAGAGGAAAGAATAAACATAAATTTTGTGTAAAGCACGAGATCAAAATCAAATAGAAGATAAGTACGGATATAAAGAAGAGTCAATCGTTGTCGGAAAATTGTGTCGCCGGAAAATGGTAAACGAGTAGAGGAAAGTCGGAGGTTAAGAAAAGAGTAGGTAAATGAAATGGGAGTAAATAATAGAGATGTACACAAGTTTTCAAAGTTTCAATAGTGTCCAACTATTTCCTCATGACGTGTCTTTTTCTAAAGAGGCTACTTTATTTTAAAGGCTTTCTTTTACTCCGGTAGAGATAGAGAGTATTAAGAGCCACGTGTAAATTTTTGGGCTGCTCCTAAAAGCTGACGTAAGGCTACACTAAAAACAAGCCCCTTACTTATAAGAGCACAAGGTATGGGCAATACCAATAACGTGTTATTGGTATGCCAACTCAGCGCCACATCATACACCTTCAAATAACACACCAATAACTCAAACACCCTCCATCATAACACACCAATAACATGTTATTAGGTCCCACTTTTTTTCATTTTATTTTATTTAAAAATAAACACTTTTTATTAAACATAAAATAAAATTACAAATACATAAAATGATTAAAAATTACAATACATAAATACGATATATTACACGTAAAAAGAGATTAAAAAAAAAAAAAAAAAAAAAACGACTACATGATATGATTAAAAATATTACAAATAAAAAAGAGATGATACGAGTACACTAATCATTTGAGGTTGTCGTCGATGGACCAACCGAAGAAGTACCGTGCCAAAGTAACGACGTCGGATATCGGCTTTTATTGCTTCCACACCGCCGCATCTTCCGAGTCATCCCTCGGTGCTAAAACTAAGAAACTTCAATTCTTCCAATTTTTTTTGAGTTGCGATATAATCGATTTTTTTCTCTTGTTCGACTCGCAATTCCTCTTGGATCATCTCCTTGAAAGCTTCTCTACTAGACGAAGAAGCTGCCAAACGCGTAGAGTCCGATTTTGCACTCTTGGAAGGTCTTGGCTTGCCGGGAGGACGTGGGATTGCATCATCTTGAAATAGCTCGTTCGGTTCTTCAATGTCATCTAGTCCTCGAACGCGTCTTCCGGGTTTAACGGTTTTCACACCACGCCATTTGCTATGGTCTTTTAAGACCTCCCATGCTTCATGGTGAGTAAATGCATAACCCCACAATTGTTTGAATATTGTGTAACAACGATTTAGGTGCTTTGAATCGTTTTCACAACTCAATCGTTCATTCTCTTCGACAACTCCCGCGAACTTGTTACAAGCACCCTGCAACGTGGTCCACTTTCCCGTCATCATATCCTTGGTACGTTTGTATTCTGCAAACCGGTTGTATTCATTTGTAACTTTTCTCCAAAACGACTTTGAATTTCGGTCAATACCGAGTCTTGGATCTTCGGATATTTGTACGTACGTTTCAGCCAAAAGTTTTTCCTCATCCGGTTCCCAACGTTTATGAACAACGTCGGTTTTCTTTGCTCTCGGCGTTTTCCCTTTTCCCTTTCCTTTTTCTTTTCCGGTCGGAGAAGACTCGGTTTGTGATTCTTGTGTTGGTGATGGTGGTGAGGTTGGTGGAGGTGAGTTTGGTGGCATGTCTTTTGTTGGTTGTGAGGAATTCCCGATATTCATGTTGTTGAAGTATTGTTGTTGTGCAAAATAAGTCATGTGGTTATAGTGATCTTGGTTCATTTATGGTCCGTAAGTGGGTTGTGGATAATATGGCATCGGGTTTTGCGGGTGGTTCGCGTATGATGCAAAACCCGATATGTTATGGTTCGGATATGGCGGATATGGTGGCATCGGCATCGGGTTTTGAGAACGTTGGACCAGAAAAGAGCGACCGGATGATGGTGTTGCGGGTGAAGGTGAGCTTGAATTAGCCGATTTGGTTTGAAATATGTTGTTAAGTAACCAATCGTTTGTGTTTTGTTGTGACATTCTTGAAAGATTGAAATGGATGTGTATGTGAAAGTTTTGATTTTGAATTGGATTGAAGGTATGATAAATAGTTAGCAAAGTAACCAATCATTTACTCACATTCATTTACTCACTTTAATTTACTCACCTTATCATCTGCATCACATTCATTTACTCACTTTAATTTACTCACCTTATTATCTGCATCAGATTCATTTACTCATATATATATATAGGTTTGGGTTATTATGAAAAGTTTCTTAGAATGAAAAGAATGAGAAGGCATGTGGAGGTGACATGTGTCACCTTTGCCCCACCCTCACCCCCGCCCACCCACCCGCCAAAAATTTTTTTTCCGCCAAATTTTTAACTGCATCACAATCATGATTTTAGTGCATTAAGGTTATAAATTAATGCATCACAGTTATAAAGTTATTGCATCATAATCATGATTTTAGTGCATTAAGGTTATAACCTTGATTTTAGTGCATCATACTTGATGCACTTAACTTATAATAAAGATGCACCAAAACTTATTAGTGCATTAAGGTTATAAGTTACTGCGTCACAATTATGATTTTAGTGAATTAAGGTTATAAATTACTGCATCACAGTTATAAAGTTACTGCATCACAATCATGATTTTAGTGCATTAATGTTATAATATTGATTTTAGTGAATCATAATTGATGCACTTAACTATTAACTATGATGCCGTAACTTATAATAAAGATGCACAAAAAATTATTAGTGAATTAAGGTTATAAGTTACTGCATTACGGTTATAAAGTTACTGCATCATAATCATGATTTTAGTGCATTAAGATTATAAGTTACTGCATCACAATTATGATTGTGATGCAATATTTTTGTAATAAATTTTAGCGGATTTTTTTGCCAAAAAATTTTTTTGCGTGAAATTTTTTTGTTTTTATGGGGGTGGGGGCGGGTGACACATGTCACCCACATGCCTTCTCATTCTTTTCATTATAAGAAATTTTCATTTTAACCCTATATATATATATATATATATATATATATATATATATATATATATATATATATATATATATATATATATATATATGTGTGTGTGTGTGTGTGTGTGTGTGTGTGTGTGTGTGTGTGTGTGTGTGTGTGTGTGTGTGTGCACTTCTAGACGACACCCTTATAATCCGAATTCGTATATGGGATTACTTTCAGTATTTCGTTTCTTGGTTATTGTCGAACCGGAAACTTATTCGCTTTTGATATTTTGTTGGTATATACTTACGCACTTACAAGAGCCAATACTTACAAATATTTAGAAAACTGTTTCAAACTTAAATGCTGACACACAAGCAACAACAACACAAACATTGTAAAATTTATAAGTTTAGTTAAACTTTATCAAGTCTTAAACATGAAATAAAGACTAAACTTGCCGTACTAAATTAGGTTGCGTGTCGGAGCTATCCACTATCACTATTTGATTTATTGCACTGCATACAACGAACTGATAAAGTGAGTTCATAGCTCCTACTTTTACCTATTTTATAATTGTTTTTGGGAGAATACATGCTCGTTTTACTTAAACTCAATGTTCGTTTACTGAAAATGTATTATTCAAACTATGTTGTTTGACTGAAATAAATGATTATGCATGATGTGTTTACCTACCACATAACAAATTGTTTTCTAGCAAACATAACTGGACTACACAAAATGTTTTAAACTATGTACGCAGAGTAGCCTAAGCCCTAAATCCCAAATTTTGGCCGAACTCATGAACCGTCAATTCCTGCTGAGAAGCGCGAATGCTATAAACAGATCTTAGTGTAAGATACCCCTAGATACACCCTTCAAAGCCTTTCCTTGGATTTCATGCCCTTTATGTTTGTTTCGTTACACCCATTCACCTTAGCCTACCGTGTAGTCTTAATTTGTGATCGGAAAGTCATTGTTTACCCAAGTTCAAGGTTCAAGCAGAGAGGTTCGGAAATCACACTTTCGTCAAAGACTTATATTTGAAGATCATCGAAGCCCCCCGTATTCTCATTAGATGTTCATCTCAAGTGGGGGATGTTTATGTTTTTAGTTTAGTTTAAAAAAAATGATGATTCAAAATAAAAAAATACTAGTTTATTATTTATTGTTTAGTGCAATGTTATAAGCACTATCATAGGAGCTCATCGGATATTAAGCATCGAGGAGGCCACCTCAGTCACATTTGAAGAATTGAGTTGGTGATTATACTACACCAACAGTTAGGAGAATACGTGATGTGCCCATCATGACGTCCGCTAATGGCACATCTACTTGATACATCATGATCCGGTTTCTTCACCTTAAAGATTGAACTTTGGATGGACGGTGGGCGGTGACAACTTGGTTATAGGTTAAGACTATTTGTTTTGTTATTTTTATTTTTGCACCAATTATTTCACATGTCTTATCCTACCTTTTAGTCATGAAGCATGTCTAGGTGATGAAGCACTTTGGTGTCTTGGCCTTAGATTTGGTCATGTACCATTGATTTTGTCCACTTTGTCGTGACACGTTAGTAATGACACTTCACCCTTAACCTCATTTTGTGTCCACCCATATTGCCTTCAAAGATTGTTTAGTCCTTAACTCTAGTGGTGGAGATTTGTGTAACCGCCAAGCTTATGATACAATACATGCTATGATTGTGCTTTGAGTGATCACCCCGAAATTGACACTTAGACTAGATGAGAGAATATGAGTGTTTGTTCTCATTTCATGAGGTGTTCGGCTTTGATTTATTCTAGCATAAGGGATTTTTAAACTCATATCTTCCAGGTATTGGGAAATATCTTTTTAGAAAATTTTCTAATAAGGTCTACTTGAGGGCAGGTAGAGTTAAAGTGGGAGGATATTTGATAACATCAAATAGTCCTAAATTTTTAGTGTCAATTTCCCCCGTTTATGCTCGTATTTTATGTCATTCATATGGATTTACGTTTGCATTCCTTTATAATTCACTTCCAGATTATGAGCAATGGAGCTTAAGAGACGCGAATTTGGAGATTACCTAACAGTTTTATCTTAGTATGCTACTTAAGAAGAAGCTATGACGTAACTCATGTTATCAATTATGCCGTAGCTAGGACTTTGACTCAGAAAACCAAGTCAATTGCAATTACGGTGTAACTCTCAACTAAAGTTACGCCGTAATCATGTACGTCATGAAGCATTTCGTGCCTCCATCAACTACGCCGTAATTCCTTACAAGCATTATGACGTAACAACATCCTTTCAAGAGGTTACGGCGTAACTCACAACTACTCTACGACGGAGCTGCTAAATATGGCGTAAACCATTCCTTATGTTACGTCGTAGTCTACTTAACGAGAGTCATGTTTTGAAGATAATTAAGTTACGACGTAATTCTCAACTCAAGTTACGCCGTAACTATTATCGTGCCTATAAATACAAGCCCTAAATTCTGCATTTCACATCGTTCACTCACAACTCAAAAGCAGAGAACGTGAAGAGGGTTCCAAAGGCAAATCACACGGAGCATACGGAGCTATCTCCAAAGGAGGAATCACAAACATTAGCGATCATTTCTATCTTTTACTTTAATTCATGTCTTTCATTATGTTAAATATTGAAGTTATTATATCTTTTAATATGATCGGCTAAGCACCTATAGTGCTAGCCTAGTTATTATTCCTTGAATGTATTGTTTGTGTTTTCATGCTTCCATATAATTGTTTCTAGTGTATGCATGCATAGTTCGATAGTAGTTACCCTAGCTTCGGTAGTTTTGAAATGACGTCATATCTAGTTGCTTAGGAGAATTGACCAACTGACCCTAAGTAAGTAGGTAGAGTTGGAAAGGGTAAGAATTGACCAACTGACGACCCTTCATCTCTTGTGCGAACTGACCAAATGATCATCGTTCGTATGGACGAACTTAAGGAGTTAGGGATGAGTGTCTAAGATGCTTGCGTCCGGGCACTCATTATTTCGAATCTTGCATGTAGGGTACTTAATGACTTGGCTTAGGTGACTTAAGACCCTCGACTCCCCAAAGGGTTGGCCTTTGACGTCGGGTAGGAGCCTTTGTTGATAGGTTAGGACGAATTGACCAAATGTTGTCCTGGCTACTTAATCCCCCACTTGAATTAATTGGAAGTAGTTTAGAAAACATAAACATTACATGATAGGATGATTAATTTGGTTAGCACATTTTCTCTCCACTGTTCACAACCTTTAGTTATTTTGCGCATTTATTTCTTGTCTTTAGTTTAATTAATCATTTCAACCTTCATACCAGTTAAAACAAGTGACACATAGACTTAATAGGATCCTCATCTATATAGCTCTTAGGAACGACTTCGGCTTTACCACTCTCTATACTGCTCACGATCGGGTTTACTGCTCGTTAGTACGTTAGGTAGACCTTAGGTAGACGAGAACTTATAAATATTAAATTCTGATCGGAATACCTACATCATATAGGTAATAGGTTCCTCTTATTCTTCTCAAATATATGCGAACTTAATATTAATTCATGTGTTGGTATAATTTTTTAATAGAATGATGATATTGAATGTGAATAGTATTTTGGTAATACTACATTCTTTTTCCATCTGTTTACTCTACCTTTTGAAGCTGGGAAGGCTGTTTTGGTTACTTTTAAAGGATGTAATTCCCCACTAGACATGACTCATATGAGTTGTTCCTCACATTTATTGCAACTAATTTCTTTATGATTCAACACATTTATATATTAGTGAGGATATTATCACCGTGCACTGCGGCAGGGGACGTGTAATCATATATTTTTATGCTAGAGAAATTTGTGTTGCAGCGGGATGTGTGATCGTATACTTTTATGCGAGAGAAATTTAAATACGTATATATGGATTTATTTTGTACGATAATGCGAATTTTTTGTACTCTCATGTGTTGTAGTGGTTCTCAACACACGTGTTTATACTTTATATTAATCTTAATACCTTATAATGCATTTAGGCCTTCCTTAAATGACAAGGCTTAAAAATTCAGCCAATATCACTTACTTAATATGGAAATTAATAGTCAGTAGCTTACATCATACACATACTTAAATGTTATAGCAAAAAATTAAATGTTTTTAAATTATAGACTTGTAACAGCTCCGACTTTCATACAACCCATTTAAGATGTTAATGGCCCATTTCAAAACGTCTTCAGCATTATAGTAACAGCCCTCCAACTCATTTAAAACAAAAATTAAGACTCACATCATATATAAATCTCTTCTCTATGTCTCTCTATCTTTAATTGAGACACACACAAAGAATTTAACATCCACACCCTAACTCTCTTTTCTCTCGTGACCGAACCACCCCGATTGTAAACCTCCATCGGTAGGCGCCACCCTCGCCGCCACAATAACCACTAACATGCCGCCATCGCCATCTTTTAATATACGAAGGTATAAGAAAAACAATAACCGGTTGTTGTTTTCTTTCTTTCTTTCGGTCAAACAACAACAAATACACCTTACTCGAGACCTTTTTATAAGATCTTGAAGCCTTTTGCAGCAGAAACCAATTGACAGGGTGTTCGTTTATTGCAAAGAGAAAGAAAATGTGTTGTATTTGTTGTTCGGTCTTCATAATCAGTAAGAAGGATCTTATGATAGAAGTGATTTGTTGCTTGATTTAATCGAACAAGAGCCATTTCCTCACGACAAGACTAAACACGTTTTTACTTATCAAGAATCATTTCCTCATGTTTTTATTCATCAAACCCAACAAAATAGTGAGTCAACTCGTGACTCACCACGAGTTACCAACAAAAACGAGTCAAACTCGTTAGTTTTCGAACCTACCTTTGTTTTGACTCAATAAAATGACCGGTGGTGGCATTGTGGTGGTGCTAGGTGGCGCGTGTACGAGTTTCGAGAGGGGAGGGGAGGGTTTGGTGGCGCGTGACCTTGGGGATCGGGTAGAGGGGAATGAGCGGAGTGTTTTGAGGGTGGTGGTGTGGTTGTGGAGGTGGCGGTGTGGTGGTGGTGGCGGCTTTTAGGTTGGCCGGCGGCTAGGGTTGCCCAAGAGAGAGAAAAATGAAAATGGGGAGGTGATGATGTGTGTTTTTATATTTTTGTGTGTGGTGAGGTGGGTGATATACCACCTAGGACGATTTTATGTAATTTACCCTTAAAAATTTGATACATTTCAAAAATGGTGTGAATAAAAATTTGATACATTTCAAAAATGGTGTGAATACCAATAGATTTAATTACATTTTCCAATAAAGCGATCACAAATATGCTTATCTTATCTTACTACTTAATAATGCATTTGAGACTTGCTTAAAAAGAAGTCTTAAAAGTGTAAGCCAACAAACTTGCTAATATAAGGAAGTCTCACATTGTAATATAAGTCAACACTTATATACTTGTAACAACCTCATCTTACTACTTAATAACGATTTGGGACTGCTTAAAAAGAAGTCTTAAAAGTGTAAGCCAACACACTATAAGGAAGTCTCACATTGTAATATAAGTCAACACTTATATACTTGTAACAACCTCAATTATATATAGTTAAAGAGTTGAAATACATGTCATGAAATTTTTGACATCCGTACATTTATCGTAAAAGAAATGTAAAATTAAAATCGTAATTTACCGAAAATTAAATACGTAAATTTATTGTTAGAAAAACATATAAATGAAAAACATTTACTCGCTACAAAATTTAGTCATGGCACTGCCGCCGCATTCATGTGGTCTGCTAGTCTTGCATAATTGATCTATAACTTTTCGCATCTTTATATCTCTTTTTACCTTAATAATCACATTTGTTGTGTGTCGTCTTGGAAAAAAACCATTATGCGGGAATAAATGAACATATTTCCAATAACATTCAATTGAAACCCCTTTTGCTACATAATCATTAGCGGCTTTTATTTTTGTTTAGGATTTTGATTTCAAGGAAAAAGAAGACGCTCTTCGATGCTATCCTCAAAGACACCAAGGGGTTGACAAATATTGAAGATTTGTATATATTGATAGTTTTGGCATGGTTGATGCTACCAAGCTCATCCATGTTATGGAGTTGGAAAGAACGTTTATTGACAAGTTCCCAACGCATGAGTCGCTAAATAGCATATTGATCAAAGTACCACTGTTTCTGAATTAGTAAGTCTTAATTAAGTTAGCTATTAGGGTTATTATTGTTATTAATAGAATTATTGTTTAACATGTTTAGTTATATTTGAGGCCTATGATCAATAGTCTCATCTCATGTAATATTAAAATTATTTGAGCCACAATAATTGTACTCAAGTTATAAGTGAAGAAATTTGTCGCATAGAACCGTAGTAAAGAGCAGTTGAGTTGACGCATTCCATCACACACGTGGATATTTTCATTTTGATTATTTATCCTTTATGAATAAGGTGTTATTTGTTAAGCGAAAAGGTTGAACTGCAAGTTGGAATTGTTAGGACACATTGTGTTAATTGTTTAGAACTTACGAATGTCACACATGCATACTTACTTTTTTTACCCTTAAACACTTCAAAATAATAAAAGTGTTTCTTTGACAAGTTATAAGATTTAGGACAACTAATAGGAAACAAAAACTAATAAAAGGTTGTATAGGATAGTCTACTTTTAAATGTAATGTTAGACTTAGAAGCGAAAGGCACTGCATTAACTAGCATTTTGAATTTATTTGCGTCGTATGGGGGCTCTCTAGGGGTGAGCAGGGGGCGGGGTAGAGCGGTTTTATGGTAAAACCAAAAACCGAACCGTATATTTCGGTTTTTGGAAACTACAAATCGTTTGGTTTCGGTTTTTTCGGTTTCGGTTTTTGACATTGAATCGGTTCGGTTTCGGTTTTTATTCGGGTTTTTTTTTTTTACTTGAAAACAAGCAAGTTTTAATCTTATATGAAGTTTTTTCGGTTTCGGTTTTTCGGTCTTTGCGGCTTTGCATTTTTCGTTCGCTTACGAGAATTGTAGAGGAAATTTTCAAAGAACACTATTGTTCGAAAACAAAGATATTATCTATAAATAAGACAAATTTTATTTTATAGATAGTAAACAACACACTTTTTTAATAGATAAAGTTTTTTACATAAATCTTTAAAATTAAATAGCAAATCTTTTATATAGATAAAATTATATAAAACATATAAAAGGTGGGGGCGGAGCGGTTTTCCGGTTCGGTTTTCTTATTAAACCAAAACCGCCCCAAACATTCGGTTTTTATAAAATTCAAAACCACCGCCATCGGTTTGTCAAATGAGGCGGTTTTTTCGGTTCGGCTTTTTCGGTTTCGATTCGTTTTTTCAGTGTTTATGCTCACCCCTAGGGCTCTCTATTCAATTGCTTCTAGCATGTTGGTCATGTTCGTTTGGAATTATATTTGTGCTTGAACAGTTCTCAAACTAACTCTTATTGTACACACAACTGCAGTTAAGGAGATCACATGGTTTATGATAATGGCTCTTGAAATTGTCCCAAGTCCCAACTGTTAAGCTATATGGGCTTAATTTTTTATGGATGCATTGCGACCTTGCTTAATTTCTACATCTGGTAAGCTTAAGTTCTTAATAATGTACATTTAATTGGAACTACTTTAATTTGTTTTGTAGGTTAAAAGAAAACTGAAGTGTTTGGCCAAGATGTGAAGAAATGTTGTAGTTTGTTCATTCTTTCTGTTGACTTGGCATGTAACGAAAATATTATGTTAGACAATTGACATTCGATTTTTTTTTACTACCAAGTTAAATAATAAATAATGATATATGTTTATTTTTGTTTTGAAAAAATTTATGTCTAAACCCCGCGCGTACACATGTCTTATAACTAGCTTTATTTTTAAAAATAATACTTCTACATATGTTTGACCGAAATTTATCACTTATGTACAAGAAAATTAATTCTCCTTACAAGTACTTCATCTAATACTTCTAAATATGTACAAATAAAAAATTATCAAGAATCAAGATAAGTTTATTCAAGTCTAAGTAAAAAAAAATTAATATCTTGTTTACATTATTTCAGAATTAAAAATTTTAAAAAACAATTGAAAAAAATTAAAAAATAAAATAAAAAATAACTCACCACCGCCTGACTATTATTAAGCTTATATAAAATAAAGTGACATTAAGAAGTTTGATAATTCTTCATATATATTTTAATACTTTATTGTATTTTATCTGTTTTAAATCGTATATACATTATTCAAGTCAGGTGGCATTAAGCTTATTCAAATCTACGTCAAGAAAATTAACATTTTGGTTTTTTAATACTACAAAAAAAGTGTCAATAGTGACCAAAATTTAGTGCCGATTTTTTTTTGTCACTATTTAGGCAAAATAGTGACCATATAATACATAGACACTAACATTTGGTCATCTATAAATAGTTAGTCACCAAGCTCAAAGGTGGTCACTAATTTCGTCACTATTCCACAAAAGGTGTAGATTGGCGGGAACACCTTGACCCCGGGTGCTTTTTGGCACCCGCCATTGTCCACCCCACAAGGAATAGCTCCGGTAACTCTCCTGGCCTAGTGGGGCACCAACTGGACTAATTTTTTCACTATACATATGCCATATTTTTCGTTATAAGAAAGTGACGAACATTAATGGTCACTAATTTTTTAAAAAGTTAATGGCGAATAATGTTTGTTTAAGCTTATACGTGACTTATTAGCTTATTTGTGTTTGGGCTTATATTTCATAAACCATAATTTTTCAGCTTATTTTAATACTTGTGAGCTTATATAAGTTTACTATGATACGATAAACTTATACAAGCACATAAATCTTAAACAAATTCAAAATTGGGGCTTATAAAATATAAGCCAAAGTCAAATAAGCTCATAAGCTCATATATAGGCTTAAACAAACACCTCTTATATAAAAAGTGTTATTTTTATAAAAGCCAAACACAGTAATAATTCTTTTCCACAAATTTATTTTATAAAGGTGTAGAAGTGAAAACAAATAATGCCTCGATAATGCAATGTCACAATAAGAAAGTAACTTTTTTACTACAAAACTAAATGGACTTGATAGACCGACCCGACCCAACCCAATATCAAAATCAGTTTATCAAATTTTGATAAGTCAAAAAATATGAAACACACATAAACACCTTCAAGCCTTCAACTATGTGTGAACAAACCCTAGCTTCATAATCGATCTCTATTCATTCCATTTGATTAATCAAAGTGTTAATACAAATAAACCGTAAAAACGTTTATTAATATTTTGCGATCTCTTTGTGTTTTGTTGATAACAAATATAATGTTATCTTAAGTACAATTATAAGAATACATGTTATTTTTGTAAAGCATTTACATACAGCCATTTAAATATAAAAATGTTGTAATTAATTATTTGTTGTAATAGTTTATTAGGATGGTAAAAACCACAACCCATGAACCATAACCCATGAATCATAACTCATACCCAAGTTGGATATATACAATGTATACTTAGATACATTGAATCTAAAAAAAAACCATAAACCAAGCCATAACCCATGACCCATAACCAAAAAACCCATGGGCAAAGAGGAGCGTCCCACGGATCCCTAGGATTACACTAGACGGATCCCAAGTGGGAGGGATCCATGAAATCCGGGGAACAGTGGAAGATTTTGCCTATAAATAGAGAGTCATTTCTTCATTCTAACTCACCCCTCTTCTTACAAAATCTCTCAAACACTCTCATTCTCTTCTAACATATAGATCACTTGATCTAGAGAGTTGTTCTTCTTTCTTTCTATTGTGATTCTCATATAGGTCCTTCTCTAAGGCGAGATCACGAGAATTCTACAAGTCATCTAAGCAAGGGGTCCTTGATTGATTTGTCACTCCGCAAGATTTCTGTAGCGAAGATCTTGTATTTGATATTTCACCTATTTGTTGTGTAATAGTCGTATTGGTTTGGTCCACCGTGTTACGGACTCGGTATCTAGCTTTGTACCGGAAAAAGGTGTAAGCAACGTTGTGAAGGCTTTTCCGCGAAGTGAAGAGTTTGTTGACATAGTGCTTGAACTCTCGAGTAGGTGACTCGGGGAGTGGAGTAGGGCAAGGAAGGTGTCCTTGTAGCCGAACCACTATACATCGGTTATGTCATTTCTATCCCTTTGCTTTACTTTATTTACTTGCTTTATCATTAGATCTATACTTTCTCCACATCCATAAGATCTCACATATTAACGAATCTAAAGTTTTTGAAACTAACTTAAAATCGGCAAAACTATTCAACCCCCCCTTCTAGTTTTCCACAATTGACATCAAGAGCTAAGTTTATAAAAGTTTTAAAGTAAAATTGTATTTTAAAAACTTTTCGATCACTATGGGTTCTGAAAATTATAAGGAAGGGCAATCTATGCAACGACCACCACTACTTGAAACTAATGGTTTTATATATTAGAAAAATAGATTCGAAACATATGTGAAATCTAAAGATATTGATCTTTGGTACATTATTGTTGAAGGCAATTTTGAGGCTATCTCAAAAGATGATAAAGGGAATTTAGTTAATATACCTCATGATAAACTAAATGATGAAATGAAAAAAAATCTTTCTAAAAATAGTGAAGCAAAAATGGTTTTGTACAATGCTTTACCGAAAAAGGAATTCGAAAGAATTTCTATGCTTAAAACCTCTAAAGAAATTTGGAGTTATTTAGTTGTAACTCATCAAGGCAACCAACAAGTTAAAAATAATAAAATTGATTTATTTGTTCAACAATATGAACAATTTTCAATATCGGATGAGGAAACTATAGATCATTCATTTGCTAACTTTAATACCATTATTACATCTTTACAAGCACTTGATGAATCTTTCTCTAGCCGTAACCATGTTAGGAGATATCTAAGGGCACTTCCATCAAAGTGGAGATCCAAGGTGATGGCGATCGAAGAGTCAAAAGATTTGACAATCCTCACCCTTGATGAACTCATAGGCAACTTAAAAGTCTACGAGCTTGTCCTTACTAAAGACTCCGAAGCCTCAAAGGTGAAAGAGAAACACAAATCTCTTACCCTTAAAGCCAAAAAAGCTTCAAGCGATGAAGAGAAATCCTCTTCGAGTAGTGACAACGAGGAGTACGCTATGGCGGTAAGGGACTTTAAAAAGTTCTTTATAAGAAAGGGAAGATACGTCAAACAACCGTATGACGATAAGAAAGGCCTTCGGAAAAGCAAAGAGGACGAGAAGCCAAAAGATGATCGTACTTCCTTTAAATGTGGGGACCCAAACCACTTTATTAGTAAGTATCCCAAACGGGATGATCAAAAGCGTTCGTGAGCTGCACGTGGGGAATGAGCGACGAGGAGGACGAAGAAATTTGTCTCATGGCAAATGACGAGGTATGTCACGAATACTATAGTAGCTCATCACTTGATGACGACTCATTGCATAATGAATATGACAAACTATGCAATACTAGCTTAAAACTAATTAACAAAAACAAGCTTTTAAAGAGTCAAAACCAACGTTTAGATAAAGAAGTCATAGAATTGAAAACAAAACTAAAACGTTTAGAAAATGGTAAAATAGCAAGTGGTGGATGTGAACTTTGCGTTCAACTTCAAACACTAGTTGATCAACTAGATTCTAAAATTGCTAGAATGAGTACGAATACTTTAGATACGATATTAGATAGTGTTAAAACCGGTAACAACCAAAAAGGTTTAGGTATTCAACAACTTGATCCATCAACTAGTGAAAATAAAGAAACAAAATTTGTTAAGGCACTAGAAAAACCAGCCATTGTTGTGGCGGATCCCACGGATCCCTTACAAAGGGAACCGGCTAGTGTACAGCCAGGGATCCGTGGATCTGCTATAGCAAACAATGGTAATAACTTAGCTTCTTCATCTAGAACTGAGTTTGTCATCGTTAATAGGAAGAAACCAACTCATGTCACCACTAGACAACCACCTCCAAATTATAATCCTACTTTCGCAAGAAACAAGGCTCCATCTTTTTCAAAACCAAATCCTTCTAAGAGACCTAATAATGTTTACCCGAGAAGTAACTGGGATGGAACCCAAATATGCAAAATGGTTTTCCTTTTCAAAACTTTGCTCCATGGAATGCATACTCACCTTATCCATACATGTCTAACATGAATGAAATATTTAACACTAATGGACCCATGAACAAATGGGGACCAAACTTTTGAGTTTATTATTTTCTTAGGTGTGCTTAAAGGTCGACCTAGACCCGGATGAATGGGTCAAGGATAGTGGATGCACGAGGCACATGACCGGCAATAAGGATCTATTCTCCACATATGAATCCTTCAATGGAGGTAATGTGGTGTTTGGAAATAGCAAAAGTAGAATCATCGGTAAAGGTACGATTTCTAACAAATCTCTAACCATTAACGATGTGTGTCACGTAGAAAACCTAAACTTTAACCTCTTAAGTATAGGACAAATATGTGATAAAAGTGCAATGTACTTTTACGAAACCGTAGTAAGATATTAAAAATGGGATAACCATAGGAAGAGGTATTAGAAAACATAGGGTTTATGTCATTAAAATCGGCAATGAATCTAAAGACAAACTATGTCTTACCTCTATGGATGATACTTCGACCTTATGGCATTGAAGATTGGGTCATGCCAATATGCGACATCTTCAATCGTTATCATCTAAAGATTTAGTAAGAGATCTACCTAAGTTAAAATATGAACATCACTTTTGTGATGCTTGTAATGTAGGAAAACAAGTTCACTCTAGTCATAAAGCTAAAAACATGGTGTCTACAACTAAGTGTCTAGAATTACTACATATAGATTTATTTGGTCCATCCGCTATCTAAAGTTATGGAGGCAACTACTACACTTTGGTCATAGTGGATGATTACTCTAGGTATACATGGACAAAATTCTTAAAGAACAAAACGGAAACCTTTAATTATTTTGAAATATTAAGTAAAAAGATCCAAAGACAACTAGGAAGTCCTATAGTGTCTATTAGGACGGATCATGGTAGGGAATTCGAAAATTAAGTGCAATTTGGAGCCTTTTGTGACGCTAATGGTATTACTCACAACTTCTCGGCTCCACGCACTCCACAATCGAATGGAGTAGTAGAAAGAAAGAATAGAACCCTACAAGAAATGATTCGAACCATGCTTAATGAACAATCCATACCTCAAAAGTTTTGGTGTAATGCCGTTGATACTTCAACGTACATACTCAATCGAGTCTTAATTAGACCAATCTTAGGTAAAACTCCATATGAGTTACTCCGAGGCAAAAATCCTACGTTAAATCACTTTAGAGTCTTTGGAAGTAAATGTTTTATTCTTAACACTAAAGATTACCTTACAAAATTTTATCCTAAATCAACCGAAGGTATCTTTCTAGGTTACTCTCCAAATAGCAAAGCTTACGTCATATTAAACAAAGAAACAATGAAGGTAGAAGAGTCATTAAATATAAAATTTGATGAAAGTCCACCCAAACCCTCTCCACCTCTTGTCGATGACGAGATTGTAGAAAGTGAAGCTATAGTAATAAAGAAAAAGATAAATGAAGAAGAACCTTTAAATGATGAAGTCATAAACATTAAAGAGTCCAAAGATCACCCCGTAGATAAGGTCATAGGAAAGCTAAACGAAAGAACATTAAGGTCACAAGTTCAAAACCAAAGTAGCTTGTTTTGTTTCGTTTCAACCATAGAACCTAAGAATACACAAGAAGCCATAAAAGATGAAAGTTGAGTAATGGCTATGCAAGAAGAATTGAATCAATTTATTTCTAATGATGTTTGGACACTTGTCCCTCCACCTAGTAATCAAACCATAATAGGAACCAGATGGGTTTATAAAAACAAATTAGATGCAAACGGAGTAGTGTCTAGGAACAAGGCTAGACTCGTTGCCCAAGGGTATAACCAACAAGAAGGAATAGACTTTAATGAGACCTATGCCCCCGTGGCTAGATTAGAGTCTATAAGAATACTTCTTGCTTATGCTTGTGCTAATGATCTAAAGCTTTATCAAATGGATGCAAAAGCGCTTTTCTAAATGGTTTCATTAATGAAGAAGTATATGTAGCTCAACCTCCGGGCTTCATCGATTTTGAAAAACCTAAACATGTGTATAAATTAAAGAAAGCCCTTTATGGTCTTAAACAAGCTCCAAAAGCTTGGTATGATAGACTTAAGTCATTTTTAATTAAACACAACTATACCATGGGGTTAGTTGACAACACACTTTTTGCTAAGAAAAGAGAGTCACATATAATCATAGTTCAAATATATGTAGATGATATTATATTCGGATCCACTTGTCAAGACATGTGTGATGATTTCTACAAAATCATGCATGACGAGTTCGAGATGAGTATGATGGGAGAACTTAGTTTCTTTCTTGGTCTACAAATCAAACAAGTAGAAGATGGTATCTTCTTTAACCAATTTAAATACATAAAAGAGATGTTAAAGAAATTCGGTTCAGAAGAGTCAAAACCAATTAGAACACCAATGTCATCCGATACCAAACTCACTAAAGATGAAGATGGAGAATCCGTAGATAATACTAAATATCGTGGCATGATTGGTAGTCTTCTCTACCTCACGGCTAGTAGGTCGGATATCATGTTTAGCGTTTGCTTATGTGCTAGGTTTCAAGAAGACCCTAAAACATCACACCTAGAAGCCGTAAAAAGAATATTTAGATATATTAAGGGTACAACTCAATTAGGATTATGGTATCCTAAGGGCACGGGAGTAGAAACAATTGTATATGCGATTCGACCATGCGGTGATTACGTTGATAGAAAAAGTACAACTGGGGTATGTACTTTCATGGGATGTTGTTTAACATCTTGGTTTTCTAAGAAACAAACGACACTAGCAATATCAACAACCGAAGCCGAATACGTCTCCGCCGGCAAAGCATGCCAACAAGCACTAGTTGACTACGATATTCATCTAAGCGACATAGCCATTCTATGTGACAAAAAAGGTGCCATCGACTTAAGCAAGAATCCGGTATTGCATTCTCGCACAAAGCATATAGAGATTCGTCATCACTTCTTAAGAGATAATGTTCAAAAGGGGAACATCTCTATTAAGAAGGTATTATCCGAAGACAACATAGCCGACGTCCTCACCAAACCGTTGAAGCGAGAACAATTCAACCTACTTCGTCTTGGTCTTGGTCTCATGGAACAAACGTCGTAATTTATTTGACTCTACAAGGTATGTAAACACTTGCCTTCTTCTTTCTGAGTCTAGGATTTCTATTTCACACACAACTCACAAACAATACGGGAATTTTCAAAACCCAAGATAAGTTTATCACTTATAATTTTCTTATTTTCTTTCAAAATAAGTACGAGTTACATATACATCCCTCTTTCAAAAGGATAAAACGTTTGTATTTCACAACATAGAAATTTCTTTTCAAAAGGCTTTCTAAAATGATACTCCTTCCCGTATCAATTTCACAAAAGCAATTTCTCACGTCTAGGACAAATCGCTTTTTCATTATTAAAACAACGTAAAAACCCGTTTTCATTGCATCTCATGTCTTTTGAATGCTAAAGGAACACGAACTAATATGTGTTTTGGCACATTCATTTAAGCAACAATGAATTAGAGCATTGATAAACACAAAATTACGTACTCAAGTACTAAATATGTGTTTTCGGGTTATCTCAATAGGATATTTTTACACTTCTAGCTTATTTTTCTTTTTCTTAGGAGTCGAGATAACCGCAACTCCAAATAGTTTGCATATAGGCACACACTAGGCAAAAATGTTTCCAAAAGAAAAATTTTGTGCTGCCTGGAACACCAGACACACGGATCCCAGCTTTCATGTTGGACGGATCCCTCAAGAGAAGGATACGTGGGATCCGTGAGACAGAAGCTGTTTTTACCTTCTATTTTTCTCACTTTGGATGAAAAATCCACATTTATTTTATTTTCTGGAGTATGCTCTTTAATGCTTGTGTTCTCATGATCACATGCCTTAAATTCATATCTAATCATTAGATTTTAATCCACATTTTGGGTCAAGCGTTCATTACAATGCTTTGTTTTTCTATATATATAACTCCCAAAATGCTTGCATAATCCATCTCATCTTCACAAACAAACTACACCATGTCATCCACAAACTCTTTAGATGAATCACCTAGTACAAACAATCATCTCCATGAAACCCAAACTTTTGTACTTCCACCTTTCAAAATACCAAAATCCAACTCTAGGATATCCGCACGGATTAACATCCGATCTTGTTGCTTAGGAAAACCATCATCATATGGCTCATCACCATCAACTAACTCATCACAAGATGCTTCCATTATAGCACCTCCTTCATCACCAACGAGTACACCAACTTCATCGCCAAATCACTCACCACCTAAAATCACTCTTTTGGAACTCCTTACGACTCCAACAAGATCTCAACAACCAAAGCAAAAAGAATTAGCCTTTTTGACACCTCCAACTTCTCCAAACACAATATTCAATGATCTTGAAACATCACCACATTTAGCTCCCATTAAACTACAAGAACATCTAGGTTCTTTTCTACCACCATTTCCAATCATTCCGGACTTTGATCTATATTTTTCTATTTTTCCACCACAACTTCCGCAACTCACAAATCAAAACAACCCGGAAGATTTCCGTGCTCATTACCCACATCACTTACATTGTGAACATTGCCAATCCACTAGGGAAATTGCAATAGAAGTTAGGGAAGAAATGCGATTCATACTCAATCTTATCCTTGATCGCATTAATACCATTACTCATTCAAACCTCCATCCATAACCTTATGCAAGCATGGAAGGAATCATTACTACTATTTTCTATTTTTAAGTACTTTTTCTTTTGAAGTCATTTTCAAGAACAAGTATTGTTCTTATTTTTACATGCTTGTAGGTGGCATAAATACCACTACAATTTGTTGTTTTATTACAAGGCCTTGTTTACATACCTTGGCTCCCAATCTTGATTCTCGTCAATCACAAGATTACATAAGCATGTTACTAACCTTTCTCTTTGTAGGATTTTTTTTAATTTTTCTTCACTTGACGCCCCAAACTAGGGGGAGTTAGCGATACGTGGACTAATTTTTCCACACTTTTATTTCTTTCAAGGGTAAACTTTTTGTTTCGACAAAAAGTGGGAGAAGAAGTAAAACTTAGGGGCTTTCAAAACTTACATATATTCTTAAGTTTTACTCATCATAACATTATGTTTTGTCATCAACAAAAAGGGGGAGATTGTTAATACAAATAAACCGTAAAAATGTTTATTAATATTTTGTGATCTCTTTGTATTTTGTTGATAACAAATATAATGTTATCTTAAGTACAATTATAAGGATACATATTATTTTTGTAAAGCATTTACATATAGCCATTTAAATACGAAAATATTGTAATTAATTATTTGTTGTAATAGTTTATTAGGATGGGTAAAAACCACAACCCATGAACCATAACCCATGGATCATAGCCCATACCCAAGTTGGCTAGATATAATGTATACTTAGATACATTAAATCTAAGGAAAAACCATAGACCAACCCATAACCCATGACCCATAACCAAAAACCCATGGGCAAGAGGAGCGTCCACGGATCCCTAGGATTACACTAGACGGATCCCAGTGGGAGGGATCCGTGGGATCCGGGAACAAGTGGAAGATTTTGCCTATAAATAGAGAGCCATTTATTCATTCTAACTCACCCCTCTTCTTACAAAATCTCTCAAACACTCTCATTCTCTTCTAACATATAGATCACTTGATCTAGAGAGTTGTTCTTCTTTCTTTCTATTGTGATTCTCATATAGGTCATTCTCTAAGGCGAGATCACGAGCATTCTAAAAGTCATCCAAGCAAAGGGTCCTTGATTGATTTGTCACTCCGCAAGATTTCTGTAGCGAAGATCTTGTATTTGATATTTCACATATTTGTTGTGTAATAGTCGTGTTGGTTTGGTCCACCGTGTTACGGACTCGGTATCAGCTTTGTACCGGAAAAAGGTGTAAGCAACGTTGTGAAGGCTTCTCCGCCAAGTGAAGGAGTTTGTTGACATAGTGCTTGAACTCTCGAGTAGGTGACTCGGGGAGTGGAGTAGGGCAAGGAAGGTGTCCTTGTAGCCGAACCACTATACATCGGTTGTGTCGTTTCTATCCCTTTGCTTTACTTTATTTACTTCCTTATCATTAGATCTATACTTTCTCCACATCCATAAGATCTCACATATTAACGAATCTAAAGTTTTTGAAACTAACTTAAAATCGGCAAAACTATTCAACCCCCGTTCTAGTTTTCCACAAAAAGGTTTGTTATCGCTCTTAAATATGTTATTAGTTGTTAATTTACGTTTTTTTATAAAGAATTATGACCTAATTATAAAATAAGGAGTTCGAATGATGTAATTATCGATTCATCTTAAGTTTAGGTATTCATATACACTAGTGTTTGTGTATGAGATCGTGTGATACGATTCATCTTAAGAATTGGGACTGTTAACTTGAATATGCTAATCTGGATACGTTGTCTTAGTTTTGTTTCGAATAACTGATATTATGCTATGAATAACTGATATTGTTAGTATTTCAAGCAGTTGATGTTGTATTGCTCAAGTGTATACAAGGTGCTCGACGAAATGCTCATGTGAAGAAATGAATTTACTAGTGTAATAGGATATGTGTTCAGGTTAAGGAGATCACATGGTCAATGATAATGGCTTTTGAAATTTTCCCAAGTCCCAACTATTAAGTTACATGGGATTAATTTTTTATGGATGCATTGCGACCTTGCTTAACTTTTACATCTAGTAAGCTTAAGTTCTTAATAATGTACATTTAATTGGAACTACTTTAATTTGTTTTGTAGGTTAAAAGAAAACTGAAGTGTTTGGTCAAGATATGAAGAAATGTAGTAGTTGGTTCATTCTTTCTGTTGACCTGGCATGTAACGAAAAAATTATTTTAGATAATTGACATTCGTTTTTTTTAACTACCAAGTTAAATACTAAATATTGATATACGTTTATTTTTGTTTAAAAAATTTATGTCTAAACCCCGTGTGTGCACATGTCTTATAACTAGCTTTATTTTAAAAAGAGTTAATTACATAAATGGTCCCGTGGTTTGTCGAAATTATGGATTTGGTCCATAAACTTTTTTTATGATTTGCTCCCTATGGTTTTGATTACGTTCTGATTGGTCCTTTGACCAAATTTTCGTCGATTGACGATCAAATGTGTGTTGGATTCTTTGAAATGACAAAATACCGTATGTGTTTCATGAATGGTCCCATGGTTTGTAGGTTATCATGAATTAATCCTCGATTTTTATTTTTACTTTTATTTATATAAAAACATTTTGTCGAAAATTTAATAAAAATTCAAAATTTATAAAAAAATCTATAAAAATTCCTAAAATTTTATAACAAAGTCCGAAAAAATTAAAAAAATTATAAAAATTCTAAAATTATATAAAAAAATTCAGAATTTTATAAAAATCCTAAAATTTTATAAAAAAAAAAGTATATTAAAAATTCCAAAAAATTTATAAAAAAATTTATAAAAAATTTCAAAAATTTTATAAAAAATTCCGAAAAATTTTATAAAAAATTATGATAAAATTTTTATAAAATCTTATAAAACATTCCGTCAAAAATTTTGGGAAAAAAAATTTTCGATAAAAAATTTTCTTTTTTCCTTTTTGAATACTTTTTGACAGAATTTTTTAGAAAATCTTGCCCAAAATTTTATAAATTTTTTTACGGATTTTTTTTTTTGACAATTTTTAAAATCCGTCAAATATTTTATAAATTTTGGGCAAAATTTTATAAAAATTCATCAAAAGTATTCAAAAAGAAAAAGAAAATTTTTGTCGAAAAATTTTTTCCCAATATTTTGATTTGAATGTTTTATAAGATTTTATAAAAATTCATCGGATTTTTATAAAATTTTCGGAATTTTTTATAAAATTTTTGGAATTTTTATAAATTTTTATAAAATTTTGGAATTTTTCATATACTTTTTATAAAATTTTTGGAATTTTTTATAAAATTTTGGAATTTTTAATAATTTTTTTAAAAATTTTGGACTTTGTTATAAAATTTTCGAATTTTTATAGATCTTTTTATAAATTTTCGAATTTTTATAAAATTTTCGACAAAATGTTTTTTATATAAATAAAAATAAAAAATTAAAAATGAGGGACTAATTCATGATAAACTACAAACCATATGGCCATCCATGAAACACATACGGGGTATTTTTGTCATTTCAAAGAATCTAAACACATTTAACGTTAATCATGTAAAATTTGGTTATGGACCAAATCAGAACGAATCAAAACCATAGGGAGCAACCATAAAAAAAATTTATGGACCAAATCTATAATTTTCAACAAACCACATGGACCATTTATGTAATTAACTCTTTAAAATAATACTTCTACTTATGTTTGATCAAATTTATCACTTATGTACAAGAAAATTAATACTCCTTACAAGTAATTCATCTAATACTTCTAAATATATACAAATAAAAAATTATCAAGAATTAGCATAAGTTTATTCAAGTCTAAGTCAAAAAAATTAATACCTTTGTTACATTATTCTATAATTAAAAAAATATAAAGAAAATTAAAAAAAAAAATAACTCACCACTGCCTGACTATTTTAAATCCTATTTAAAATTAAGTGAGATTAAGAATTTTGATAATTTTTCATATGTTATAATCACTTATAATACTTTATTATATTTTAAATCGTATATACATTATCCAAGTTAGGTTGCATTAAGCTTATTCAAATCTAAGTCAAGAAAATCAACATTTTGGTTTTTTAATATATAAAAATAGAGTAAATTACACCGTTCGTCCTTGTGGTTTGCGTTGACCGCAGGATTTAGTCCTTTGACCAAAAAAATTGCACCGTACGTCCTTAAGTGTGAAACGTTATGCGCCGTTCGTCCTTTGACCAAACGACGTTAAGTTTGACCGTTAAAAACCCATCATGTGACTTACACACGAGGGTAAATTCGTCATTTCAACACCATAAGGACGAACGGTGTAAGGACGAACGGTGTAGTTTACTCTTAAAGATTATACTCATTTACCAACCACACACTTCACTCCCAATTTTTTTTTTTTATCTTCTTCATTTCTTCTTCCTCTCTTTGATATATTCAAAAACTATCACAACACACCACCATCTCTAACACTCATAACCACCACCTCAACTCCTACACCACCATCACCCACGCCACCACCACGAAACCCGTCACCATATACCCCACGTATGTGATTTTGTTGAAACAAGTGACATTCTCTCTCCTCTGCTCCTCTCTTCTATCCCACCGACCGGATACATCTTCCACAGCCCGCACCACCGCCTCCCCACCCTCACCGACTACACAAAACAATCATCACACCCTCGCCAGAGGCGGAAACGCGAGGTGTAACGGAAGGAACATAAGCACAAGATAATAGAACATACCAACATTAATATTTAAAGAAAGAGAACACCATTACAATACCGGTTTAGCCGACATCGGCGAATATATTACAAAGTTTAGATTCTAAAATATATGTTTTATACATAATGATTTATATTGACAAGTGAAAACTTCATTATGCAAGACTTGGTAGAAAGAGCTTACTAACGATCACCGAAATGCATGAGAAAATGGGTCAACTATGAAAATAGTTGGTGAGTAAACACGCTAGCAAAAAAAATAAGAAAACTCGTAATAAATAATCAAAGCTTTCGACGTAAATTGGTCCACAAAGCAAAGGCATTGTAAATCCACTCGGGCCCAAGTTCCGCCCATACAAAACTTGCAACCTGTGTGTTCACAACCCACCGCCAAAAATAGTATGTCTAATAGTCAAGTATAAGCGGTCATAATAGTTCACAATATAGTACCATGAATATAATAATGTGGGATGCTCCGAACATAGGAGACTTTGCTTTGCTCCAACAAGGAGACTCCTTTGTCACTCGACCACCTAGGCGAGATTTATTGAGAACGCCCACCAATAAGGCGAGACTTTATAGTGATGCTCGAACATGGGAGACTTTGCTTTGCTCCAACAAGGGAGACTCCTTTGTCACTCGACCACCTAGGCGAGATTTATTGAGAACGCTCCACCAATAAGGCGAGACTTTTAGGTTCATAGCATGTACGGTTCAATAAGTTCAAATAAGTAATAGGTTAGTAATTAAGTTCAAGGATTTGATTCGAGTTCACAAGTTCTAGTCAAACTAGTTAATAAAAGTAGTAAACAATTTAGCTCAAGAAAGGTTCATGCATTTCGCCCCAAAATAAAGTAAAAACGGAAAAAGGGGATGTGATTACTCACTTGGTAAACTGGAATGATAACAAGAGTGAGTACCCCGAGGTATAATGTGATGCTTTAACCGGGACCTATTACGAATGATATGATATGTAATGAGTTGCAATGTAATGTTATGCATGCACTTCGTATGTTATTTATACCATTAGCGAGTTTTGAAAATATTACTAATCGTCGAAAAATACTCTTTTGACGTCTAGACCCTTCAAAAATGACTTTACAAGTATTTACGTCAAAATGTCATCCTACAATGGTTTAATAATGATTTATGGTGAAATTATCACTTTTCGTCGCAAAACAATGTCGTCGGAATTATCATGAAATTAACAAAAATGGCTCCGGAAAAATAGTCGTAAAATAGTGTACGTCGCACGTTAGAGAACGAACTCGACGGTTTTGGAAAGTTTGTATCGATATCTAAAAGTTTCAGTTCAGGAGTTTTCGTCCAAAAGGTCTCGAACATAAAGATAATAAGGGTTAAAGATAGTGATTTTGGCTAATTGTGGTGTAAAAAGTGAGTTTCGGCCAAGTTTGAACATCCGTAAATAATTTATTACAACTCCGCTATACAAACGACTTGTTGTTTTGAAAAATATGGCCGGTGAACTTGATTTTACTAGAAGACATTTCGTTCCAAAAAGTTGCACATCATGGTTAAAAACAGCCCTCAACAGGGACGTTACAGCTACCGTAACACTTGTATCGTAGGAATAATATAGTTTTTCGAAAATAATAGTTACGGCAAGTTTATGAAACGTGCATATCTTTGTCGTTTCAAACTGCTTTCACGTATAATATGTCCTTAGCTTCGATCAAGTAAACTAATATATTTTGACTAGTCGAAATAATTTGTGAAGCTTAAGGCTCGTTTTGACCCGAACAAACTAAAACGCATGCTGAAATTTCGTAAAACTATTTATTTCGTCGTCAAACTTTAAAATCCATAACTTCTTCGTTATAACTCCGCTTTTATCCGTTCAAGCGCCACGGATTCGTTTTAAAGTATATTTTCTAAATATCAAGGCCAAAGTTTCGTTACTAACTGTCGGTTTTTCCGAAAAATGAAATAAGGACAGAACATAAATTATAGTTATCGAAAATAGTTTTCTCGGACAAAACCTATTCTAATCCCTTCAAATCAACTCCAAAGCTAATCTAATCCTACCATACACCTTCTTAGGGTGTCATGGGTTCCTAATCACCATCAAGACCAAGAATACCATGGGGATAATTATAGGATGACCATAAATATATATATATAACTTCTTAAAATCATTAAAAATGGTATAAATCACATATCATGCATACTTGCTCCAAAAATGAAAAGATACATAAGAAATGATAAGAAAACATGAAAAATGATAAAAACATGCTTACTAGTGATATGATGAGGTGAAAGTAACAAGGATTAGCCTAAACACTCTTGGTTTTTATTTCAAAACCTAATAAAGAGTGATAACTAGATTGTAAAACACTTGAGAAATTTTTTTGATGATGATCCCTTGTGCAACCCCTATGTGGCCGGTTCTTGAAGGATGAAAAGAAGAGAGAAGCAAAATATTACTAGTCTTGAGTTGTTGTGTTGAATGAAAATGAAATGAATTTGAGTATAAGTTTCAACTTGTGAGAAAAATTTTCAAGCAAACATTTAATACATTCACCCCCTTGGTCGGCCAAGGGGGGATGTATATGCTAAAAATACATTTTTTTTTTTTTTTATAAATATTGTATATATAATTGTAAATAAAATTGTAAGTAAAATGTTGTGTAGATAAATGTAACTTGTAAGGTAATGGTAACTTTTTGGTACAAGTAAATTTTTAATAGATCAAAATAGAGTATAATGATTTTATAAAAATTGTAAAAATACATTCCTTGTAAAATTTGAGTGATATAATAATTATCGTATAGTTTTTAAGAAAAACGTCGTAATAATATAACTTTAACGATTTATGTACCAAATAAATTTAAAACACTAGGTAAAGTCAAAATATAGTTTTTATAAACTAAATGTAAGTTTTAAAATATGTCGGGATCATTTTTGAAAGTAACGGATTAAATGCTCAAAATAATAACTCACGCGATAACGTTTATTAAATATAAAATTTTACGCGTTAAATGTGAAATGAAATGCCATGAATGAATTAATATGATGCATATTTAATTTAAGAAATGACCGGAATTTGTGAATTGTGACACAATCCCCTCCACCTCCTCTTCCCGATCTCCTACAACACGCGCCCATCCCTCCTCCTTCACCCGTTCATACCACTCACGCACCACCCTTCAAAGACCACCACACCACCATCTTTCCACACCACCATCTTTGGAGATCGCGAAGAAGAAAAGGTAGGGACGAGCCACGCGAGTTGTGACTCGGTTTTCTTGTAACTCGTGTCACCGAAGTCACGAGTTGACTCTCGAGTTGTCACCGAGTCACGGTGATATCACTTTTGGATCGGGCTAGGCTATCACTTTGGTTCCACTAAACATTTTTGTTTTAGTTTTTTTCTTTGTCTTTGTCGTTTGATGATGATTAGTTTGATGGAGATGTAGTTTGATGATGATTAGAAGAGGTGTATGAGTTTGATTTGAAATAGTGATGTGGGTATGAGTTTGATTTGTTAGAAATAGTGACATGGTAAGGTTATTGGTTGATGGGAAAGATGCTGTTGTGTTGGATTTGGATATGAGGAGCGTTATGATGATTAATGTTGATGTTAGGATTGTGTTGATGATCTTCATTTGTTGTTTTTGTGTTGTGTTTTTTGTTTATGGAGATTGAATACTTTTGGAAGTGAATGTTGATGTGTTTGACTACCCTGGAATAACTCAACAAGTGGTGGTTGGATCTATTTTTAGGACAAAAATTTTTATACAGGGTTGCACCGTTCGTCCTTATGGTGTTGAAATGACGAATTTACCCTCGTGTGTAAGTCACATGATGGGTTTTTAACGGTCAAACTTAACGTCGTTTGGTCAAAGGACGAACGGCGCATAACGTTTCACACTTAAGGACGTACGGTGCAATTTTTTTGGTCAAAAGACTAAACCCTGCGGTCAACGCAAACCACAAGGACGAACAGTGTAATTTACTCATAAAAATACATCATACTGTTATGAATAATATTATGTGGATGCCCATATAATCCATAAGAAGCCCACGACCCAATTAGCTATTAAGGTTTTACCCTAATGTTTATCTTATATATACCCGTTTGTATCTCATACATTATAATCAATTGAAAAATATATTCATTCCCTCAATTCTTGTTCACAACACGTTATCAGCACGCTCTAAATTTATTTTTGAATCGCTAAAGGTACCTCTCGAATTCTTTCACATATCAATCGTATTTACTGCAAGTTATTGATTTGTGTTAATGTTGCATATTTAATGTTTGTGCTAATACTCCAATCATCTCTGCTACATATTTGTATTATTTAATTCATATAACATTAATAGAATAAATTAATACTTACATGTATGTAATCTATAATTCTCTACGGTATGTTACCTGCTATATATTTTATTTTAGAAAAAAATTGTTCATGAAACGCTTTGCGAGGACGTGTTCATGCTAAGTCTTGAATGTTATATGTGTTTAAACAACAATAAGATGTTAAACAATTTAATAAAGATTTATTATTCTCAAACATAGGACATTATCTATATGTGTTTACAAATAAGAATACAATAACTGCATGTTACTAGGGTATGGCCAATTACGATTATCAAGATGTTTTGGTTCTCAATAGCAATGACGATAACATATTCTAATTTATGATTTGCTATGAAGGAACTTCCAACTCCAAATTCTTAGTTATTTGTTGATCAAAGTATTTGTATTATATTATTGATATATGCCAAGTATTACTGCTAACACGAGTAACATGACTATGTCATTTAAATTGTAAGATTTAGTATGGATTTTTAAACCATTATTCGTATCTTGTTAGACCATCGATATTTTTGTTTGCTAATAGTGATTATTTATACGATGCATGCAATTTTTATTACGAATTTATGTTGTTATTGATTTTTAATTTCATAAACATACGACAAAAAATATGTATGGCAGTGGTGCAATAACTCATCCGATTTATAAACAATAAATATAGATAAAATTAAACAAAAGTGTTAAGCATGATTTATGTATGTATTATATTGAACGTCATGTGACGACTCATATGTTTAGATTTTGTTAAATATGTATTGATTTTTCATCTATTTTATCGACGGTTATGTGTATTTTCATGTACATATGGTAGTGATTTTATTAAAATAAAACAAGAGATGATTAACTTAATTGATTCATCTACGGTTTGATGTGATTCTTTGCCATCTAAACTAACTATCATTTTTTTAGATTTATATATATTTTATAAAAGCTAAGTATCGTGTAGTAACATAGATATATATATTTTAGATTTCGTTATCATATTCCTATGGTACAATACTACAACAGTGTCAACTAATTCTATGATAGTTATAGATGGTATACTTCAAAATATATATTTCATACAATTTGTTCAATTTATAACCAAAGGGCAAAGACACATGTGTCAATATTATTTTTCATGAATAAACATAATATCAACCACAACTACAAATATTATAACACAAACTTTAGGATTTGTGGGCTGTGCGTGAACTAGTATGATACTTGTTTTATCATGTTTTGGCTATGATTTTGAATATCTGTTACTTGTTTTGATAACAATAATTGCTTATTGCCTCTATGCATAAACACTATGAGATCTTCTGTAACGTAACTTCAAGGCTTAGATGTCACTAGAAAGAACCATGATTCATTCTTTATGTCATAATGCATCTTGTTGAATTATAACTATGTTGGCCTATCAACATGTATACTGATGAAAGATTATATGTATACGAGTTTGATCATTTTAAAAGGCTAATATGGTAGTATATTGAATCTTTGCATACTTTGAGTTCATAGGTGCTCATATATGGCCACGTTATAACTTTGATATTTATATCCCTTTAACATGAGTTATGCATTGACTATTTTGTATACTGATGAAGATCTATAAATTTTAAGGTTGATTAATTCGATGTTGATTATTTTATGACTTAAGCTCGGTCATAGATAATATCACTTTCATTTATTATTATCCTTACTTGGTGAATGAAATCAGCCATGTCATTACTTCTAAATTGATTTGTGTTGTGTTAAGGTAATTTATGATAAAGTGTAAGATAACGGTTATATGAAACATGACGTGCCTTGATATATTTTGGACTATTATTTGCGTATGACCAGATATAAAAGTGAGCGTTTAGTATAATATTATGAAACTCGTCCAATTAAAAGTGTTTCACTGAGTTTGAAAATACTTTGGTCAGAATAAATATTGCAATTATGGACGTTATGTATACATATATCAAATATAAAAAATAAGATGTCTTATATGATTCTAATTGTGTAATCGAGTTTGTTATTTATGTCTGCATTATTTATTATATGTGATTTTAGTTGCAAGACATTTTATTGAATGGTTAGTGGTATATATATGTTTAGCAAATTGTGCAACTTCATAAGTAAAAAAAAAATGTGTTTCTTGTTTGATAATGCTATGGGCTAATGTGCATACTATAGTGAACTAAGTTGAAGCGATAAAAGTACTTATATCAATTTAATTGGAGAAATGTGATGATGAATTAAGTTCTCTGTGTTATGGAGTATTTGATTTTTATATAACAAGATGCAACTAAAACACATGTGGTCATAAACTAGAGTTTATGAGCCAGGATTATTTATTGGCATGACCGGTTGAACCATCCCGGATCAATAATGATGCGAACCATATACAAGAACCTTGAGTTTTTCAAAGGTTATTTTATTAGTTTTATTGTTCTCAATGGAAGTGCATTGTTCACTTATTATCACCAAATTAAAGTAAGAACTTTGGTCTGTGAAGTTTTGAAAAGAATATAAAGAGGATGTATATAGGCCTATACATCTGTCATGTGGATCATTTTGAGTTTTAAAATCGATGCATCGTCAAAATGATCATCAAATACGCAACTTAAGGTTAGCGTAATTAGTGGCTCCACTTATAGAATGCGAGCACGGTTTTCCACATTGTGTTATTGAGAATGGTGATATAAACTTCTAAGTATTGGGCGATTATTGGAATAAGTGTTGAACTTTATGTAGCCCAAGTTCATACGCGAATTGCTTTTGTTGAAACGTTCATAAAACGTCTTCAGTTGATTGCAAAGCCAATAATTATGAGAACAAAATCTTATATTATGGGGCATGTTATAAAATATGAATTCGCATCATACCAACAAGATTAATGAATACTCCCCAATAAAATGGTTTATGGTCACGGACCATATGTTTCCCATTAAAGTTTATGTAAATGTGCGAAACTTGTATTGAAAATCCACCACAACGCACAAATGGGATGTTGTAATTGATAATTCATTTAAGGGGAAGAATGAGCAGCGAGAGATATAGAATGAATTATAATATAAATGTTGATCCTCAGACAAATGAATATGAACTTGAAGGGACAATTTATATTCCAGATCTAGTAATTGCCAGATTTGTTTAGTGACATAAAGAAGTGACTAGATCATATATATGCTGCTAGTGCTCCAATTATAATGTATGTCCCAAAATGAAGACCAATGATTGGTAGTAAGTCTATGGCACGTCTGCAAAGTGATAGACTAATCGATTCCAAATAAAAGTCCTCGAATGAATAGATAAAATGGAGCAAGAAAATTAAGATGGTCTAATCGAGGTAATAAAGACCCCATAATAATTCTACTATAGAGACACTAGACATGAAGGTAACTGAAAAACCCCGGGTACTTGAAAAACTATGAGATATCAATAAATGATATATTGCAGTGTCTAGTAAAGTGTGGAATCGAAAATATAAATGAATCGACGTCGATGGTGATATTGTATACAATAATACATATGGTAATGATTATGTAAATAAATAAGATAGCGCTATAATCATGGTGAGGATCATGGAAGCATACTTGCACAAAGTGCAGATGTATAAATGAATGGCCAAAATAAGTAAAGACGCAAAGAACTAATGAAAGATTGAAATTTCTTGTGACGAGACATGGTTACTGGGACATGAAGCCCGTACATATGAATGTGTAAAATTATTGGATATGCATTGGTCATTATGAGAGAGCAAAATTAAAGTATTGAAACTTATTATTAAGGCATAATTAATGGCACATAAATATTTTCGCAAAGACTTTGCATATAGAGACATGATCTCATGTGGTGGATCCAATAATCTATTTAATACTTATAAGTCTGGCGATATGATAACTAATCGATATGCGTCTAAAAGAAATGAATAGAGCTCATTTGAAGTTGAGATTCCATGAGGGATATAAAATGCATGAAGCATGTCTCGTGATTTAACATGCTGAAACCATATAAGAAAGTTTTCAAGAATAACACTTGATCAAGATGAATATATCACTATATGAGTGAAAGGCAATATGGTATTGGTTAAAAATGAGCCATTGAAATAATAAAATTTACCCATGTTAGTTTTAAAGAGATTTATATTTGAATATGGTATAAGTTACATATGTTTTGATGAGGTAATTGTGAATGAAACTCATGAAGTGATTTTTAAGACGGATGAATACCTTGAAATGAAATATAATGTTTTGTCTTGTTTTATGAATTAAACATCTTAAAGATGAAATCATTTTTCATAATGAAAGCTAAAGAAAGATGCTATATATTTTATATAGATAAATGACGCTCATGTTTATGAGGTCAATTGATGAAGAAAGACCCATTTATTTTAAAGATGATGATCACAATATCAATTTACATATGTCATACTAAAATGTGTATATGTGAAGTACAAGGATGTACTTAAATGAGATGTATGACGTATCTTAATCCTTAAATTGGATATGCGAACAACATGTATAGAGTATTTATTCATGTGATTATATCAAGACACATTAAGGTGCATTCACTGATTCAATGAGCTTAAGTGATGTGATCATCAGGGGGAGAGAAGATACGCGTTGCACTCTTTTTCCCTTGACCACGGTTTTGTCCCCACAGGGTTTTCCGGCAAGGTTTTTAATGAGGCAACATCCCCGAGCGTATAAAGGAATTATGTATTTTTTTTTCCTTCACTAGATTTTTGTCCCACTGGGTTTTGTCTAGTAAGGTTTTAATGAGGCATAATTCTCAAATGGACATCCAAAGGGGAGTGTTATGAATAATTATAATATGGATGTCCATATCTTATAGGATACTTATTAAAGGTATTTGAGTTCCAAAATTCTTCTTCACTCATGACTTACAGAAGAATGGTAATAGTAACAAGTTCGTTCAAGCGACAATTTGGCGGATCTATTTACCAAGGCACTTCCTACATCAACATTTAGGAAACTAAGTTACAACATTGGAATGCGACGACTCAAAGAGCTCAAGTGATATCGTCATCGAGGAGACAATACTGTGCACTCTTTTGTCCTTAGTCATGGTTTTGTCCCACCTGGGTTTTCCGACAAGGTTTTAATGAGGCACCATTCTTAAAGCGTATTAATAATATGGACATCCAAGAGGGAGTGTTATGAATAATATTATGTGGATGCCCATATAATCCATAAGAAGCCCACGACCCAATTAGCTATTAAGGTTTTACCCTAATGTTTATCTTATATATACCCGTTTGTATCTCATACATTATAATCAATTGAAAAATATATTCATTCCCTCAATTCTTGTTCACAACACATACAAGAATATTAAAAGAAATGTCGTGCTGCAGTTAAGGAGATCACATGGTCAATGATAATGGCTTTTGAAATTTTCCCAAGTCCCAACTACGTAGTATTAATCTACATGGGCTTAATTTTTTATGGATGCATTGCGACCTTGCGTAACTTTCTGGCAAGCTTAATTTCTTAATAATGTACATTTAATTGGAACTACTTTAATTTGTTTTGTAGGTTAAAAGAAAACTGAAGTGTTTGGCCAAGATGTGAAGAAATGTTGTAGTTTGTTCATTCTTTCTGTTGACTTGGCATGTAACGAAAATATTATGTTAGACAATTGACATTCGATTTTTTTTACTACCAAGTTAAATAATAAATAATGATATATGTTTATTTTTGTTTTAAAGAATTTTATGTCTAAACCCCGCGCGTACACATGTCTTATAACTAGCTTTATTTTTAAAAATAATACTTCTACATATGTTTGACCGAAATTTATCACTTATGTACAAGAAATTAATACTCCTTACGAGTAATTCATCTAATACTTCTAAATATGTACAAATAAAAAATTATCAAGAATCAACATAAGTTTATTCAAGCCTAAGTCAAAAAATTAATATCTTGGTTACTTTATTCTAGAATTAAAAAATAAAAAGAAAATAAAAATAAAAATAAAAATAAAAAAATAACTCACCACCGCCTGACTATTTTAAATCTTATTCAAAATAAAGTGATATTAAGAATTTCGATAATTCTTCATATGTTTTAATACTTTATTATATTTTATATGTTTCAAATCGTATATACATTCTTCAAGTCAGGTCTCATTAAGTTTATTCAAATCTAAGTCAAGAAAACCAACATTTTGGTTTTTTTAATATATAAAAATACATTATACAAGAATTATAAAAAAAAAATGTCGTACGTATACACACATAATAATTATACATAGTAAAAAAAAAACCTCATACATGCGTCTTGAGCATTATAACTAGTTATCAACTAAAATAATTGCAAGCCTTGAAACCCTTGAACTGCTAACAACATTAAATCTAGAGTTTATGTTGGTGATGTTGGTGTGTATCTCCCAGAACAGGGTTAAGACAATTAATGACAGTAGCAATACCACTAGGTGGTTACCGGATATCACTTGGAATCGTGTGATCACTTTCCAAAGTAAATTATTCGACCCTAATGCCTGGGTATCACGAATATCTACTTGGGATAAGACCAAATGCAGTTAGAGAATTAGGCACAATTCTATAACCCTTTTACTAATAAATGTTTATGTTATCTGTCTGTTCTTCATGCATAATCAGATCTCTTATTTATAGGAGATTACTCTTAGCTAGTCCAATGGAATTATGAGTATTAATCGGCCCATTAATAGCCTCATAATTATCCCCATTATAGCCGTTAGTGGTTACATGACCAATTAAGCGTGGTCATTAGCGGTTATAAGCGCCATTTAGCAAGATGCTTTAACACTAGCGGACTTTCATACCATTAGCGGTGATTTCACACTAGCAAGACTTTATAGTGCTATCGGTGGATACTGCTCGCTGATGGAATCCACAAGCTTCGTGGAAAACACAAGCTTCAGTGGAAACATCGCTTATCGATGGAAACCACAAGCAAGACTTTCCCAAGCGGTACTTTCCACAAGCGGTACTTTCTACTAGCACTACCAATACAAACCACTACAAGAGTCGGTGTTCATGAACCTTATGGGTGTACACTCCGCACCTCCCAACCCATTACAAGGTGTGAACTAATCCCACAAGTGCACTAAATTTTCCAACAATCCTCCCCAAATTTAGTTCACTTCCTTTGCATAAAAATAAACATCAAGCAAAACATGTGCATAAACGAAAATGTCCCGAGGATTGAATTTCCATCTTAGTAAATTACACGTTCAAATATTCGAGAATCGGGTGTTCTAAGAATTGAACCCTTTAACCCATTTGAATACCGAAGATAAAATAGACACAAGTTTTCAAACACTTATCGACTCCCGACACTATATAAGCCATGTGTCCATATCCAAATTCATAAATGTTGTAAAAGCTAAAAGTCCAAAGCTTCACAAGCGGCAAAACTTCAACATTTAAATAGGTGGTTCCTCTTTAGTCATGCTCCCGCTAAGCACTTTTTCAAAGAAAATTAACCATTAAGTAAAGACTTCATCCTCCTTTCGGCAGTTACGAGCACAACCTTGGAATGTAAATAAAACATGTGCTCCGGTCTCATCAATGTTCACTTTCCACATTGAACTCATCTCCCAAGTTTTCTTAGGAGGAGTTGGGTGTCCTAGCATTCGATGACTAAGTTGGACTTAAACCCATCCCTTTGCGACTTTATAACCAAGTCTCTAGCGGACCCTTCGTCAAGTGATCACTAAGTTCATTGAGATCTAACAAACTCTATAAGCTCACGAATCATGCTATGTCGACACCTAAGTGTCTAGACTTACCATTGTACATTTGGCTATAAGCCTTAGCCAATGTAGTTGCACTATCACACCGGATAGAAATAGATGCTATAGGTTTAGGCCACAATGGAATCTCAAGAAGCAAGTTTTTCAACCATTCACTTCTTTACCAAAGAATTGCTAAAGCCACAAATTCAGATTCCATTATTGAGCGGTGATGCAAGTTTGCTTCTTGGATGCCCAAGAAATTGCACCTCCACCAAGTAGGAATACCCGACCACCGGTGAGCGAATTGTCTTACGTATTCTTGATCCAACTTGCATCGGTGTAACCTTCCAACACCGATGGGTAACCAATTATATGAGAGACTATAATCTATAGTTCTTTTCAAATACTTCATTACCCTTTGAACCGCTTGCGATGATGAGCACTAGGATTACTAGTATACATGCTCAATTTTCCCACCGCAAAACCAATATCGTGTCTTGTACAAGTCATGGCATACATCAAGCGACCAATTACCCTAGAATACTCAAGTTGATATCGACCTTGCCATGATTAGGCATCGACTTCTCACAGTATCCATAGGTGTACTCATCGAGTACAATCAAAGTAATTGAATTTCCTCAAGACCTTCTCAATATAATGAGACCGAGATAGAAATTCTTTTACTTTCATGTTTGATCCTTATACCAAGGATAACATCGCCTCCCCATATCCTTCATGGAGAACCTTGATGACAAAAATTCCTTTGTCGTTAATCTAATTTGGTCGGTGCCAAAAATCAACATGTCATCAACATATAGAAAATGATGACTCCTTTACCGATTCATCAAATTTGCTATATACACATTTGTCGCCTTGGTTAAGAACATAGCCACTAGACAAAACCACTTCATCAAAATTTTGATGCCATTGTCTAGGTGCCTGCTTAAGTCCATAAAGAGACTTAATCGGTTTATACACCTTGTTTTCATTACCGGGCATGATGAAGCCACGAGGTTGGTTCATATAAACCTCCTCTTCCAATTCACCATTCATGAAAGTCGTTTCACATCTATCCGATGAATAACCGATTGTGAATAGATGTCATAGCAATCGCTAGTCTTATGGAATCGATACAAGCCCGGGGCATAAGTATCAAAATAGTCTATTCGACTTTTGTTTAAAGCCACGAATGACTAGTCTAGCCTTGAACTTTTCAATAGTTCCATCTACCTTCATTTTCCTTTTGAAAATCCATTTGCAACCCGAGGTTTGCAACGTGGAGGTAGATCAACCAACACCCAAGTGTTGTTGCCCATGATGGAATCCATCTCATCGGTGATTGCTTCTTTCCGAAAGCAATATCACGGGACTTCATTGCTTCTTCAAATGTCTTGGGATCATCCTCAACAATGAAGCAATAGGGTATTGGTCCGAAACCTCATCCTTGTTCCTTCAACTAAGTATAGTTGAAACTCGTGTCCAAATGACTTTGGAGTCCTAACCCTTTTGCTCTTCCCGAGCACGAGTTCGAGTTGTTGTACCACAACCTCATCGAGGACCACCGATGGTTCATCATCGGGACCTCGATACACCAAAGTGTCATGAGTTCCATTAGGAATCCTCGACTTGGTCTAGGGCGATGAGAATCTATTCTCATCAAAGTCTGCATCCCTTGATTCAATAATGGAGTTAATTGAAATATATTCATTAGGTTCAATAACATAGAACCTAAAAGCCTTGGAATGCTCAGCATATCCAACAAAGATGCAGTCAATGCCTCTTTCACCCAAAGTTTTCATCTTTGGATCAGGGAGTCTTACAACAGCCCTACAACCCCAAACCTTGAGATAGTTCAGGTTAGGTTTCCTTTTAGTCCAGAGTTCATAAGAGGTAACCTTGTTCCTTTTGTTAGGAACCCTATTTAATAAATAGTGTGTTAACATAGCTTCACCCCGAACCCTTGACTCGATCTGAATAGGACAACATGGAATTAACCATCTCCTTGAGACCTCGTTTTTCCTTTCGAAATACCATTTCTTGAGGAGTATAGGAGCGATAGTTTCATGGATAATACCAACAGAATAAAATTACGAGTATCCATATACTCACCTCCCTATCGATCCTTAATCTTTTGATCAAAGACCCAAGTTGTAATTCAACTTCGTTTAAACACTTTGAATTTATCTAATGCTTCATCCTTGGTATGTATGAGATAGACATAACAAAGTCTAGAAGCATCATCAATAAATGTCACAAAGTACTTCTTATTCCCCAAAGAAGGAGTGGCATGCAAATCACACAGTCACGTGAATAAGCTCAAGATCTTAGTCTCACGACTAACACCACGAAAGGGTTTCTTGGTTATCTTGGTCAACATGCAAGTTTTACACTTTTCGGTGTCCATGTCAAAGTAGGGATTAAACCATCCCTAGACATATCTTGCATTCTTTTATAGTGAACATGACCAAGTCTAGCATGCCAAAGGGTAGAATCACCGATCATATGTGGTCACAAAAGTTGAAATAACACCGTCAAAGTAATATTAAGCTGAACATTTGATTACATAAATAACCAAAACCAATAAAAACACCACATTTAGAAAGAACAAATTTATCGATTCAATAACTTGTTTATATCCATGATTATTCAAAACACTACTTGAAACCACGACCATGCACCAAGGTTTGTTGACTCATTTCCCATGTGAAGAATAGAACCATCATTCGGTGACTCATAAGTCTTGAACCGACTTCTATCTTTGCACACATGAACTATTGCACCGAGTCAACCCACCACGCAACATCATCATCCGCACATAATGAGATTCGAGATACATATGTAACATAATAAATCGAAAAGACTTATTAACCATATTCGACCTTTACGTGAGTTGGAAGAACCACCACTCCACGAACCATTAGTGCACGATCCATTGGCTTTACCACCAATTTTAACACCTTTGCGGTCCCTTTTAATGTGACCGGTCTTGCCACATTTCCAACAAGTAGGTGTTGCCTTCTTGTTAGGATCCGCCTTGTGTTGTCATGATTTTGCGTTTGCCTTTGTTGTCATTGTACACGTGGAGTTGTTATGCTCCACCATATTGACAACAGATGGTCCAAGAGCATTGCTACTCTTTGGCTTGTCATTATCACGCACCTTGAGAGATTCCTCAATGCGCAGATGACTGCCCAACTCAACCAGAGTTAATTCCTCTTTCTTATGTTTCAAGGTATGCTTGAAATCTTTCCAAGAAGGAGGAAGTTTATCAATAACACAAGAGACTTGAATAGCCTCATCTATGTGCATATTGTGTTGTGTAAACCTTCCAAGTATTCCAAGAAGTTCATTGTATTGTTCCATAACTGGTCTTGAATCAGTCATTTTGTAATTTGTGAAATTACTAACAAGGAATTTCTTACTTGATGCATCCTCGACCATATATTTGGCATCCAAGGAATCCCACAGTTCTTTGGAAGATTCAAAGTTCGATAAATATCAAACAAAGAATCGGACATACCATTCGAATAAGACCTCTGCATATGTAGTCATCATTCTCCCACTCCTCCTCCTCGATCGCTCAACCGTAGCATCATCCCCATCATCGAGAATTGGGTAGTCAAGACATAAACCACACTCATGCTTGACAACAAGAAGTGCATCTTCTTCGCCACCTCTAAAGTCCACCCTTCAAACTTATCAAGCTTGGCAAAGTTTGAAGCCATGTGTTCATTGCGGCGATTGCCATTGATTATCACAAAATAGTTTACTTTGATTGTTGGTGTGTATCTCCCGGAGCGAGGTTAAGACAATCAATGACAGTAACAATACCACTTGATGGTTACCGGATATCACTTGGAATCGTGTGATCACTTTCCAAAGTAAACTATTCGACCCTAATGCCTGGGTATCACGAATATTTACTTGGGATAAGACCAAATGCAGTTAGAGAATTAGACATAATTCTATAACCCTTTTGCTAATAAGTGTTTATGTTATCTGTCTGTTCTTCATGCATAATCAGATCTCTTATTTATAGGAGATTACTCTTAGCTAGTCCAATGGAATTATAGTATTAATCGGCCCATTAATAGCCTCATAATTATCCCCATTATAGCGTTAGTGGTTACATGACCAATTAAACGTGGTCATTAAGCGGTTGTAAAGCGCCATTTAGCGATGCTTTAACACTAGCGATGCTTTCATACCATTAGCGTACTTTCACACTAGCGGTACTTTCATAGTGCTATCGGTGGATACAACGCTCGATGGAATCCACAAGCTTCGATGGAAAACACAAGCTTCGGTGGAAACATCGCTTATCGGTGAAAACATCGCTTATCGATGGAAACCACAAGCGGTACTTTCCACAAGCGGTACTTTCCACAAAGCATGCTTTCTACTAGCACTACCAATACAAACCACTACAAGAGTCGAGTGTTCATGAACCTTATGGGTGTACACTCCGTACCTCCTAACCCATTAAAAGGTATGAACTAATCCCACGAGTGCACTAAATTTTCCAACAGGTGAATCATGAGTTCTTCTGGCGTCGTTTTTGCAATCATTTTGATCGGTAAAGTTTATAGACTTTGATATGATTATGTTAATATTGCTATATTGTTTAAGTATGCATGTCTTGAATGCTATATTTATTTTTTCTTTTGATAGCATATTTGTTTATATCGTTCGAATGTAAATGTAGTTTTGGTTTTTGTTAATTGGTATTTTGCTTAGGTTTACATAAGTGATCTTAAAAACAATAATCGTTAAAATATCCTACATTTTAATAGACTGTTAAAAAACTGTTGTATGATCGATCGTAATTAAGAAAGTTAATTCAGTTAACCGTCAAATTTTGATATGGAGATTAGCTATTAACACTGATAATATGAGTCTTATTTAAAGTGCATATAAGGATTAGCCTTAAATAGTTTTTGTTCCAAAAATGAAAGATGGATCATGTAAAGTATTAACGCTATTTAGGGTACAGGTTGCATATCTGCAATTTCAATAGCAAAAGATGAAGAGATGAAGTTAGGAACTGCTATTGGGATTGATCTTGGGACTACCTACTTACGTGTAGGTGGTTACACGTATGGTCATGCATGTTAGGAAACCGTGTCACTCCATCATGGGTGCCTTTCACCGTCTCTGAGTGGTGAGGCTGTGAAAGATCAGGCGGCTGTAAATGCCGAAAGGACCATCTTCACTGTTAAGAGACTTATTGGAAGAAAGTACATACCTTTCAATATGATTTTGTGTACATATTAGGATTATGTCCTGTTACTTACATTGTTAAAACATGTAATGTTTGTACTACAGGTTTGAGGACAAAGTAGTCCAAGTTTTTCAAAGCTTGTTCCATACAAAATTGTGAATAGACACGGGGAAGGCGGGAAGCCGTATATCCAAGTCAAACTTTACGATTGTCAATCTAAGTTTCTCAGTCCAGAAATGATTACAGCTATGATTTTAACCAAAATGAAGCAGACAACCAAAGCATACATTGGATATGAAATTAAGGATGCCGTTGTCACGGTTCGGAAAATTTTCTAAGACTAGGATGGTTTTCAAAAAGTTAGCTAAAAGTAGGATGAAATCATTTTTGTGTTCTAAATATGTGATGATTTGCTTTATTTATTCTAAAAGTAGGATTTTGTCAAATTTTAATGTTACAAACTACACAACAATGAATTCTTCGAAACTTATTTAATTTTACCTACCAAACTTATTATAACTTCTCACTAGCTAGTAGTTGGACTTAGAATTTTTCACTTAATGCTTTCTTTCAAGTTCCAAATAGGTATGTCAATTCTTATCTGTAGCTATTACTCCCATATCAATTCATCAAATTGTTATATGTTATGCAGTTAGAATTCAGTGTAAATATTTAATATGGCATTAGAATGTCCATTTGGTGTTCCAGGCTGCTAGTGATATCTGTGATCTGTGGGAGCATCTTGTATGCAATGCTTTCAGTGAACCATAGTGATGACTTTTTTTCCTAAAGTTTTCATGGACCTGATCTAATACGTATTGGTGCATAATGATCCAATTGCAGTTTTATTTGAGATATACAAAATGAATAGAGCTTAATGTAATGTACACATAATGATATTAATGTGCACCAATGAGAAGTATGCCTTTAACCTCTACCTTATTATTATTTTTTTTAATTGTTTCACAGCCCTATAATTCTTGATCTAAGAATAAGTATGTCTTATAACTATACTTTGCAATTGCTTGGTGTTACAGTGAAGATTGATGTGCTTCAGTGACAAGCCTGTAAATAGAAACAACAGCCAATATTGTGAGGGGTCAACATAGTGAAAAGCCTATCCATTTGTTGCTTGCTTTGGAGGACTTAATACCTCAGCACATATACATGTAGCTTAGAATTAGCATTTGATTAAGTAACATAAATGCGCAATAACGTTCATTCATGCATAAAATTTTGACATGTATTCATCGATCTACTTTTTTCACACATCTTACTAGCCTCTTTACTAGGCTTCCCTGTCGATTGTGCTTATGCCTTTATGTAGCTTAATTCCTTTAATGTCATTTCTCAGCCCATATTTTACATATTAACATTATACTCTTATATATACTTTTTTTTGCCACGTTTCAAATCTAAAATGTACTTCTGATCAAGTTATACAACTGTATATATAGTAATGAAAATACAAATCAGGATGTTGTATGTGATTTGTTAATAAACAAATTGACATTGCATGCATTTGGAGAATCACTATGGTCCATGAAAACTTATAGGAAAAGTCATCACTGCACTTGGATCATTCTGCACCAATTCGGATAGTGTGTTTGTTTTGTTATGATTTGAAGATTAAATATCTATCTTATTATATAAAGGATTTAAGTTGTGAAACCACAAAAATTAAGATAAGGAGCTCAAATAATTGAGTGACATGTCACTTTCTAACTAAAAATAACAAAAGGGATGGTATATAATAAAATAAGGATTTCCAATAATAAGGGTGACACATATCACTTCTTAACTAATTAATCACCTTTATTTTTAAATTTAAATATCTTTTAATTTGTTTAATTTTTTATGATCTAATTTCACCATATTTTTAAAATTTTGTGCTCTTTAATTCAACATCCATTTTGATATATTTTATGAGTTTTAGTTTTACATTTTTAGTAGGTTTATTTTATTTTGATTCAAATTTTATAACTTTAACCTTTATTTAAATCAATACAAACTTTATTTATCAAAATCATTTACTTTTGGGAAAGTGTTTGACGGGTAAGAGATTGTGAAGGTCTTTTTATATGCGGGAATAATGATGTCACGGGAAAAATACGGAAAACTCAAACAAACACATACAACTAACACATATACATTTGGAGTGTTGTGAAATTAATTCACTAAACGGGTAGAGAATTGCGAGGAGAGTTGGGTTAACAATTCATTTACTATATTTATTATATAGCTATATTTATCATGCCATTGTGCAAGAGTGTCCAACTAGTATTTAGAATGTAAAAAAATATCATCCTATATTTAGAACACAAAAGGCAAACCATCCTACAATTAACTTTCAATAACCATCCTACTTTAAGAATTGATTCCTCGGTTCGTGGTTAGTATGTTACGATTTTTTGGGAAAGAGCTATGCATTCAGCCATGTTGGTTGATTGTTTTTCGATTCTTTATGCAGCAACTTTAATGATGCCTAAAGACAGGCTACCAAGGACGCTGATGTGATTTCTAGTTTAAATGTTGCCAGAATCATCAATGAACCCACGGCTGCTGCTGCTATTGCATATGGTTTGGACAAAAAAGATAGCGAGAAGAATATCCTTGTTTGACAAAAATACAAAAACTATTATTACCACAAAATTAAACATGTTACAAATTGGCTACGTCGTAGTGCGGAAGATTGTACGTGAAATTATTTTGGAACCAATAAGTTACTTAAATTGACTATATATGTGCAACGCACCCTATTTATGTACGATGTTTCATTTGATGCTACAAAATATACCCATGAGAGAGATGCCGAAAATAATTATGAGCAAATACTGTATTTAAATTCAGGGGCGGAGCCAGTGGGGTGGCTAGCGGGTGCTCAGCCTCCCCCAACCGGCCTAACTTCTCCGGCTAATAGTTTGAATATCATGCCATGTTTCATCTATTTTGGCATGAGCCACCCCCAAGTCCCCAACACTTGGAGCACCGGCTAGGCGCGCTTCATGGTATGTGTGCTCCTTGTAAAACTTTATCACCAGATAGTTGAATACCAGATACATCAAACTAAAACTTGAGCACCGGATGTTTTAGACGGGTTATTAAATTGGTGGAAGTGATATTAAGGTGTTGGGTGGTAAAGGTGTTGATGGTTGTGATATGGTGGAAGTGACAAGAAGTAGTACATTTTTAATTGGGTTGTACTATTGGAACGGGGTCTACCCCTTGGACCCTCCCTAGTGGGCCCCCCTAGTCAGCAGTTAGCAGCCATGCACAATTTTTTTTTTTTTTTTTTTTAGTTTATTTTGTGTGGTATATTTAATTTGTGTAGTGTTTTTATATGTATATAGAGTATTTATTTGTGTAGTGTTTTTATATGTAGAGTACTTATTTGTGTATTGTTTCCATTTAATTAAACAATATGATAAAACATTTTATTAACTTTTTACGTTACTTTTTATAAACTTTTTTATAAATTTTTATAAACTTTTATTATAAATTTTTATAAACCTTTTTATAAACTTTTATAAACTTTTTTATAAAGTTTTATAAACTTTTTATAAACCTTTTTTATAAACTTTTATAAATTTTTTTTATAAACTTTTTATAAACTTTTATAAAAAAATTTATAAACTTTTTATAAATTTTTATAAACTTTTTATAAATTTTTATAAACCTTTTTATAAATTTTTTATAAAAGTTTATAAGAAATTTATAAAAATTATAAAAAGTTTATAAAAAGTAACGTAAAATAAATAACATATAAAAACACTACACAATTAAAACACTATCATATAAAAACATTCAAATAAATACATCTATATCATATACCTAAACACTACACAATTAAAAAAAAAAAAAAAAAAAAAAAAAAAAATTAGTACTGACCACATGTGGGGGATCCATACTGCTGCGTGTGGGAGAGAAAGGAGGACAAAGGGACAAAAAGTACCCCAAAAACTAGGGATGGTTTTTCTAAAAAGTAAGCAGTCGAAATAACCTACCCCACCCTTTTAATTTGATCTATGGTTGAGATTTCAAGATGAGATGGATAATAATGGTGAAGTTAAAAATGGGTCTTGGGTCACGAGTTGACTAGTGTAGGTATTTGTAGCAACTAGTATTGATGGGTCTTCTATGTATTTAACTAAAAGCATGCAAATAGAGAATTCTAGGCATGCATCAATCTATTTTTGTAAAATGATGAAATGAGGTCTGGTTTCGTAAATGAGGTTTGATATCATTCTGGTTTGGTAATTTATTTATTGTATATTGTTCATTTATTATGGTAGATTAAGTTTTTTAAGTTGTGATAACTTTTTTAAAAAATAATTTTAGCTATGTTGACGATAAGTTATTTTAGTATCTTTTACGAAAAATAGGTGATTTGAGTATTTGAAACTAAGAATTGATTTGCACACTCATTTTTTATTGTCACACTCTATTATACGTATTAGACAGTTGTATTGTATATATAACATGCTTTAACTAGTTATACATTCAAGTGTGCCAATAGAAAATGTAATGTGTCGATCACCTCCCTTGTTTCAAGTTTTATATTTTTTATAACGATAAAGACATACTTGTATTTATGTCTATCATTTGAGTTCAAACAGGTTTACCGATCCGAACGTTGGTTCAATTAAAAAAAACAAAAAAACAACATTATTACTATCTCGAAATTTCCGGCCCCCCTAATAGAAATTCATGCCTCCGCCTCTGTTTAAATTGGCTTTCCTATAACACACGACAACCAAATTCTCCTAATAAACAAAACAGGAAAGCCTACATACAGGCCATAGGATGATCTTGTTTATTATAATATATATAATTTGACGGCAATTCCCTGCCATCTTATTGGTTGTCTTTTTGGGCCTGCATAGTAGTTTTCTCACCTCCTTTTAGCAGATAACATACAGCCCAAAACAAAAGTCCATAGATAGATACGAAACATGCTGACATTTCTTTAGCCCAAAACAAAAAGACCTGGGCCATAAGAATTTTTTTTCCACATATCTACTGTTATACAATATTAGCTACTCAAAAGGTTTTAAAACGATAATTTCACAAATAAAAAAACAATATGAAAAAAAGTAGTAACAAACAAAAAACACGCTACTAAAACCCAGCACACGTACAATGGCTTTACCACCGCCCCGCCGCAACGCGGCGGTTCATAGCCATCCTCGTTTTATATTTAATTTCTTGCTAGCTAGTGACGCATTTGCGAGTGACGCATGCATTTGGTGCAATATTATCTTTCAACGCATGCCATGTGATGTTAACATGGTAGGTCTTCGTTGTTTAAATGATATGGGGTCATCAACGTGCGTATTAAAAATTAAATGGCATTTACATATATATCTTTGCAAAATTTAAAAATTACATATATATTTTTTTGATGCATTAAAAACATTGTACTTTATGCATCAAAAACTGATAAAAAGAATATATATGTAATTTTTGAAATTTACAAAAATATACATGAAATTATGCCAAAATTTAAAATGGACCAAATCGTCAACCAAAGTCAATGCGTTGGTTCCAACGACTTATTAGGTGCCGTTTGGTTGAGGGATGTGGACACTATGCGGATTGGATTTGGAGTAAAAGTGTTGATTGGTTGAGTTTTTGGGATATCAAATAGTATCATGAAGCCAAAAAAAATGGATTCCACAAAAGTCACCCCCGTCACTTGGTTTACTGACATTTTCAGTGGTTTCCTGACAATTATTTTGTCTTCTTCCAAAATGAAATGGTCCCTCACTCTCACTTTAGCTAACATCCCATTTTTATAAATATATATTTATTATTTTAATATTCAAACTAAATTATAAAATAATTAATATTATACTATTTACATATTTTCTCTCTCATACTTTTTTTCTAAAACTTATACCAAATCCTAATCCAAATCAACATCTAAATCCAAATCCGAATCCAAATCATAAACCCATCTACAAATCAAACGGGCCCTACATCTCAATAAATGAAAGTTTGTTTTTCTATTCGCTTTTTTAGTTTTTTATTTTTTCTCTTCTTTATATAGCCAATAAATGAGAGGTTTTCAAATTTACTGTAAGCTTGTTAATTTAGGCGTTGGTTATTTATAAATAAAGTAAATTACCTAAATGATCTGTATACATAGTACTTTTACCAATCTAAACATTTTTTCAAGTTTTACCAAAATGAACAATAAATGTCACTTTCATTACTTTACTTTGTTATTTTCATTACTTTTCACATGTATAGAGGGACTCTTTTCTCTTTCATAAGAGGCTGTCTGGTGGTACAGTGGCTCAAGCCATTGTCTTTGGCTGAGCCTATGGCGCCACAACCCACACCGAAATTTGAAATTTGGTAAGGTCTGGTGGTGTAATGTCACGCCAAAGGTTTTTTTTCTCTTTTTCTTGGTGGATTTGTTTCTTTTTTGCTTGTGTTTGTGTGTTGTGATGCGTTTGTGTGATGTGTTTTTTCTCTTTTTTTTGCAGGTTTTGAGAGGAAGACAGGATGAAGAAGATGGAGTACAAGTGAGTGGTTTGCGTGTGTTAGGTATAGCATTATGCAATATTTTTGGGCTGTGCAAGTTAGGTATAGGATAAAACTTTCTATTAACTGGGTGTGCAATTTTTTTGAATACTAGCTGGGCTAAATTTGTTGTTTTTGGGTTTGCAATTTTTATCCCAAATTTATTTTTGTTTAGTGATAAGTTGGGTTGAGATTTAACGTATTAAGTGGTTAACGGTAATATTCGGGTCTCGGGTCGGTTTATATTATCCCAATACTAGTTTTTTTTTTATGTTTATGTATTTTTTTATTAAATGTATTTTTTTTATGTAATGTGTTTTTTATTAATGAAATTAAATTTTAGTTATATATATTGTTTTATTTAAAAATGGCAAAAAAAAAAAAAGGAAAAAAAAAAAAAAAAAAAAAGTGCAATGGCACCACAAAACTGGTGTTGTGCTAGGGAGAGAGGGTTTTGGTGTCATTGCTAGAAGTGGTGTTATGAGAAAAAAGTGCTGAGGTGGCACCATTTTTTCCCATGGCACCACCCACGAGGCACCAAACGATACCTAGTGCTCTAAAAATGGACCAATATACGGATAAATGTAACAAATCTTGAATACTCACAAGATAAGCTTTCCATGTGAGATATCTATAAACGTGTTACCATTTTCTCTTCACACGTAATCATGCAAGGGTCAAAATTATCCATGCAACGTGCCATATTAAACACACGTGCCCTACTAAGTTGCATGGAAAACAAATATTGTAACATAAATAGGATCAGTTCATTTAGCATGCAATATTATTGTAGACCACTTACAAAATCATGATACTATACGCAAGTTGCAACTCACTTCCAACTTTGTCTTCCCAAACTTACAAGCCAAACCACAAGGTTTCTAAGGCTACCCAGTAAACTTTCGTTGTAATATTTTACCAGCCACCATGGCCACCTGCAAAAAAAATGTTTCAACGATACATGTATGCATACTACATATCGTCTTCTTCCTTCAACGTGCAAGGCAAAAATGACCCACGCCTAGCTCACCTTCACACGCCCAGGCCCTCGCCTCTCCTTTCCTCCACACGCCCAACACACGCCCACGCCTAGCTCACCTTTCTTCCACGCCCAAGCCCACGCCTGGCAGAGCAATCTCGCCCAGACCCTCGCCTCTCCCACGCCCAAGACACGCCTAAACATGTTACTGGCTAGTCTCTCGCCCACGCCCACGCCCACTTGAAAAGTTCATTTTAGAAAAATCTATAGGCGAGGTTTATATCTGTAAAGTAACAGTAGAAAGAGTTCGTTTAAGAAATTCTCTCTTATTAATATGCTCTGAATCCAAATCTGATTCATACATTTGAATCTGAATATGCGGTAGAAAAGCTTGATTTGATTACATATTTAATCAGAATAAGTAATTAAAAAATCTGAATCTGACTCAAATAAAACTATTTGTTTTTCGACAAATTTCTGGAATTACAACTTAAATATAAAAATATTGCATTCGTACAATAAATAACTTTGACTAAATATAAGAAAACAAATTCTATAATATAATCAATTTATAGTTGAAAGTATTTTAAACAAAAAATGAAATTTCATGTTTATTTGACAAAAATAAATATGCCAGGATTTAAATTGAACTTTTTTAAACGATTAACAGATCGCGTTCGAGTTGAGATATATGATTCTGAAACCGAACCCTTTAACATAAAAAAGTATTAGTTGCTACAAACCATCTTATACTTTCTTTATCTAAAAAAAACTTATGCAATGATTTAATTTAATATTTTTAATACGAAAAATAAAGGTGAAAGAAGAAAAGAAAAAAAAACACAGAAAAAAAAAATTATGAGATGTTAAGACACCCCATCTACATTTAGTTTAATAAGAGGTTTATGTCTCTTACCGCCTTTTAATGGTCAAAATAAATAAATAAACACTCTTAACAAAGATTGCCTCTTACCGCCTTTAATGAAAAAAAAAGTCTTTGTGACCCAATTGTCTGACCACGTCTGAATGAGTAAGATTAAGGTGTTGTTAAGAGACATGTTCAAAAAACAAAAACCACCTTACTATATATATGACCATTCCTAATAAACACTAACGAGGATTTCATCACGCAGGTTATCAAGAGATCATCCTTTTTGCCTTAAATGCTTCATTCTCCTTGACTATTACAATATCAACATATATCGTCGTCCGTTTTCTTTTGTCGAACACATAGACCTGAGTGTGCTCACAAGAACCACAATATTCATAAGTAAATTTTATGGTGCAACCTAAATCAAAGCGATTCAATCTCCTGTACGGGTAACAAGTATTCGTGCCAAACCTACATCACCTTGCTCTACTCATATTATGTTTTGTGCAGATATGAAAAAAAAAATTATATCATCCTTCTTTGACTGATTCGGGCCAAATCTTTTGTTTCATTGCTCGGCTACTTCACCTTTCCATTCTTATGTTCATTTAGCCTAAATTTCAGATGACTCATTTCCTTTCAATCATACCAACAACACTACCTACCTTTACTGCGTGTATATAACTTTTTAGTGTTGCAATTCTTGCAAACCATTTCAAGTTTTGATAAAAACTGGATTGAGAGCAGATGATTGCTCTTCCCTCTATAGTTTCTTAACTATCTGAATAATGCGAAAGTTCCATGTATATCTTTTCATGCCCTTTAAGCTTAATTCCTCCTTACTCCAAGTTTAGAAAAGCATTTTTCATGGCCTGCCTACGTAACCGCGTGAATCAAAACTTCTTCCCCATCGTCTTTCTAATTTTCTTTTCAAATGCGACCCACTTATTTTGAGTAAATGTGACTTTCTTCACTAATCTCACCAATTAAAGTCGTTGAAACCTATTTGTTGCATTGTCTTGGGGCAACCCTCAAAATTTATGCTTACACCATCACATCTAATCACTTAATAGTTACAATTGAATCTCATATTCTATTAATAGTATTTACTTTGGTGTATAAGTTGCCCCACATTGGTGTGCTAGTTTGATTTCTAGTCCTCATTATAACCATGGCCTGCATTGGATTCTTCATGCAAACATTGAGTCATTTACATTGAGAGCAACTACGCTAGTTCACTCAATTATAAGTAATTTGGTCGTTGGATCTGGGTTAACAACTTCATTAGCGAACTTCTCAACCTAAATTAAGAACATCCTTTCCTTGTTAGAGCATCCTCAAAATTCTTAGTAGTATAATCGATTGAATTTCGGACGAAATTCTTTTTAACGGGGTGATACTGTGAGAACCGGCACCTAAACAGGTTAGTTAACGTGACGTTTGACCTGACTTGCGTTTTCTAAATATAAAATAAAATTTATGAAACCTTAAACCCCCATTCACATTCATAATTAATTCGAAACTTAACCCAAGCTAAATGACATTACGACTATATACTATAAATAATAATACACCTAATAAAACTAAGTATGGTTGCCTAAATAAATAGCTATTTCATAAAATAAAGTTTCCTTGCAAATTCCCTAACTCACCACGTTTTTCATGCTATTCTTGTAACCTCCCATTTTAAACCAAGGCAATTCCTTAATTTTCAGATCAATGAGCATTCACAACCAATCAAATATAACCCATTTAATAGGTGATTAAAACCTTCATAACTCTACACACGTTTTATTTGTTCCTCCCCATTTAAATCACACGTTATCAAGAAAGTAAGGACCAAATAAGCCCTAATTCATGCTATATCATATCAATCACTAATATCAATCAAATAAATACTTTCCTAAAACCATGCTACGCTCCTCCCTTTCATGTGTACAAGCCGTGTCCTTTTTTTTCTCCCCTTCTGCTTTCACACGACACTTTTTTTTATAGCCATTCACACATCTGTCTCCTTTTCACAACATATCATCACTGACTATTTATCATCATGCATGCCATCTCTTTAAATTCATTCTAAACCACTATCATATTCACATGAATAACTGAGTATGTGATCGCATGAAGGTTGGTTACTGGTCATGGTCTCATGGCTGTCATAAGTCGGGTTCATGTTGTGGTTAGTGCTTGGACTCGGTTAGACATTTTCATGCGCGGATTACTGCTCTGGCTAAGTCAGCATCGTTCTCCATCCACCTTGACTGGATATGATGGAAAGGAACAGATCAGGCACCATTCTCATGGGCTGATGGGCGCGTTTGCGTGAAGAATGGCCGATGATGTATCCAATCAAGACACCACCAGAGCAAGCATTGGCGTTTATAGAGATGGCAGGGTGTGAGTGTTGCGTGTATGCTGTTGGCTTCGCTACGTGTGTAGGGCTAGAGTGTCGCATCGGCATTAGTTTCTCAACATGTTTTCATGTTCGAATGGAGTCCTCATTCGTGATCATGTCGAAGTTATGGTTTCATCTCTTCTGGGTATGGAGCTTGTATTCTGATCGTGATCGAGTTGGTGTTCATACCCATGTGGGTTCGATGTGTTATAATCTTGTTCATAGTAGTGATGAACGATCATTGTGGTTGAATCTGTATGTTCGGAAATGTATATATTTACAAACATGTGAATGTCCGGATTCGAACTCGTGACCACGGGATTGCACACATTAGCGAATGAGAATTAAAGTTAATAATTAATGTTTATGTTTACGATTAATTATTACACATTAAGTCCGGTTAACGATCGTTAAGTATTTAACGGAAAAATGACTAACGACCGTTAAATGGAAAAGAGAAGGACTAGAAATGGAAACTTGGAAAAGTTATGGAATGGGCTTTGGGCTTGCATTGGTGGCCGGCCATATGGGGCTAAACAAAGCCTAATTCACAAACTTGTTCCCTAAGTTTACCTACTAGTATATATAGAGGGTAGGTTCAGGGTTTCATACACTTGTGCATTGAATTAACCCTAGATCTCTCTCTCTCTCTCTTTCCATATTTCGGCGAACACCCCAAGTAAGGGAGTTTGGTTTCGTTTTTCTTAAGCGAGGACTTGTGTTAGATCTAGCAATCGCTTGATTCGTTTGGTTAATTCGTGTGTACAAGAGCGTGGTTGTAAGACATTATTCTTACACCAATAAGTACTTCTTTGGTTTGCTTTGCTCGAGGGTTGTTTTGCTTTGCTCGAGGATTTGATATTCGCAAAAGTGCGTTCGCATACTTTCGGTTAATTAATTTATTTGTTATGATCTTAAGTCTTCCATTGTGTACTCTTGATGTCTTTATGTTTTATTATATTTTATATATCATAAACTCAACGGTGGCATCACGAGCCTTGTATAACAAGTAATTAATTCTTGAAACACATAATTAAAATAAACATGAATGTGTTATTATTTGTATGCTTAGATCTAGGGTTTGCAAAACCTAAACCCTAATTTTGAGGCGTTTTTGGTGCCTAATTAGGGTTTTGTAAACTATTGTTTTAATTGGATTAGAAACCCTAAGATGCATGCAACTTTATGTGTATATCGTAACTCTGTTTAATTGCATTAATTGTTAAGTGTAATTTATATCCATGATAATTATCGCATGTTTTATCATGGATCTATTTTTATTGTATGTCTTTCATGTTTTAAGTGATATACATTAAATTATGATAGATCTTAAATTGGGAAGACCTCAATATTTATTAATTTAATCAATTATGTGCTATGTGGTATATATTTAGTTTTGACTTACATGATCGATGAATCGATGCATGTGGTTCACCTTGTACATAGATGAAAGCGGGTGGAAGTCTTAATTAAATATATGCATATTAATGATATCTAAATTGGTTATTAATAAGATTTATCAAAACCGTTTGCATGTGGCTATTTGATATGCATGACTTTTATTTGTTATGCTTTCATTGTTTATTTGTTTATTTTTCAAATACTTGCTTGTTTGTTATGTGTAACAAGGGTATTTTACAAGAAAAATAAAATGACCTAAACAATGGTGAAACATGTATTTTAAGAATAGTAATCATAATCGTTTAATTGATGATGACTTTGGTACAAATAGTGAGCAGCTCACCCATGAGAATGAACTAATAAAGGGGTTTAAAGAAGTGCGCATAGTCGCGCGAAAGGATGTCTAAGGTTGTGCTTTAGCGCGTGCACAGTCCTCGCCCTCTGTAAGTTCGAATGGAGCTACTTAGTAAGCCATTAAATGTGCAAGCTCATCTTAAGGCGAATTAGTTTTAATTCCATGCGCCACCGGTGGTAATTATCCGAAACACTAAGTGTTTACACTTATGCAAAAGTGCGGTATAATGGATGATAATTAACACTAAATTCCTTGATTGGTGAAACCAATACCTCAATTAAAGTTTGATGATGAAAACTTAAACATTAAAACAAGATATAAATGTTTTAATAAAACCTATATTACGAAGATGAATGCATGACATCTTTGTACATATTTGATTTTACATCAAAACTATTACCCTTTAATTTAAGTTATATGCCATCCAACGAAGCGGAAACACCTAAGATTATTTTTTATTTGCGTGAGACCGTGACTTAGATCGTAATCAAGGGTAAAATGTCACGTGTCGTGAGCGGGCATGGGCGATTTTGCGGTTTCTTAAGTTGGACAACTTAATTGAGTTTTGTAGTGAGCGGCAACTCGAGGCATAAGATGGGATAAAACATGTTTACATGGCAATTGAAATTGGCTATATGTAAATCCCATAAATCTAGGAATTGCAATTGAAATTGGCAATTGAGCACAAGCTCTACCACTTTGTATAAGGTTCATTACTAGCGGATCAAGCGGCGTGATGAGATTATGACAATTTGGATCCTAGTTTTCGATGAAAATTAAATGGTTATATGTTTATGAACCATGGGTGTTTAATTTTCTTGAAAAGGTTAATTATCGAAAATACTAAAATTGAATTTTGTAATTCTTTTGAATGTATAATTGCAACATTTAACCGTAAGCGAAGTTTAGTCTTTGATCAATAAATTGTTCCATTACGCTTTCAAACAAATGTTTGATCGAGAATAATTTACCGAAAAGACAAACGAAGTCTCTTTTCCATGGGAGACGCATTAGACTCAATCCTATTCCTTTTCATGAATGAGAAAGGTATAATAGGAACGTTTTGAATTGTCTAAATTCTAATGTAACTCATAGCAATGAATTGCATGTCATATTTTCCATAAAGATTTCATTACCTTCATTAGGTGAATGAATCCTTTTGTAACAAACATTAATGTTGGTTAACTGGAAAACATGTATATGAGTTACTAAATTAGAAGCTAGACTAATTACCGCGAAAATTGGTAAAGGCAAACTAGCATATTTTATCTAGTTGTTTTGCTTTAACCTTTAAAGGTGCTACATACCATTATGGGGATGGTAGACCTATTAAGGAAGAAATTGCATACCCAATTTTCAAGTTAATAACATTGATGGATAACCCATCATTCATAGAGTAGAATACACCTTTTAGTACCTTAGTAATGATTACGTATGGTTCTTTAAAGGTGTAGGAAAGTAAAAAGCAAGCAAGTTGTTTTAGCGGTTATGCAACACTTACAATGTTGTCGATTCGGTGGGAGCATTTGTGTTGCATTCTTGAATAAGAAGTTGTTTTAATGATTTCTAATTCGATGGGAGCTACAAACCTTATTTCTGTGTAGTAACCCAGTTATCTTCAAAGATAATTACTTTCCAATTGTAGACACTTATGTTTTAAGGATAGTGGTGTACGTTTCCTTACTAAACAATATAGTTCTACATCTACTTGTTATATCTATGACACAAATCATATTAATCAAATAAGCGAGCGTGCATCGTGTTGTTTATCGCTACATGATGTTGTTCCATGCACAAGTGGGAGAAATCTTTATTGTGTGCAAGGTACAACACATATAAATATGATTTAAATGGATTCTCTTGATCGCAAGGTAAGAGAGTAACGTTCTAATAGGAATTATACATTTAAATATGTATGATTGCCTTATTAAGAACATGTGTCAAGATGATAACAAAGACTACTTTATTTTAAATATTTATGTCATTCAATATTTAAGAAACACTTGTAGTTACAATTTATGTTACGTGAGAGCGTGAACTAGATTATAGCCAAGGTAAAATATCCACGTGTCGTGAGCGAGCATGGATGATTTTGCGGTTTCTTACGTTGAATTTTCATGGAATGACATAATTAAATGAAGTAATCTAATACTACTTTGAATTTAAGTATTAGTTGAATGACTTAAATATATGTAGTAAGTATTAACTTGAAATATTAATTGAAACACGAGGTGGTGTTCATAATTACTTTAATTAAAAATGTTTATGATTTTGTAAAGTCACAAACATGAAGTCTTTTAATACAAGACTTACAATATAAAGTAAGGCGTTAACTTGCTATGTTTTAAGACATATGCATGAAGTCAATGAGTTGATCAATGACTTATAGCGTATAGTGGGATTATAAGCGATATGTCTTTTGACTTGGTCAAAATACTTGTGTTATAATACATGCAATTGACTTGGTAATTCTATTGTACCATTAAGTTTTACTTTGTTGGTAAATAGATGAGCCAAAGAGTAGATGGTTATCTTAAATATTGTTAGATTATCTTACAATATTAATTCTAATGAAATACCATAGTTTTATGGTATGTTCAGTTAGAAGAATCAAAATCTATTGGCATGTTTGATTCAAGATAACTATAGTTTCTTCCAAAAGTTATCAAGGTTAGAATATTGAGTATAGATTGAATATACTCAATAAGACTCCAACCTAGAAGATTAATAAGACACCATTTGTTTATGGAATGTGATGAATCACATTAAGTCTTATAATGAAGTTCTGAATTTGTTAAACTGCTTGTATAGTGAGTTGTAACAAAATAATGTTAGGAAGTGTCAATGTTTTTTGTAATATCCCAAAAGAGAACAATGTATTGTTGCTCTACCTGCTAAACTATTTAAAGGTAATCTTTAAATTGTTAAAGGCAAGTGGGAGTTTTGTTTAAGATCTTGAAAGATTGAATTACAAAATACATAATCTTCTAAAATACACTAGCAAATATCATGATGAGGTTAAACATGTAAATGATAGACCTCAATATGATGGAATTGTCGTTCATAGATCCGAAAGGATATCTCGGATATTTAATATCTTTGAGGAATATGAGTTCTGAGGATCATGGTAAGCTGTTAATCATAATGATGAATTTACCAAATGTTGAATTGTGGTAAATCAATCATACTATGAATGTTGAGATCTTTGTCCATAAAGATAATCAACTTTAGATACTTGGTTTATCTTAATAATGAATATGAGTTTCTTGAAGGATGGAAACCTTAGTGGTTTAAATCTTTATGTAGAAATCATATGGACAATATTATACACATATTTAATGCATGTCTAGTGATAATAATATTAATCATATTTAAGCAATTAACTATGATTGAATATTCTTTACTAGATACATTAAATAGAAGTATAAAGATTATAATTGTCATACTTAGTTTCATTGATATGAAATTTTGACAATGAATGTCATAACTCTTTGTTGTGGAATTACTTTTGCGAGGGCGATAAGTAATACAAAGTAGTTTATGAATTCAAATAATCTTTGAATATGTACAATTGCAAGAATCCATGAATGGATATATGCATGCATCTAGGAGATGATTCTTATGTTTAATATTAAATCCATGTTTGATTTAATAATTAAAATAAGATAGCTCATAAGTATTCACGAAAGCTAGTGGGAGTATTATTTATTTTCTTAAATCTTATATGTTGTATGGGCAACTACATTCCACTTAAATTAAGTTTTAGTTGGGAATGAAACTTCGTTTGTAAGATTTGGAAATAAAATATACAACCTTGGAATATATGTTTATTATTATAAACATATCACGGTAAATAAATGAGTCTAATAGAACATGATGAGTACATATCTTTGACAAGATAGTATATGAATGAGATCTTAAAGTCTAACTTGAAGATTCATCATGAACATCATGTTGTGTATAAGGTTGTTGTATCATGCTTGATTACAAGATGATTTAACAACATTGTAATATTTATGTTTGGATTTAGAATTGCATTCCACGACTGGAGTTGCTCCCATTCTATACAACAAATTGTTGTAATTGTCATAGTCAACAAACTTGAGGTTTGTATGACACCAAACAAATAAATATTCAAAGTTTACGGATGTTTAAAGAGCATATTGTTGTACACAATGATCTTTGGTATAATTGAGATGACACTCGATTCTAGTCATGGTATCGTTGGTGATGACCATATTGACTAGTTATGCTCAATTAAGAGCATAGTTGCATTATACATTAAAGAATGAAGAATACTTTAAACTTTAAAAGTTTTGAAAGATGATTGTCATATAAAGGTGGTTCGGGTTATCACGCACCTTATGGAATGATATGACAATATCAAGATATGTAAACACATACAAGAAATTCAATTATTGAATTTTTGAAATAAGTATTCTCAAAATTCTTGTAGATCAAAGTTAGTTGAAATTATGCCTTGTCAACAAGTATGAGTTGCATGACTTGTGGCAAAATTCATTAGAGAATTATCATGCATTGATCTATTTAGTATTTGGATAAAGGATGTTAAACAATTATTATTTATAATGAATTAAAGTACGGTATCGTTTAATTTCATTTATAATATTGTGTCCTATATTTGCATGTTTAAATCCATGAATAACTTAAGTTATTCTAAATAGTCGTTGTCAATCAATAACATGGGAATGATATTGAATTAAGACAAATCGAGTATTAGTTAGAATATACTTGAAAGTATATTGATGCGTAGCATGACTAATTTTAGATGATATTCAATGAATTGAGTATAGGACTTATCCGCCCGCATGATGATACTTTATGGATCTTTGTCATTAAGTATATCATGGATATTTATCCTCGACTTGAGATACAAGAGATATGTCATGGATGTAGTGCATTTTGTGAAGCAATCTAACGCTACGTGGCTGGTAGTTATAAGGGTTGTTTTCGAAGTGTTGCGAAATTTATGAATCACCTTGTAGTCAAAATGGGATTTGTTTCCTTCAAATTTATTTTGAAGTATAATACTCTTGGGCCCTCGTAGGGTTGTTAAGATGTTTGCATGGCCATGCCCGAGGTCTTCGGGGTATGTTCGGAAGAATTGGTAATCTTAATCAATCACATAAAGCGAGAAGCAGAATAGTTAATTAAGAAATGAGTGAGATCCATATTCTTATTAACATGGTATTAGAAACAAAGGATGAATATGATGATGAATCATCAAACTTGGTTTTCTCTAGAAAACCATACACGAGTTGTCTTGGGGGCATTGGCGTGTTGCTAGGCGCTAACCAATGTCATTTCACGTTTGTAAACATATCCAGTGGGGCTGTTGGAAATGTATATATTTACAAACATGTGAATGTCGGATTCGAACTCGTGACCACGGATGCACACATTAGCGAATGAGAATTAAAGTTAATAATTAATGTTTATGTTTACGATTAATTATTACACATTAAGTCCGGTTAACGATCGTTAAGTATTTAACGGAAAAATGACTAACGACCGTTAAATGGAAAAGAAGGACTAGAAATGGAAACTTGGAAAAGTTATGGAATGGGCTTTGGGCTTGCATTGGTGGCGGCCATATGGGGCTAACAAAGCCTAATTCCAAACTTGTTCCCTAAGTTTACCTACTAGTATATAAGGAGGGGTAGGTTCTAGGGTTTCATACACTTGTGCATTGAATTAACCTAGATCTCTCTCTCTCTCTCTAGTCCATATTCGGCCGAACACCCCAAGTAAGGGAGTTTGGTTTCGTTTTTCTTAAGCGAGGACTTGTGTTAGATCTAGCAATCGCTTGATTCGTTTGGTTAATTCGTGTGTACAAGAGCGTGGTTGTAAGACATTATTCTTACACCAATAAGTACTTCTTTGGTTTGCTTTGCTCGAGGGTTGTTTTTGCTTTGCTCGAGATTTGATATTATGATCTTAAGTCAGTGCGTTCTTTATGTTTTAGCATCAACTTTCGATTTTAATTAATTTATTTGTTATGATCTTAAGTCAAATTCTTTCACGTGATGTATAAACATCTTGATGTCTTTATGTTTTATTATATTTTATATATCATAAACTCAATTCGCTGCATTTAATGTTCGGGACTTATTTTGCGTCACTTAAACCTCGGGGACTGTTTTGCCAAGTTATGAAAGTTTGCAATTAATGCTTGGTTTGCTACAAAATCTTGTACGCCTTTTAGTATTATAAAGAGAATATGTATATGATTAGAATATATTAGATAATTTACTCATACTATGTAAAGTTTTAAGAATGATGCCATAATATATTTAACTTTTATGTAAGTTTTAGTACCTAGTAATTTCGTAACTGATCACGTATACATAAAATATTACTCGAAGATGTGGTAATTAAAGAGCTTTCTAAATAATAGTCTATTCTCGGATGATTGTATATTGGTCGAGAGAGCAATATGTTGATCACTATTATTAAGTGCGCATTAATTTCTTATGATTATTTGCTTGGAGTTGTGCACTATATCTCATTCACTTCAAGGTGAGTTTTCGTGACCCCTTTTTATATATATTTTTTGGGGGAAAATGATACTCAAAGTTATTTCAAGTTTTAATGCCGTAATTAAATATTTGTTTTATTATCTTGGACAAGCTTGTGTGCTAATATACTTGCATTAGGAGCACTAGTGGTTTATGGTAATTCTGTGTGATATTTCTGTGTGATATTACTGTGTGATATTTCTGTGTGGTTCTCGGGTCATGGATTTAATCCACTTGACTTGAGAGTACTGATGCTTTAGCTCTAGCTGGTAGGCATACGTGTAGTACATATGTGTTATGAGTGGTTACTTGAATAGCCAAGTGATTTGATTATGATATAACCGCTTGCTCTAAGCTTTATTATTATACTAGCACACTTGTCCTAGTTATATATATCATGCACGGTAAATTGTTTTATTAATTTAAACCTGCGAGCTCACCAACATTATGTTAACGTTTTCGAGTATTATTTTCAGGAGATCGATAGTCGTTTTTTTGAAGGCATGCATATTGAAGTCATACATTGTTCTCATATCGATGACCGAGTGACTTAGCCAATACCTTTTCTAAAGATTTAACTTTGATAATACTAAGACTTATGATTTTCATTATTTAGTATTGTATAAAATCTTTAAGTAACATTGTGAACCCATTTCTTAAATCTTATATGGTGTTGTTCTATTATCTTATGCGATGTTACATTTCGTTACACCTCGTGTTTCCGCTCTTAGCGGGGTGTGACATAAAAACACTCCCAAAGTAGATAGGTCGAGCCATTTCCAAATTATAGAGCTGTTAGTGTTGTGTTCCGAAAGGGTTTTACCATTTTTTTTTGTCATAACTTCTTCGTTAATTATCCGTTTAGAGTGATTCAAATTGCCACGTTTAAATTGTTATCTTGGCTGCAAATTACTTAACTACCACTGATAACATCATATAGATGTGATATTTTAGTGTCAAAATTCCTTATTAATGCTCACTTTTGATATGATTTTATATAAATCAAGGTCGTTGGGGTTCCTTGTTGTGGGTAGCCTTAGAGCATGGGGTACAAGTGCGTTGTTTGATAGTACCCAACCACCAGCTAACAAAAACCTATGGCGCACTGTACCGGTGCTCCCCCCATTTGCCCTCGCGCCGTGGTGGCCAGCCACTATCGTTGTATAATTTAAAAAAAAAAATCTAAACGTTAAAATAATGACTATATGACCTTTTTTTTACCCCAAAAACTCAAACAAAATGAGTCCCAACCAACAATGGATTACCATACTATTATCTACTTCTCTCATTTTTTATAACATATTATTCTCTACTTTTCTCATTTTTTCCAAACAAAATGAATCCCAACCAACAATGGAATACCGGTATGCTAAACGACCATTCGAACCAAATTTAGGTCTCGTCTTCGAATCCGACCAACATTCCGGGCTCATCTTCGAATTCATACCCCCAAATGCCTTACTATCCCAACTTCACAAACCCATATATGAATCTCGAAGAACAAATGCTATCTTGTCAATGGAAAATGCAAGAACAACAATAATATACTCAATGTTCTCAACAACAACCAAACCAAGTCACTGCTTCCCAACCAAATTCCGACCATCAATCCTACCACCTACGAAGACGAAGAAGAGGCGGTCCCGACCCTGACATCGAAAAAAAGATGAAGAACAAGGGGAAGAAAACCAAAGAACCGCAAGGCGAACGCTCGAAATCTGTGGAGCCAAGACGAGGAGTTGCTTTTGGAGGAATGTTTCATTCAAATATTCGAGGATCCAAAAACGGGTAATGTTCAATAAAAGGATACGTTTTGGTGTAAAGTTCTCGACGTATACAAATACAGAAGCCAAGAAACGCAACTTCACTATTCGTACCAAGAACATGTTGACGGGAAAGTGGACTCCAATGAATCGAGACATTACCAAGTTTAATTCGATAGTGAATGAAACTACTGTTATGAGTGGGGAGAACGATAAAGATTTTATGGCAAATGTGCATGCATTGTATAAAACAGCGACGAATTTTGACTTCAAACACATGAGCAATTAGGGATTTTTGAAAGACAAGCACAAGCGGAAAAATCTCGAATTAACTTTGGCAAGGCGAAATCTTCTTCGGGTTACGGAAGAGGGCCGAGCATTTTGGACTGGATACGTTGCCACGGCCAGACGGGTCATATCGAATTGCTAAGAGTCAATGTTCGTCTAACTCGACCGCTAGTTCTGGTTCAAACCAAAAAATGTTTCAAGAAACGATGCAACAACAATACGAATTAGACCACAAGGAAAATATGGATTTATCGAACGAGAATCAAATGCGAGAGTTGCTTTATACAATCCTCAAAAGATAGCCGAGGACTTGCGAGTGCTTCAAATCGACACAAGAAGGATAGATCCGATTGACGCGGCTATCGTCAATGCCCAAAAAGCACGAATCCGAGCGTCATATCCAATACAAAACTAGTTAACTTTATGTATTTTTAATTTTTATGTCTTTTTTTCATTATTATTATTTTTAATTTCTATGTAATGTCTATTTTTTAAATTAATTTAATGAGTTTTAATTTTAATTTTATATATCTTAAAAAAAAAAAAAATTGTCCAACGACATCACATTTTTCAGTGTCAACGGTAATGGCACAAAATGTGGTGCCAATGAATTTTTGATGCCATTAAGTATTTTTGCTGACATGACAACACTTTTTGCCAACGACACCAACTCAACGACACCACGATACCAAGCGCTCTTATATACAAGGATCCTAATCCATAGCTTATATTTATCTTTCGTGAATATTAAACTCTTTTGCGTGGCAACTATCTAATTGGTCATCTTGTCTTTGAATCAGAAATGGGTCTCATTTTTTTTTTTTATTATTATTTTTTTTTGGAAAACTCATTTTGAACACTTGGAAAATCATTTTGGTGTTTTGTGTGTATCAAAGAAATAAAGCAGTTGTACAAAAAGAAAAAAACAATAAAAGCATTAAAAGCTAGAGAGAGATATTAGACTATTTATATGCTTATTTTACACAAAATCAAACAAAAGGCATTGTGAAATAATCAAATAAAAATGGGTTATTTCTCTCACAGTGTTGATTCAAGTGAAATCAAGGCAGGCGACCATATTTACACTTGGAGAAAAGCATATTTATACTCGCATCATGGTTTGTATATATATCTTATATGGTCATTTTATTATTCGTTACAAAAATTTGTAGCTAGGGATTTTTAGACTGTACTTTGAAATACAGATCTAGATCTTTGTCTCTTCTAGTATAGATGACTGAACTATGCAATTTTGCTTTGTCTTTAGTTTATGTTTGCTTTTGGTACATTTTTCTTAACATTGATGTAACTTTTATACAGTAATAAATTGGTAAAGTTATCTAGAATTGCAGTTTCGAATTTGTATCGGACGCTTGATATATATATGATGTATGGTTTTGAAATGCATTACCACTTTACATCCAAATCTTGTATTCCAACCGTGATGAAATTATATTGGGAGTAAAACTTGGAGAGTTAAAATTTTTGATTAAAATGTTGATTATCCAAAGAGCTTATGACTTCGCAACGTACTTTAGAAGGCATTAAATTTTCAAGGTTTTCTTAAATAGCAGCTTATCATGCTTATAAGCTAACATGAACAATCTATTTTAGACAAGCTTAATTCACCTAAACATATCTTTCCTTAACTTCTGATGGGTTTCTACTAGGATAAGGTATGGAGACATCCAAATTTTAGCCATTTGAGCCCCACCGGGTGCCACCTCATTTCAACACTCACACTTCTAAATACTTTTTCACTAATAACTAAACACAACACAACCATTTGAGCCACACCCACCCCCAATATTATTTTTCCTTTCGATTTTCCAAATTAACAAACTATATTCATTTCATTCAAATTAAAATACTAACTTGTATTCATAAATTAAAAACGTTACAAAAATAATAAAAAAACATAAGCGTATGAAGAAAAAAGAACTAAAACATGATTCGAGCTTTTATATTGCTCTGTAATTGTTGATGAATTCTTGCTTCTCAGCAATGCTTCTCTAGCTCCCCTCAAGTTTGTTGCGATACACATATTTGCTTCAGTTGTCATTAGAAGAGTATGCAAATCGTAGATTTTAAGAGGCTGGTAGAGGCAACGAATGTACCCTCGTCATTTCCTCACCACGGCTACGCATTTGCTTGAGATACCGAGTCAACTCGGTCAAGAAATTATTAACCAGTGTGACCTCGGCGCAAGTTCTCTCCGTAATCGCCTAATGATTGTTCGTCTTACTTAGTTGGTGTTGGAATTCTAAGTCAAAGAAGAATTATTACAGCATATGATACAATGCATCAGGATAAGAGAATCATGCAAGTTGGATACAAGTTGGCTATACAACTTGGTTTGGGTGGTCATGGATGATGTCAATCGCTCAACATGATGCCTATAAAAGGCGATGGTTCCTCTTTCTTTGCATCCCATCCATTCACAACACAAACACATACAAAGTAGTGTATAAACATGTAATAGGTTTTGAGCTATTTTCCTATTATCAATCAAAGAGTTATTTTGGTTATCGTGTTTATACATTCCAATCTTGAATTGGTATCGAGCTTGAGAAGGGGCTTTGAAATACATACGGTGTTTTCTTGAACCATGTCGGATGTTGAAGGCGCGGGTCCTACACCGGTGAGGGTGAAGGAGGTCGGAACAACCATAGTAGCATGTCGATGCTATCATCTACCAACTACACTTTATGCGGGCCCTACGAATGAAGGTTGTGCTCGAATACATAAAGCTTGGTTAACTATTGAACCAAGAACGATGTGTGATGAAGAGAAAAACAACTTTGGCGATGGGTTTCTTGTGCCAAGCAATCCACGAGAATCGATAATGCAAATAGGTGATGTCGATGGTCAGAAGGTCTTGTGGGAATCGATCAAAGCTCGATATGTAGGAGCTGATAGTGTAAAGGAAGCACGTCTGCAAACCTTGAACTCTGAGTTTGACCGATTGAAGATGCACGAGACCGAGACCATTGATGTCTTCGCCGGAAAACTCGCCGGAATCGCCTCAAAATCCGCGTCGCTAGGAGAAACAATAGATGAGTCGAAGCTTGTAAAAAAGCTGCTAAAGGTGGTACCGCGAAAATTCATCCACCTTGTTGCTTCTCTCGAGCAGGTGCTCGATTTAAAGAAAGTGGGTTTCGAAGATGTTGTCGGTCGATTGAAGGCGTACGAAGAAAGAATTCGTGGAGATGATGGTGGAGACGAGCAGCAGAAGGTGTTGTTTACTCGTTCAAGTGGTGAATCGAGTAGCAGTGGCCGGAGTGTTGGTGGTAATTTTTCTGGTGTTTCTGGTTCTTGAGAGGAAAGGAAGATGGGAAAAGATAATAACCGGTCAAAGGGTTTTATCAAGAAGGATTGGGTAGTGGATCCGGTCGGGTGGATCGGTTCAAAAGCCAAAGTGTTAACAAACCCAACAGATTACAAGCCCAAACAATCTAATAACCAACCCAATTTTAATTCCGACTCAAACCGAAACCAGAAAAAAGATCTATCGAAAATTATTTGCTACAGATGTGATAAATCAGGTCATTATCGTCAAAATGTCGGACCGACTCAAAAATTCCAAGAAAGTAATTTTATGGAGCAAGAAGATCTTGATGAAGCTGTGTTTTTACGAGGCAGTATTTTTGAGCGAAAAGAATGTGATACCGTCTCGATACAACGCACAAGAAAAGATGTGTGGTATTTGGACAGCGGGTAAGTAATCACATGACGGAAATCGATCGTTTTCTCGAACTCGACGAAGGAATAACAGGAAAGGTGAAATTCGGTGATAATTCGTGTGTCGAAATTAAAGGAAAGGTCTATTCTTTTCAAGGAAAATCGGGACAACAACGATTGATGGCGGAGATTTATTTCATACGGATTTGAAAATAATATTTTCGGTCTCGGACAAGCAAGCTGAAGCGGGTGTGATATTCGGATGAAGGGTGACTATTTGACGATGCATGATCTCGACAAGCGCTTATTGATGAAGGTACAAAGAACTCCAAACCGCCTTTATAAAATAAATTTAACAATTGGAGTACCTATTTGCCTTCATTCAAGACTAGGTGAAGACACGTGGCGGCATGCAAGACTTGGGCACATCAATTTTGAGTCAATGAAAAGATGTCCAAGAAAGGTCTAGTCAAGGGTTACCTCATTTTAAAAATGAGAATCAAGCTGTGAATCTTGTTTGGTGGGCAAGCAAACAAGAAAGTCATTCCATTGATGACGACGTGCAAAGCAACACGACCATTGGAGCTCGTTCACGGTGATTTATGCGGTCCGATCACACCGTCAACGAAAGGTCAAAATCGGTACATTTTCACACTAATTGATGATTATTCACGATATATGTGGACTTTTCTTTTGAAGGAGAAAAGTGAGGCGTTTTACACTTCAAGAAATTCAAAGCTTTGGCGGAGAAGGAGCTCGGAAAGTCTTTGAAGATTTTTGAAGTGATCGAGGTGGAGAGTTTACTTAGCTCGAGTTTAATTCCTTTTGTGATATAAATGGAATCAAGCGACGACTTCGCCCATATTCACCACAACAAAATGGAATTGTGGAGCGAAGAAATCGAACACTCATGGACATGACACAGTATCATGAAGGCGATGCATGTTCCAAATTATCGTGGGGAGAAGGCATAAGACACTCTACAAATTTGATCAACAGCGTTTACACAAGAGTCCTTGGTGATACAACTCCGTCGAGAAGTTGTATAAAGAAAACCAATTTGGAGAATGTTCGTATCTTTGGATGTCTAGCATATGTGAAAGTTGAACCGGTAAATCTCGAAGTTGGATGCAAGATCAAGACCACTAGTGCATCTTGGTTCCGAACAAGTACAAAAGCTTATCGGATTTTTAACCGGCTACACAAAAAATAATTGTAAGTCGAGGCGTTATTTTAACGAGACCAAATGGTGGGATTGGGACAAAAGCAGGTACCAAAAATGAAGAACCGGGATCATTCATAGTTCCATGGGACTATCCAGAAGATAAGGCTATAAACCAAGGAGATGATGTAAGCAATGATCAAAGCTGGACCGATTGAATCGGATCACGAGATTGAAGGCAGTGCGGGTTCAAGACAACGAGCAACCAAGTCCGGTCAACAATAACGTGAACAATGTCCGAACAGAAGGCCACGAGAACAAAGAGACTTCAAGTCATTGCAAGATTTTGTGCTTAACCTTAATAATCTTGATGAGCTTCTCCTAATAACCAATGACGAACCGGCATCGGTTGAAGAGGCGAAGAAAGAACCGAGTGGGTCAAAGCCATGAATGCGAGATCAATTCGATCAACAAGAATAACACTTGGATTCTCGTGAACAAGCCTATGGGGTGAAGGTGATTGGACTCAAATGGGTGTTCAAGCGAAGAAAAATGCGACGGCACCATCATCAAATACAAGGCAAGGTTGGTTGCTAAAGTGCGTGCAACAACACGGTATTGATTTTCAAGAGGTATTTGCACGGTAGCTCGAATCGAAACCATCCGGTTTCTCATTGCCTTAGCCGCTACAAATGGGTGGGAGCTTCACCACTTAGATGTCAAAGCGGCTTTCTTACGGAGAGTTGAAGGAAACCGTTTATGTGTCACAACGGAAGGCTATATAAGGAAGAGCAACGAGCATAAAGTGTATCGCCTTAACAAAGCACTTTATGGTCTAAGACAAGCACCTCGAGCATGGAACACGAAGCTTGATGGAATTTTGAAGGGTTGAAATTTCACAAGTGCTTGAAAGAACCATCGGTGTCTGAGGCGCGAAGGAACTAACTTGCTAATTTTAGCAATTTATGTTGATGATTTGTTTGTCACGGTACAAATTTGAACATGATCAAAGGTTCAAATTCGAGATGTCCAAGAACTTGAGATGTCGGATCTTGGAAGATTGACTTACTACAGGCATTGAAGTCAAGCAAGAAGAATCGGGATTACGATAAACCAAGAAGCCTATGCTCGGCGCATTACGAAGGAAGGTGGTTTACAAGATTGCAATCCAACTCACATTCCATGGACTCGGGAACCAAATTGTCAAAGGCGAAGATGAACCGAAATCGACCTACACAATATCGAAGGTGGTTGGATGCCTTAGATATCTCTTGCAAACAAGACCCGATATGGCATACTCGGTTGGAGTTATTAGCCGATACATGCAAAGTCCAAGAGAATCACATGGTCGTGCAATTAAGCGCATTCTACGGTACTACGGGGAACAACGGGATACGGAATTAAGTACGAGAGGATGGGTCAAAGCAGAATCATTGGTTTTAGTGATAGTAGTCACAATGTTGATCAGGATGATGGAAGAAGCACTGGCGGTCACATTTTCTACTATGGGTTATCTCCGATAACACGGTGTTATAAAAGCAAGATACCGTTGCTTTATCATCTTGTGAGGCGAGTTCATGGCGACTACTGCGGTGCTTGTCAAGCAATATGGCTTCGAGTTTGCTTGGAGAAATTATGAACAAGGCTTGAGAAGGTGGTTCTTAGGGTTGATAACAAGTGCGCTGTCGAACTAACAAAGAATCCGTTTTCACGGAAGGAGTAAACACATTCACACGAGGTTTCATTTCATTCGCAATTGTGTTGAAAGCGAGCAGTGGAGGTGGAGTATATTCCCGGTGAGAAACAGAGCGGACATTCTCACAAAACCATTGGCACGGACCAAGTTCAAGGAAATGCGGAGCTTGATTGGAATCAAAGACATCTCTAGAAGGACTTAGAGATTCGGGGGTGATTGTTGGAATTCTAAGTCAAAGAAGAATTATTACAGCATATGATACAATGCATCAGGATAAGAGAATCATGCAAGTTGGATACAAGTTGGCTATACAACTTGGTTTGGGTGGTCATGGATGATGTCAATCGCTCAACATGATGCCTATAAAAGGCAGTGGTTCCCTCTTTCTTTTGCATCCCATCCCATTCACAACACAAACACATACAAAGTAGTGTATAAACATGTAATAGGTTTTTGAGCTATTTTCCTATTATCAATCAAAGAGTTATTTTGGTTATCTGTGTTTATACATTCCAATCTTGAGTTGGTTCATTAGCCACAGTTTGTGATAGTTGGGAGAGTTTGAAAAGAAGTTGTGTGTGTAAGAGTTTATAAAGAAGTTGTTTGTGAAAATTTTAGGTAAAATGGGGTGTTATTTATAGAGTGGGGGTTTATTTATTTATTATTATTTTTTTTAAAGTTTGAATTATTGAAAAATAAGTGTTTTAAAAAACGGGTAAGAGTTTAAAATGTGTTTTGTGGTATTTTCGTCGAATAATAGACGAAACCGGATTCGGCGAGCACTAGTGGTATGATAGCAGGGAATTGGCGAGCTTCAACGAGGTGCCACCTCGGTTCTGTAAAGAATTTCGCCATTATACCAGACGCTCTAAATCATATACTGTTCATGAAACTAGACTTAATACATGTGTTTATGTTTTTAGAAATTGCATTACAGGCTTAATGATTTGGCTATTTTTAGTTGTAGCTTCAATTCTTATCATGGCGTTTTTTTTTAAAGATTGTTTCGAGTCTGTTGTATTTATCTTTTTCTTTTCTCTTTGTGCATACCATACTACTATCTTTGTGTTATTGTATATATGAATCCTTTTATGTTAATAAAATATTTTTGTTATATAAAAAAACAGGCATATATGTCGGTGAAAAGATGATTATCCACTTTGGTCCAGTAAAAGTTGATTCCCGTCTTGTTAGGAACGTATCTTCTGTTTATTCATCTTCATCAAGAAGTAATTCCGCTTTATGTTTGAACTCCCATGATTCTGGTTCTAGCTTAAGCATGTGTAAGCTTACCTCACTGTGGATATCATCAACCAGATAGTGGAGTAATCATCTCTTGTTTGAACTGCTTCCTTGGCTCAGATTCCTTATGTCGCTATCAGTATGGTGTAGGGAAATTTTCGTATGTATCCAAAATTCGTGGTGGGACGTGCACTATGGCTAAATCAGACCTGCCTGAAGAAGTGATCAAAAGAGCCGTCTATTTGTTGCATCACGGGTTTGGTAGTTATCATGTGCTTAAAAACAACTGCGAGGATTTTGCTTTGTATCTTGTTTTATGTTTACTGCTATGTTGTGGGTCAATATTCCATAAGATATACATTCATTCATCTTCATTAACATTTCAGTGACGGGGTGAATCCGTTTCAAGAAGTCTTTACAAGATTTGAGAGACAGGTAAGCTGCATGAGACTTTTGCAGACTGATAGTTATAAACAAGGCAATGTTCATTTAATGGGATAACAAAAATGCTCAACAGTATCTTCACTATGGTTTTTTCCAGGGTGACATTGGACGAAATCCCTGGCGGTATTTGGCACTGTTCCAGGTGCTATTATTGTCACGAAACATGTCATATAAAACAGTAAATTTCATATCCCTTTCACCAGTCGTTAGCCAACATTAAAACCAACTTCAAGCTTCATAAATACTTGTCTTCAATTTAATAACACTGGCCCATTTTATAAAGAACTAGTACTAAGACCACTCTCAATGGCTCATCTGTTTGGCCAACCGACGAGCGTCACTTAAGTGACACCAATGACAGGGGCGTGTCACTTAAGTGTCAGTGAGCTGCTTCGGTTTGGCGACGAGTATTGGATGTTAATTCATTAATCCATGTTTAGGGGTCATTATGTTATTAGTGGTTTATGTATTTAGAGTCGAGTTTGTAAAATGTATAAGCCTAAGGGCTTAATTTGTCAAGAATAAAGTTAATAACCGAATAGCAGTTAAAGTTAGTTATTGGCGGTTATAGGTAGTTATTTATGGAAAGTTGTGACTTGCTTCGTTTCGTGTAGTATATATAGATGTCAAAGTTATATAAAAGGTGTGAGTTTGTGTGTCATGTGTTTTGTTCGTAGACATGTTTTGATTCGAACCCGAGATGATCCGGATGGGCCAACATTGGTATCACAGAGTCAGTGGTTGAATCAAACCCGGTGTTTCGCCGATTAGAGGAGTGCAGCGATTCAAGATTAATTCGTTTTGCAGTTTGCAAGAACGAATCAGGTTGAGGAAATAAAGAATGAAGGCCAAGAGGGCTGTGTGTTTGTGATAAACAATTGGATCACCGCCGCCGGAGAAGAAGAGAAACCGTACCACCATCACCGTGCGATTGCCGGAGAAGACAACCAGAGACCAAGAGATTAGGAGAATCGCTGATTGAAACCACCGATTGTGGTTACCCAAATCCAGAAAGCATCGATCAAAAAAGATAACAGAAGGAAGGAGAAGGAGAAAGCAGCCGTGTTAATTGCCGGGGAAGAAAAGAGACCGCTGCCGCCATCATCAAAAAAAGAGACAGGAACTACCATCGATTGTTTTAGCCTTAATTTGCATAAAGGAAGAAAGCATGATTTCGTATAAATAAAAAGGAGAGTAAACTGCAAAATACATTCCTGTGGTTTACAGTTTTTGAGACCTTACATCCATGTTATAAACTATTGGCTAGTTACATCCTTCGTTAGCCAAACGTTAGCCATTATACATCACAGTCACTAACTCATTAGTTTTCTTCGATTAAGCTAAGCGGAGGTTGTTTTGGTCTTTTTACTCATCGAGAGATGTATTTTATGATCTCTCTTTTACATATAAGAGGATGTATTTTGCAAAATACTTTTATACTTTACTTTTTTTAAATTCTTATTATTATTATTATTATTATTATTATTATTATTATTATTATTATTATTATTATTATTATTATTATTATTAGAGTTAACTATTTATATAAAAACATTTTGTCAAAATATTATAAAAATTCCAAAATTTTATAAAATTCGAAATTTTATAAAAAAATTTCAAAATTTTATAAAAATTCGAAAATTTTATAAAAAATTTATGAAAAATTCGAAAATTTTATAAAAAATTCCAAAATTTTATAAAAATTATGAAAATTTTATAAAAATTTATAAAAATTCGAAAATTTTATAAAAAATTTATTAACAATTCGAAAATTTTATAAAATATTCGGATAAAATTTTATAAAAAAAATTCGTAAAAACTCTCTTTTAAAATTTTTGTTTTAAATTCCGTTAAAAATTTGTTTTTAAACTTTTTCTTTTTAAGGAATTTTTATAAAAATTTCGACAAAAATTTCTTTTTCTTTTTGTGAATTTTTTATAAAAAATTCGACAAAAAATTTCTTTTACATTTTGAATACTTTTGCGAATTTTTATAAAATTTTCATAAAAGTATTCCATAAAATATATATTTTTTGAATACTTTTAGCAAAATTTTTTGAATACTTTTAGCAAAATTTTTATAAATTTGTAAAAGTATTCAATAAAATATATTTTTTGTCGAAAATTTTTATAAAAATTCAGTAAAAAGAAAAAGTTTAAAAAAAATTTTAACGAATTTAAAAACAAAAATTTTAAAAGAAAGTTTTTACTGAATTTGTTTTTATAAAAATTTATCGGAATATTTTTAAAATTTTCGAATTATTAATAATTTTTTATAAAACTTTTGGAATTTTTTATAAAATTTTCGAATTTTTATAAATTTTTTTGAAATTTTTTTATAAATTTTTGAATTTTTTATAAAATTTTGGGAATTTTTATAATATTTTCGACAAAAATGTTTTTATATAAATAGTTAAGCGTAATAATAATAATAATAATAATAATAATAATAATAATAATTAAAAAAAAAAAAAAGTAAAGTATAAAAGTATTTTGCAAAATACATCCTCTTATATGTAAAAAGAGACCGCAAAATACATCCATCGATGAGTAAAAGACAAACATGACCTCCGCTAGCACTTAACGAAGAAAACTAACAGAGTTAGTGACCATGGATGTATAATGGCTAACGTTTGGCTAACGAAGGATGTAACTAGCAAATAGTTTATGACAGGGATGTATTTTGCAGTTTACTCTAAAAAGGAGGAAGGAGTCTGTATTGGGTTTTGGTGTTTGGGCCTGAAAACACACAAGGGCTGTTTTTAAAGGGTTTTTTAAAGGATGTAGTACTAGTGGGTATTGTTGTGACAACAAAGGAATAAAACAAATTGGTATTGGGTTGTGAAGACAGAGATAAATACAAAAGGAACGAGGAGGTTTCTTTTTAATAAATATTCGGGAAGATAAGTGAATTGAGAAAAGAACGAGAAGTTCTTTTAAAGAAAAATTCAAGGAAAGCATTGTGGAGAAGATTCGTCGCAAGGACAAGGGTAAGAAGAAATTGATCGGGATTAGATCAATAAGAACAAAACGGTTTAGAGGAATCACAGAGAAGAGAATTGATCAAGAGAAGATCAATAGAGACAAATTGATTAAGAGGAATCAATTGAGAGAAGAACCGACCGTGAGCAGACCGGTCAGAACGGGTTAGAAAAACCCAAATTCGATTCAGAAAAGTCGAGATAGAGAAGAGACATATTGCATGTTATGAACAAGAGTAGAACTAGGAATGTTCTTGAGTTCTTGACAACGCAATCAAGAGAAGAAACCGACCTTGGGCATACCGGTCAATCAAGAAAAGAAAGAGAGTGACAGATCAATCAAGAGAAGAAACCGACCGTGGGCCAAGAAAGAGAAAGAAAGAGACAGAAACTGATCAGATGATCGATTAGACAAAAAGAGAGACAAAATCGATTAGAAAAATCGATTCATAGAAAAGAGAAGAACCCGTTACAACATGTTCAAAGATAGAGATGATCGAGTTGAAGACATGGATTAATAAATTAAGGGGAAGTATTGGATGTTAATTCATTAATCCATGTTTAGGGGTCATTATGTTATTAGTGGTTTATGTATTTAGAGTCGAGTTTGTAAAATGTATAAGCCTAAGGGATTAATTTGTCAAGAATAAAGTTAATAACCGAATAGCGGTTAAAGTTAGTTATAAGTTAGTTATTGGCAATTATAGGTAGTTATTTATGGAAAGTTGTAACTCTTGGGAAAAGTCACAATGCTTCGTTTCGTGGTATATATAGATGTCAAAGTGTCTGTAAAAACTAATAGAATTCATTATATAAAAGGTGTGAGTTTGTGTGTCGTGTGTTTTGTTCGTAGACATGTTTTGATTTGAACCCGAGATATGATCCGGATGGGCCAACAACGAGCAAGTGACAAAGTGGTGCGGTACCCATTTGTTTTCTGTGCGAGTGTTTGTATGTGGGTGTTTTGTGGGGTATATTTGTGTAGTGACAAAGAAGGAGACAACCGTTGACAGGGGTGTTTCAGTTGGTGTGCCGGTTTGGGTAGCGGTAATGTAGCGCTGAGGTAGCACAACTGACACACAAACTGACGCGTCACGTAACCAAGTTTCATAAAAAATTTAACTTGAAGTTGAAGGTGCTTCAAGTTAGTCAATTTTCGCTAGATTCACTATTACATGTGCAACAAGCCATATAAACCACTAGATCTAATAGACAAGTGACATCCTTATTAGCGAACAAACCCACAAAGTTCAATTATCAATCACAACGATAGACTGACAAGGTTTAGAAAATAATACAGATTTCTCTTATTGTTAATGGACATCTCGCATTAAGAGTCTAAAACAGAATGAACTAAACTTAGAAGATGGTTGACTTTCAAGAGGATCGAGGAGCATGAACTTTCATTTGTCATTTCTCACTCTTGATTGGGCTCATACGTAGCGATCTTTTACGGCCATCGAGTTTTGTAAATTCCTCCACGGGAACCCTTTCAGCATCAGATCGAACACCAATATCATAATTGTGACGGAGTTTAATAAAGGTCAAACCTGCTACTGCAAAAAAAGATGTGAATGTTGTACCAAAAATACCCTTCCACTTATCACTAGTTCCTATGATGAGTCTATCAGCAACAACTCGAACACCACCGATGTCCAAAGCATATGGGGTTATAAATAAGGTCACAGCAGCTGAAGCCATAAGAAAAGCCCGTAATGTTTAAGTTATGGGTGCAGAGAGTGACAAAAATTGTATAATTATTGCAGTAGCTATGTAAACGGTGATGATGGTGAAGGAGTTGGTCAAACTAAATTAAAGAGTTTAATAATCCATGATATTGGTCAATTTGATTATGTTTAAGTTCAAATAATATCAGTCCCAAAAATCATCTACAGTCCAAAGGCTTTATTCTGTTTGTTGCAGGTGGTTAATTAGTGACTTCATGAACACATGATAAAGGTTTTGTTCTGCCTTTCGAATTACATGACAAAATGTTTACTAACTACGCCTCAAGTTGAGATTATTTCTTGAATGAAATCTATAAGAATGATCTTAATATATTACCAACATTGTTCGTGAGGCAAGAGCACACATGAAGTCAGCCTGCACTTAAGCATATATATATAAGTTTTTATAAATAAATCTCTAAGGAGTAGTTATACATTTCCCAAGGCTTTCCCACGTTAGTTTATTCATAGGAGATTTTTAGGAAACCAAAGGAAATTATGTAAATTTCCTAAGGATTTGCGACAACATTTTATTCATAAGAGATCTTTAGGAAATCACTAGGAAATTCCAACAGATTAGTTACGTTGAATTTTCTGCACTGATTGCTAGGAATTCACTAGGAAAACTGTCACCAATAATTGTGCACATAATCCGTGAGAAAATTGTAGGAATGTCTTAGGTAATTTCCCTCGAAAAACTCCCATAAAAAAATTTCTAAGAAAATTTCGTGGGTGTTGCCATGTTTTCTTTTAGTGCTATATTTATGCTTCCAAACCCGTAAGTTATTTTACACCAAATTAAACAAAAGGCATTTTGAAATAATCAAAACAAAAATGGGTTATCTCTCACACCATGTTGATTCAAGTGAAATTAAGGCAGGCGACCATATTTACACTTGGAGAACTGCATATGCGCATATCTCCTATGATCATTTTATTATTTGTTATATTTTGAACAATATAATTTTGATTCCACATTCATTAACAAAACCATATCGACTCGTGTGACTTGGAATTATTGGTGACAGAATAGATATGGCGCTACTAGTTATAATTTAAGATTTCATCTTATATGCGGTGTGGCTTAGTTTTATTTAAGGTAAAGGCCGGATTTATGGTTACAAAAATTTGTAGCTAGGGTTTAATCAATGTGTACTTTGAAATGTAGATCTTTGTCTCTTCTAGTATAGATGCAATAATATATCACATTGAATGACTGAACAATGCACGCAATTTTGCTTTGTTTTTAGTTTCTGTTTGCTTTTGGTACATTTGCCTAACATTGATATAAGTTTTATAATTAAATCGGTAAACTTATCTAAAATTGCAGTTTAAAGTTATCTAAATTTGTATTGCAAGCCTGATATTATGGTTTTGAAATGCATTACCACTTTACATCCATTTTCAAATATTGTATTAACAAAACAATTAACTGTGATGAAACTATATCGGAGTAAAACAATTTGATTATCCGAAGAAAAGGATGGAAAGAGCTTATTACTCTAGCGCAGACGAAACTTTAGAAGCCATTAAATTTGGAGGATTTATCTTAAATTGCTGCTTATCACACTTATAAGCTAACATGGACAATCTATGTTAGACAAGCTATGTTAGACAAATTCACCAAACATCCCTTAATATGGATAAAATGTTTGGGAACTTGAACATATCTTTTCTTAACTTCTGATGGGTTTCTGCTAAATCATATCTTTACAGTTCATGAAACTAGACCTAATACAGGTGTTTATGTATTTAGAAATTGCATTGCAGGCTTAATGATTTGGCTATTTTTAGTTGTAGCTTCTTATCATGGCCTTTTTTTTAAGATTGTTTCGAGTCTGTTGTATTTATCCTTTTCTTTTCTCTTTGTGCATTCTATACTATCTCTGTATTATTGTATATATGAATCCTTTTATGTTAATAAAATATTTTTGTTATATAAAAAAAAAACAAAAAAAAACAGGCATATATGTCGGTGAAAAGATGGTTATCCACTTCAATGGTCCAGAAAAAGCTGATTCCGGTCCTGTTTGGAACATATCTTCTGATCTTTCATCTTCATTAACAAGTCATTCTGCTTTATGTTTGAACTCCTATGATTGTGGGTTATTACAACCTAATACTGGAGGAAATTCTGGTTCTAGCTTAAGCACGTGTTCTCACTGCACATCATGGAATCCTAATATTCCAGCTTTATGTCTAAGCTTACCTCACTGTGGATATCGTCAACCAGATAGTGGAGTTATCATCTCTTGTTTGAACTGTTTCATTGACACAGGATCCTTGTACCGCTTTCAATATGGTGTAGGAAACTTTCGTATGTATCCAAAATTCGTGGTGGGGCGTGCACTATTGCTAAATCAGACCCGCCTGAAGAAGTGATCAAAAGAGCCGTCTATTTGTTGCATCACGGGTTTGGTAGTTATGACTTTCGTAAGAATAACTGTGAGGATTTTGCTTTGTATTGCACAACCGGTCTCATGATACGTGGCAAGGTTACTACTGGAAGCAGTGGCCAAGTAAATTTTTCACTAATGCTCCTTGAAGTCCACTTTAACTTTGGCTGCTGAAAAGATTGTCTATAACTCTGTTAGTATGGTCAGCATTGCAGCAATAACCGTTGGGACATATTCTTGGAACCGATATAAGACAGACATTGGTGTCCGAGATGATGTTGAGAGGGTTCCTGTGGAAGAAGTTGTAGAGTTCCGTAGAAGAAACATGTAACGGACATTGCGCACCATGCAGTTTTTAACCGGTCGCTGAGGCCAATTGTTTTTCTGTTTACTTTCTGTTAGGACTTGGATTTTGTTTCTAATGTTGCAGTTCGAGAAGGATAATTATTTATCTTGTTTGTTTATTTGCGTTATCCTTGTTTTTTCTTTACTGCTATATATGTTGTGTGTCAATATTGAATATTCCATAAGTTATACATCTATTCATCTTCATTAACATTTGGCATCTTTTTAAACATATCGAGACATATCAGTGACGGGGGAGAATCCGTTCGAAGAAGTCTTTACAAGATTTAAGAGACGAGTAAGCTGTAACACGAGACTTTTGCCAACTGATAGTTATAAACAAGGCAACGTTCAATTAATGGGATAACAAAAATGCTGAACAATATCTTCACTATGGTTTTTTTCCCGGTGACATTGGACGAAATCCCGGGTGGGATTTGGCACTGCTCCGGGTGCTATTATCTTACACTAAACATGTCATATAAAACAGTAAATTCCATATACCCTTCATAATTTCAGAAGTTGTTAGCCAACATTAAAACCGACTTTGAGCTTCACAAATACTTGTCCTAAATTTAACAACACTGGCCCATTTTATAAAGAACTAGTACTAAGACCACTCTCAATGGCTCGTCGGCAATGACACGGCCGTGTCACTTAAGTTTCGGTGAGCTGCTTCAGTTTGGCAACGAGCAAGTGACAAAGTGGTGCAGTACCCATTTGTTTTCTGTGCGAGTGATTTGTGTCTCTGTGTGTGTGTTTTGTGGGGTATATTTGTGTAGTGACAAAGAAAGAGAAACAACCATTGGCATGGGTGTTTCAGTTGGTGTGCCGGTTTGGGTAGCGGAAATGTAGCGCTGAGGTGGCACAACTGACACACAAACTGACGCGTCACGTAACCAAGTTTCATAAAAATTATTTAAACTTGAAGGTGCTTCAAGTTAGTCAATTTTTGCTAGATCCACTATTCCACGTGCAACAAACCATATAAACCACTAGATCCCAATAGACAAGTGACATCCTTATTAGCGAACAAACCCACAAAGTTCAAGTATCAATCACGCGATTAACTGACAAGGTTTAGAAAATAGGGACAATTTCATATCTTCCCTCATTTTTGTTGAAAATTTCATATATACCCAAACATGCATAAAAAACATTGTACATTATGCATTCAATACTTGCACTTTGGGTATATATGAAATTTATCTTGAAAGTAGGGTGATATATGAAATTAATCCTAGAAAATAATACAGATTTCTCATATTTTTTATTGGACATCTGGCATTAAGAGTCTAAACCTGAATGAACTAAACTTAGAAGATGGTTGACTTTCAAGAGGATCGAGGAGCATGAGCTTTCATTTGTCATTTCTCACTCTTGATTGGGCTCATACATAGCGATCTTTTACGGCCAACGAGTTCTTTAAATTCCTCCACGGGAACCCTTTCAGCATCAGATCGAACACCAATATCATAATCGTGACGGAGTTTAATAAAGGTCAAACCTGCAACTGCAAAAAAAGATGTGAATGTTGTACCAAAAATACCCTTCCACTTATCACTAGTTCCTATAATGAGCCTATCAGCAACAACTCGAACACCACTGATGTCCAAAACATATGGGGTTATAAATAAGGTCACAGCACCTGAAGCCATAAGAAAAGCCCGTAATGATGCACGGAACCAGCTATTCCCTTGGCCACTAGTTCCTATGATTGACTTATTATCACCACCACGAACCATAAGACTTGTCTTGCAATATAACCCAAAATCTTCACAGTTGTTATCAATGAGGTCATACTTTCCAAATCCAGCTTCTAGGAGCCCTGCGCTCTTCCGACAACCGTCGGTGGGTCTGAAGCGCCATGGTACATGTGCCACCACGGAGTTTAAACATGTGCTCAAATGCACCCACTCCATCTTGATAGCGGTACGTGATTACCTTCCTAAAACAGCTCAAACAAGTTTGAAAAACTAAACTGTTCTTACCCTATATCCACACCCATCGTTGAACAATGTTTTGGAGCTTTTATTTGAAATATACCGAAATATCTTTTCCTGCGGTGGCGTGGATAACCGGTTTACTTGGTGTACCAATATATATACCTGTATTCAGTGGTGTTTAATCCAGCATAAAAGAAAACTTATTAGAAACCCTCAATAAAAAGACAATGTTTTCTTAACTAGCAAGATGCCTAGACAAGTGTTAACTGCATATTAGTACATTCAACCAAGAAATATTTTTCCGCAATGGTTCCGTCTCATAATCTTGAACTTGGGATAAAATTAAATCAGAACAGAATACAAACAAAATGAAGATATTACTAGCTATTTCAAACTTCATTTAACATACTAGTTAATGTTAACTAGTACACACACTCAAAAAGATTCTAGACTCAAAATGAATCCTGCAACCCAAAGGGCATTTGGCTAGCGGTATGCGAGTGGCCCGTCAACCAAGAGGTTGTAGGTTCGTTCAAGTCTCGTTCGAGACATATGTGAGATATATTATGTGTGACATAGGTGCCACTAAAAAAATTCAAGTATGTTGCAGGGACTATATAAATATATTTTATGTTTAAGGAGAAACAAGTAACATACCATGGTGAGTGTAAATGGAGCCTCTTACCCAAATGTATATATGGTCTCCTGCAACAATTTCACTTTCATCCACTGGGTGAGACACAAAATGGCTAATTTGGGAAGTGATCGGTGGGAATATGGTATCCAGGCTATCCATTTAGTAAGCGGCAGAGATAATTAAAGTATCTGGATTAAAAAGACAATAATAACTTCATTTATATGCAAAACCTCTAAAACTATCTAAAAAATAACGTATTATAAAAATTCATGGACTATATAAGGAGCTTAATTACAGGGAATGGACAACAGAATAAAGATGATAAAAAAACAGATGGTTACAACCTCAGAACAAGAAGACCACAGCGGACTCAGTTCGACTTGCTGTACTTAGGTGGCTAAGGTGTTGGACTTATATTCACGGTTTAATCATCTAGTAAAACAAATATATTTAGTAAGACCAAGTATTATAATTGTAAAAGAGGCAAAAGTCTTTGAAGCTGGCCGGCCAGTATATCATTAAAATAGAAGGCTTTGATTGACAACTCTGTATTTAGAATAAACAAAAGATAAGCGTTGGTAAAATACACCCATCGTAAGGTTTTCTGCCATTTCTTTAATGAAAACAAAAGACTCCTATTATTCATGCTCATCTAGTCAATAAAAACATTAGATATTTAATTTCACAAATTCTGGGTGTAGAGTGACAGTAATTGTATAATTATTGCAGTAGGTATGTAAACGGTGATGATGAAGAAGGATTTGGTCATACTAAATGAAAGTTAAGAGTTTAATAATCCATGATATGGGCCAATTTGATTATGTTTAAGTTCAAATAATATCAAAGTCCCAAAAATCATCTACAGTCCAAGGCTTTATTTTGTTCGTTGCAGGTAGTTAGCGACTTCATGAACACATGATAAAGGCTTGGTTCTGCATTTCGAAATTACATCATAAACTGTTTAAGACCTACGCCTCAAGTTGAGATTATTTCCAATATAAAATCTATATGAATGATCTTAGTATAGTACCAACATCGTCCATCAGGCAAAGAACACACATGAAGTCAGCCTGCACTTGACGAAGATGCTACCAAGGGAAGTAACCGCTCTAAATCCTCCGAGGACAATATCATGAACAACAGCATCAGGCAAGGAGTCAATTCTGTGTGAACAACTGTCACACATAATTCAAGATTGCATAAAGACTTCAAATTTAACTTAAGTTACTAATTCAAGAAACTACAGTGTAGACAGTACAAAAGTCACTTAATATGTAGGCAATATTCATATCATGGGTGAAGAAAATGCTCCACAATTTCTTCACTATGCTTCTTTAGGAGATGAATCAAGCTTTTCGACCAAGTATGCACTACCTTATAGAGAATCAACCCAAAAAAAAGGAAAAAAAAAAAAAAAAAAAAAAAAAAATCCTAAAAACATTCCCTTGACTTCCAAATTTTGCGTTTTTAGTCCTACATAGTTCCAAATGACCGATAATTGGCCAAACACCCTTCTCATTTTAAGTCCACCATACATAAGATTCATAAAATTGTATTCTTACAAAAACCATTGTTAAAAATAAATATGGACGCAATTACTGAAACACATAAAGATAGATACCATCTAACTTTCAATTTCTGAAACAAAGCTCAAGTCGTTAGAGTAAATTGAGAAAACAACTGGACTTAATGACCATAAGCTTCATTATCAAATCCTGATGCATTATGTCTTGTTTTCATGAGCAATTTCATTTTCCACAAATGATTTCTTCACCCTCTTCAGCTTCGCAACAATGCCATATCCTCCACCTTGATTTTAACAACATCCTTTCGAACACCAATATCAGTCGCATATCGACTCAAACAATGCATCCCCGTTCCTACAACAGCAGCCACAGGGGTACTACATCTAAACACTTTAACTGCAGAAGAAACAACGACATTCAATGGTGACATTACCCAACCATTCACTTGACCACTGCTTCCCGCTTCATCTCAGTTACGAACCAAAAGGCTCGTCTTGCAGTACAAAGCAAAATCCTCACAGTTGTTCAACAGCAAGCTATAGTTTCCAAATCCGTTTTGTAGCAGATACATGGCCCGGTGGATTACCTCTTGAGGTGGGTCTGATTTTGCTATGGTACATGTGCCACCACGGAGTCTAGAGATGTGTACATATGTATTGGTTCCGTACTGAAAGAGGTATAAGGAACCGGTTCCCATGAAACAATCCAAACAAGAAAGAACCACTCCGCTTCCATCTTTGTGAAATCCACAGTCGGGACAGGTTAAACATGAGTCTTGAATACTCTTGTATCCTTTTCCTCCGGTGGTGAAGTGGACAACTTTGTTTTCACCGACATAAATGCCTGTAATATTAATTAAATTGTGTTTAATCAGTCATAAAGAGTTACTACAAGAACTCATAGAAAAGATAAGATAGAATGCTCGGGGTTCCCAACAATTCGAACCACACTAGTCTAGTAATCCAATGCCTGGAAACCTTCAGATGTGGTTAACACGAGATGCCTATAAAAGTAACTAGAAGATGGGTGTTTGGAATTTTAATTCTAAAACAACTTCTGCTTCTTAAAAAGTGCTTTTTGAACCTTTACAATAAGCATAAGCCTTCTGTATGAAAATGTTACAAGTTTTTTTAACTTTACATAAGGCAATCCCAAACACCCCTCTTACTAATAGCATATAATCAGTTTCAAGAGTACAACAACAACAACAACATACCAATCCCGCCTGGGCGGGGTATGGGAAAGGTAGAATGTAGACAGATCCTACCCTTACCCCAGGATCAATGTTTTAAAAACCGGGTTTTTAGTCGACCCGGTTGAGTCACTGGGCACAAGTTCGACCGCCGGGTCAACCCGGTTTTCCATTTTTTATTATTTTATTTTTTCCGACCGGGTCGACCGGTTTGATCACCGGGTCAACCGGTTCGACCGCCGGGTCTAACCGGGTCAACCGGTTTTCATTAAAAAATTTGAAAACCAAACCCGGACGGGTTTCATGACCCGGTCACTCAAACCGGCGGGTCTAACCGGTTGACCGGTTTTAGAAACCCGGGTTTTTACTGTTTTAGTGGCGGTGCCGGTCCGACCGGTTGAACCGGCCGGGTCGACCGTGTTTGAAAACATTGCCCGGATAAACCCAAAAGTAGGGAGGCTGCTCCGTGAAGACCTCGGCAAGTGTAAGTGTACGGGTGAGGTGCTCAAATATAGTTGCATGTGTGAGCGAGCAATAACAAGGATAAGGGGTCTAAAAGACATAAGACAAAAGCAAGCATACAAAGCTAATAGGCGGAATACCATCAAAAGAACTTAAGAGAAAAAGGACAAAAACATATAGAAGCATACGCCACAAGAGAACACATAATATAGAATAGATAAAGCGCTATAGAGACAAAGGGGACACGAGCATAAGCATAAAAGCATAAACGCAAATGGGCAAAGGCACCTAGAAAAACGCAAGCAAAGAAAAGGGGGCTAAAGAAAAAAATAAATCCAAGACCTAAGAGTAGCTTATCCGAAACGATATAACATTCTAAAAAGCAAACCCAAATAGCCTTGTACATGTCAAAGCCTCTCAAATTCAATTCCTGCTAGGTGCAAACAACTCAGAATCGGCCACGCCAACCTTCCCAAAAAGGGGAGGCTTTTACCCGGTTTGGGTCTGTGTGGCCGTGGAGTCAAAACCCGTGGATTAGTCGGCCAAAAGATAGGGGCCACAAATATGGTCATTAAAATCTAATTAGCAGCTACTAAAAAAAAAAAAAAAAATGACAAAATTTTCATTGAGGACTTTCATCAAACACCTAAATCTCTAACATTTAACATAAAATTTAAAGATTAGTTAAAACAACATAGAACCCATAATGCAGACCATGATGAGCATAAGCAAATGCAGTTCTCCAAGTGTATATATGGTCGCCGGGCTTTATCTCCTTTCGATCTATTCGATGCGAAACAAACCCCATTTCGATACGATTGTGTAGAATTAATTTTTCGAAAATGAGGGATTAGATTTTGTTTAAAGAGAGTGATAAAGGGTTTGTGAGAGAAATAAAAAAGAAAATCGAGTTTTTCTTTTTATTATTTGAAATTGAAATGGTTTTGGGCAGAAAAATATACAACTACACCACGAAACCATTTGCTTCTTATTTTTTGAAAAAGTGGCTTCGCCCGGTTCGAACCGGAGACATTCAGTGTGTTAGACTGACGTGATAACCAACTACACCACGAAACCATTTGCTTCTTATTTTTTAATAATAAACTCTCGAAGTATTTTGAGTTATTTAGAATTACAAATATGGCTAATCATAATATAAATCACTAATCAAATCATTGTGCTCGTGGCCCCAAAAATTTAGCCCGCATATATAATTCGTTAAGTATTTTCTCTTTCTAAATTCCCACTAATCAATTTTTTAAATCAATCAATCAAATCATTATGTTCATTTGTAAGCATTATTTGTAAATTCAACAATCATTTTTCTTACATGTTTATCTAACTCACACATTGATCAAGTAACAATGGTTACTTAAATCACTATAAAGTGTATTATCAACAACAAAAGTATAGTACAACAACACAAAGGGGCTCAAATCATATCATATTACTGTACTAAACTAGACGAGACCCCGCCATGCAGCGGCAACGGTGTCTGTTTTACGCAAAATTCGACGACCTATGAGTTTCTTTCAACAATTTATTTGAAGGCGTCGGAGAATCATTTCGAATAACTATAATTATGATGCGTGGTTGCGTAGCAACAAAAATATACAGTTTTCAAGAAAATTATGTGGAGTCGATCTAAATGTGGGAGTATATTTCTAAGGAAAATGCTAACGACAACCCTTAGGGCTGTTGATAACAACAAATTTTTCACAAAATTTGCTAATATTAAGACATAGTGAGAAACATGCTCCGCATTTTTCGCTAAAATGACCAATAAAAAGGGTGAATTGAATTTGTGTATGAGAAATTTTAGGAGATATTTGGTAATTTTAAATGATTTTGAATGATTTTATTTAGACATGGTGATTATTAACGACAACCCTAAGGGCTGCATTGTCTTAGCTAAAAAGAGTTAATTGAATTTGTGTATGAGAAATTTTGAAGGATTGTTTTAACTTTTAAGTTATTAAGATTTTAGTAATAATATATTCAAGCATTACAAAAAGCAATGGTATTATGTAGTTGGCAATATCATATTTTAGTTTAGAGGTATAGCCAACGTGTGTGACCGCATTTTCTTGTTTTGTCAGTAATTTAGGCAGTGATAACTATTTTTTTTTTATATATATGTAGCGTTTATTATTTGGTGTGTAGCTTTTAAACTTGTAACCTTACAAATTTAATATCACCATAATAAGATTATCTTGTACTATCAATTTGCATAGATATTTAAGAATTGTTCAAAGCTATTTGTTTGATGTATAAATAATTAACGCTAAAGGTAACAATACTATTTAATTTTTGTGATTCTAATAAACTTACATAACATTATTGATATACCGAACAAAGGGCTATACAATATATATTAACTTTTAAAAAACGATTCATATATGCTAGTCCCTTAAGTGGTGCAAGACCAACATTTATCAAAATAACATTATACAAATGACAACGTACATGTGTCAAAGCAAAATAAACAACAAAAAACTTGGTCTATCATTTTTTCAAATTTGTCACGGTTCCACAAGTATTTGATCATTTCTCATATAATTTTGTCAAATTTGAAACCTGGTTCGACCCGGGCGGTTCAACCGGTTGAACCGTTTCGGTCAAAAAAACAAGTCGATTTAAACCGAGTCAACCCGACAGGTTGGGTCGAAAACAAGTCAAATTAAATCGGGTCAATCCGCGGGTTTGAGCGTCCGGGTCAACCGGTTTCGATGTGTATTAATAGTCTCCTTTTGAAGTATATGTCTTCAACATTTCCACTTTTAGTTTCAACTTTTCACTTTTACTTTTGTTTTTCCTTTATATATAGTATATAGCAAGGTACTCGCGCGTTTTGGCGGTGGTGCCTTGTGACGATTAAACGTAGAAATAGATCTCGATGAGACCCGATTCACCAGTTTGTATCGGTTTCAACGGGTCCTCTCTGGTTTATTTTTTGATTGCTTTAATTGGTTAGCCGAACTGGTGGAAACACCGGTTCCCGGTTGAACACGTTGGTCCGGTCCGGTTTTCAAAACTATATGTAACATCAACTTGTTAGCTTGTATGAAGTTTTTTATGTTTTATTAATTTGTATAATGTATATAATAACATGTACTTTTTATTTTAGGGTGTTTTAAAAATATCATTAGTTAGTGTGTTTAATTATTTTATATTTTGGATTATGTTGTAGCTTCTTTAAATTGTACGTTATGAAAATTGTATTGTACTTTTTAGTAATAGGTGTTTTAATTGGTTGTTTTTAATTTGGTAGATGTGTTTTTAATTGGTTGTACAATGTGAATAAATTATTGTACTTTTAAGTAATGAGGTGTTTTAATAAGAGTATTAATTACACTATACATTTCTCTCTCATTTGACCAATTTCAACAATTCAACTTTTCAACTTTTCACCTATGACATTTTTTCTATTATATGTAGTATAGATAGATAAAACGCTAGAAAAAATGTAAATACAAGTATAAGATGAAATGCCCTCAATTAATGGATTTAGTTTGTATAGGATTTTAGGTAGCGGCATAAAATAAATTGACAAAATGGTCGACTTTGTAAGGACCAGGTTCTTCGTACTAACTCTACCAAAAACGAAACCAGAATCAAATATGATCGGGTGCACAAATTTTTTGAACCATAATATAATAGAGTTAAAAGGGAATGAAATCAAGAATTCATTAAAGCGATAAATAAATGAACATGTTACCTTCTAATCAGGCATCCTACGATCTTCTATAAAGAAAAAGCAAACGTATACCCTCATTTTAACATTAATAAGTTCTTTTTCACTATAGCACAAGTTAAAGTGCCATTAAATAATCATCGCCCATCCGATTATGCAAATCATTTTTAATGAGCTTTTTAGAAAAAACATCTTTCAACCGTAGCGGTAGCAAGAGGCAAGACTAAAGCCAACTTCAACAATCAATAAACCAAATGATGACATGTATACTTTTTCTTATCCACCGTTTTCTTAGCAAGTTTGGCAATGTTACCCAAGTAAGCAAAAATCATTATAATTACGCAAAATCTAATAATAGACTCCAAGTTCCATAGAAAGACTTAATTTTTCCTTAATAAGTAAAATCGTGTTGATACATCTCACTAAGTTTCACTAACTTTGTTACGCTAAATTCTGAAAATGAATCATGTCGACTCAACGACACCATACACTTTAGTAAGTCGGTGCTTCCCTCACTAAAATGATCTCCAAACTCTCGAATTTACATATCCATAACAGTGTTGAATAAATCAACCTTAAAATGATGTTGATTTGTAATTTTATCCCTTTGGACTCTTGAATGAAAGCCAGCCATATTCACCATCTCAATATCATGTTTACCATAAAACGAAGTTACATTCTTCAAAAGTGAAGAAAAAAAATGTTGCCCTATACTCTTGCAATGCTCTTTTGGTTCCTTTTACCAATGAAATGGCCTCTAAGATAGTTTGATCGCTCTTCTGAAGATGTCGTGACAATGTATTAGTGAGCCCCATGTTACAACAAAACGTCTTACCTTGCTCGCTATAGTTTTGGTTGGAAATATATGAGCACTTGGTTGACAAGCTCCTTTATCCCAATATAATCGCCTTATTTCTTTTCTTTGGTTTAGATCATAATCAAAAGAGTAAATTACACCATTAGACCTTGTGGTTTGGCTAGATTTCATACGACATCCAAAAACGCGAAATCTTGCACATTTAGTCTGAAATCTCAAAAATATTACGTAGGTGGTCCAATTTTTCTAACGTCTTTACTTTTCCTCGTTATCTCGGATCTCACGTGCAAATTACATAATGGGTAGTTTTGTCCGAACACTGTTTATCCTTTCCCAGCTAACACTCTGACAATGGTCATATCATTGTTCCCGCCCATATATCACCGCTTTTTCAACACATTATCACATAATTCTTTCACCAAAATCATCTCAAAACTTCTCCTATATCACACACATACACCCTAATCTTTTTCCCCAAACTTTACTTCATAATCTTTTAATGATCAAGACACAATGGGTACTTTAAAATGGAAGATATAGGGTTACGGCTGTAAATGAACTGAACGTTCAGTGAACATTTCATGAACCGTTCGGTAAAAAGTTCATTTATGTTCGTTTATCTATTTAATGAACTTACATGAACAATATTAAACATTCGCCTAGTTAAATGAACAACATGAACATGGTTCATTTACATCCCTATACAGGGTTCACAATTTGAAAATGGTGATGAAGATATGTATGCGCTTGCAAAGAAGGATTATAGTAAGATTTGTCTGTTGGTTTTATTTTGTTCTTGGTGTAATTTGCTTGATATTTAAAAGATTATGTTCTAGTTATTGTTTTTTTTTTCCATAAAATCATCCTACTGTGTTTACAATGAGGATACACCATAGTGGTGAGTTCATGTTTTTTTAGGAAGGGTGTATCGTGGGTGTAAGAAAAGTATTATTGATATGGTCGATATTGAAACCTTCTTAATTCACAAGTTAAATGATATGATTCAGGACCTAGGTTGGACAAATAAAATGATAATGTATTATAACTTTCTTAAACCTGGTATGAATCTTGATGTAGGGTTGCATTCTTTATGTAGTGATGATGATGTACGTTTTTAAGTCAGTTTATAGGTGAGCATAAGGTCATTAAAGTGTACATAGAACATGTTGTGTCCAAAGTAGGAACTTATTTCAAGTCAAAGCAGACATTGGGTGTTGTTATTGATGAAATAGATTAATTCGGACAATTCTAAACGCATAAAGTTTTATAATAATCCTAGGCAGAGTACCTAACCTTTGTAGTGTAGTTTAGGTAAGAAACGGGGGATTGATCGTTCTCTAAGGGAATAGTGAGGTAGGCTCGAAGTGTATGACGAATTAAGTCTAAAGGTTGAGGAAAGATTATTTTTGGTCTTTTATATTCTAATTAAAAGTAAGTAAAACCTCGGTTTTTAGAAGAGTTTGATTTTTAAAACTAATAATTAAACTAAATAAAACTAAATCTAAACTAATAATAAGAAAAGGTAAATTGGTGGAAACTCATATAGGTAAACAAACGTGCTGATTTAACCATGCATCCTAGTTGAATTCTCTATCTTATTGCCATGCCACCCTCGTTAGTACAATGTGTAAGTATTCCTTTAATTCAACAGCGGGTGTGTCAAGTCTGCTATCTAAATGACAACCTTGGCAAGTGTTTCCTGCAGACACACACTCGCCCAATAATTAATCACGCGCAATAAATACTTAAGAAGAATCTCCACTCAGTCGACATATGGCTGCGAGAGGCTCCTTAATTCTAATCATGTTTCACTAGACGTCTTTGATGTGGTACGGGATACAATTAGTTTTTTATGCCTAACGTGCACACCACTAACAAGAAGCGATAATATTAAAGACTACAACTAGGTTTCATGCAATCATAAGCAAACACTAATTAATTTAGCCTAGCATGTTAGATCGAAGAAAAGAAAGACAAAAAATCACACAACACTGATAACGTCTAAAATGAACATGTTTTTAGTAGCGTTATTGTCGGTTTGTGCATGATATTCGGCTATATTTACTCATAAGCTGTTGCAAAAGTGCAAAGATGCGTATTGTGTATGTATATGTAGCGGTATTGCGAATAATGAAGAAATGAAGTTTTTATGCACATTTGGAAGATTCTTAAGGAAGGAAGTTGAGATTGGAAGCTTGTGGACTCAATGATATGGAGCGTAGTGATTTGAAGCATCTGACAAGGAAAGATCAAGTTTGGCTTTGGAAATCATCAACGTAAGCAAAGAATGAAGCGCAAAGGAAAAGTCGACAAAAAGTCAAAATGAGCAAAACCCGGCCGATCGGTGCAACCCGCAACCGGATCCGGTTTGGTGATGGTCAAAGATATTACCGATTCGGTCGGCCTAGAAACCGATCCGGTTTACACGCTGCGATACACAATTCGCATTTATTGTTGTCTTAACTCCCATAATCATTGAGTCCGATCATTTCTTGATATTAACTTGGAGAGAGCGTTTTTGGGCGATTAAGCAAGTGCTTTGGCTATTTAAAGGACCTAGTACTTGTATACTAGTGTGACACAACCAAAAGAGTATTAGTTTACACCAAAACTAATACTTACCTATTATTTCAACCAAAAGCTTAGTAGTTCTTGGAAAGCGTCCGAAGCAAGGAAGGAACCATTCTTGTCCATTGTTTCGGTGGTTTGAAGTTGTGCGGTGATCTAAGTGATTGGAGGCGCGTGGTTGCTACAATCACGAATTCTAATTCTTGTAATCACAAAAGTTTAGGTATTCTATGACCTTGTTATGGAAATCTATTCTCTTGAATTGTTTGAATTACCTTGTTATGACTTGTGTTTAGATATGATTGTTTTCATGGAGTAGTTTGTGATATACTTGTGTGTTGGAATGTGATTAATCATAATAGTGTTCTCAAAATGTGATGCATGTATATATGATCTTGTTTAAATGAGTTTGTTGGAAAAATACTAGTCTTGGATTGATTTGTCAATAAAACATGTTTTAAGAAAAAGGACCGAAGGATTTCTCTTGTGTTTTATTCCAAAAGTGTAGTGACAAACTAGTATGGGGATATGGTGATTGACAACCACCATGTTTTGCTTATTAAAACAAGACTAGGAACATTTTCATCACGAAGGGTCGAAAGATTCGTAAGAACAAATTTAATGAGAACATGTTGCAAACAAATGGAACTTTTATAGGATAATCATTGGGATAAGGACGAAAGGATTACCTAAATGTTTTGTTCTTAGAATGATTTTACAAACAAATACCATGGTTGGGGAATCATTTGCTTATGATTTGTGCATCATACTAAGAGTATACACCAAACCTTTATGAACATTATCTATGGTTGATTATGAGACTACACACAAGTATATATTTATATTCTTGATTCGTATTTTCACTAGAACACTTATTTGAGGAAGCCTTGACAAGCTTTCTTGTTAGAAACTTTTAATCAAATCTATTTCAAAACAAAATCCTTGGGACGATCTCGACTTACCAAACTTTGCTATTATGGACGAGTATACTTGCTCGTATGTGTTAATAGGTTATACGGTTAATTCGTGATTATAAATTTTAAAACTTGCACCAACCGGAGCACATCAAGTTTTAGGCGCTTGCTTGGATTTTTCTGTAATTTTCTTTGAAATTAGTAAAAAAAAAAAAAAAGTTTTGTTACAAACTAACCGATTCGGTTGGTTAGCCAACCGAATCCGGTTAGACATTCTGTGAAAATATTTTTGGTTCGAATTTAGTTGTCTATCTTCTTAGTTTATTGTGTTTTGATTTCTAGAATAATTTTGTGGTTTAATCATTTCTTAGATTTATTGTTTTTACTTATTTTATTTTTCTTTACATTTGTCATTTATTAATCTAGTTTTATTAATTTTAATTTTTAATAGTTAATGGTAATGGTTAGGAGTAATTTTATTTTCAGTTATAGTTTATTTCATGATAGAATTTATTGGTAGTTTATTTAGTTTTAGTTTTAATTTTGGTATTAATTAGATTTAATATGTTATTTAATTATTAGTTTATGAAGAATTTTACTTAATTAACTGGAGTTAGTACACCTTAATGACACTTAATTTGCATTAATAATTGTTCTTTTAAAAAAATAAAAAAAAAAATTTTTTTCGATCAAACCGATCGGTCGCAACCCGCAACCTGATCCGGTTCGTATTTCTGTCTTAAATTTTCAACCAACCGATTCGGTTGGTGATCCAACCGAATCCGGTTGGAGTTTCTGAGTTGATTTTCATCATTTTTAGGTTTTGAGTTTTTATTTGAGTTTTTATTTTGTTAGATGTCTTAGTTATTTTATTATGTTTTTTTTATTGTTTGTTCTTGTTTTACTAACTTTAACGCTAATCATTCGGGATTTGTTTTGTTTTGCTTTGTTAAGTTGTCTAGTAACATGGATAGTTTGAGCGGAATCTCGGAATACCTTCGTACTTTGGATGAAATGTTCAAGGATACGGGAAGTTCATTAGAAAAGATTGGAGGTATTTTGGAGGAAAGCAAGAAAGAATTGGGAATTGACACGGGTGATATGGAAGAAGTATGTGAAAACAAGGTTCAACTACCCAAAACAAAGAGTGGTAGTGTTTACACAAGCACCGTCAGCGGTGTATGATTCACCGTGATGAGATTTGGGCATGTGAAGTGGAAGGATGCGTGCTTGGGATGCCTGACTTAATATGGCTTATGGAAGAATTATATCTTGGAAGAGGTTCTTGACGAAATCGGTCATGTTCGTATGGACTATGAAGCATATGGAAGGAAGATGGTCAAAATCGAAGGTCAATATTCATGGACATATCTTTGAAAGCTGATTTTGTTGTTTTAGAAGAAAGAAATGCGGATGAACCTAATGTGTGTTTTGGTCGAGATTTTCTTGTCACGACCAAGTGTCAAGTAGATTTTGGTATGAGAAATGCGGTTAATATAACCGAGTTGGAAGAAGGAAAAGGAGTCAACGAGATGCTAGTGGAAGTTTGTGCAAACATGGAAGAAAGAGGTGGAAGTGGTTAAAATGGGAAAAGCAAACCGAAGAAACCATCATCAAATAAACTAACCCCAACAACAACCTCCACCACCAAAATGATTACACACCATCGTCACCTACCACTACTATCAAACCCTTAACCGACAACCAAAAGAAGCTATCTTAGAAAATCTAGAACAAAAATTTCTAGAGCTCAATGAAAAGAAACCGGTTATTGAAGTTCTCCAAGATTATGTGCTTTACCGAAAGAAGTTGGATGCATTGATGCTAGCGAGGGCTAGGTTGGAAGATAAGAATCTCACGGATGAGGATCGAGATCGGATTTTGTTTAAAGGCATGCCAAGGAAAGAAAAGGATCCGGGTAATTTTGTGTTGCCAATCAAAGTAAATGGAACTACACGGTTTATGCTTTAGGCGTCACGGGTCGAGTGTTAACGTGATGCCGTATCCATTGTTCAAAACTTTGGGACTAAGTAATCCGCAACCTAATCATTCTAAGCTCACTATGGCGGATAACACTCAAGCAAAGGCAATGGGAGAAGTTAAGAATGTAAGAGTGCAAATTGGCTATCAACCGTATTTGGCATATTTTCTTGTCCTGGATATTCCGGTGGACAAGAGTTTACCGCTATTGTTGGGGAGGCCATTTTTACGAACTTGTGGAGCAATTATAGACATGGGAAGAGGCACCATGACTATTGACGATGGGATTTCGAGGCAAACATACTACCCAAAACCAAGAGGACCAATTTTAGAATGTATGGAAGATTTGGAATGGATGGATGCAAATGATGATTTAACTTGTTTTGAAGTGGGACGTGATGTCCACGGTAATCAATGTCTGGACCTTTAACTCCACCTTATTTCGATATAGAGGACGAAATGGAGCGTGCATTCGCGATAGAAGCTTTCTATAACCCATTCAAAAACATATTGGTTTACAAAAGTTGACCAACTTTTAGGATCTTTACCGGTGCAACTTAAGAATTTGGAGTGGAAACCTTAGAAGGTTGGGGACTTACAAGAGACAAACCGGAGATGGAGCATGGCATGTTAAGTTTGATATATTATGCCGGACAGACGAAGATTTATGAGAAAATTCAAAACTTTTGAAGCGTTCCGTGAGTTGACCGGAAAATTTCAAAGCGAGGATATTCTTAGGCAAGAATATTTTGAGGAATTTTGAGGAAGAGGCAAAGACCGTAATAACAAGCAATCATTTGCTTGAATTTCATGAACTATTTTCTTTGATTTGATGCATTAGGATTTTTGTTTCTTATTTATTTTCATTTTATGATTGAGGTAATTTGGTTTAATGCATTATGACTATGAGTTTTGAGTTGAGTTTGGATTAGTTCATTTATATGATGAGTTGAGTTTTTAGATTGAATGATTGTTCAAAATTTCATTTGGTGAATGAATGTTGTGTGAATCTTTAGCAGGAATTTTTGAGTAAAAATGTTGCTTGGAGGGTAAATGCCTAAGTAACATGTTAAACATATAAAAGCAAAATTTGGCAAAAGCATACCGAAACGGTTGTGTCCTTGACTGAACCGGTTGCACCAAAATATAAAAATTTCATTTTTTCCAAAAACACACACACACACTAATTTTCCAGGTGGGTTTTGCAAAAAATTCATCCAAGAGAGCAGATTGAAAGTTGTTTAAGTTATAGGATAACATCATGGCACCAAAGCAAGTAAGCATCTACATTCAATTAACTCAATTAAGGTTTTATTAGAACATTTGATTCGAATTGAATATTAGGTCACCAATTTGGGGGTTTTTGTTATAATTCGAATTAAGTGGTAATATTTTAGGATTGAGTGGGTAATTGATATAGGAGTGAATTACAACAAGAGATTGATTGATTGATTCATCATAGATTGGATGTTAGATGATAAGATTTTTCGGAATTAGTTGGGTTGTGCTTATGAAATGAGATAAGTTGCAATTAGTGATTCATTTTGAAGGATGATATGTTTTTAAGAGTGATGGATGCTACATTATTAGAACTAATGATTTTAAAATATAGAATGAGTTCTAAGATGTTGGATGTTTGATGATTTGGAAGCAAGAGTAGAGTAATTCTAGGATGTGGGAATCATTGAGGATGATAGAATGCGATCTAAGAGTGGTTTGAGTGTTAGGAATTCGAGATTATGAGGATTTGAAGGCGAATGCCTTATGCAGTCTGCACAACCGATTCGGTTGCGCATTGCAACCGAACGGTTGGTGTCTGACAATATGGAAACCGATTCGGTTGGTTATCCAACCGAATCCGGTTGAGGTTTCTGTGTGGATTTTTTGTGAAATTTTGAAATGTATCTTAGAGGGTTCTCTAATCTTCTTGTTTGTTCTAACACTCTTATATGGTCTTATTTTTGTGATTTCTACAGAGAATTATTGTAGGGAGCTCGAGTGGGGAGGAAATTCCAATTAACCCGCTTGTTACGTAAGTTTTGTGAAAGGAACGAGAAGAAGAAGGTTAAGTATAGTGTGAAGAAGGAAGCAAATGCTAATTTAAAATTCAAAATCTCACCGATGGAGAAACATGCTTTTCGGAAAGATTGTCGAAGTTACAACATAGGACATGTTTGGTTCCAAGGGTGATTGATTGGGATTTATTTAACGAATGTGAGTGTGAAGATGAGTTAAGAAGGATGATGCGAACGTCTTATGTATATCCAGAAGATGGAGATTCGTTCAATGATTTGTCATGGGAAAGAGCATTTAGTGTTAATGAAGAGGTCTATCGAGAATGGTGTATGGAATTCTTTTCAACCATGTATTTTGAAAGAAAGGTGGATGTTCGGAATTTGATGACGGAGATTTGTATTTGGTTTAAACTTTGTGGAATGGGATCATGCTTACACGTTGCCAGCTTTTGGTGTAGCTCTTGGTTTGTATGAGCCACATGAGGTTAATCATCGATTATTTGAAACTCACTTTTCTAGACTTTGAGGTTTGAAAAGATTACCCTAGTATTCCCGCTTATTGGAATCAAGTGGGAGATCCTACTTGTGCTAGGAGGAATGCTTCAACCATCAGGAATCCATTGATGAGGATACTTCACAAGTTGATTGTGACCGAGCCATTTAATAGATTTGGAAGCAGGGACAAATGTCAGAAACCGGACTTATGGATTATGAAGTTGCTGGAAGAAACTAAGGACGGTAATGCCATTTGGCAGATAGCCGAATATTTGTCTAGGAGATCCCCGGGAATCAAGAGCAACAGTAACATTTGTGGAGGACATTTTGTGACAAGATTGGCGAAGAATCTTGGGTATTATGTTGATGAGGAATTAGCCAAGTGTGGAGAGCCAAAGTATAGTGAAACGTGGATTGCGAAAGGTTTTGGTAATGCTTTGAGCAGAGATTGGGAACCATAGGGTTATGGATTGAACCAAGACCACACAAAGAACCACCACAACAACGAAGGGAATATACCAATGGAGAACGTGCAAATGGGTACGTCCGGTGGTTTTGATTCGGGATGGGGTGAGTGGAACCAACATCTAGATGAGATTCAATGTAGGGATGTGTGAGAGACTCGATGATGTTAAGAAACAACTACATCAATGATTATTCGATGCCTATCTTTCAACACATGGCTCGAGAAGCCAATTATGAGTTACCACCCTACAATCCACCAAATGTTCCACCATATCCTTTTCCTTACACTTTATCACGGACCCTATCTCGTATCCATATCCCGGTACGCACTGCTTCCGATCCAATACCCCATATGGTCGACACGAAGTTGGAGGAACAAGTTATGAAGTTGGAGGATCATCATCGAGTTGGAGGTAAGAAGAAAAAGAGGAGAGTTCGTTCAGAAATCATAGACGAGAACTACGTAACCGAAAGTGATGATGATGAGTTTGATGATGAAGAAGGAGAAGAAATGAGCGAGGATGACGAGTGATTATGGGTCATTCGTGAATTATGGTTTCAAAAACAATGGTCGTGATGTGTTTTAAACTATTTCTATCTTTTGATCGATTTTTTTTAGGATGTTTAGCGTACTTTGTTTGGTTATTTCTAGTTTTTAGTAGTTTTGTTTTGTTTTGTGCATTTCGTGTTGCAGTTTTTGTTTGCAGGATGGATGTGTTGGAAGCTTATTGATGGTCAAATGTTTCGAGTTGGATAACTCATGTGCTTGCTAAATGACCCAATGTGCTTATTGCATATTTTATCCCGTGGTATCTTTTAACTATCTTTTCCCCTTTTCTTTACTTTGAAGTTCATTTTCATTACATTGAGGACAATGCAAAACTTAAGTATGGGGAGGGAAGAAAATAGGAAAATGATACGCATTTTATTTTTTAGATAACTTTTGGATGCAAGTGATTAGAAGAAATTCGCCCTTGATGGTCTAATGGTTTTCGCGTTATTGATAATTAAAATACATAACTTGGGATTTCAATGGTAAAATGAAGTTTTGAAATTTTTTAGATTTGAACCAAATTATCAAGTAATTCATTTTGGATTCGATAGCATTTTCTAGCATGCATAATAGCCTTTTTCCCACATTTTGTGAGGTTTCTTTTGTATAAAACACATCTTTTGTTTTATATTTGCTATGAGTGTGCCGGTGATTATGTCGATTCTAGAACTTGTACTAGTTATGCATTACGGTTAAAATCACTTTCGAGTGATCTAAATATTTTCAAGTGATAAGAGGCACCTTAGGTATAACCCAAATGGCCTTCCATTTTTACATCTAATGATATATTAGCTGACCACATCGGTTAGTTAACCACCCACATGGACCCATTTTGTTAGTGCTCATTTTTAGCACTAGATACCCCTAGTTACACCTTCTGAGCCATTCCCTTTTCAATTTTGTTAAATCCAGAAAAATACAAAAATATTTTACACCTTTAAGCTTTAGCCAACCCCTTATCAAGTCTAATGGTTTGTTGCTAGTTGTTTGGAATGATTGGATTGTTTTTGATGATTATGAGTTAGCTGCACTTTGCCATTCGTGTGTGCCATTCCGAAAAAGACGAAGGATGCATACTTCTTATTTGTATTTTTGTGGTAATGATTATACGAAGTGTGGGGGAGTTGTGATATATGAAGATGAAAAAAAAAAAAAAAAATTATAGCCAAGGAGCTATATGATGGATATTGATTAGCCAATGAGCTAAATTGAGTTATACATATTTGCGGAGAATCGATATGAGAAGAGGAGTAATAATCATTTTCGGGATCGTGGTTTGTATGATGACTAGCACCATGGAGGTTTGGACTTGATTTTATTTTATTTTAAACCAATTTCATAAACTATCCCATGCCTTATCCATACCTATTATGAACCCTTAGCTTAACGTTATAACCCGAATAAAAGACCTATTTGATGAATTTATTTTCTTTGTTTTGATACTTGTACAAGCTTATGGTAAAAGCATTGATCATGACTAGGCATTGAGTGATATACATATACCCATCAATATATGAGTGTTGAGTGAAATCTTAAAGCCATTTGTGAGGTATCCTAGTTATGTTATCTAAAGTGTTTGGTTCATTTTAGAAGATTTTCACATATTATAAGCAAAATAATAATTATCTTTTATTGGTAATTGTTACATTTTTGGAACATGGTGTTATGGACCATTGAAATCAATCTTTGCAATGTTTGACCTACTCGAGGCGAGTAGAGCTTAAGTGTGGGGAATTTGATAACGTCTAAAATGAACATGTTTTTAGTAGCGTTATTGTCGGGTTTTGTGCATGATATTCGCTATATTTACTCATAATCTGTTGCAAAAGTGCAAAGATGCGTATGCGTATGTATATGTAGCCGTGTGCGAATAATGAAGAAATGAAGTTTTTATGCACATTTGGAAGATTCTTAAGGAAGGAAGTTGAGATTGGAAGCTTGTGGACTCAATGATATGGGCGTAGTGATTTCAAGCATCTACAAGGAAAGATCAAGTTTGGCTTTGGAAATCATCAACGTAAGCAAAGAATGAAGCGCAAAGGAAAAGTCGACAAAAAGTCAAAATGAGCAAAACCCACCGATCGGTCGCAACCCACAATCGGATCCGGTGGGTAGATGGTCAAAGATATTACCGATTGGTCGGCCTAGAAACCGATCCGGTTTACCGCGCCGATTACACAATTCGCATTTATTGTTGTCTTAACTCCCATAATCATTGAGTCCGATCATTTCTTGATATTAACTTGGAGAGAACGTTTTTGGGCGTTAAGCAAGTGCTTTGGCTATTTAAAGGACCTAGTACTTGTATACTAGTGTGACATTAACCAAAAGAGTATTAGTTTACACCAAAACTAATACTTACCCTATTATTTCAACCCAAAAGCTTAGTAGTTACTTGAAAACGCCCGAAGCAAGGAAGGAACCATTCTTGTCCATTGTTTCGTGGTTTGAAGTTGTGCGGTGATCCTAGGTGATTGGAGGCGTGGTTGCTACAATCCACGAATTCTAATTCTTGTAATCACAAAAGTTTAGGTATTCTATGAACCTTGTTATGGAAATCTATTCTCTTGAATTGTTTGAATTACCTTGTTATGACTTGTGTTTAGATATGATTGTTTTCATGGAGTAGTTTGTGATATACTTGTGTGTTGGAATGTGATTAATCATAATAGTGTTCTCAAAATGTGATGCATGTATATATGATCTTGTTTAAATGAGTTTGTTGGAAAAATACTAGTCTTGGATTGATTTGTCAATAAAACATGTTTTAAGAAAAAGGACCGAAAGGATTTCTCTTGTGTTTTATTCCAAAAGTGTAGTGACAAACTAGTATGGGGATATGGTGATTGACAACCACCATGTTTTGCTTATCAAAACAAGACTAGGAACATTTTCATCACGAAGGGTCGAAAGATTCGTAAGAACAAATTTAATGAGAACATGTTGCAAACAAATGGAACTTTTATAGGATAATCATTGGGATAAGGACCGAAAGGATTACCTAAATGTTTTTGTTCTTAGAATGATTTTTACAAACAAATACCATGGTTGGGGAATCATTTGCTTATGATTTGTGCATCATACTAAGAGTATACACCAAACCTTTATGAACATTATCTATGGTTGATTATGAGACTACACAAGTATATATTTATATTCTTGATTCAGATTTTCACTAGAACACTTATTTGAGGAAGCCTTGACAAGCTTTCTTGTTAGAAACTTTTAATCAAATCTATTTCAAAACAAAATCCCTTGGGACGATCTCGACTTACCAAACTTTGCTATTATGGACGAGTATACTTGCTCGTATGTGTTAATAGGTTATACGGTTAATTCGTGATTATAAATTTTTAAAACTTGCACCAACCGGAGCACATCAAACACATACACATATTGTGATGATTAATAAAAGAATAACTTATCTTCAATAAAACATGGAGTTCTTGGTGGCCAAATAGCCTACAAAAGCTGTGAAATTCGTATTAGGGTGTGCCTCCAAAGCTGTACATAAAATAAAATGCGAAAATATATATAGGATTACAAACGTGACGACATCATTTGTAAATTAGTACGTCGTTAGCCCGCCGTCATTTAGGGTTTCAATCTTGCACTGACTTAGCTGGGGCGGCGTCTTTAGGGATTGTGACGCCGTCAGCCTTCATAAAGTTTGTGATAAGGATTTAAAACGTATACTTTTAAGGAGTCATTTAAGCCCTTAATTGCCCACTTTTATATCCGTTCATCGCTTAATTTCGTTCATTTTCACTTTTAGGTCTCTTGGAAGCAAAATCTTGGAATGATGCATTTTGAGCGAAAGGAGTGAATATATGAAGAAAATGGCTAAGTTAAGATCAAAGCCACTCAAGTCGCTGAACCGCACTGACGGCGCCGCAATCAAAGGGTGACGTCGTCCCTTTATACGTAATTAAATCTCGACATTTCGAGAGACTTTTGCTAAAATACACCGACGACGCCAGCTTTGAAGAGGAAGGCGTCACTAAGACTTTTTATCCCGCACGGCCTAGATCCGTAATCGACGACGCCCCCTCGAAGCCCGACGACGCCTGGCGCAACGTGACGTCGTCCCAACAATTACTTGGCCAAGACGAAACCCTAATGACGGCGATCGACGGCGTCCCACCTATAAGGCGACGTCGCAAGTGTAAAATTATATATAGAAATTGAATTTTCATAATTTTAGGAGGTAGACTTATGAAGTAAAAACTAAAAACGAGTGTAGTCTAGTTTGGATAGTATCTTAGGGTTCTTATACCCTATTTTACATCAAGATAAGTGTTTTACTTCATTAATTTCATTATTTATTCGATTGATTGTATGTATGCTTGCGTGTTTAACATGTCTGGCTAAATTTCTTGTGTGTTTGCTTAGATCTATGAAATGTAGTTGTTAATTATTGATTGGTTGTCTCTTATCTTAATGGTAAATGGCTTAGGAATGCACTAGGTTATCGTTGTGTTTAAATGCTTGAGTAATATTTGTGAACCTTAGTTTATATATCACTTAGCGGATTTGTAGGCTAAACATCCAAAGATAACCTTAGAGTTAGTTTATGATTGACCTAGAGATTTCGTAGGCAATAACCTTAAGGTAGTCTCAAAGAGTTATGGAAAAAAGCATACCCTACGACCTTAGAAAACACAACACGTTAAGAATAAGGACGTGACAATTCAACCACGAATAAAAGATAACTAGGGAGTAATAGTATCTAGGTAAACACATTTTTAATCATCATACGTGCGCACATCAATAGACATTAGACTACCCATAGTTTAGATAATTAGATAGTAGAAGTAATCGGTAGAAGTATCACCCCCCAAATCCAAACCCCGAGATTTTACCCTTAGCTTTCTAAAAAAAATATAAAAAGATAAAAAGAATCTTCCTCAACCTCAACCTTAGCGTAGTACACTTCTTACTAGCATTCCTATTCCCCTAGATAACAATATCAATCCCCGAGGCTTACCCAATACTACATTACAACGATTAGGTTCACTGCCTAGGTAGTTGCAAAATTTGCTCGAAGAAAATGAAGTTTCTTTTGACCCCGAACGCGCCTTGTACGCGCATCAAGTTTTTGGCGCCTCTGCCGAGGAATAGAATAGCTAGTTAGATTTTTATCTTGTTTAGGTTCCCTTGCTTGATTCCTATCAAGTAAGATTTTGTTTCTCATTTTTAGCTTCCTTGTAGTCTATCCCCCTTCTTCGTGCCTTTGTACGTAACCTTGTTACTTATCACCATGGGTGACATTCCACAAAACAACAATCCACCAAATCAACCACTTCCCATCAACCCATAACTCATTGACCCGCCAAGAGGCCGTACTCTTGGTGAATACTCTAGACCGAGCCACCAAGGCTATAGGAACACCAATGAGCTCCCCGATCAACCTCAAACTACGGCCCTGCGATCCGACACCATCCGGTTGGTTCAAAACGGATGTGCATTCCATGGACTTCGTTTCGAAGATCCTAATCAGCATCTCAAGGACTTCCTTAAAATCGTTGATTCCCTCGACCTTGATGCTACCACACGGGAGACCACGCGCTTACGTCTCTTCCAATTCTCTCTACGGGACCAAGCTAGTAATTGGATTGAGCGACTTCCCGCTGGATCCATCTCAAGTTGGGATGATCTCACCATTCGTTTCCTTGCATAATTTTTCCCACCGGGGAGAACTACTAAACTTAGGAATGAAATCTTGATGTTCCAACAACGTCAAGGTGAATCTCTCTACGAGGCATGGACTCGATTCAAGGACTTGATCCATAAAGTCCCTCATCACGGCATCGATCTTTGGCTTCAAGTCCAAATCTTTTATGATCATGTCAACTTCTCAACTAAGCAATCCATCTACCAAGCGGCCGGTGGCAAACTTAGTGATCTTACCGCGGAAGAATCGTGGGGTACAATAGAGGACCTTGCCCTCTATGACAACGAAAGTTGGAATGACCCCCGTGAGTTGCCCAAAACCGTCAAGGCAATCTCCTTGCCTCCCAATGACTCACAAACTTCCAATCGTAGGATGCTTGAACTTGAAAATCAAGTCAAATTCCTAATGAGCTCCTACGAGAATCCTAAGTCTTCACACCATGTGAGCAAAATCACTCTACCTTGTGAGTTATGTAGTGGTCCTCACGACACTCGTGATTGCACAAGACTCCCCGAACAAGCTTTTGCGGACTACGCCTCCACGCGTACTGACGGAGCGGGAGATAAGTGGTGCACTTTCAAGCCCGAGCAAAACAACTTAGGAAATTCCTACAACCCCTCTTGGAGAAATCACCTTAACCTTAGGTGGAACCAAAACTCAAACCCCCCCCCCCCCAAAAAATTCATATAGTCCACCCAATAGGTCCAACCCTCCAAATACCAGAAATTCCACTAGTCTCGAGGCAATGGTGTCTAGGTTCATGTCATCTCAAGAAGCTCGATTGGCTAAGCTTGAAGCCGATTTCAAGCAACGACAAAGCGAGATGACAACCAAGCTTGACACCCTCTTAAAAGCCTTCAATGACCGGGAGATTGGAGCACTCCCAAGTGACACTATAAAGAACCCAAAAGTAATTCGATTTCATTGACTTCATGTTCTTGCTCACCATGGGAGAGTTCACATCCATGCCCTTTACACCCAGAAGTTCACCCGATCAACGCCATCAACAAAGGTTCCAAGCGAGGTACCAAGGACCCGAACCGTTGGTCCAACCAACTCTTGAGAAACTCATCAACCAAGAACCCAAACCTAATCTAGAAGAGGAGTACAAGGAACTCCACCAAGAAAAACCGGTTCTTGAAGTCTTGACTCATGCGCCTTATTATAATGCTTTAAAAGAAAAATATGGGCAAGAACTTAAATTAGGAGAACGTGGGTCCGCATTTGTGCAAAATAAGTTACCTAAGAAAATAGATGATCCCGGGCTATTCATTCTTCCGTGTAGGCTTAGAAACTCCAAACCTTTCGACACCTTAGCCGACTTAGGATCAAGCATCAATCTTCTTCCATTGTCCCTCTATAAAAACCTTAACCTAGGTAAGATAGAACCAACGGAAACCATCTTAGGTCTAGCGGACGGAAGTATTGTATATCCGGTAGGGATAATAAAAGACATGGTAGTACACGTAGGTCAATTGACTCTTTTGGCGGATTTCCATGTGCTAGACATGAATAAAGACCCGACATGCCCATTGTTAATAGGAAGAGGATTCTTAGCTACCACTAGTGCCATAATTGATTGTAAGATGTCTAAGATAGTGGTAGGAGAAGTTAGTGCTAGGTCAATTTTTGATGTCAAGAAGCATATCTACTACAAAGAGGAAGAAATACCCTACGAGATCATGTTGGATAGAAAACCATCTAGATATGGACCTTGGACTAATAAAGATTTTGTAGGTCCTCAACGACCTTTCTATCTAGAGGAGGCCTTTGTAAGTGACTCGACTTTCCGTGAGCAACAATTGGCTAGGGACATTGAAGTGAACCCGTTCGAGGATGCCTTAGTGTTTAGGAAGATGACCGAGTTCCTAGGAGCCTTACTTGTTAATCTTAACATGAATAAATGGAAAGTTGAGAGTGAGAAGCCTAAGTATAATTGGAATTGGGATAGACCACCTAATGATGGAAATGGAGAATGGCACATTAGGATGACAATCTATGACCCCGATGGAGAAAAGTTTGAAAAGGCATACCGGACTAAGCTTACCACTAGGAATTTAAAAGATAAGTTTGATCCCTATGACATTCTTGAGGATAAACTTACTTACATAGGTACGTAGGAGCACGACTTCGAGTCTAGCTACAAGACTCATAAATAAAGTAAAGCGATTCGTGGGAGGCAACCCATGCTTAATTGTTTGCTTGTTTGTGTGTCATATATTTTTTTCATTGTTGTTTATTCTCATGTTTGAATTTTTGAAAATGCTTTATTTTGTCTTTAACCTCATCTTAATTACATATAAAGGTATTTTACAAAAAGGATAAGTGAAGGGAGGATCACACACGTTTTTAAAAGCACGTGAACATGAGAACTACGATTAATGAAATTGATATATATGTGTGTTTGTTAGATTCAAATGCTTGTATCGAGTCATAATGGATGTTTTGCGAGAATTTTTCCGATTTTAAAGGTGTAATTTTTCCAGAAAACGCATCGACTAGTTTCGTCGGGATAACTTTGACGGCGTCGAGATTAGAACTTGACGATGTCGGGAGGAGCGAAACGACTTATAAATTTTTCTCATTTTACGCTCTAATTATAAAAATTTGGAAATTCTCGGTCTTAATTTTCCGTAAAATCTGCAAACATCCATTCCACAAGCATTATATCCTAGTGTAGTAGAGTCATATATAACTTTACCGCCGATTTTACGCGAAGGTTTCGTCTATTTTCTTAAAGTGCACAGGTTTTATTTATCAAGAAGAAGAAACATAATATTGGATGGAGCTTATCACGCATACATTCTTCTTGGGAAAGAATTTAACCACTACTTCACACGGATCCTACCGAGCTAATCAGGGGAGTACTAGTTTCTTTCTCTTTTAATTACCTTCCGTTATCATAACTTTGATACTTTCAGGGAACATTGGGGACACTATTTAGTGTAAGTGTAGGGAGGGAGAATAAAACAAGAACTTTGAAACTATGCTTATCCTTGAATATTTGTCTTGTCCTAGTTCATTTGTGTAATAAGCTATGAGAAATATTTGTTAGGGCAATTTTAGCACCAAATTAAAAAAACTTTATGACATGTACGAGTGGGTCTTTAGTATTAATAAAGCGTCTCATGGATAGGAGTTATATGACTAGCACAAAAACCGTTTACCACTCAAATTCCACCCCAAAAATGTGAGGTTCGACCCTAGATCTATAGGAATTAAAGAATTCACCTTTAATGCTTCGAGAGTGTACCGGTAGTATAATAGATTCTAGAACTAGTTTTATGATGCATTCCGAGATCGCTAGTGAGACTACACTTGTGTAGTTAGGAATAAATAAATGATAAGAGGCATTAGGATAACCCTAGTTTGATACCCGTATTATAATTACCTCTTCCACATCGGTCGAGTAATTACCCCACACCCTTGCTATGTACTCATATTTAGTACACGATACCCCTAGTTAACCCCTCAGAGCCTATCCTTTTCACGGTTCTCGTGATGTTTGATTTTCAGAATATCAATGAAGAGCATTGTTTACACCACCACCAAATGTACACCCAAATCGCCTTCGCCTACCTTGTATGTACTCACGTTTAGTGCATTATTGCTATCATACTTAACCCTTAGTTCAATTATCTAGTTACTTGCATGGTTGCTAAGTCGAGTCATATCTTTTGTACACAGTTTTGGGATGATTGGGACTCATGGTTAAAGTAAAATTTTATGGAGTGACGGGAAAGAACGCTAAATTCAAATTCCCTTTATTTACGTAATTAAATACTCCAAGTGTTTTGATCTTTTCAAATTGGGTCAAATTAGTGTTAGAGTAATAAAAACTCAAGTGTAGGGATGCTCCTATAAATCCCTTATATTTTGATGTTATCTTAGAGGTAGAGTAAAAGTGTATGAAAAAAAAAGTGTTAAAAAAATGAAGAAAAACATACGGGCTACCATCCTACATCTATCTTTGTGTTTATGTTTTTCAATTTATTGTATGTGTGTTTCAAAGTATCTAAAGTTTAGTGAGTCGAGTCTTGGCTTAGCAATGCCATTCTTCTCATGCTTGTACTATAAGATTTTTGACTTGCCACCACTAAATCGCCTATCCAACCAAACCCTATGCTTCCCTACCGTAAGCCTAACGTTACAACCCTTTTAAAGACCTCTTAGATAATTGTTCCTAGGTGCTTACGCCAAAGCGGTGGAGGTTTGGTCTAGTCTCAAAGCCTATGGTAATCTATGTACTGTGACCACGTAATGAGTATTTATCTTCCATTTCCATTTACTGTATTTCATATACACCTGATAGATGAGAGAATCCAAACACCCCTTGTGAGGTGCTAGTATATAATTTCCGTGCTTGTTATGACTATTGCGATGCTTTTACTTATTGTGAATTATGTTAAACCAATGCTTCATGCCCCCTAACTTATAAATTGATTGGCCAAAAACACATTTGCTTGAGGACAAGCAAATACCAAGTGTAGGGATATTTGATAAGGATTTAAAACGTACACTTTTAAGGGGTCATTTAACCCTTTAATTGCCCACTTTTATATCCGTTACTCCTTAATTTCGTTCCTTTTCACTTTTTAGGTCTCTTGGAAGCAAAATGCTGGAATGATGCATTTTTGGAGGAAAAGGAGTGAATATATGAAGAAAGTGGCTAAGTCAAGATCAAAGCCACTCAAGCCGCTGGAACTGCACCTGACGGCGTCCCAATCAAAGGGCGACGCCGTCCCTTTATACGTAATTAAATCTCTTATGGCTCAGTAGACTTTTTGCTAAAATACACCGACGTCGCCAGCTTTGAAGAGGAGGGCGTCACTAAGACTTTTCATCCTGCGACCTAGATCCGAATTAGACGACGCCCCATCGAGCCGACGAGTCACAAGCGCAACGTGACGCCGCCCCAACTATTACTGCCAAGACGAAACCCTAATGTCGGCGATCGACGGCCCCACCTATAAGATGATGCGTCGCAAGTGTAAAATTATATATAGAAATCGAATTTTCAGAATTTTAGGAGGTAGATTTGTGGACTAAAAACTAAAAACGATTATAGTCCAGTTTGGACAGTATTTTAGGGTTCTCATACCCTATTTTACATCAAGATAAGTGTTTTACTTTATTAATTTCATTATGTATTTGATTGATTGTGTGTATGCTTGCGTGTTTAACATGTCCGGCTAAATTTCTTGTGTGTTTGCTTAGATCTATGAAACCTAGTTGTTAATTATTGATTGGTTGTCTCTTATCTTAATGCTAAATGGCTTAGGAATGCACTAGGCTATCGTTGTGTTTAAATTCTTGAGTAATCTTTGTGAACCTTAGTTTATAGATCACTTAGGGGATTCGTAGGCTAAACATCCAAAGATAACCTTAGAGTTAGTTTATGATTGACCTAGAGATTTCGTAGGCAATAACCTTAAGGTAGTCTCAAAGAGTTATGGAAAAAAGCATACCCTACGACCTTAGAAAACACAACGTGTTAAGAATAAGGACGTGACAATTCAACCACCAATAAAAGATAACTAGGGAGTAAGAGTATCTAGGTAAACACATTTTTAATCATCATACGAGCACACATCAATAGACATAAGACTACCCATAGTTTAGATAATTGGATAGTAGAAGTAATCGGTAGAAGTACCACCCCCCAAATCCAAACCCCAAGATTTTACCCTTAGCTTTCTAAAAAAAATATAAAAAGATAAAAAAGAATATTCCTCAACCTCAACTTTAGCGTAGTACACTTCTTATTAGCATTCCTATTCCCCTAGAGAACGATATCAATCCCCGAGGCTTACCCAATACTATACTACAATGATTGGTTCACTGCCTAGGTGGTTGAAAAACTTGCTCGAAGAAAATGAAGTTTCCTTTGACCCCGAACGCGCCTTGTACGCGCATCAGTTTGCCTTAACACCGTCACTCGAGGCCATCACAATCCACTGATCCGTCACAAACATATTCAAGCGACGGCGTCACGTTGTATTGGTGACGCCGTCACACCTCCTTTTGTGACTGTTTTCCAGGTGTTGTTGCTTTCTTCGTTTCCAATTAATCCCAAAATGCATCCTTTTCCAGCATTTGCTTTCCAAGTATCTAAAACTCAAATAGAAATGATTTATTGCAAAAAAAGGATCGAATATGTACGAATTTAGAGGCTAAATGGCCCTTTAAAAGCGTATGAAATTACACCTCATCAAATATCCTCACACTTGGGATTTGCTTGTCCTCAAGCAAATATGCTTTTACCCTAATCAATTTACAAGTTCAGGGGCATTTAATACTGGTTTAAATATAATTTACAACATAACTCATTCTACAATAGCCATAACAAGCACGTAAATTATATACTAGCACCTCACATAAAGTGTTTGGATTCTCTCATCTCTCAGGTGTATAAGTAATATAACATTTTGGAAATAGACAAATAAACACTTTTTACCTGTCATAGCGCATATATTACCATAGGTTTGAATGCTTGATAAAGGATCAAAACCTCCACGGCTTTGGCGTAAACACCTAGGATAAACTATCAAAGAGGTCTTTACAATGGTTTTAACGTTAGGTGTAAGCGTAAGAAAAACACGATTTTGGTGATATGGGAAATTTTATTGGTGGCAAGTTAATACTTCAAGTCAATTACATGTATAAAGTGGCATTGCAAAGCCAAGACTCGACAAACTAACTGTAATTTTTTTTCTTGACTCTTTCTTGACTTAAACATAAGCAAGATGGCACACCGTATTTTTTTTATCATACACTTTTGCCCTGCCATCTTTTGATGTACTGAAAATAAATAACATAGATAACTCGAGATTTATAACTGCATCCCTACACTTGCAATTTTGCATAAATATAAACTAACTAATTACTCGAATTACAAGGATCAAAACATGTGAAGTATCTTAAATATTAACGTACATATGGGGGGTAATAATTCGGTGTTCTTCCCCATACTACATAATAATACTACAATAAGTCTCAATCTTCCCAAAACTGTATTTACAAATATGACTCGACTTAGCAATCATGTAAGCAACTAGATAATTGACTAAGGGTTTAACATAAATATTGTAACAATAATGCACTAAAAATGAGTGCATACAAGAACGGTTAAGGTGATTTGGTTGTAACATTTAGTGGGGTGTAAACAATGCTCTTCATTAATACTTCAGAATCCATCGAAATATCACAAGAACCACGAAAAGATAGGCTAAGAAGGGTGTACTATGGGTATCTTGTACTAAAAATGAGTATATAGCAATGGTGTGGGGTAACTACTTGACCAATGAAGTCAATATAAGTATAACGAAAACAGGCTAAAAATAAGGGTTATCATAATGTCTCTTATCATGTAGGAAATCCTAATCACACGAATGTGATCTCACTAGCGATCTCAGAATGAATCACTAAAGCAAGTTCTAGAATCTATATACTACCGGTACACTCATAAGCATTAAAGGTAAATGCTTTTTCAGTATATCTAAAGGCAAACCTCATATTTTTGGGGTGGAATTTTTAGTGCTATGGTTTGTGCTAGCAATATAACTCATATCTATGAGACGCTTTATTAAGACTAAAGTTCCACTTGTAAATGTCATAAAAAAAATTAATTTGTGCTAAAATTACCTTTACAAGTATTTCTTTCGGTTTATTACACAATTACTCAAGAACAAGACAAATAACAAATGCATGACTAGTTTCTAAGGTGTCCCTTTTTACCCTCCTTATAATTAAATTGAACATTGTCCCCAGTGTTCTAAAAGTACCAAATTGATAAAAGGAAAATAAAAGAGATGAAAGAAACTAGTACTCAACCGATTAGCTCGGTATGAGCAGTAACTCAGATAACTTGTAAATCTTAAGAAAAGATCACGAAACCCAAAGATAACTTGTAAATCTTAAGAAAAGATCACGAAACTCCAAGAAGGTAAGATAGTCCTATGATATGCTTTGTGTAACACCCCAAATCTCGATGACAATGGAAGACTTAAACAAGTTTTCAAGTTCATGGATCGGCACGTCACACAAGTATAGCAAACAAGATAATCATATTATAGTTCAAAAACCAATCCCATAATTAATTATCCAAATACAATCATCCCAAATAGTCAAATGTAAGGCCCAACATGATTTATAAAATAGGTCCGCATAATATTATCAGAGTTTAAATATGATCCTCCAACCATGCCTCATTGCCAAGCCTCCACAGAACAAGCATTCCATACATCAACTTAAATACCTGAGAAAAACATGCTAAAAGGTTAGCTAACGCTGGTGAGTTCATAGGTTTAAGTATAAAATTTAATAGTGGACCTGTAAGAGTTTATTTGCTATGCGAGACCAAGATAGATACATAATATCGCACCAATCTCATACCAATAACACAATCAATAACACCATCAATAACATAATCAATATCAAAGCAGGGCCCCAAGCGACTCTAGCCAGACAAATGTAGCAAGGCCTAGAACAAATACTACCGACTAGGTCGGGTAGATATCTATACTTAGCTAGGCAAGTGTCATAGCAAAACAATTGCTACCCTAGACTAAGGCAACATCTACCACATATCTATCCAAACAGACAACACATAAGCAAATCAAAAGAGTTTGAAAAGGTCCAAAAGAGTAACATGATTTCTCACCCCAAATTAGTTAAAAACAAAGATAAAAGTGGGGCTATGAAACTCACCTCAAGCAAGCAAAGCACAAACAAACACTAGCAACGAAGATAACAGCTAATCACGGCTCAAGAATCATCGACTCAAGACAACCTATTAATATAAACCAATTCTTAATATATAATCTCAATTTCAACATTATCTACCCCAATGTATTCCTTTTCTTATCTCCAAAATACCTTGTTTCACCGCTTAGTACTTGCGTTTAGTATCTTCATGTGTGGTATCGACTCAACAAGACACAATGAATGCACTCAAATGACCACAATGCGACTCATAACGACACAATGAGACGTCTAAGCGATAAGTTTTCTAGTACAATAAGTTTCGGAATAAATAGTTAGACCTTATTGAATTTGTCAATTCGATAAACTCAACCATTTATTCGTGTAGCTTATTATCCCAAAAAAATCAGTCACATCCTAACGAGTCATAAGGATAATTCAGCCATTAATAACATTATCCTACGTGCCTAACGAGCTCTTATTAGATTCGTCAACCTAATAAGTCCACTATCCACGTTGATTGACGCTATTAATGTTAGGTCATCCGTAACCCATACACAAGACGTAAATAGTATTAAATGCTCAAAATGGCGTTAAATGCTTATAAACAAAGACATTTCGATAAACATGCACTCAAACATTAAATACTCATTAATTAGAAAATATATCCATTTTTAGCGTTAGTTTCCATTTAAAATAGCGAATAACAAGGCAAGTCTTGTTATTGAATGTTTAGTATAAAACCATTTATTATTTATGTTTCTTAGTTTTATTAACTTGTTTATACATACATATATATATATATATATATATATATATATATATATATATATATATATATATATATATATATATATATATATATATATATATTACGTCAAATTCAATATAAGTTTCAGTCGTTATCCGTTTCGAGTTCACAAGCTCGAGTCATGACTTCTCGGCTTTTATACATTCTATAGTTCAATATATACTAAAGTCCGTATTACGGCGTTGTCGGGGTCAACTATGACTAAAAAGTCAAAGTAACACCGACGTTGCGCAAAGTTGACAATTATAATATTAAGTCCAAAGTAAATAATCACAATAACTCAAATCAATCTCCAATCAACCCATATCAATCTCGCCATCCAAACAAACTACCAAATATATACATAACCAATGTTACGACCCTAATGGTCTTGACACGGTCCCGGTTAAGACCACGTAAACCAAACAAGCTCTAGAAGCTTTTCGGCTCCACGCGTCTCATCCAATCACCAACAACAAGTACCAATATGTTACCACAACGACCCGACCCGGACCCTTGGTCCATGTGGGTCTCAGACGCCACACCAAGCACCACTTAACGTGGCCCTAGTGGCTCGTTCACCTACCCATCTCCTTCCAAACACTCCCAAATGGCTTTTCCAATACCTAAACACAACCAAACAACATCCAATCATCAAACCTACCAACTAGTCATGACCAAGAACATGAAAGATAATAAAATGCAAAACACAATAAAATGACACAACACACGATACCAATACACTAGTTTACATGTTTAATTAGTTTTAAACTCGTTTTAGACCCGTGTTCATCAAAAACCCAACAAGGTCGCCACATGTGCGAGCCATAAAGGTCTCGTATGTGGCTTTGCAAGACTCAAACTAGTCGTAACCAAGCTCCTTTTACCTTTTCCAAACTCGATCTACAAAAACCAAGAAACCCTAAAAGTTCGAATCGTTTTTGAGGGATTTGGAGGTGTTAATGAAGGAGTTAGGGCACGTGTGATATATGGATGGAAAGAGGAGAGAAAGATCTACAAAGTGGTGGTGGAGGTGAGGCTTCACTCTCCGGAAAATGGCCAAAAAGTGGCATGAAAAGGAGGCGGCTAGGGTTTGGTGGCCGGATCTAGGGTTAAGGTTTGTGAGGAGAGAGAGAGAGAGTAGAGAGAGAAAGTGAAGTAGTGTGTGTGTTTTTAGTGAGAGAAAGTAAAGAGGGTTATGAGTGGGGAGGTGGGTATATATACTTGGAGATAGGGACCTCAAAATAAATAAAAAAGGAGGAGGGGGGCCGGCCTAGGTGAAAATGGGGGGCCAAACCGGTAATTTTTGTTAAACTATCCCGTTTACCCTTTCCCGAGCTCATATTTTGTCCTACGGGTGTCTGACGACTTTCCTTCGACTTACTATTGTTTTTATTTACGTTTTTCTACGAATTTTGATTATTTATGTGTCATTTTTCGTGTTACGGTTTAAAAGTTACGTTATCTCTCGTTATAGGATTTTATTGTGCCGAATCACATAGTGCTTAACGAAAAGAGTCAAAACTCATACGACGACTCATACGATAATAAAATAAATCATAAAAACCAGTAAACGATATCAAAACAAATCATGGTTAACCGAAATAGTTTTAAAGGCAATTACTCGGTCTAACTTAACAGAATGCGGACCTAAATGGGCTCGCTTAATTGCCGCTTGTCACATCTTGTCAAATATAACCCGTAAATCTTAAGAAAAGATCACGAAACCCACCATAAAATAGGTGGTGAATACTATATATAAAATTAAACTAAACTATAAAGCTTAATAAAATATAATGCTTGTTAAATAAATCTTTACAGAATCCGAAAGTTAAAAATTCTAGAAATTTTCAAAAATTAAGTTTCAATAGAAAAAAAAATCTAGAAAAAAAATGCTACAGTACCTGACGTCGTCATTTTGTAAAGGTGACCCCGTCAGCGTAACCTGACAGATTTTTGTCGTTTTATTTTCTGGAAAAGTATAACTTTTAAAACATGTAAAATATTTATCTCGAATCGATACAAGCATTTGACTCGAACAAACACACAAACAAGATAGAGTATATGCTAATTATAAATTGTAAATTGCTCATGTTCGAATTCCATTCTTTAAACTAAATAAGGATTTTCCTACACTTATCTTTTTTTTAAATACATTTATATCAATTAAGACGAAGTTAAAAAAACAAAATAAAACATTTTCACATATTATTCGAAACATGAAATTTAAACAATTATAATTAAAATATATGACACAAAAAAAATTAAAATGAAAAACATTAAACAATTAAACATAGGTTGCCTCCAAATAAAAGCTTTTCTTTATTTACGAGTCATGTAGCTAGACTCAAAGTCATGCCTACTAAGCACTATGGATAAGATCCACATCGAGGATATCGTTAGGATCATATTTCTTTGATAATTTTCTCTTAGTGGGTATTGTTTGGTAAGAGCTCTCAAAATTTTCTCTGTTGTGATCTATTAACTCTATCTTAATATGCCAAAATCCATCTGTTTCCTTTGGCGGCTTATCCCAACTCCATTTACTTTATGAGTCCTCTGAATCTCATTTGTTTCCCTTAAGTTTAATTGGGATAATTCTTAGAAATTCAATCATCTTCCCAAAGATTAAAATATCCTTAAATGGTTTGATTTCCATCTCTTTAGCTAATTCTTGTTCCATGTATGGTGTGTTTTTCACAAATTCATTTTCCAAGAAAAAGAGGCGTTGAGGTCCTATAAAGTCTCTATTAAGTCGGGGGCCATATCATGAGGGTCTCCTATCCTTAGCTAGCCATTGGGGTTCTTCATCCTCATCGTCGTCATAAGTATGCTCTTTGACATCATAAATTGACCTAGTGTATCCCTTACCAACCGTGATCTTAGACTTCTTGCAATATATTACTGCATTTGTGGTGGCTAAAAATCCTCTACCAATAAAAAATGGGCGCTAAGGGTCTCTCAAAACATCTAGGACATGAAAGTACGCCAAAATAGTTAACCTCCCTATGTGTACTAGGTCCTTTAGTATCCCTACCGAATAAGCTAAACTTCCATCCGTCAATCCTACAATCATTTTTTCATTTCTTTTAATCTTCCTACGTTGAGATTTTTATAAAAAAGACAACGGAAGTATGTTGATGCATGATCCTAAATCGGCTACGGAGTCAAAAGCTTAAGAGTTTCCAATACTACAAGGTAAAACGAATAACTCCGGATTATCTAATTTTTCAGGTAATTTGTATTGAAAAAATGCGAACCCATTTTTCCCAACTTAACTCCTTCCACATATTTATCCAAGAGAGCGTTGTAATATGGGGCATGAGTCAAGAGATCAAGAACCAAACTTTCGAGGTGAAGATCCTTAAATTCGTCATTAAGAGTTGATTTGGGTTCGTGGTTGTTTGGTGTTTCAAAAATTTGATTTACCGACACTTTGCTTGGTGGATTTTCAGTGTATTTTTGGTCTTTTGTAAAGTTTTGAGTTTGTTTGAAACGCGTTTTAATTGTATTGACCGAGTGAAAAAAAATTGGAAGGGCATGGTGGTTCCTTCCGAACGGTCTATCTTTTATTAGTCAACCACTTGTGAATGGTCAACCATAAAGTTTAACAAAATGCAATTAAGTCCAGAGGAGTTTAGTGTTTCCCCGGGTCGTTAAGTCCCAACGAGGTGTGTAAACTGTAATACAACGAATCTGTGATCGGGTGATATTGAACAGGAAAGGGGTATGATTGATTTATACTAAGGAATAAAAGAAAATAGCTTAAACAAGCTATAAGAACAAGTACGTGAAAGCGTAATACTTAGAAACGTCTAAAATCTAAAAACGCGTACGTTTAATTAAAATTCTAAGTAAACGTACGAAACAAAACGTGAAATTAAATAAATAAAACACCTATGGGTATGAAAATAATGTTTTTACAATCCTAATGATGCAAGAAAATTATTAGAAAATTAAAATTATTTTTATAACTATTTATTTAATTATTATTAATTAAAAACTATTTTAACTATTTAATAATACCCTAAAATATAAGAAAATATGAAATAAAATTAGAAAAGTGAAATTATGACTTAGAAAAATCTAAAATAACTAAAGAGAATTTTCAAAACTAATTTTGTATTTTTCGATGATTTTTCTATTTTCTACAAATTTAAAACTATTTTAAACTAATTAAATGGCTAAAATTATAAATTTAACTAGGAAAATCTGGAAAAATTATTTTTTTGATTTTTATATTTATCTTAATCTATGAAAATTGAAAACTTATTTTTTTGAAGCTTTTCTGATTTATTTGTATTAAAAGCTATTTAAAAATGCTAAAAACTGAAATTAAATGCAGAAAAATAGTAAATGAACAGTGAAAAATATGAAAACTTCCAGTCAACGATAAAATAATACTGAGAACCCAGGAAAAATAACAGAAACTATTTTGGAGCACAAGAACAATGATTTGGGCACACAACTAATATGAATAAGCACTTGAAATTAAGCTAAAAGCTACCAAAGTGCACCAACTTATCACAGAAGCTAGAGTATGCTAAAATTACTTAAAACCAACCTATTCCAACTATCCTAAACCTCTGAAAAGCAATCTACAATGATATGATTCTATTTAAGCACTAGTGCCAAACAGCCCTAACTAGCTACTTTAAGCACTTGTGCCAGCTTATCTAATAAGCCAAAGTGAAAACCAGTTCTGTGGACCTCAAGACCACCAACCAAAGATCAGTTGTACCAAATTTGAGCCTGAGAGAAGCTAAAATGAACTTTCTACAAGCTCTACAATAAGCTTAGATAAACTCAGTGTATGCTGAAAAACTCAGCATATGCTGAGTGAACAGGGCATAAGTAGGCTGTTTGGACAACTTATTTAGAGCTTATAGAGGTCTTCTAAAATTTCACAAAAATCATTTTTTAAAAATAGACCAACTGAACTTGTTTATCCCAAAATTTCACTTAATTTGGATCAGAAATGAATCCATGAAAAATCCACAAAGTTTGGTGAAAAACGGATTTTCCAACTTTTGACTTTTTGAAGTTTTTGAAAATTTGACTTTATTGAACTTGTGAGCTTATGAAATGGAATGAAACTGATATTTTAAGCTAATATGCAACTAAATTAATCTACTCTAAGGATTTCTATACCTATATCTTAAAGCGATGCATACTACTTAACCGATAAGATCACAAGAAATGTAATGAGAGATTTTGACTTAAATGACACTAGTATCCAAACTAATTATCGAAATGGCTAAATCAAACCTAATCGAGATTAAAACAAGTAATCTCAACCTTTCTTTAACCTCAATAACAGACGCACAAGCTTATGCCAAACACTATATTACTAACTGATATGAAGTATTAAAATAGAAGACTACTCAACCATTCTACACTAACATTAAATCTAGATCAAATATAACTAATAATGACTAGATGCACAAATCCAAACAACAGAATCAGATTATAGCAAATGTAAAACCAAGGACAGATTTCAAAACTTACAAGTGGTCCTGTCACAATGACATGCTCAATGAGATCAAATAACTACTATCATAAATTGATGTTAACCCCAAATTATACTAAATCAACCCAAATCCAACTCCATATCAGCAAATCAGAATCAGATGAGCTCTTTTACTTGCAGATTAACTTTTGTTGACTGATGAGAATTTTGAATATGTAACTGATTTGTAGCAGTAAAAACTATTTAAAACTTATTTTGATCTTTAATAAAACAGTAACTAAACTTATTTAAGTCAGTAAAATAATTTTGAAGTACTTTTTTTATTTTCCAAATGTTTTTCCGATTTTTTATATTTTGATTAAAGATGAGAAATGGATCAGAATCGCTTTTTAGAATAAGTGAAATGAAATAAGCAATTCTATTAAGCAATAATAAGAAACATTTAAAGCTTAAACAAAGATTTTAGAACAAAAGTAAATTTCATTAAAACTTAAAATCTGAGATTACAAGAGGAATTACAAAGCTAAAAATAACTTGAAAACATAAAAACTGGAATTAAAACTACAACTATGAATGAAAATTACACTATGTCGATGCTAAACTACACTACTTACACTAGTTATTCAACTCCACTGCTTCTTTCCTTCTTTATAGGTATTTTTGGAGTTCCCACTAGCACTTTGGTCAAATCCCACTTTACTTCATGGCCCTTGGATCACTGCAACTCATCTTAGCCCTTGAAATGCAATTTGGCGCCAAAAGTCTTGATAGCTGGATTGAGCAGGTTTTTAGCATTTAATGCACTTTGGGTGTTTGTGGAGGTGGAAGGAGTGGGTAGACAGTGGGTGGACGGTGGTGGTGAAACCATGGAGGTGGAAGGTGGAATTGGTTTACAGTGTGTGAGGAGAGGAAAACAGAAAGGTGGTTTGGGAGGAGGTTGACCGGTTTGACACAGTATTGGGTTGGGTTTATATATTTGGGTTGGGTTAATAATACCAAGGGTCCGTTTGTTTTGTAGTTTAATCACAAGGACCACATTTGTAATTTCTGAAAAATAATGGACTGAAATTGTAGTTTTCCCAAACTTATCAAAAGGGTCTATTTTGCCAATTATGAATAGCACAAGGGTAATATTTGATAAATTTCCATTTTAAATACCCGAGGACTATTTTTGACACTTTTCAAAGTCGAGGACCAAAGTTGTAAATATGCAATTTTAACTTCAAAGGACTATTTCTAACAACTTGTGAATCCCTAAGGTCCTTTAATGATATTTTACAAGTTTTGAATTACCAGGACTAGTTTTGCCAATTTATGAAAGTTTAGGACCGAAATCGTAAATTATGTAAACTTTGTTGTTTTTCATCGCTTTCAATCCTTTTGCACTTGTAACACATAAAACACATTTCAATGATATTTATAGTATTTTGTGTCATTTGTGTGTTTTGGACATGTTTTTATGGGTATAAACAATATAAAATATATGTGTTTTAGACACATATCAAATCCCCACACTAAACTATTGCTAGTCCCTAGCAATCTTTTGTGAAAAATTAATGGATTTCATCTCTTTACCAAAAGCCATTACTTCGAGTAGCCAATTGTTTTAGTTCAAGTAAGAACCTTGGTACAATGATAACCAAATGATTTTGAGCAAATCACCGACTTTCAACGGTTTTGATTTGTCTTTACCAAGCCGTTTGCTTCGGACTAGCCAACTCTTAGATAAAATATCTTTGGTGAGTCGATTACCAATTATGGCTTTCCAATCGCCTTTACCACAAGCCATAAACTTGCGGGCTAGCCAACTCTTCACTAATTAAAGATATGGTGAATGAACACCATACAATTTTGGGCAAATTGCAAGCCATCAACGGATTTGAGATATCTTTACCAAGAGCCGTTTGCTCTCGGATTAGCCAATCCTTTTGTGGGTTAGACATGGCGGATTACGATTTGTTGTGTTTAGTACATAGTACTTCCACTAACTTTTTTTAAAATTTGGCCATTTTGGGGAAAAAGGGGAAAAGGGTACATTTATGATCAAATTCGCTGAGAATTCCCCCACACTTAGAAATGAATATTGTCCTCAATATTCAAAGTCCCGCTATTATGCCGAAACATTGAACGTAAAAGATAACATTACTAGCCAAGTGTAGAAACACAACAATTATATTCTTTTTTATTTATAATTTTCATTCATTTTTAGATCTATATACAACATGCGGGCATCTCCCCACACTTAGGTGGTACACACGGTGAAAACCCATGTTTAACTCATGTTTTTGATTACCGAGTCGCTAGCTTGACTCGACCCCAATTAATTTGTTCATGGGAAGCAAAGTGGAAGAAACAATCTCCATCGGACTTTCATTCAAGATGTTTGGACAAACATTTGAAGCACGTGAAAGTTCCACACCGATGAGATATATTCCGCTTAAGATAATGGTACATGGAAATGCCGGATCAAAGATAATGTCTTCATTCCGAAGGAGTGAAGAACAGGAGAAGTGATGAGAATATATGAAGAAAAGAAAGAAAATCATGATAAAAATCATGACTAACTCTTCATCCTCAATAGGAGAATTCATAGTTTCATGAATCTCATCATTTAAGCTCGCTTGATCAAGACATATTATGGGTGTGTCTAGATCAGTAGAAATTATCATACTCGGCGGAGATATGATATGAGTGAGTTCACAGGAGGACTCTCAAAGGCGAATGATTCATATTCGATTGATTTGAGTGAGTTCACCTGGGAACTCCTCAAAATTGAATGATTCATAATCGGGAGAGAATTATGAGAATGAGAAGTGGTAATACCACTAATCTTCTCTCCCATATGATCAAAATGGAACGCTTGCAAATCCGGAATAGAATCATCGAACAAAAGTTCACTATCCTCAAAGGGATAGATATAAAGTAGGCTTTTATTAAAAGCCTCGATTCTAGAAATGAGAAGATTAACATTCAATAATGTAAGACGAAGAGCTTCGTCTTGGATTATTTCTTCATCATTCTCTTCTCCTGTCGACAAGCTCGAAGGTAATTCCCCACATAACTTATATCTCCACAAGATAAAGAATAGTCCTCATCGAATCTGAGAACATCTCAATATGATCATTTTGGAAGACAAGAGGAGGAGGATATCACACACATGATCAAGAATTTCGTGACTCTCTCGGGATTGGGACAAGGTTCTCAACACTAGACTTTATGAATTCGTCCGATTCCTTTTCGTGAACAGTGTCAAGATGCTCGTCCCCATGCTCGGAGAGTGAGTATGAACCTCGGGTGTGATAACAAGCAGATCGAGGGAGTTGAGAAGGACTAGCATACATATGTTTTACAATTTCCATTTGTTCTTCCGCTAGTAATTCCATCATAGTCTTTTCTCCCCGATTTTCATGGAAGGAATTTCAACCGATGAACTTGATGAACCCGCATAAAATTGACGAATATCAAGGGTAACTTCATCATCATCGCCATCAGAATGAAACGGAATCGAGAGCTAGATTTGGTCGCTTTTGTATTTTAATTAATTCCCTAATAGAGTTTTCACCGCAACTGGGAATCTAATTTAGCACCGCTTCTTCGCTAACAATTCTTCCATGGATTTTTGATTTGGATTATCTTGGGAATGTTTACATTCCTTCAAATCTTTCACTAAATCCAAAAGATCAAGGAGAATATTTTGAGGAAGTGGCTTAGGCCGAGATGGTGCCCGATTCATTTGGTATCGTAGAGGTTGGTCATGATACGAAGAGTCGTAATTGTTACAAGGAAATGGATTCCTTGTTTGACAATCGAGCTAAAGTGTGGACCTCCACAAGACTCACAACAAGAAACCGATGTGGTCGTGAGTTATATGTGTTGTAGTCATAATTGTCATCGTGAACCCGCTCATAGACAAGCGTGTTTCCGATTGACAATCGAATCGTAGTGTGAACAACCACAAGACTACAACAAGAAATCTGCCGAGTCTCACGCGGTGTGGTAGCCGATGGAATAAATCGGTTGTGTTATGGTAGGAATAGGGATCCCGGTTATAGACATCCGCTTTCCCGATTCCACCATGCTACAACCGGGGCAATTGCCACCATTATAAGGACCACCACACCATTGACAACCAAGAGGTGAGGATGAGACATAGAAAGAATCAAATGGTTTTAGAGGGTAAGAAATGTAGAATCAAAAGATGTGAGAGGGTAAAGATGGATATTTTGGTATTTTTGAAAACATTTTGTAAAAATAAGAAAGAAAATCTTTTGGGTTTTGTGTTCGTTGAAAACCGATTTTAAAATGTTTTCGGAACCGCTTTGTTTTATATGATAATAATAAGAAAATATGAACAAGGATGGTAAATATACAATGGATGTATATTCAACAACACCGATGCTTCAAATTGTAGTACGTAGCACACCTCCCAAGAATGGCGCCAAATTTTGGTTCCTTTCGAACGGTCTATCTTTTATTAGTCAACCACTTGTGAATGGTCAACCATAAAAGTCAAACATGTAACAAAATGCAATTAAGTCCAGAGGAGTTTAGTGTTTCCCGGTCGTTAAGTCCCAACGAGGTGTGAAACCGTAATACAACGAATCGTGATCGGGTGATATTGAACAGAAAGGGTATGATTGATTTATACTAAGGAATAAAAGAAAATAGCTTAAAAAGCTATAAGAACAAGTACGTGAAAGCGTAATACTTAGAAACGCCTAAAATCTAAAAACGCAGACGTTTAATTAAAATTCTACGTAAACGCATTTAAACAAAACGTGAAATTAAATAAATAAAACACCTATGGGTATGAAAATAATGTTTTACAATCCTAATGATGCAAGAAAATTATTAGAAAATTAAAATTATTTTAATAACTATTTATTTAATTATTATTATTTAAAACTATTTTAACTATTTAATAATACCCTAAAATATAAGAAAATATGAAATAAAGCTAGAAAAGTGAAATTATGACTTAGAAAATCTAAAATAACTAAAAGAATTTTCAAAACTAATTTTGTATTTTTCTCGATGATTTTCTATTTTCTACAAATTTAAAACTATTTTAAACTAATTAAATGGCTAAAATTATAAATTTAACTAGGAAAAATCTGGAAAAATTATTTTTTGCTTTTATATTTATCTTAATCTATGAAAATTGAAAACTTATTTTTTGAAGCTTTTCCGATTTATTTGTATTAAAAGCTATTTAAAATGCTAAAACCGAAATTAAATGCGTAAAAATAGTAAATGAACAAAGGAAAATATGAAAACTTCCAACAACGATAAAATAATACCGAGAACCCAGGAAAATAACAGAAACTATTTTGGAGCACAAGAACAATGATTTGGGCACACAACTAATATGAATAAGACTGAAATTAAGCTAAAAGCTACCAAAGTGCACCAACTTATCACGTAAGCTAGAGTATGCTAAAATTACTTAAAACCAACCTATTCCAACTATCCTAAACCTCTAAAAAGCAATCTACAATGATATGATTCTATTTAAGCACTAGTGCCAAACAAATACCTAACTAGCTACTTTAAGCACTTGTGCCACTTATCTAATAAGCCAAAGTGAAAACCAGTTCTGTGGACCTCAAGACCACCAACCAAAGATCAGTTGTACCAAATTTGAGCCTGAGAGAAGCTAAAATGAACTTTCTACAAGCTCTACAATAAGCTTAGATAAACTCAGTGTATGCTGAAAAACTCAGCATATGCTGAGTGAACAGGGCATAAGTAGGCTGTTTGGACAACTTATTTAGAGCTTATAGATGTCTTCTAAAATTTCACAAAAATCATTTTTTAAAAATAGACCAACCGAACTTGTTTATCCCAAAATTTCACTTAATTTGGATCGAAATGAATCCATGAAAATCCACAAAGTTTGGTGAAAACGGATTTTCCAACTTTTGACTTTTGAAGTTTTTGAAAATTTGACTTTATTGAACTTGTGAGCTTATGAAATGGAATGAAACGATATTTTAAGCTAATATGCAATTAAATTAATCTACTCTAAGGATTTCTATACCTATATCTTAAACTGATGCATACTACTCTTAACTGATAAGATCACAAGAACAGGTAATGAGAGATTTTGACTTAAATGACACTAGTATCCAAACTAATTACTGAAATGGCTAAATCAAACCTAACTGAGATTAAAACAAGTAATCTCAACCTTTCTTTAACCTCAATAACAGACGCACAAGCTTATGCCAAACACTATATTACTAACTGATATGAAGTATTAAAATAGAAGACTACTCAACCATTCTACACTAACATTAAATCTAGATCAAATATAACTAATAATGACTAGATGCACAAATCCAAACAATGTAATCGATTATAGCAAATGTAAAACCAAGGATGATTTCAAAACTTACAAGTGGTCCTCACACAATGACATGCTCAATGAGATCAAATAACTACTATCATAAACCGATGTTAACCCCAAATTATACTAAATCAACCCAATCCAACTCCATATCAAGAAATCGAATCGATGAGCTCTTTACTTGCAGATTGACTTTTGTTGACCGATGAGAATTTTGAATATGTAATCGATTTGTAGCAAGAAAACTATTTAAAACTTATTTTGATCTTTAATAAAACAAGAATTAAACTTATTTAAGTCAGTAAAATAATTTTGAAGTACTTTTTTTTTATTTTCCAAATATTTTTCTGATTTTTTTATATTTTTGATTAAAGATGAGAAATGGACTGCAACTGTTTTTAGAATAAGCTGAAATAAAATTAGCAATTCTATTAAGCAATAATAAGAAACATTTAAAGCTTAAACAAAGATTTTAGAACAAAAGTAAATTTCATTAAAACTTAAAATCGAGATTACAAGAGGAATTACAAAGCTAAAAATAACTTGAAAACATAAAACCGGAATTAAAACTACAACTATATGAAAATACAAGGTACTACACTTTTGGTTATTCAACTAGCTTTCCTTCTTTATAGGTATTTTGGAATCCCACTTGGTCAAATCCATGGCCCTTGGATCACCGCAACTCATCTTAGCCCTTGAAATGCAATTTGGCGCCAAAAGTCTTGATAGTTGGATTGAGCAGTGTTTTAGCATTTAATGCACTTTGGGTGTTTGTGGAGGTGGAAGGAGTGGGTAGACAGTGGGTGGACAGTGGTGGTGAAACCATGGAGTGGAAGTGGAATTGGTTTACAGTGTGTGAGGAGAGGAAAACAGAAAGGTGGTTTGGGAGGAGGTTGACCGGTTTGACCGGTATTGGGTTGGGTTTATATATTTGGGTTGGGTTAATAATACCAAGGGTCCGTTTGTTTTGTAGTTTAATCACAAGGACCACATTTGTAATTTCTGAAAAATAAAGGACTGAAATTGTAGCTTTCCCAAACTTATCAAAAGGGTCTATTTTGCCAATTATGAATAGCACAAGGGTAATATTTGATAAATTTCCATTTTTAAATACCCGAGGACTATTTTTTGACACTTTTTCAAAGTTGAGGGACCAAAGTTGTAAATATGCAATTTTAACTTCAAAGGACTATTTCTAACAACTTGTGAATCCCTAAGGTCCTTTAATGATATTTTACAAGTTTTGAATTACCAGGGACTAGTTTTGCCAATTTATGAAAGTTTAGGGACTGAAACTGTAAATTATGTAAACTTTGTTGTTTTTCATCAGTTTTCAATCCTTTTGCACTTGTAACATAAAAACACATTTCAATGATATTTATAGTATTTTATAGTCATTTGAAAGTGTTTTGGATGTTTTTGTGGGATTAAACAATATAAAATATATGTGTTTTTAGACACATATCACATGGATATTCACTTTCTTTTTTAAGGCAAGAACAAGCAGCCTAAACTGATGAAATAGAATTAATACTTAGCTTCGAGTAGTGCTCCCATTACTTGATCATTGAGAACCTTTAAGAGAGTATCAATTTTGTTTGTCATATCGCTCTGTTGTTGTTTGAAATCGGCTTCAAACTTGGATAAACGACCTTCTTGAGATGACATAGAATTGGATACCATTCCTTCAAGATTGTTGCAATTATTGGAGGATGAAGGATTATTGTTAAAAGTACTGTTCGAGGACGAATCGTATGGATAAAAAACGATTAGGTGGTTTGATTGTTTTGAGACGAATTTTGATTTTGACTCCACCTAAAGTTTTGGTATTTTTCCAAGAAGGGTTGTATGCATCACCAAGAGTGTTTTGCTCGGGTGTTAAAGTGAACCACTTATCTCCCGCTCAGTCAGTACGCGAGGATGAATAATCCACAAAAGCTTGTTTGGGATTTTTTATGCAATCACGAGTGTCATGAGAACTACTACATAATTCACATAGAGAAGCGATCTTGTACACTTGATGGGAAGTTTTAGGAGCTTCGTAGTAACTCATCAAGAATTTCACTTGATCTTCAAGTTCAATGATCCTATGATCAGGAATACTTGAGACATTAGAAGGCAAGGATATTGCCTTGACTGTTTGCTTGTAAACTCACGAGGGTCATTCCAACTTTCATTGTCATAGAGGGTGAGGTCCTCTATAATGCCCCAAGAGTCTTCCACATTCTTATATCAAAGCTTACCATCGACCACATGGTCAATGGCTTGCTTTGTGGAGTAGTTCACATGATAATAGAAATTTTGGATTTAGAGCCAAAGATCAATGCCATGATGAGAGACTTTTTGGAATAGCTCCTTGAAACAAGTCCACGCTTCGTAAATATCTTCACCTTGATGTTGTTGGAATATTAAAATGTCATTCCTTAAGTTAGTAGTTCTCCCCGGTGGAAAAAATTGTGCTAGGAAACGAGAAGATGAGATCATCCCAAGTCGAAATGGATCCCGCGCAGGTAGACGCCAAGCCAATTGCTAACTTGATCACGTGAGAAAATTAGAAGAGACACAAGCGAGTTGTCTCCTAAGTAGCACCGTTAAAGTGATAGAATCAACAATTTAAAGAAAGTCCTTAAGGTGTTTATTTGGATTTTCGGAACGAAGTCCATGTAATGCACATCCATTTTTCACCAACCGTATGGTGTCGGATTGCAAGGTAGACACATTGGCTTCTCGGGGAAGCTCAATAGTGTTTCGATAGCCCTTGTGGCTAGGTTCGAATACTCATCAAGATTACAGGCTCTAGGTTGAATTGGTGGGTCATTGTGTGGTGGGTCTTGGTGTTGTAGGTTTTGGATAAAAGGCATATCATTCACCATGATGGCAAATGACAAGGTTACGAACAAAAGAAACAAAGAAAAGATAGACTACAAGAAAGCTACAAAATAAAGAAAATCTCACTTGATAGAAATCTAGTGAGTAGACCTAAATGAGATAAAATAAAACTTATACTATTCCCAAGAATGGAGCCAAAAACTTGATGCAAATAATTGTAAACACAAAAGTCTTACAATCCTCCTAGGCGAGTATCTAACCGTTGTAGTGTAATATAGGTAAGACACGAGGGATTGATCGCTCGTAGGGAATGGTGAGGTAGGCTCGAAGTGTATGACGAATTAAGCCTATAGGTTGAGAGATGAGAATTTTTGGTCTTTTATATTTTAATAAAAAGCAAGTAAAATCTCAGGTTTTGGAAAAGTTTGGTTTTTAAAACTAATAATTAAACTAAATAAAATTAATAACAAGAAAAGTTAAATTGGTGAAAACTTGTATAGGTAAACAAACATGCTCATTTAACCATGCATTACTCCCTAATTGAATTCTATAGTTTATTGCCATGTCACCCTCGTTAGTGCAAGGTGTAAGTATTCCCCTAAATCATCAGCGGGTTTTTTATGCCCGCTATCTACGTGACAACCTAGGCAAGTGTTACCTGTAGACATGCTCTCACCCATTAATTAATCACGCACAATAAATAATTAAGAAGAATCACCACTCAATTGACTTATGGTTGCGAGAGGCTCCTTAATTCTAATCACGTTTTACTGGACGTATTCATTGTGGTGCGGGATACAACTAGTTTTCTAATACCTAACGTACACACCATTAACAAGAAGCAATAATATTAAAGACTACAACTAGGTTTCATGCAATCATAAGCAAACACTAAATAATTTAGACTAGCAAGTTAGATCAAAGAAAAGAAAGACAAATAATCACACATCACATAGACATATTGTAATGAATAATAGATGAATTGTTACGCCCCCAAAACAGAAATTTTAAAACTTTTATTAATGACAAGAAAGGAAGGAAAAACTAGAAGTTTTATTTTTAAACGTGACGGCGTCGGGAAGGGTTTCATGACGGCGCCGATAATATCGTGACGGCTCGTAAAGATTTTGGTAAAATGCGACGGCGCCAGTTCTATATGCGACGCCGTCAGAACGCAGACCTGCACATTTTGTGCAGATTTACTGCACATTTTGTGCAGACTTTAACTCAATAAAACTACATACCACTTACCCATTTCCACAAAACTTGTAGACAACTTGTGACTCATACAAGAGCAACTATTACTAACAATCCCAACACTTTTAACCTTCAAAACGAGAAATCGGCTTTATGCCAAACATCATTTTTAGCTCCATGACCCATATTTACAATAACTTGACACATTGATTTAATAATCTAGAAAACATAAACATAAAAACAATTACTAACGGAGAGGAGACCAAGACACTTGAAAATATACCAAAACGACTTGACTCTTTGGGGCTTCCAACTTTAACACCTTGGTTCCAAAAGACAAGCTCAACTAGGGCTCAAGCAAAATCCATCCTACACTTGAGTCTTACCTCTATCCTCCTGTTGAAACTAGCGGACCTTGATAGATCTTGAGCTCGTAGATCGTTAGAATTGCTTATGTAATCACAAACAAACTAAAAGAAAATCTCTACAACTTGTATTCTTTAGCGGAATATAAACACAAGTATAAACACGAATAACTAAGAACTCTTTGATCCTCTATGGATCGTTATATTGATAATAATCACGTAAACTTCTAGTACATAATTCATTCTATTGTGTTCCTTTTATAGACAAGGAACCCTAACTTGTTCTCTAAGAAACGTAAAACTAAATAAGATATACACAATCACTTCCTAATAAAGCTCATGCATATCCTAACTAACTATAGAATATGCGGAATACTATCTCGCAGAAACAAACTAATAACTATAAAACTTCAAGAATTATGTCTTCTGAGAATCCATACACTTCAAGAGAATCCATTCAAGATAACTTCAAACATAATTCATACTTCACATAATTCCCAACAATCCTCCCTAAACCGGAATTTGACTTGGTTAAGTTCCGGTTTCTTGATAGATCTTTAACCTTGCAAAGACTAGAGGATTGTACTCGAACATTATCAAGAAAGAAGCAAATCAAAAACATCTCTTTGATGAATAAACTTTGAAACTCCATATCTTTGCAAAGCAACAAATGACAACAGTACATCAAAACATATTAGTTGCAAACTATTCTCATCACATCCGGTGTGTTAACTCCGTGAGAGGTGAATCATTGAAAATAATGGATTTGATGTCTCTTTACCAATAGCCATCACTTGGAGTAGCCAAATGTTTCATTCGAAAACCATGGTACATCGATAACCATCGATTTATTAGCAAATCGGCAACCATGAACGGATTTGAAATGTCTTTACCGTAGCCGCTTGCTCGGGACTAGTCAATTCTTAGAATTGGTGAAGCGATTACCAAATATGGTATTCCAATGCCTTTACCACAAGCCATATACAAGTGGGCTAGTCAATTCTTGGATTCCAAAAAGGAATAAACCATGGTGAATTGATGACCATACAACACTCAGCAATTAAGCATGGGTAGTTGCAAACCCTATGATTTTGAGCAAACCATTACAGCTATTAACAGATTTGATGTGTCTTTACCAAAGCTGTACCCTTTGGACTAGCTAACTCTTGGATATACACAAGGTACATCTGGTGAGTCAATAACCATCTACAATATACAACAAACCGCAATAAAAGTTAGACAAAACCAAAAAGAAACAATTTTTTTTAACTAAAAAGAAAACAAATAAACAAATATTACAAAATATACAATATACCAGAAATCAAGATGAAGCATAATGTTTCAGAAGCTTAGTCTTAATAACTCCAACACATTGTTCTGCAAAAAGCCTATCATTTCCAACTGGATCAGGAGGTATTTCCAATTTCTGTTTAAGCATTTTTTCCATGAGCTTAGCAGACAATGGATATATCTTCTCAAACACACACACACATGATAATACCACTCCTTGTCTCCACCACATGCACATTAGGAAGAGGATAAAATCTCCAAGTCTCAATCTGCCACCTATGTGAATTCTTCCAAATATGAAACCCTTTACCATTTGGAGATTGAGAATCAAACAACACTTGAAGATCCCCAATAAGTATAATCCGAACCCGGTGGTGTATTAGTCTTGTAATACTTAGAGACAATTCCATACGAGTATTCAAATCGCCTATCTACCAAATGAAGTATCTCCTTCAAAAGTTGAAGCGCATAGTAGATTGATCCAAACGATAAATGATATTAAGCTCTTCATCTTGCAACGTCCAATTAATCAACACATCATGAGACCCTTCAGAAAAACGAGAGAGATCCTTCTTTAATAAAGGTTGACTCAGCAGCTTTGTGATCCAAAGAACTAACCCTTGAAGATTTCTTAACCGTAGATGTATGTGTCCCAACTGATTTCACAGATCTCTATAGAGAACCATGTCATCTTTTAGCCATCCTTTTCTTCCTCCTACCAGGTGTATATATTCCCAAAGATGATACATCCTCAGAATCTTCAATAACATCTTTAATATGTGTGGAAGAAATAGAATCAACCTTCATTGGAGCAACACCACGCAAGGCATACATCTGCTCAGCTACTTCTCTGGCCTTTCTAGCTTTAGCTGCCTTTTGTTCAGCTTGTCGACCCAACTCTTCTCCAACTTTGTCAAACTTAGGTACTGCTTCAGAAGGTGATGCTTTAGAAGAAACAACATTAGACTCAGCAGAATGAACCCTTGCACTGAATGAGTATCTTCAGAAGTTGCTTCAGCAGAAATACCAGGAGAAATCATTTGTGGTACAATGCAGCATCAAAATCATCTACAATCTCTACAAACCTTGGTCTCTTTGCCTTAGGAGTATTCACACTGTCAGCACTCCTCTTCAAACTAGAAGATGATGCAGTCTGCTTCATAATCCTTTGATACAGTCTATCCAACTCATCATCAGGTAAATTCCAGACTTGCTTTTTCTTCAAACCAGAATTAAAGATATAAGAACTCTGATAAAGTACAATAGATCTCTTGTATGCTTTCTTCTGAGCTTCAGTAAGTGGTTTTTCCCTTTTTGCTTTATTCTTTTGAGCAACCAGAGCTTTCCTTTTGTCAGCTGCCTCTTGCTTTTTCTTTTGACCAAGAGATACCATTTGTGCAACAAATGTTTCACTGTTAAATTCTGCACCTAAGATAGTATGTGCAAGAGTAGGATCTGAAGCACCTTGCTGAATATAAGTATCCCATTGTGCATCAGGCATCTTAGCACGCAATTCATCCATTCTCTTTGTCTCTCGGAGGCAAATTTGAAGTAGACCGAGCCGCCATCTGCTTAGCCAAATCCTCACTTTTCTTATTCTCGCACATTCATCTATCATTCTTTCTTGCTCTTTCAGCTCTTCTTCACTTACTAGACTGGACCAAGCTTTGCATCAATCAAGTATTTCTTTCTCTCAGTAGCAAAAGACTTTTCGTGAGAACTAGCTTGAGGAATATCCATAGGAGGAACTTGTAAGAAACTCCCAACTTAGCAACGTAAGAAACAGTTGAGACAACTCTTCAACAGTGTTGAAAAGACTTGAGATTAGGATCCAAATGAAAACTTCTTCCAAAGAACAAATACTTGGGATTATCTGCTGAAGGTAGAGAACTTGGTTGATCTTGTACAAGCGAATCTTGACCATGTATGAAACAACATCCTCCATTGAAACATCGCAGTTACATCATCAACATTTGGTTCTTTTGAAGCTTGATGGATTCCTTATTCAGATATTGTCTTCTCCTTTTTCTAGTAAATCGAATAGGTTCCTTTTTCTTTGAAGATTCAGCAGCAACAGGAGGAGAAACAAGAGTCTTTTGAGCAACATCAGCCAAAATCTTAAGAGGATTATCCTCTTGCTCTTCATCAGAAGAAACCACAAGCTTTCTTTTAGAATGATGCCCAATTTGGTCTTCCAAACTCTTAACCTTATTTCTCAGCTCCACAATCTCACCACCAAGAGAAGATTTAGTCTCTGCAAGTTCCTTTTTGAGATCATCCACCTCACCTGCATACCTGTTCACTAGAGCAAAGACAGATGTAAGTGTAATAGGGTCCTCGGCTCCACCGGTGATTGCTCGATGGTAATGGGAACTTCATTGGACCTTTCGGGAGAAACATGGTCATGCTCAACATAAGGAGAACCTTCATTAAATGGTTCCTGTGTGGACTAGGTGTGGTCATCGATTAGGTTCGGACTCAAAAGAATCAAAACTAACTTTGAGTAGGTGGTGGACTAGGACTAGGTCTAGGTGAAGGTATAGGTAGAGGTTGGTCGGGAGAAACATTAGATGCTTGAAGAAGAGTAGAAGGGCCCTCATCAATGGCAACTGAAGGATTACCATCAGCAGTAACATTGAAAGAAGGTGGATTATTAACAACATTATCCTCATTAGCAGCCTCATTCCCCTGAGGCAACATAGCTGCTAGTAAAGGATAATGTGTCCCCTCAAATTTAGTTCTCATTGAAGCAAATAGTTTAGCAGATAAAGCTCCTATGGGATAAAAGGCTTGGGCTCGGGTATTAGTGTCGATTATCATTTGTAAAAACCTAGGGTACATTAAAAACTTATGCTTTTTCTTTTGAATATTCTCAGCCATGTTATCAAAAATAAACTTGGAAAAATTATAAGTTAACCCTTGAGAAAGACACACAATACCACATCCCAATTGTGTAGAAATCGATCCCATCCTCCCGATTTATTGCTTATGCACTGAAGCAATGTGTGAACCAAAAACCTCCACATCGGGCATAGCTGATTCTTGAGCCACATGTCTGTTCGTTCACCTTGGTATCCAATAGCTCTCAGTCCATCTAGTATCGCCACTGAATTAGAATGATAAACCCCATTCTCATCATCCAAACGAAGTCGACTTCTGATCAACTCCTCTGTCACAACATACTCGACATCATCAACCATAGCCACGATCTCTGTTTCACTACGTTTTGAAGCAGATGCCCAGAACTGAGTAACCAAAGATTCATATATAGCATTAGGAGAATGTGATAAAGCATAATGAATCTTGGACCTCTTCAAAAATTCCACCATTGGTTTATACAAATCATCACCCTTGGCTGTTCCCAGAAAAGCAACTTTATTATGATCGTGTTTGAATTGAAGCGCCATGAGAAATTTAGATAATGGGTTACGATTTAATTGACTGAAGGTGTGTTTAAATCGAATAAAGAGGGAATCAGTTAATAATAGACGACGATATGCGAATAGGGTATAAGTAGAAGTTTCCCAAATTTTGGTCAAATATATTAAGTTATTGACCAAAGCTGACGTGTAATGCAACCTTTTACCAAATTTAAATTTCAACTTCAGCAGAAACAAAGGTCATTCTGCTGAAGCCTTTCAATCAGCAGAAACACATCACGTATTCAAGAAGCTTCAGTAAATATCTTTTTACTGTTTCACCCAACTCGCATTAAATCTCATTTAGTCTGAAACCGTCTATAAAACAATCCCCAATGCATACTTATCTCTCATCAATTACCCCCAAATATCATCACAAACCCTAATTTCATCAATGCTCCAAAATTAACCATAATCAACCATGAGTACCAAACCAGAGGTTGTTAATCCAACCTCTTCTCCATCATCATCATCATCATCTAGTGATTTCCTACAGTTCTTTCCATATCCATATGACCCGCGACCATTGAAATCCCCATTTCTCAGTTCTTCAGATGATGAAAGTGTAGTGAATCTAAGTGAATCTTCTGATTACTCTGACGGGTCCGCTAAGAAGAGAACATCTTACTCCCAACCTCCAGCACCTCAACCTCCACAGAGGCCTTGTGCCAAAAGAGAGGTTGTGCTTGCTCTTCCTGCGCCATGGTTTGGTGCTTCATCACATATCGTATAGGGGAAGGGCATAAGAAGGGTGGTTTGATTGCTTTTTGGTGAAACCAAGTAGATGAAACACAAAGGACATGTGTGGTCATCTTCATCATCATCGTTTTCATCAATCCATCCTTCCCATTTTGATCCTTAGCTTCCTCGTCATAGTGGTCATGCATATCCAGCCATCGAGATAGAAGGAATGGGTGGTTATGCAATGGATCAAAATGCATATCCAAACTGGAATAGAAGATATGAGCGATCATGCATATCAAAGAAGCTTGGAATAGATGATATGAACTAGAATAGGTTTAGTGGTAATCATGTATAGGTTCTTATAGTTGCATTTGAAGTTGATTGTACTTGTTTGTTCTCATGGTTGTAAGTTGCATTAAAATATTTCATGAATGAATGAAAGAACAATTTGACTTCAATTACTTCTTCTTCAGTACTTTATCTTCAGAGGAAACAAATTGCTCACTTCAGTACTTTAGATTTCAGTAGAAACAAGCTTTAAAGCTTCATGATGAACTTCAACTTAGATAAGCAATCTGCAAAACAAAACAAACAGAGAAACACACAAACCAAACAAAGAAAAACAAAACTATCATTACATTAGCTGGTTAGTGTTAGTAAACAAAAGAAATCAAAAAAATCTACAAATTTACATAAAAATATGCAAAGTGTACACAAATCCTCCCCTGAGGCATATGCCTCCCCTTAAACTTTGCAGTTAAGGGTTAAGCATACCAATATGGACCACAAGGTGTTGAAACCTTGTTCCATCAAACGCCTTTGTTAACAAATCGCCACATTATCATCGGTGTGAATTTTAACCACTTTTATCAAATGTTTGTCATATGCATCTCTTATAAAGTGGTGCCCGATTTCAATATGTTTTGTTCATTGTGAAAAGCGGATTTTTAACAATGCATATGGTACTTTGATTATCAATAAAAATTGTTGTGTTCATGAAGTTATACCCATAATCCAACAATTGATTTTGTATCCAAAGAACATGTCCACGACAATTTGCAAAGAACATACTCTGCTTCAGTAGATGAGGTAGCCACAATAGTTTGTTTCTTGCATTGCCAAGAAATCAATCTCTTTCCAAGGAATTGGCAACCTCCTGTGGTGGACCTCCTATCCAGATTTGCACCAGCATAGTCACTATCACTATATGCTTCCAGCTTAAATGGAGACTCTTTTGGGTACCAAAGGCCTAGATGAGGTTGGCCTTTGAGGTACTTAAAGATCTTCTTGACAGCATTGAGATGGGAAGTAAGTGGAGTAACTTGATGTCTAGAACAAACACTCACAGCAAAAGTAATATCAGGCCTTGAAGCTGTTAAATACATCAAAGACCCAATCATAGATCTATATAAATGAACATTCACTGGTGGATCTACTTCATTGTTGGTCTTTGTCTTTGGAGCTTCATAAGGTGTAGTGGCAGTCCTGACACTCTCCATACCAAATTTCTTTAAGATGTCCCTCACATATTTGTCCTGACTGATAAAGATACCATCAGGTTTCTACTGAACTTGGAGACCCAAAAGAAAGTCAACTCCCCATAGCACTCATCCGAAACTCTCCTTCATAAGCTCCTCAAACTCCCTGCACCAAGCTTCTTTTGTGGATCCAAAAATAATGTCATCCACATACACTTGCACAAGAATAATATCTGTGGAATTCTTCTTAAGGAAAAGTGTCTTATCAATTGCACCTCTTCTATAACCATGCTTCAGCAGAAATGATGAAAGCCTAGCATACCAAGCTCTGGGTGCTTGATGTAGTCCATAGAGAGCTTTGACTACCTTGTAAACATGATTAGGATGATCTGGGTCTTCAAATCCTTTAGGTTGAGTGACATAAACCTCCTCTTCTATTTCACCATACAGAAAAGCACCTTTAACATCCATCTGATAGACCATGAAACCCATGTAAGATGCATAAGCCAAGAAAATCCGTATGGCCTCAACTCTAGCCACAGGTGCAAACACTTCATCATAATCAATCCCCTCCTCTTGTCTATACCCCTGAGCAACCAATCTTGCTTTGTTTTTAATAACAACACCTCTTGCATCTCTCTTATTCTTCAGAATCCATTTAGTCCCAATTGCATACTTGCCATCAGGTAGTGGTACCAAGATCCAAACTTGCTGATTTTGAAATTGTTGCATCTCTTCTTGCATTGCCTCAAGCCAACTTGAGTCTTCAAGAGCCTGAGTAACACTGGTTGGTTCCACTTGTGAGAGAAAACAAGCAAGCAGACAATGTTCATAGTACGTGTGATTGTCTCTTCTTGATTTGAGACATAAGAGATAAAAGCCACTTGACCATATTTAGAACTTGCCACAGTACCCTGGTTCTAACAGTGCATTAGGATCACCAATAATATTTGATTGTGGATGAGTATTGTTGATCCTTTTAGTAGCGATGGTGTTGACATCAATGGAGGTATCAAGATTAGTCACATGAGGTTCAAAATCGGTGTCATAGGAAGGTGAGGTGAAGATGCCGACTTTAGGTTGATGATGACCAAGATCCGAAGGTTTTGGAAAACGTGTATAAGGTTCTCCAAAGTCATTGACACTCTAGTAGAAATAGGAGTAGAAACAACATGTCTTTCAAACAGATTTGGTGATGTTAGGAGAAACAGGTCACTTTCAGAGAATTGTTGTTTCCACCGATTGCTTCACTTGCACTCTCCTCAGCATTCCTCTCAAAGATCTAGATTAGTCGCATACTCTTGTTTCTTGACCTAGCAAGGTCCTCAAGATAGTGTGATTCATCTTCACTCTCATCAAGTATAATCTCTAGAAGTGTCACCGCAAAATTGTTAGGGGAGAAAGAAGGCACTACAATGGGTTGTTCATCATCTTCAAACTCACCGTCGAATCGGCATCCATAGTACCGTGACCGTTAGTTGGAGACTCTTGAGTACCGCATGTTGGTTAGCCATATGTCTAGAGTAACCCAAATAATCGCTAGTAATCAAGGTCAAAAGACCAAACATGACCCTATCCTTGAACATTAGGCTTGTCTTCTAAAAACCTCGGGTTCAAAGTCTCCTCAATCTTCTTAGCGGATAAATTGTAAACCCTATAAGCCTTACTATGAGCGAATATCCCACAATATAACCATCATCGACTTTCTCATCAAATTTGCCCAATGGATCACTTGTATTCGAATGGTCACTTGACAACCAAACGGTTTAAGGTAATGAATAGCAGGAACTTTCCCATAGAAGTTCATATGGTGTTTTGAAGTGAGGTCTAGTAATGGACACCCTATTCGATACATAACAAGTCGTACTCAATGACTTGATCAAAACATGGTGGGTAACTTAGAGTCCGCCAACATTGATCTTGCGACCTCTATTAAGGTCCTATTTTCCTTTCGCCACCCCATTTTGTTGTGGGGTTCTTGGAGTGCTATAGTCCCTTTTGATCCCTTTTGACCTACAAAGTTCTATAAGTATGGCATTCTTGAACTCGTCCCATTATCACACGAATTCCTTTAACCTTTTGTTCAACTGATTTTCAATAAGGGTAATGAACTCTTTCAACACCGGAGATGTTTCATCTTTGGTCCTTAGAAAGAATACCCAACAAAATATGCTATAGCCATCGGTGATAACCGACAAAAATACTTTTGATCAATGCTTCTAACTTGAGTTGGACCAAAAGATCCATATGAAGCGGTGAAGAGGTTCGAAATAATGCTCACAAAGAAGAATAACTTTGTATGAGGCTCTGTGTTGCTTTCCTTTGTTGCGAGCAACACAATTATGATCATTGGTGAAAACTTTGGAAGGAAGACCTTCAACAAGACCCGTTTAGAGAGCTTGTTTATGGTCTTGAAGTTCACATGAGCCATCCTCCTATGCCATTTGGTAGACTCATCCAGGATGCTTTAGCCACCAAACAAGTTAAGTCACCTTCGGTTTAACATCGAGTTAAGTTGAATGTATAAAGATTGTGATTTCGAGGAACTCTCGGAGAATTGAAGTTTCTTACGGAAGTTTGAAGTCTTTAGACAACACAAGACATTCATCCTCCGAGAAGAGTACTTTGTTCTTGGTGTCACAGATTTGTGAGACCGAGAACAAATTGAAGTGTTGGAGCTCCTTGACATAGTATACATTCTCAAAGTCCGGTTGAGGTGTTTTGATGGTCCCTTTCCCGATAATTCTTCCATCACTTCCTCCAAAGGTCACATTGCCTCCTCCTTCAATGGGTACAAAGTTGTGCATCATGTCTCTGCTTTCCGACATACTTCTTGAACAACCACTATCAACAATGCCAACATCTTTATGCTTAAGAGGATGATTCTACAACAATAACAAAAATATACAAAATATTAGTACACTATGGAGGCTCAAGTCATTCTTGACTTGAACACGCCTTATGGATCATATGAGTGATGCCATGCGGATGTATAAGATCCACTATTGTTCTTGGGTTTCCATTGAAATTTAGGTCCCTTTTATTCCAAGAACAACTCTCGAGGACTTGACAAGAGATCCCAATACCCTTTCCCAAAGATCATAGAGTCAACATATCCAGGCCAATAACCATTCTTAAAATATGAACTTGTTGGTTGAACATATGGTCTTGCAACTGATCTTCTCCAAGAAAAAGGAGAATTAGTATAAGTTGCTTGTGGAACATAAGGTGGTATAGCATTAACATTGGTCCACATTGGTCTAGATTTCCTAGAATCATCACACCTACCCATCCTTTGCTCATGATAATCACAATCCTTAATTAAATGAAATTTACTTCCACACACAAAACATGTCTTCTGTTTAGAAGATTTATTCAAACCAAAAGATGTTCTATTACAAGCAGAAGTATTCAAACCATAACCATGAAAAGAATTGTTTTTAACAATATTATTATGCAAAGAATTAAAAGCAAGTCTTGAGGCAACTGTCTTGGAAGTGGATTCCTGGCAAGAACTCGACATGCTTATTGGTAGTCTTGGGTGCGTGCGGGGGTGAAGACTTGGGAAGGTCGGACTTGTCATTTGAATCACACTCATAGACCCTTGCTCGGAGGACTTGTCACTTTGTTAACACAAGAGACAAAGTCATTAGAAGAAGTATCGTGGTCCGCAAGTCATTTGACTTTTGCCATAGAGATGGTGTGATCCATCAAAGTCAATGATAATGGAAAGGTCAATGGGCATGTGCTCACCTCTAATAGGTCCACGTACAACATGTAGGTCACCTTCTTTCACAAAATTAGCTAGGCCTGCTTGTGTAGATTTGTGTGTGTCATCCCTAGCTTCTAATCCTACATACTTCTTAAAACCTAAACCTATAGAAGTATTCGGAGTTTGACTAGCATAGATGTGACTAGCTAGCTTGTTTCCATTTAATAACCATTCTTTATGCCTAGCAATTTCCTCATCTAGTTTCTCTTTAGCTCTAGATTTTCCGACACTACATCCGCTCTTAATTTCTCGGACCTTTTAACTCATTTTAGCACATTCGAGATCCCTTTCTAACACACTTAACTTCTCATCATAAGCTATTTGATTCTTCTGAAACCAAACCTTTTGTCTTTCTAATGTTTTTAAAGCCTGTTTATAAGCTTCAACTTCAACATAGCATTCATTATATTTAGGTTTCAAAATATCATAAGCTTCTTTGAGTTCATTATAACGCTCACTACAACCAAACAAACAGTTTTGTACCTGAGAGATGCCCATCAAGGCAATCTGATCATGCCTATCCTCTGAAGTACAGCTTGCAATCAAACCAACATTATCAATAACAGGACCATCATCATTTTCCTGCTCATGTTGCTTCCAGTCCACATTGCTATCAAGAGTGACCAAAGCAGCTGATCCCTTTGAAGTTCCAGCATCCCTTTGATTCTGCTGATAAGTAGAGTATCTCGTCTCATCACCGACTTTCCTATCTTTGCACTCTCGGAGAAGTGACCCATCTATTGACATGTAAAGCACTTGACCTTCCTTTTGTCAAACCTTGCTGGATCTCTTCCTTGGAAGCCAAACCTTCTTCCAGCTTTGCGCTCAAACCTCTTGATTTCCATAGATAGCATAGCCACCTGCCACTTCAGCTTCATCTCTTCCATCTCCAGTGGATCCACCTGTTCGAAATCCTCATAGGCAAGTTGCTGCTGAGGATCATAATCAGCAAAGAAGGATCCAAGCACATCTTCCATTACACCCCCAGATTGAGAACTTGATGGAGTGGTAGTGTAAGATGATGATGAGTAAGTTGGACTTGGACCATAACTCATCTTTGGGGTAGAGGCTCCAACGAATGTTGTGTGACTAGCAGTAGATGATGAACGAAAAGGACTCCTTACATCATGTTCAAGAGCTTTAAGTTTGTTGTACAACTCATCAAAAGTAAGCATATCCAAACCACCTTTAGCTTTTAAAGCAATGCTCACTTGTAGCCGTGGATGGAGGTAAAGACCTCAAGAACTTAGAATTACAATCATCATTATCTCGGCTTTGCCTTTGGTGATTCAATCGACTTAAGATCTTGTGAAATTTGTCATAGCCCTTGTGAATTCCTTCCTCTTGAGATTTGAAAATCTTCAAATTGTTGTCTCGAGCATGGACTTTCTCATTCTCCTAGACTCCTCATTCCTCCGAACTTCGCCTTGATTGCTAACCATATGTCCTTAGCATCATTCATGAAGTGAAAATCACCCAAGTGATCCTCGTGAATAGCTTGAAGAAGAATCGTCTTAACTTTGGTTTCTCTCGAACCGCCAATATCTCTTCAAACAGATTTGGGAGGAACAAAAGTAAGATTGCCATCAAGATATGTGGTAGTTCTCTTCAAACTGTTTCCTTTCCTTATGATCTCCCATAGATTCCAATCAATGTTGGAGATCCGCTTTGCATCTTCATCGCCCAAAGATCATATTCCTCCCTTTTAAGGTAAGGAAACTTAGCATTCTTGTTCGAGAGACTTAGTTGTTGCAGATGGGTGGAGTTTTGGTTGTTGGTGACTTCGACATCAACATCAGATCCAGGCATGGTGAATTTTGTTTTGGTTGTAAGGGTGTGTAGAAAAACATGTTCTTAGTATCGTAGAGACTCTCACGAGGCTCGATACCACTTGTTGAAACTAGCGAGACCTTGATAGATCTTGAGCTCTCGAGATCGTTAGAATTGCTTATGTAATCACAAACAAACTAAAAGAAAATCTCTACAACTTGTATTCTTTAGCGGAATATAAACACAAGTATAAACACGAATAACTAAGAACTCTTTGATCCTCTATGGATCGTTATATTGATAATAATCACGTAAACTTCTAGTACATAATTCATTCTATTGTGTTCCTTTTATAGACAAGGAACCCTAACTTGTTCTCTAAGAAACGTAAAACTAAATAAGATATACACAATCACTTCCTAATAAAGCTCATGCATATCCTAACTAACTATAGAATATGCGGAATACTATCTCACGTCAAGAGAAACAAACTAATAACTATAAAACTTGCACCTTCACTAAATTATGTCTTCTTGTCTTTCTTCCAAGAATCCATACACTTGAATTGAGAATCCATTCAATGTAATTAACTCAAAGATAATTCATACTTCACATAATTCCCAACTCCTACCATAAAGCATCTCATAAGGTGGCATTTCAATGCTAGCATGGTAACTATTATTATAGGCAAATTCGACTAAAGGTAAATGATCGTCCCAATTTCCCCAAAGTCAATTACACAAGCTCTTAACATGTCTTCTAGTGTTTGAATCTTTTCCCATTTCCAAATCGGTACTTCTAATGGTCTGTACTTTACCATATGGTTTTGGTGCTCGGCTTTAACTTTCAAACAAGTTAGGCATTTTTCAACATATTTCACACAATCTCTTTATACCCGACCACCAATAATCTCTTCTCAAATCATGATACATCTTGTTAGCCCCGGATGAATAGAATACTTTGACTTATGTGCTTCATCTAAAAATAACAACTTAACATCACTACGGAAGGTATATAAATTCTCCCATACCGTGTTTTGAGTCCACGACTATCTTCTTCAAAATGAGGGACATGGGAAGAAATTCGCTCTCCTTCCCAATTTTCTTCCTTCAAAGCTTCCTTTTGGGCTAACTTAACCTTGTCAAAAAGTCATCGTAATGATCATCTACAAGGAATGGATTCTAGTAACTTCATCTCGACCTTTCCGACTTAATGCATCGGCTACCACATTTGCCTTTCCGGTGATACCGGATTTCACAATTTTAGTCTTTTAGTAAATCTAGCCATCTTCGTTGCCTCATGTTCGGATCCTTTTATCGAGGAAGCATCAAGACTTCGATGATCGATGTAAATCATAAATTTCACACCATAGAGATAATGCCTCCATAATTTTAGTGCAAGAACCATCTGCTGCAATTCCAAATCATGTGTCGGGTAATCTTTCTCATGCTTCTTTAACTGCCTTGAGGCATAGGCAATTACTTGGCCTCTTTGCATAAGGACACAACCAAGGCCGGAATATGATGCATCGCAATATATAACCATGTCTTCTGTTCCTTCCGGTAATACTAAAATCGGGCTTCACATAACTTCTTTCGTAAGGTAGCAAAAGCATCATCTTGTTTTTTCATCACTCAAAGGGACATTCTTCTTGGTAAGCCTAGTTAACGAGGATGCAATCTTAGAAAAACCTTGTATAAATCTCCGATAATACCCCGCCAATCCTAGAAAACTTCGTATCTCTCCCACATTTCTGAGCTCGCCAATTCATCAACGCTTCTATTTTCGAGGGGTCTACCTTAATTCCTTCCGGATTAACAACATGACCGAGGAATTGAACTTCTTGTAACCAAAATTCACATTTCGCAAATTTTATGTACAACTTTTCTTTCCTTAAAGTTTCGAGAATCTCACGTAGATGAACCGTATGCTCTTCCTCGCCTTTGAGTAAACAAGAATGTCGTCAATAAATACAATTACATACTTATCCAACATTGGCCTACACACCCGATTCATTAGGTCCATAAAACTACAGTGCATTCGTAAGTCCAAAAGGCATAGCTGTAAATTGTAATGTCCATATCGTGTCCTAAAAGTCGTCTTAGGAATATCTTCTTCTTGAACCTTCAATTGATGATAACCCGAGCGTAGATCAATCTTGGAAAACCATTTAGCGCCTTGAAGTTGGTCAAAAGGTCATCGATTCTTGGCAAAGGGTACACGTTCTTCATCGTTACCTTATTCAATTCCGGTAGTCAATGCACATACGCATGCTACCGTCCTTCTTTAACAAACAAAATCGGTGCTCCCATGGTGAAATACTTGGACGAATAAAACCCTTATCTAACAATTCTTGAAGTTGACTAATCAATTCCTTCATTTAGGAAGGGCTAAATGGTAAGGGTTTTCGCTATTGGTTTAGCACATGGAATAAGGTTAATGCGAAATTTACTTGTCTTTCGGTGGGATACCCTGCAATTCCTCGGAAAAACATCTTGAAATTCATTAACAACGGGAACATTTTCAACACTTGCCTTCTTAATACTCGTATCCACCACATGGGCCAAAACGCACAACAACCCGTGATAAATATCTCCTAGCCTTCATTACGGAGCATAACTTAAATTCTCCTTTTCTTTTATCTCCATATATTACTACCTCTCGCCATTTGGATTCATAACTCGCACCATCTTTTGATTACATAAAATGGCGGCATTGTAATTACTAAGCCAATCCATGCCTATGATAACATCAAATTCTCCAAGCATTATAGGAATTAGGTCGATCTTAAATATACTATTATCCAATTCCAACTCTACATTCAAACACATTAATCACAACTACTACCTTACTATCGCCTATTTCTACTTTAAGGGTTTGGAGAGTTTAGATAGTGGGATGTTAATTGCTTGCTAAATTCTAATGACACGAAGGATACGCTAGCTCCCGAATCATAGAGGACTCGGCGGGAATGGAATTAACAAAAGTATACCAGTAATGACATCGGGTCCCGACTTTGCTTCCTCTACTCCCATTTGGTAAACTCGCGCCTTAGGTTTGAATTTCAACTTTTCTTCTTTGACCGTCTTCACAATCTTAGCATCATTTCTCCTTTGACCGGACACTCATTCAACTTGTGCCCAACTTGATTACACCCATAACAAATAACGATCGCCTTCGGCATTCTTTACTCATATGACTTAAAGAACCGCACTTGTAACATCCCGCATATTGAGTCTACACTCACCATAATGAAGCTTGTGACACTTCTTGCATTGTGTCTTGCTTTGATTTCCTCCAACCCTTCTACCGAATCAAACCTTAGCTTTTACCTTCCCTATCTCCGAACACTTGTTTTCTCTTAATCTCCTTTTCTTCCTTACTCTTCTTTCTCATCAAATCCGCCTCTCTCACACGAACCCGGCTTAGAATATCTTCCAAAGTACTACACTTAAATGGTGAGGTTACTTCATGGATTTCATCCTTTAGCATCATTTGGAACCTATCTACCTTGAGCTTCTCATTATTATGGTACTCGGAGCAATAAGGAACCATATCATTAAATTTCTTCCATAACTCATTCACCGCTTCATTTGTTTGCACTAGAGTATGAAATTTTTCTCGAATTTTGTCAATCTCCTTCACGGTGCATACTCAAGTAAATAATTCTTTGAACTCTCTCCATGAACATGAATCCACCAAGCCTCCCCTTTTCACACACTTTCCTTCCCACCAAGTCCTAGCACTATTACGAAGGAAATTGATGGCATATACAACCTTCTTTGCCTCTTCACACCCACTTGTGCGAAAGGCACCTTCTACAACGATAAGCCATCTATTACAAGCTATAGGATCAAGGGTCCCGTAAATTTTGGCACGTCACATGCCATAAAATCGCGGTAAGATGATTTATCATTCTTTGTAACCCTACCATGACCTTCTTCTCTTCTTAGTTCCGCACACTCTCTTTGCATTACTTCTTGTATATTTAAAGTGGTCTCTTTGACAACATACGACATGGATTTTCTAGCGCCTTTTCTATCCTTCTCCTCATTAACACATCTAAAGCTTTTACTTGTTCATTTGTAAACCCTTCTAAATTAGGACTCTCCGAACTGAAGAAGAGGAACTTTCGAAATCATATTATTCTTGGATGGATCACTTGCGAATACCCGACACGCTTAGAGGTAGTAGCCTTTATGGCTTCCTTTTGATGGGGAGTATTCATTTCTTCCTCATCGTAACATACGACAAACATTGAATTAAGTAGAATTACCTATATCCTATATAAATAATATAACTCTTTCATAACTTATCCTAAACACCACTGCATAAAGTGATCCACAAGAAATCATCAAGTTCTCTCACGCAAGCGTAAGAAAACTTAAAATTTTAAGCACGAAATCAATGAAGATCCGAGGAGTATAGTGTTTCCCTGTGTCGTTAAGTCCCAACGAGTTGTGCAATGGATTATCAAACGCTTAGTGATCGCGAGATTTGAACGAAAAGGATATTGTGAATATGATATTAACTACGGACAAAGCCAACAAATAAAGACGGCTTAAATGCAAATTAAAGAAAATTAAAAGATAAAACCTATTAAATAAACGCTATCACTATATTTAAAGTGATGAACGTTAAAACCTAAAACGACGCTTAAATTAAAATTACGTAAACGCACTCAAATAAAAAAAGTGAAATCTAAGAAATAAAAGTCCTAAAAATATGAAAATACATTTTACAAACCTAATGATATAAGAAACTTTTAGAAAAAGAAAATTATTTTTATAACTAATTACCTAATTATTATTAATTAAAACTATTTTTAACTATTAAATAATTACCTAAAATACAAGAAAATAGGAAACAAAGCTAGAAAAATAAAATTAAGACTTAGAAAATCTAAAATATGATAAAACTAATTTAAAACTGAAAATATATTTTTAGACTTTTATGTATTTATTATTAATTTAAAACTATTTAAAACTAATTTAAGTTATTAAAATACCAAATAAGAGGAGAAAATTTGGAAAATCTTTTAAGCTTTTATATTTATTTTAAACTAAGAAAAGTGAAAAATTATTTTTTGAACTTTTCTCAATTAATTGCTATAAAAGGCTATTTAAAATTGATTAAAATCTAATTAAAATGAGAAAAATAGCAAATAAAGACCAAAAATTATGAAATTTTCAGAAAAATCTAAAATGAGATTATGAATCTATGAAAATTGATAAAATAGCAGGTTATGTGTAAAATAATGAAGCTAGAGTGTAACAACAAGGAAATAAGCTACAAGAATAAGCTAATAAGCTACTTATGAAACCAAACAGATACGTAAGCTAGAGAATACCAAAATAAGCTATAAGCAACTATTTCTAACTAATCCAAACAAGTAACAAGCTCGTAACCTTGATCTAAACCAATCTGCCAAACTAGCCAAACAAGTGGTTCGACCCACCGTTTGAGCTTATCCAACAACTTATAGAATAAGCTAAATAGAAAACTACTTATGCAATCCTACACTAGACCCGGGTGAGAGTATTTGTACCAAAAATCAGGCTATGGGAGCTCTAATAAGCTTTGTACACTTGTCGCAAGAACCGAGGAAAACTCAATACCAACTCGCGACAAGGAGCAGGGTGATAGACCAAGAAAAGGAGCTTATTTGAAGCTTATAGAAATATGACAAAAATCAAAGAAAATGCAGATAAGCAAGAGAACCAACCAAGTTTATAGAACAACAAGTTTCAAAGAATAAGACCTAAAATGAATCCTAGAGAAACTTGAATTTGGCTCAAAAACAGATTTTTGACTTTTGAACATGAACTCAAACTTTGACTTTTCTCAACTTTGATTCAATTTTACCATCGAGATTAATGTTATATGATGTTATAAGTGTAATGCAAGCTGTATTTAGTGATTCTAAACACAAAACCATGGATTGCTAATCCTAAAATCCAACAAAGGAGCATATGAGACAGTTTAAGTTAAATATTGACTTCGAGGTGTTGCGTACCAAGTTGTTGACTCAAGTGAGTTTACTTCTACTTAATGTACATGAACCAAGAGAGATTAACCATTGCAAATGCTTCGAGATGATAACTAAGCGTAACCAAACACCCTTTAAAAATGATTTGCAAACTAAACCGAGATAAACACTTATCCAACTTGTAATGAGGATTAAATTAAGCTTACATGATCGATTACAACTATATAAACACATATAAAACACTTGTGACCACATATATAAAGATAAGCAAAAATGCAAAACTAACTTGAACATGAAAATGAAAAAGTTACTCACAATCCTCCAACTGATGTAGGCCAATACCAAACCAAAATTCCACTATACTAAACCATTTGAACCCACATCCAAGCTCGCAACACCAAAATCCATCACCATCGCCAAATTTAGCCTTCGTTGACTTTTATCGACCAACATTCAAATTTGCTTACATCGATTCCGAGGTATACTAAAGGTTCTAATAAGCTTAAATGAGCTTATTTGACTACAACATGAGCTTATGAGAAGTTTGAACATAAAGTTTTGAAACCGCAAATTACACAAGAAACCATAAACTTGATATTTTATAAGAAAACTTAGATTAATACTCAAAAGCTTAATACAATGGTTCTTTAACTTAAATGTGATACAAGGAAACCGAAATTATAACATTTGGATTAAACTAAGACATGAATTAAAAAAACGACATTAAGACAAATTAAAAACTAACTACTCTTTTGGCCCGCTTCTCTTCCTTCTTTATATACCTATTCTCTATCTCTATCCACTCGAGCCAATCCCACCCGCTGTGCCGCTTGATGACTTTTATGACTTTTGGCCAATTTGTCCATTTTATGGAAAATGAGAATTTGGCGGTGTGTGATTGAGTGTTGGGGAAAGAGTGCAATAAATGCACCTTGGATGAAAGTGGAGTGGGGAGACAGGAAGGGATAAGTGAGGTTTGGTCGAGTGCAGGAAGTCACAGGCCAGTGGGAAGAAAGGTTGGCGCCATGGATAAGTCAAACGGATTTTGACTTGGCAGTGTTAATAATCCAAGGGTCCAAATGGCTTTGATGGGGGTCACAAATAAGCAAGTGGTCCAAAAGGTTTATTAAAGGTTTTAAATGGATATAACTTTTCACATACACATCAAACCATAACACAAAGTAGCATATAGATGGAATTCATCACAGAGAGAGAAAGTTAGAGGTTTATGGAACTTAGTGAGAGAAAGTGAAAGATATTATTATGAGAAATATTCCAACTCTACCTTGGAAGGTAGAGAGTATTTATAGTCTTACATAAATCGCCACACATCGGGTTTAGGAACTTAGTGAGAGAAAGTGAAAGATATTATTATGGATCGCATACGTGCTGGTAAAGACCCGTCTGTCCTCCACGGTGTTACTTAACTAAATACTACTTAACTTAAAATAACTACGACTACGAGCATTCTAACGATTACATATACTTGAGGTGACCGACTCTTTAATACCGGAATTTCTAATTCCTAACAATCTCCCTAAGGAGGTCACCTCAATCATGTACCAAAATTACATTGAATACAAATAGATATTACATTAAAAATTGTTCTTGCATTCTTGATGTAGTCCTTTGCTCCTAAGCTCGTAGTCATTGATTCTTCACATTGCATGTTTGGTTACTTCAAGTGGAGGTCTTTATCGATCCACGTGATAATAATTTTGAGCCAGCTTTTGAGATCATCACTATCAAGAATCTCGAGACATCCATTGTGGTGTTGTGACTTTAGGACCGACATGCTCACATTCGGATCATGATATCTTCTCATCGAGTAGCGGAAGCTTTAGTTGATTCATGATATTGGCGCAGCAGAAAGCGTAAGCATGGAGTGAAAATATCGAGTCATTGATGCACTAATCATGATTTCTTTTGAGATGAATGTGTTAAGTGAGCATGCGGCTATGGATTGACCGCTTCATTTCGATCACCGCAAACGCCGGGTGTACCGCATACAACAGCTAGTAATAAATCGCACGAAAGTGTCTTTGATCACTTCGTTGAATCGAGGTACACGCCCACGGTTGCCTCGCTGATCAAGACAAGTACCGCCCGTGATCGTATAATTCAAGAATTTCCTTGATGTGGTTTCGCAATGTTCTAGCTGTTCTCAAACCGAACATCTCAAAGAAGACAACACGGAGTGAGTGAACCAAATAATTTTAAGTCCACCGATTGATGAAAAGATATTTGAAAACAATCGTATTGCTCAATAGAAATTGTTTTTGCAATACAACGAAGGTTTTATTGAAAATCAATTATCAATCATAAAACACCTTTGGTTTGAAAAATGAGTACACGGTCGATGTGCTAAAGAAAAGAGTTGTTAAGCACAAAGACCGGTTTTTCAAAGGTATCCGTCAATCCATAACTCGAACTGTGATTGATTCAAGAGATTGAATCGCCCCATTGTTTCGCTCGCTTGTCACATGGTTGATCCATATAATAGATCTCACATGCCACCTACCAGAGCTTGTTTGATGTTGGCTCCGTAAGGCTTTCCATCTTCATAGTGAATATGTAAACACATCACTCGATGTTCCGCAATACCACAAGGATAATGCGAGGACTCAAGATATAATCTCTTTCCACATTGTGTGAAACAGAGAGTCTTCATTGAAAGTGTCCTAATGAGATTTATTGATGATCTCGTGGCTCTAGACTCAATTTGTGCATATTTGGATCCTGTGTCGAGACTAGGGAGAGGGTCTCCTTCTTCAATATCAACAATCTCTAAGAGAAAGTCGATAGATAATGTCGGTTCCCGTGAGAATGAAACAAGTCCTTTAAGAGGAACTTGAGTGGTTTGGAAAGTTGAAGTGCAAGGCCACCGGGTCCATGACGCCTTGTCTTCAATACCGATGTTACCATCAAGAGCATATGAATTGAACCCGGTTTCGCCTCTAAGGTTGAATAAATGGAGGGCTATTTGTTTTCACCCTTTCTCATTCAATTCTTTTTAATTCTTCAACCCTTCAATGCTTACCGAGACTTCATAGCAAGAACCTTGTTGGGTTTGTTCCAAGACTTGCTCTATCTCATCCGCACTCTTCCCATATCTCACTTTTCTCCTTTTATCATCATACCTAAGGACTTCTACACTAACTAGTGGATTGTCCTCGGTAGATCCCTCCGGCTCAAGCGGATCATGGGAACCAATACCTAACCTTATCATCCTTATATCACCGCACATAAAGTAAAGTTGGTCGGTCTATTTGGTATTGTTCATCCGCCATTGGAACCAATTGAAAACCATTTGAAAATCAATTCAGATACTTGTGATATATTATCAAAGCATTTTGTACCGAATTGTTTTTGATATTTTAGAATAAGTGCTCCCTCAACATGTGCATCAAATGTTTGAAATTGTTTTGCACACGGAGGCAAGAGGAAGAATTAACTTCTTTGATTACCATTTTCTAAAAGATATCACCATCACTTCCTTGATCAAATCAAGTAGATAAAGCATTTTCGTGAAGGATGAGGTTTCCATAATTTGCTCCCCTCAATATGTGCCTCGAGGTTTGAAAAGAGTTTTGCACATACTAGAGGAACCGCACATTGAGATAAATGATCACATTTCAAATCATAGGTTTAAGATAGATGCTCCCCTCAACATGTGCATTGAAAATTTGAAATCGTTTGTCACATGTGGAAGGATAGCATGTACATCCTTATAAAACCATTTACCGAATTATCGCTTTAAACCAATTTAAATCACACATTCTCCCCGATCACAATTATCAAATCATTTGAGATTTGTGATCTCTTATAGATTTAAATTGATTTTGAAAGCTTTAAGGAGAATTGTGACTTGATTATGAAAGCGTTTGAATCGATAAGGATCGGATTTTAAGACTTTAAACTCCATTGATAAAACATGCATGTACATCTTTTGAAAACAATTTAATGCCAAATAACTTTTTAATTTAATTGAAATCATTCTCCCTCAATCAATGACATAGGTTGTTGATTGAGAGATAGAGATTTTGACAAATAAGTCCCGATGATTATCAAAAATAGAGATCGAGTTATTTTTCAAAGCATTTAGTTTTCAGCAGATAAATGTTTATAGAATCGAGCATGGAATTTTGAAAACATGATAAAACATGGCTCGTTTTTTCTTTTAAAACCGGTTATTGCTCGAAAATGACAATAAACCATTTTTTTCTTTCTCCCCAAATATTTTTTTTTTTTTTTTTTTTTTTTTTAAATTCGAACAACATCTAAAGTCCCGTGTCATTCTTTGAATGACATCACAAAGACCGTAGATATTATCGAACCGAGAAAAACATGACAAAATGACAATATTTTTGAAGATTTTTCAATTTTTCGATTTTTATGGATTTTGAAAGTTTTATAATTTTCTATTTGATTTTTGAGAGTTTTATAATTTTGTATTTTGTTTTTCAATAAATATTTACAAGAGATAGATGAAGATAGACCTTTACTCCTCGCCTTCCTCCTCAAGACGCTTGAGAGTTTCGTTGAAGGCTTTTCAAACCAAGACGTGGAAGAATAAACTCAAACGCTCTCTTGGAAGAGCTTTGGTGAAGATGTCCGCTAACCGATATTCGCACTCACAAAATATAGTTCCACCACACCTTTTTCCACTTGTTCCCCGATGAAATGATGTCGAATGTCGATATGCTTTGCTCTTGAGTGTTGAACGTTGTTGCATGAGAGAGCAATAGCACTTTTATTATCACAAGACAGAGGGATTTTGTTGAATTCAAAGCCATAGTCGATAATTGAGATCTCATCCATAAGATTTGAGCACAACAAGATGACATGGCTATGTATTCAGCCTCCAGAGGAAATAGAAGTACTCATTTGCTTCTTTGAAGACCACTCACAAGCTTATCACCCAAAACCGAGCACCTCCGTATGTACTTCGACGTATCTTGACAACTCGCATGATCAAGATCTCGTGATAGGCCGTTAGTGACATACCGTGTCCTTCGGTACCATAGTCCCATATTGATGGTTCCTTGAGATACCGAAGACCCGCTTAATCGCTTCAAGGTGCTTTTAGTAGGCTTAGCTCGGTATCTAGCACACATGCAAACAATGAACAAGATGTCTCGGTCTACTAGTCGTGAGGTACATCGTGATCCAATCATACTACGATATTTCGCTTGGTCAATCATGATCCCCGAGTGGTCCTCATCTAGTTTGGTTCGATCAATCATGGGGTGTCAACAGGTCACTTGAATCAAATCCAAATTTCTTTAAGATCTCGTTGCATATTTAGATTGATTTATGAAAATGCCTCCGGACTTTGTGAAATTTGTAATCCCAAGAAAATGACATTTGTCCCATCATTGACATTTGAAATTTTGAACTCATTTCATTAGAAAACGATCACATTCCATTGGGTCCGCCGAGGCAAAAATAATATCATCAACATAAATTTGAACATGAGTTAAATGTTTGCTCGACCGGTGAACAATGTAGGATCAATCGCTCCTTTGTGAATCCGTTGATAGAAGAAACTTTGACAAAGGTATCATACCATGCCCTGGAGCTTGCTTTAAACCGTAAAGAGCCTTCTTCGACGATAAACGTGAGTAGGATGCTCTTGATTCACAAATCCTTCAGTTACCGACGAGACGACTTCTTTAAGATCTCCGCTCGTAAATGCCGCTTTCACATCCATCCGATAGACTACCATGTTCTTACTAGCAAGATTAGCCGTAAAGATTCGATTGCCTCGATTCGAGCAACAGAGCAAAAGATTCTTCAAAATCAATACCTCCTCTTGACGGTATCCTTTAGCAACTAATCGAGCCTTGTTCTTCAACACATCACCATGCTCATCAAGTTTCACTTTGAAGATCCATTTAAGAGCTATAATCATAGCACGCCCGAGTGTACTAACTCCCATACATCAAGACGATCAAACTCATGAATTTCATCTTGCATGGCATTGAACCGCCTATCTTCATTCATGGCGCTTTTAACATCTTTTGGTTCGATCTTAGATAGTACGGAGTTGAAGAAGCACCATAAGGCATCGGTTGCAAGTTGTTTCCGGGTTGATACAGACGAGAGGGATTACCAATGATGTTGTCTAATGGATGATCGTGAGTCCATTTTCCGAGGTGTTCGTGTGGCGCTTGTTGAGGGATCAAGTAGTCGAGTCGATGTCTCCTCAAGAAGATGGTTCGATGATGATTCAGAGCAAATATGTTTTCAAATGGAGCATCTTCGTGAGTAGCAAAGGGATTAACTTCATCATTGATGCCGTAAACATTTCCATGATGTACATTTGAAGGATGATGATTTGTTGATGAGATCAAGGATCGCAGCAGTGCTTCTTGACTTAAGGATATTGAGACCAAGGATTGACTTCATTCTCGTGAATATGAGCATCCTCTCTGTAGGGATCAACACCTCATTAGTAATTGAATCATACAGTTCATCAAACATAGGATCAAACAATTTCTTTAAATCATCTTCGATGGAGGTACATATGGAGTTTCTTGAGAAGAGTTTGGAACAAGAGATGAACCAATGGGACTGCTTTTGAAGTGCGGGTCCCGAGTGGAGTGTCCAGAGCCATTTGACCGGTCACCATCAAACGAACGTGAATTGTTTCCATGATACTGGTTCTTTTGTTGTAGATTCGTATCCCTTTTGTTTGATGCATATCCTACAAATACTCCAATGTCGCCTTTAGCCCTAAGTTTGCCTAAGTCTTGACCTCATTGGTTGGATAACACAATGCACCAAACACACGAAGGAAAGAGAGATTAGGTTTTCTGTTGTGGACAAGTTCATATGGAGTTTTTCCATGTACAAAGGTGAATTAGGGAACGATTTTGTGTGTAGCATGCAATGGCGATTGCTTCACCCGTAGAAACATTGGAACCTTTGAGTAAATCAAGATTGTTCTAGCGGCTTCAACAAGAGTTCGATTTCGTCTTTCAACTACACCGCTCGTTGAGGAGTTCGTGGAACACTTCTTTGATGGTCGATTCCAACGCTTTCATAGAATTCATTGTTGTTTGTTGACAAACCCGCCCATTGTCTGCTCGACACTCGACGGTTTTGTTAAGTCGAACTCGCACTGCTTGATGAGTTTGATGATGATATCGAGTTTCATCCTTTGTCCTTAAGAACTTGACCTGTGAATCTAGAGTAATCATCAACCACAACTAACACATATTTCTTCCCAAAGATATTCTCGCACCCTCATTGGTCCACATAAATCCATATGAATCATATGAAGAACTTCGTGATGAGTTAGTAGGTTTGGGTTTATGGGCATACTTTTGCTTTTTCCCAATTGACATGTCGAACAAAGATGATCCTTTTCATACTTTAGTCTAGGTAAACCTACAACTAAGTCCTTTCTCGAAAGATCGCTGATGGTGCCAAGTTCAAGTGATTGAGACGACGATGCCATAACCATGACTTTGTTTTTGAAGCCTTTGATAACAAGCGATTGGAGAAGCCCTCATCATGTCATCGATAGAGATGGTGTAAAGATTTGACCCACGAGTTCCTTTTAACAGCTTCCTTACCATTAAGATCTCTAACAAAGGTGTATGTTTTTCAAGGCAACTTCTAGATCGTAATCACGTAATTGACCAACAGAGAATGATTATGACCCAAACCTTCTACATAGTAAACTCTAGAGATGACACTATCACCAACAACATAATCTCCATAACCCATAATAGCACCGAAATGATCATTACCAAATCTAATAGCCCCGATGAATTTGCTCACGGTTCATGAGCCGCGACCGGTCTCCAAATATATGCTTGAACAAATGAGTCCAAGTACCACGTAACGATTTGAACGATCCGCAGCTGAACATGCATAAGAATGGATAATCGATAATTGGGATCCCCATGCAAGAATGGGTTCCATTTGGTTAGTAACAATGTTTGGAACACCCACATCGTAAATAGAAGCATTCATATCGTAAAGTGAGGCAATGGAATCGTTGTGAATAGATGCAAGATTAGTGTCAAGATAGCCCTGCTCACGCAGTGATCACTTCTTAAGGAATAGTTCTACCAAGAGGCATCCATTTTCTAGTGGGCATTATCTCGATTAGTCTTAAGACCAACAGTGTCCAATAAAAGCCTATTTTATCGAATGTTCTTCCCGTGGGTTTCACTATTTTCTAACTTTCTTTCGCTTTTGCCTTTTAGCCTTCTTAGCATGAATTTTAGCATTAACAATATTAATCGGACAATTAACATCATTAGCGTAACATTAACACCACATTCATGATTAGAAATGTAATTCAAGCAGACATCAAGACAAGGTTTGCAAATAGTATCGAATTAATTAATTACAAGACGCCTATGGCTAATACTAGAATCAACACGATTCGCTTTATTCAATTCAAGCTTAAAGTTCCTAGATTGTTCTTCTACTCTCTTCCAAAGGCACATTCTTAGCTTGAGAGGTCCTATCATTCCTTGTATTGTCTTGAGACTTTGACCGCTCCGCTTAATGTCACCGATTACTCTGTAGAGGAATGGGAACATTAGTTGGTTTAACTACTCTTTGCATCACCGCTTAGATGTACTGGGTCCGAACTACATGCAGTGCACTAAGGTTCACTTTCTTAAAACTAGAGGTACCGAGATTTGTACTCCTAGAAGGCACACTTGAGTTCTCTTTCTTAGCATTGATGATCCGAATCGAACTACTTAAAGGCACACTACGGTTCACATTCAAAACATTGGGAATCGAATGCATATCATACTTAGCATTAGGCATCGAGCATGGAATCAAAGGATTAACTCTCTCACCTAATGACTTTGGGCATATTGTGATCAAGCATTCTAAGATTTCTTGAGATCGTTTGGCATATAAGCATGCATGTCCAATTGCATTATCATGAGGTTTCTCTAGCTTATCCTCTTCAACAATCTCACGCAGACATTCTAGGCAATCCTTAAGGGATGAGAAGTATGTTTGAATGGCAAGTTTGTTGTTCCTTAGATGAGGAGGACATATGTCACGATAAAGCATATTTATTACAAGAGTGAACCTTGATACAACATTCTCCCATTGGTCATTGGCATTTTCCCTTTACCCGACTCTTCGATTCTCAATTTCCTTTTGCAATGAAGCTATTTGTTCGTTATTTTGTTACGAGTGACTTTAATTGATTCAAATAACTCATTGAAATGACGTTAACCTTTTCATTTTCTTCTAGAAAACTTTCATTTTCCTTTGTAAAGCATTTACTAAGTTTTGAAGATGAAACGCTTGAGAATTTCGAGAATCTAAAGGAGGAGGCATTTGGGAGCCCGTCATATTGTTCGCTTGACCCTTTAATTGAGAGATTTGGGCTTTCAACTTTCTCGATCGTGTTGCACCGAGCTTGAATCTGCTCATCTCGCTTGTTAATTTGAAAAACGCATCAAACTCGAGCATCCAAGATGTCTTGATATTTGAAGTTTTGACATTTTCTTTGAGATGTTGATATTTTAGTTGTAAATTAAAATACTCAACTTCTAGTTTAGAAAAATGTTTAACCAAATTGTCGTGATCATCCGCTCAATTTTCTCATTTAGTTTAGAATTAGTTTTTCAAGCTCAATGACACGATCATGGGAGACTTTCGTGGCAACAGATAGTTCATGAAATTTTGAAGCATTAATAGAGCAATTTGAAGCAAGAAAAAATATCTTGAGCAACACATTCAAGAATAAGAGTCTCATTTAAGGTATGCAAGTTCTTCCTCTCAATCTCATTATATTTTAGTGCTCGCTCATAATCACTAACTTCAACTACCATTGCATCAAATTCCTTTTCCATTCCCTTGATATCGCTTTATCCCTTTTAAGACTCTCAAAGTGATCTTTCGAAGTTTAAAGAAAGGCATGACCTCGCTAGATAACATTCTTTCATTTGCTCAAACCCTTTCTCCTTCCGTTATACCGGTGTGATCCTTTTCTTGCAAGTTTTCTCAAAATCAACAAATAGTTGAAATATAACATATTGGCTAATTAAGGTCTTGCTTTTAGTGGCAATAGTTCTAGGAACAAGATGCATTGGTGTATTAGGAGGATACACCGTCGCTTCTAGGCATTTTCCATAGGGAGGGTTTGTTTCAACAATATTTTCAAATTTTCTCGCTTATCTAAATCCTTTTCCAAAACTTGTTCGGGAGTCAACAATGTCCGAGGCTTAAACATGTTCAAGGAAATCCAGCTTTTCCTTTTTGTAGTCATGGGAGTGATAATTATTTTTTTCTTTGCATTTAGGATCATCTAATTTTTGTTCATCCTATCCCTAGTGACTTCATCTCGATTTCTTATCTTCCTCAAGGCACTCAATGCAACTAGGTTTCGTCTAGGTTTAAGAATCTCATTGCCATCATAGATTACACTTTGAGTCGCTTTTGCTATCTTCCGCACTCGTGGTCGGGTTTATCTATAATGGGAACACTATGCTTATCGCTAGAACTCTATGTTTAGTGACCATGAAAATCGAATGGTGTTTCCTTGTGTGTACAACTTGTTTTCAAGTTTGTTTTTCAAAGTTTTCGATTAGAAAATCTCTCAAGAGTTTTGATTCCTTTGCATTAAATTCTTGCTTAAGCATTTTCACATTTTCTTGAAGTTCTTGTTTTGCTTAATGTTTTGGAAAATTTTTCTTGCAAGGAATTTAATTCTTGTTTCAATACTTCTTCTCTAAACTTACTTTTTCTAATGACCGACGCACTTGGTCATCCATTTCCCGCTCACGAGTGGTCAACTCAAATTTAGCACGTTGTTCATAAATAGCAACACGCTCTTTATAGGCATTTAGTTCGAGATTACGACTCATCGTGGGCACATGCAAGGTATTCATCAAAACATAGTCATTGTTGATCGCAGAAGATGCATCACTTGGTACACCTTCACTTTCACTTTGTTTCATCGATTGATCATATGGGATAATATCAATATTACCCATATTTTCAACATTTGATTCAATAGTTTCGCATTAATTGTACTTTGTCATGCATCCGCTGCACATCAAGATTATCGATAGTTTTAATACCTCCGAGATGAGTTTGTCTTGGGATGGGCCACTAGTGGTGAAGAAGAGACCTGGGAGAAACCATTGGAGAAATGCTAGCCATAAAGATTGTGTGTGCCGAGGTCCATCATCCACATCGAAGTCGATGCATCACAATCGCCGACTTGAAAGGCATTCGATGATTGTGACCTATCTCCGAATAGTCGCTCATCCACATCTCGCATCATAGGTCTTGGCATTACCCTCGCCTAAAAAAAAGAATTCCTCTTCATCTAAAGCAACACCATTGTCCCGAGCTTGTGCAAGCAAGATCTTATCTCTCAAGTAATCAAGATTTCGTGGACGCTTTGAGATGTGCGCTTGCAATGTGTCCTCACCACCACGCTTATAGCATTTGATTGGCTTAGCTTGACCTTGGTTACCATTCCTTCCTCGATTCTCGATTGCCCACATAACCTCTACCAAAGACCACCTCTTCCCCGATCATACTGCCTTTCCCGAATCGGTTGCACCACGATCCTTCCATCTTTAACAAGAGCTTGATTGTGTGGGTTAGATGTCGCTCGAGGTTGTTGTTGGTTTGTGGGAGAGAATTCATGTTTTGGCTAATCGTAAGAGCTAGTTGATTAATGAAGTTTCCACGTGTGCATCAAAGATCGCCTTGTTTGAACATAGGATCGTGAATGAGTTTGTGATTACCATTACCCAAGGGTATGACTTGTGAAGCTTTGGTTGTGATTCCGATGTTTGAGTAGAAGGCGCTTGAATCATTAGACGAGCTTGTCTCTCCCGGTTGGTTTTGAACCGATTGAGAATCAATTTTTCAAACATAGCATGTCTCTCATTTCAAGGAGGAAGGCATAGAGTTGCTCATAGTTTGTATTCTTCAATCCTTTAGTGAGCTTCACAATGGTGACAAACTTGTGCCATTCGGGATTCATGTTGTTCACAAATTTCGAGTTCAAATTGAATGTTAGGCATAGTCATTCGATGTTCCTCATGTCATTCACTAGCTTATGAAATCTCACATAGTACTCATAGACACTCTCATCCGGTTTCATCTTGAAGTGTTCAAATTGCCATAGAGTTGGGATTCTCTGCCTTCCATAGTTAATTTCAACCGAGAGAAGCATCTTAACATTATCCCAAACCGCCTTTGCATCGTTGTTATGATTGATCACTTGTAGATGTCTTTAGGAAGACCTTGAAGAACAATGTTTGAAGCCCCGATATCCGTGATCGAATCTCTTTTATCCTTATCATCAAGCTCATCATACATTTTAGGTCCGTCCATTCCGTAAACAGAGTACCATCTTCATTAGTATCAAGTATGTCTCTAGTCGCCTCAACTCGATATGGTCCTTCATCAATGGATTTGAGAATGTTGACACCATTTTCCTTTCCAAGGCAAGATAACTGATTCGTTGAGCCCAAGAATCGTAGTCGGCCTGGCAAGCATGGGTGGTGGACGAGTATCCGACCCACCGCTGAACATCCTCGCAACAAATGGAGATGATAGTAGGAACGTTGGTAGACATGTTAAGAGATTATACGGATTTTATAACTCTATGATTAAACCGGAAATAGATTCTTTCACGGATTTTACTAAATCAAGAGAGAACCGTAAACAATCACCCAAGTCGCTAGAAGATAATGCACCAAGTCGCTAACACTTAATTCGCTACACCACTAAGTCGCTAGGGTCCCAAGTCGCTAGACAATTGCAAGTCGCTAAGTAGTAACTCGCTAAGACTCAAGTCGCTAGCAAAATTTTAGCAAGAATTGCCACTCAAGTCGCTAAAGATGCAAGTCGCTAAAGAGCAACTCGCCATGCACCAAGTCGCTACCACTGTCGCTACCCGTAGTGGAGAGTCCACTACTTGTACAGAAACCGCTAGATCTAAGTCGCTAGGTCTAAAACCAGAACTCGCTACAAATTTGTAAAGCAAGTCGCTATGAAGAATGTAATCCGTGAGTTAACTCGCTAGCTAGAAAACCACATAAACATCACTTTTCAATCCAAAACAACCCAACCAAGATGATTCAAGCTACCAAATGAAAACCTAAACACTTGTGATGATTCTAAACATAAAAGTACTAACAAAATCCAAACTTTAACCCAAGAAATCAACCAAATGATGCAAAACCACTAAACTTTTTCAAACTCAAAACCACCTAAAACCACTAGAAATCCAAAGATGTGCAAGATATGATCAAACCATGGCTCTTGATACCAATTGTTGGATATAACTTTTCACATACACATCAAACCATAACACAAAGTAGCATATAGATGGAATTAGAGAGAGAAAGTTAGAGGTTTAGGGAACTTAGTGAGAGAAAGTGAAAGATATTATTATGAGTTCCAACTCTACCTTGGAAGGTAGAGAGTATTTATAGTCTTACATAAATCGCCACACATCGGGTCGTGGATCGTGCATACAGCTGGGTAAAGACCCGTCCGTCCTCCACGGTGTTACTTAACTAAATACTACTTAACTTAAAAATAACTACGACTACGAGCTCTTTAACGATTACATATACTGATCTGCACATTTTGTGACCGACTTTAACTTTAATACCACGGAATTTCTAATTCCTAACACAGAGTCTTACCTTTATCCTCCTTGCTAGACCTACAAAAGTCATCAACTATAACATAAGCAATTGCTTAGTAAGTAAATGGGTCAAATGCAAATAAAACTATAACAATACATAAGAATTTGATGGAGAATCTATAACATAAGTACATACCTTAAAATGAGTATTTACACTACTTGACACATAAAGCTATGGATCCAAGCTAACTATTACAAACTCCAACAACTATAACATAAGAAAACAATCATATTCATTATGATAATACATTAACCCACTATACTTACCTCCAATTGATCAATAGGTTTCTACCAAGTAGAATCACCACTTCCTTAAGCTTCCTAAACAACAATTATGCTAAATTAGAGACTATAACTAGTAATTTCAAGAAATTGAACATCTCCTATTACTACTTTTAACTTCTAAATTCAAAACCCTAATTATAAAAATTGGGGAAGATACTTACTTAATTAGAGATATGAATTTAAGGGTTTTCTTATCTTGATAATCACTACAATAGGTCCGAATTTGGCTTCAATTAATGTGTTTTGATGCCTACTTCTTCTTCTCTTCCAAACCCTTTCTTCACCTTGAGGTTTCTTCACAATTTCTGGATATGTCTTAAATGAGACAAATTTTTCTTTTTTATATTTATTCAACTTAGGCCAAATGACAATATTAGTCCTCTATTCTAGGGTTCTATATTTTGGCCACAAAAGTTCTTAATCTTTCTTACTAGCCACAATATTTAAGAAACATTCATATTCTTTTAACAAAAGTTTAATACTTTTATTTAATAATACCTTGATGGGATACGGTGTAACATGAATAACTTATCTTCAATAAAACATGGAGTTCTTGGTGGTCAAATAGCCTACAAAAGTCAGAAAATTCAGATTAGGGTTTGCCTCCAAAGTTGCACATATAGTTCCACACTTATAATGAAAATAATGAATATATATATATATATATATATATATATATATATATATATATATATATATATATATATAGGATTACAAACATGATGGCATTACTTGTAAGTTGTGACGTCGTCAGCCCGCCGTCATCTAGGGTTTCAATCTTGCACTGACTTAGTTGTGACGACATCACTTAGGGATTATGACGCCGTCAGCCTTCATAACTTTTTCCTTGACACCATCACTTCGAGGCCGTCTCTCAATCCACTGAGCGATCACAAACATCTTCAAAATACGGCTTCACGTTGTAGTGGTGGCGCCGCCACACCTCCTTTTGTGACAATTTTTTGGGTGTTGTCATTTTTTTCGTTTTCTCATCCAAGTAAGCCCAAAATGCATCCTTTTTTAGCATTTGCTTTTCAAGTAACTAAAACTCAAATAGAAACAATTTAGGCAATAAATAATCAAATATGTAATGGATTTAGACGCGAATGACCCTTTAAAAGCGTATGAATTTTCTCCTTATCATAGATGAGGGCATTGGTGTTGGTACTAGTAACCGTAGTCATATTGGTACTAGTAGTTCTAGAAGTATTTGTACTAAGAGGATACTATTTGAATTGTTTAAACCTTGGTAGCCAGAAGTTAGTGATGAAATTAGTAGGTTTACTGATTTACTTAGTCAATAGCCAAGGTGAACTGAACTACCTGCTCAAGAGTCTTATTTTCTAGTGTAATATGCATAACTAGCCAAAATCGATGGGGTATTTGCTAGTATTAACTTAAGTTTTGCTAAACATTTTAGTCAGGAACAACAAGTCGAAGATTCTTTGAGGGTAGAGGACTATGAACTGAATGATATGGTTGTGGATGATAATGTGAGGGCACATGAAAATGAACAACAAGTTGTTAAATGTGGATCATATGTGTTAGCCTCACTAGTTTGTAAAGATAACGTCTTACACGTGAAATGGACTAGATACGTAGTTAGCTGTACCCGCATGGACTACTATTGTACATGAGGAATAGTTACGATGTAAATGAGCCTATAAATACCCCTCATGACTCTCCATGAGGGCTGAGAGTGTGTAATCATTTGACTATTAGTGATATATCTTTCTTATTCACCTCACCCTCTCTTTACTTTCTCTCTCTAGGGTTTCATCATGTTCATCCTAAATCACCAACCTCGACCTCTCGAACCAAATAAACCGACACAATTCCTGATCCTACCATTGGTATAAGGAGCCAGATTGTTATGTTTTGTTGATTTTTTGGTGGTTCATACATATTTTCAAGCTGTTCCGTACACTATTTTAGATCTGATAAATTTTTTTATTATACATATCTAGTAAAGTACTAGTAATAGCTTTCGTGGTCAGCCCCATGAGTTTTGGGGCCCCGTGCAAAAAATTTATAGCCTTGATCACGGAGACTAATAACTCAGACCAAATAGCAAAGTTTTACTTTAACCGATTATACATTATACTTTAAATATGTTTTAACATTGTGTGTACCTTGGTTTTCAACTATTAATATATTTTCTATCTTTCTGCTATAAGCCATTTTGTTTTTGAATGAGTATATACAAAAGTTCAAAGATTCTGTCAAATTTGGGACAGTCTCTTATCGAAACTTGATGAGTTATGAATCACGTCTATAAATAAAATAGTTAACTTGAACTATTATCAAAGGTCAAGGGGCTAAAAAGGAACTTTGTGTAGTAATATAGTACTGCAGTTAAAAAGAAATAAAATTACTGGTCCCACATACCCTTTGGTCATCTTCCTCGTCTGTCAATCACAATTACCAGACTCCATTAAAGCACATATGCAAGTTTCATTTTTTTCTTTCTCAATAATCATATAACTGTATATAACGTATTTTTTAGATAATAAAACACAATTTATAAGATCAAATCATCCAAAAATGACTTTATATAGGAGTTTAATCTTTAAAAAGAGGCCCCTCAAAAAATGGGGGCCCTGTGATGTTGATCACCTTGCACATGCTCAAATCCGGCCCTGATAGTTTCATACATGTTTTGTATCAACCTTTGAAGATTTGTATTTATATAATACGTCTATGGTGTATATGGTCATGTGGAAGTATGGAACACAAGTGAGTCAAAAATGTTACCTAAGAAGTTTCATGGTGATGTACTAATGTGGCATGCATTTTTTAGTTTCGGAATTGCATTAATTTGTATGGCAGTCGGCCATGTTAAGCACGTTAAGTTAGGATAATGTAGGAGACCATCAATCAATATACACCATTCGGAGTTAAACATCCTTAGATCATTATTGCATAAAATCAATTTTCTGATGCTCAAAGCAATCTATACTACATATAATAGAGAGATGATTCTTTCTCCAAATTTTAAGACTTACAAGAAAAGAAGTTTAGTGTTCAACACTTTAATGCACATAATTTTCAGACGTATAATACAAGAAGCATAGCGTACACCACTTTAATACACATATTAAAAAAATAAACACCACATTAATGCTATTTAATATAGTCAATTAATGAACATGTCAATAAATACAATTAATACAGTTATTAAAACAAACCTTATATAAGAAATACAAATTATCAAACATATTGTACAATCAAATTAAACACAATTCATGCATTAAATGTCACTAATACAAATAATAAAGCACATTAAACAATATTCAAAGCCCGAACGGCAACGGCCGATGGGCTTGAACCCGAACCAAGCAGCCAACGGGCTCGAGCCCGAACAGCATCGCTAAACGAAATTTTGAACCAGAATTTATTATCAAAAAACATGATAAACTAAAATACATGATTCACCGGAATATTTTATTTTAAGGTATTTGCCGTCTCAACGCCCGGCTACCCTACATTAAATGTCACTAATACAAATAATAAAGCAAATTATATAAATATTCAAGCCTGATAACGCCAAATAGTACATGCTTTTAGTAGCGTAATTGTGCTTTTATGTGTATTATTTGGCTATAATCATATGCTTTGATGCTTAATCGATAAAACTGTGTTTGCAAGTTTATTTGTAGCCAAGTACAGTGAAAATGGAGAAAAGATGGAAAATAAGTAAATTCAAGATTTCTCCATATACTAAGAATTCTCGACAAAAGCAAGACTTATGAAGTATATTCGAGAAGATAAAGTCATCAAGATAGTGGTCCAAAGACTCAATAATAAAGTAAGAAGGAAAACGAAAGAAATGAAGAAAAGAAGCTTAAACGAAGAAATATTGGAAGCCTCGTTGTTCCCGACACACCTTCACCATTTTAGCCATAACTTTTGCATACGGACTGCTTAACCCCCGCTCACGCCACGGAAAGCTAAGAGAAAGATCTACAAGTTTGGTTCTTGTCATTTTCGTCAAAAGGCTCCAACCGACAGGAGCCCGCAACCGCTTCGGTTGGAGCAAAGCTGATCACCAAACGGCCTGAGCCCTCGACCTATTCGGCCGAGGCCTCGGTTATGCTATTTCTTCATCAATAAGACTCCAAACTTGTCCCAAACGATTCTAGGTCCTTGCCACTCAGTTTCTAGTCCCTTCCAAGCTCCTTGGAGGCCAAGTTGAGCATTTAATACCCTAAGCCTTGGAAGTAGTATAAATAGACCCATTTGCAACCTCATTTCATGCACCCAACTATCTAATCCCTCTCATCCCTTTCCACCACTCCTCTCTAGGTTTGAAATTCATGCCTCCACCCTTAAGGACGAATTTCCACCTATAGAGCAAACCCCAACTTGAGAGAACACACCCACTCTCAATCTCTTCATCCCAAAGGTGTGAAATTCGATCCTTCACCCTTAAGGACGATTTTCCACCAATTATTCGATCCTCCACCCTTAAGGACTAATTTCCACAAACTTATCTTCCTCAAAAGACCTCAAACCTCCGCCAAATTCGTAGTGTGCTCAAGGGTCGTCAAGGCATTTGGAAATGATTTTCCGCTTGGTCGAACTATTGTAGTTGATTGGAGGCTCAAGGAGTGCTATAATCCTTCATCTTTGCCTATTGTAATTCATATTTTGGGTAAACCTTGTTACTTTTATATTTTAAGATGTTTGTTATTGATATGATTGTTGAGATCTTTGTGTTTGATTGAAATAACCATGAATGTCTTAATACTTGCTTGTTCTTATATTGCTTTTTTTGTTGGTTTGATCCGTGACAATCATAACCATCTACTTGTTACTTGCTTAAAAAAACAAACGACACTTTTAGTGCAACCAAGTCTCTTGGGACGACCTTAATTTACCAAAACCTATACTACAACTTGACTAGGTATACTTGCCGAATGTGTTTCTAGTTAACTGTAATTCTAGTTTACAAATTTAAAACCCCGATGGAACCCATCAAAGCCCGAACGGCAACGGACAAATGGGCTTGAGTTCGAACGGCGCGGGCCAATAGGCTCGAGCCCGAACGGCACCGCCAACGGCTCGAGCCCGAACGGGCACCGCTTAACGAAATTCTTGATATCCGTGAATTTATTGTTAAAAGAACATAATAAATTAAAATAAATATTAACCGTAAAATTTTATTTCAGTGGTACCTACCGTCGTAATGCACAAGTACCGCTTGTATACAATTAATCCATCATTGGAATCCCATACACTAATTCATAATCTCCCAAAGAATTACATTTTGGGCTAAAGCTTGTTGTTGCATGGAACATATTATGAAAAGGGTTTTGGTCGTAAAATAGCAACGTACTTTTTTAAATGTACCAAGTTAGTACGTGTACTATTTTTTGTTCCACTTAATGTAACATACTTTCATGTTTTGTTCCATTCTAGTACGTGATGATTACGTGAAATACCTGAAAGTCTGACACGTGTCACCATTTATAACGTGACACATCATCATCACATACTAGATTGGAACAAATCATGAAAGTACCACTACTACAAAAAATCCCATGGAAACTGGTCAAAATGGTTCATGAAGAGTGGTTTTAAGACCACTCTCTGAGGGGTGGTATCTCCATGGTCGAAACATATAGAAACCGGTTATGCAACCTATCTCTATTAGATGCATCGACACCGGTTTTCTCCTTACGAATCGGTCTCCATAATTAAATAAACACACATGGTTTATTGAAAATCAAGACCGTTCTCAGACAACTGCCTTTATAGAAACATCCAACCGTGTTTATATAAAGTAAAAGATATGTTTTTATCTCAAAACATGTCTTTTGTTAATCTTTTCAAAAAAAAAAAAAAAAAAAAAAAAAAAAAAGTTGGAAATTTTCAATAAATTCCATAAACTACAATTTGACTCACCAAAATAAAGAAATATAAATACAACAAATATATATAAAGTAATTTAGATAGTCTAAAAATGTCAAAATCAACAAAGTAAAAAAGACAATACTTCAATTCAGCTAAACATAAATCCCAGACAAAATCCAAATTAAAGCACTAGAATTCAACAAATAACCAAAACGAAAAACATTAAAATTCAACATAATTATTTAGGATCAATCACGCAACAATGTAAACCATGCACCAATGATCGCTTTCAACTCTTTGTTCTTTAACGGACACTCTTCACTCCAAGGTACCTATAATTAAATTAATGAAATAAAAACGTCAGCAATCTAAAACGTGAGTTTTAAGTCTCACATCAAATAAAAATGTGTTAGACTCATGAACAAAGAATAGATGAACCAAAACTTATTTAATTTCTAGTAGCCCACTAAAAAGTTTACTAGTGAGATAATATTTAGAGTAAATTGCAAAATCGTCTCGTGGTTTGCCCAGATTGCAAAAATCGTCCTGTGGTTCGCTAATTGCAGCGGCCTCCTACGGGAAACTTTTCATCATTTTGTCCTCGGCTTTAACCGGCGTTAACTAGATTCCGTTATGTGTTACACTTTAGCCCTTTTGGCTAACGATCGTTGTAACGTAATCCTTTAAACCATGTGACGATTGTTGCAATTACATCATAGTCCTCAATACAAAAGAATTGCACCGTTAGTCCTTAATACATAATTTTCAAAAAGTCAAAAAAAATTGTAAAAAGTCTTCAAAAAATTTTGATTTTTTTCCAAAATCTTTAATATTTTCAAATAATTTTTTTCAAAAAAAAAATCGAAATATTTTATTCCAAATTTTTATTTTCAAATTATTTTTCCAAATTTCTAAAAATTATTTTTGAAAAGAATTTTGAAAAAAAATTCGAAAAATATCGACGTAAAAATGCGACATATTGCAATTTTTGAAAAAAACATTTTTTGAATTTTTTCTTAGAAATTATTTTTCCAAAAGAATTTTTTCAAAATGTGGAAAGTAATTTCGAAATTAAAAAATTTTGGACATATTTCCTTATGCGACATATTGCAATTTTTGAAAAAAAAAAACATTTTTTTGAATTTTTTTTCCAAAAGTAATTTTTTTCAAAAGTAATTTTTTTAGAAATTTGGAAAATTAATTTCGAAAATAAAAAATTTGGAATAAAAATATTTCGATTTTTTCTTTTGAAAAAAATTACTCAAAATATTAAAGATTTTGGAAAAAAAAAATCAATTTTTTTTTTTTTTTTGAAGATTTTTTACAAAATTTTTTTGACTTTTTAACCGAAATTATGTATTAAGGACTAACGGTGCAATTGTTTTGTATTGAGGACTAACGGTGTAATTGCAAAATCGTCCATGTGGTTTAAAGGATTAACGTTGCAACGGTCGTTAGCCAAAAGGGGCTAAAGTGTAACACTTAACTAATCTAGTTAACGCTTGCTAAAGCCATGGACCAAAATGATAGAAAAGTTTCCCATTGTGGAGGCCACCGCAATTAGCGAACCATGGACGATTTTGCAACCGGGTAAACCACAAGGACGATTTTTGCAATTTACTCTAATATTTATATACTTATCATATGAACAAATAAAGCCTAAAAAGAAGTCCACAAGTGAGCGAAAAAAATTCATGCGTTTACAATTAATAAGTACCAGAAGGAACTAGAACTATACAACAAATTTAGTAGGCAACTTGCAAATAACACTAGGATGTAGCGACTAATAAGGAATAATGGATTATTGAATATGTAAACAAATCATCCTGTGCAAATACTTGTGCTTATGGACTATTAAACTTTTTCTAAAAATATTATATAATGTTTTTCGAGTCTTATCGAGTTGACTCGATAACCCGATAAGCTAAATAACTCAAACCTAACCCGGCCCTAGAATAACATCGCGTTATCGGGTTCAGTTCAAAATAGCCCGATAAACATTAGTAACCCGATTAGACCTGACCCTTATAAGCCTTATCTGGTTAAGGTTCGGTTCAGTTCTGTAACGCCCCGACCCGACAAGGGTAAAGGAATCACAAGTAATGGTGTCATATCAAAGCAAACATAAATAACCAAAAGAAATCTCAACATAAATATTGAAATAATCCAAGTCAAAAGACTTCAATACATTGGTCCCAGCGGAAAATAAACTCCAAATGAAAAGTCTAAATATAAAGTCTAAATGGCATCATAAGATCAAAGCTAAAATCTCTAAGGTAAGTCCACTCAAGACTCATCCCAAAGCAATACCCAATTAATGCTTAGATACCGCCATGAAAGAAAAGAAATGCGGCCGAGCTTCAAAAGCCCAAAGGAATGATATACATGCAAAACGAATACGAAACAAGAACGAATACTAAATAAAGTGAAAGAAAGATAGTGAAATCATAATCATTTCAAAAGATAAATCAGATATAAGAATAAGTTTTATAGCTAACTACCTCGAGCCCATACACATATGCCATATCATAAACATATCATAAACACATAAGGCAACATTTTGTGGGAGACCTACCGAGTTATGAAGGACGGTATGCACGCAGATCAATCATCAAACACATATAACATAAACATATAATATATAGCATATAATGATCTAGGATGCACCCATACGCCCACAAACATACATGGATAATATAACATAAATTGAGCTCATACAAATATCGATAAGGGACGTGGCGTAACTTCACTCATCGCCTAGAGTCATGTCAAGTGCATTTATCGACACGGACATGGAACCCCATGACTAGTTAATAATTGGCTCTGTGTCAAACTATCTTAGGTAAAATAAGAATGTCATAATCGACATAGATCATATTTTATCAAACGCTTAATCATGTTTTCAAAATCAAAAGTTCCATATCATATAGTTCAAAATCAAATGTTTTATGATTCAAAATCAAAGTTCGATAGCAACACCAAATAGACACATTAGGTTCATAGCAAAGGCTTAGGAAACCCTAATATAAAAGCTAACGAAAAGAAAACATTACGAGAAACCTTTATCAAAAGGTCGTAATATCCGCATTTTATTCCAAAGCAAATGATCAAAAGAAGACACAGGAAAGCAAAGAATTACTCCTTCTTCACGTAACCTATATACATTAACGGTCGATATATTATTAATGATTCCATAATCGCCAAAATGATCTTTTAATATTTTAGGTTTTATAATTAAATGAGACTTAATGTTATATTATTGATATCGTATTTTAAGGTTCATATGTCTTTTATTAAAGTTTAGAGTTACATGAGAAAATAGTTTTATACGTCTTAACTCACACATAAAATAACGATTTAGTATATTTAGCTTCAAAACCCTAATCAACTCTCATCTATAATTTAGGGTTTCTATTCTTTAATATCTCATTGATATGCATTATCTTTACATGTTACGTCTTTTAATGACTCGTTACTTAACCTAACATGTCACAAAATAATCTTTCCTTTTTATGTTTCACCATATACGCTTTATGATTTTATGTGACATACAAGTTACTTATTACTCAGACACTATACACGATATGAGACACGATTCACAACTATTAGGGTTTAGCATACCTTATTAGATTAACATGTCAAAACTAGGGTTTACGTTTACATAACCTTTACTTAATTAATGCATCTTTCAAAACACATATATGGTTTGGTTCAAATTAGGGTTTTCGGCTATTAGGTTTTACACAAGTATTAACTCATCTTCTTACTTTACTTATTCAAGTTATTAAGTTTATACCTTATTTGAAAGTCAAGCATGTTTCGGTCCAAATACTTATGGTTCGGCTTTTATTAAATCGACACCTAACATAACCCGATTCAATATTACATATTACGTACATAACTCTTAAATACTTATAAGGTTTAGTTACTAGGTTTCTTGTTTTGGTTCCCATTCGGTTCTGTATAAAAGAAAAGAAACAAAATCGACCAAACGAAACATATAACAATATACAAACGCAAGATACATCAAACAAAGACTAGAATAGGTTATACCTTAACTTGGTTGAGTAAAATCTCGACACCAAGGGTGTTTGTTTATTCGGCCGAGCAAAGAAGAAAAGAAAAGAGAGCAACAATAAAACTAGGGTTTCACTTTTGTGATTTATGTATTGTATATAGTAGTTGTATTTGAGTTAGACTAGAAAGGGATTGATTTTCGGTTTCGCCCAACCGAATCACAACCCAAACGCACACCTTATGGGCTTCGCCTTGGTCCATCGAAACAAAAGAAACACGACCCAAATCATTTACTTAAACGTCCAATCTTCGTCTGCATCAAAATCGATCACGTAATATATTTTAATTAGGTTTTAATTATTCACAAGTTAACCTTTAATTTCATTAATTGTTACAAATATATTTTACGTATTTTATAAATTTTAGTTCCAAGGGTATTTTAGTCTTTACTCAGCTTTTAGATTTTCAGGTTTTACAAGTTCGGTTCGGGTTGACCCCACCCTTTTGACACCCTTAGACCATGGGGTATCGAACGATGATGCCCGCCAGATCCAACGTGAAGCTAAAGTGGCACCGCCCCCCGTGCCACCATACCCCACCGTCACACTTCCCAAGCCACTTAAGTGGCGGACGCTACTTTCTTTTCTATTTTTTTAAATGTGTGCTATCAACTTTAAATGAAGAAGATGATACGTAAATTTACACTTCATCCCCAAAACAATCTGCATGCAAACAATATTATAGTAACTGAACTAAAGCCAACACAAATGAAGCCAATATGTGATCAAGATGTTTTTTAAAGGGTTTTAAGATTATTACCGTAAAAAGAAAAAAAAAAAAATTACCTCGCTTGATATTCATTCTTGTTTACACACACACACATGTATATGGTTCTTCAATTTTCTGTCACTACTTTGAAGAATTGAAGTCTTGAACACCTTTTAGTTGGTTTAGGTTCGTTCCCAAGTCGAGATAAGTGTCCATGTGTTTCCATTTTCATAGTCTTGTAAGTTGTAACCATTGATTTAGATATTTGGGTGATAAATGGACTGTTGAGATTCAATAGTGTGTTAGCACGTGGCCACTAAATTTTGAGTAGCTGTGTATAGTTATTCACAATTTAAAAAATGAGTTTGTTTAAAAGTAGAAAATAAAATAAAATAGTGGTTTGTGGGCCTCAAACGACATGTTATGAGTGAAGATGATTTTGACGCGAAGAAAAGTTAAAATGAGGATGCTTGAGGCTACCGGCGTGTTATCGAAAATAAGAAATTAGCATGCCATGATACCCCATGCTCTTATGTCATTATGTGTATCTATAAGTGTTACAGGTAGACAGAGTAAATCTCATATGTAGCAATTCAAACATAGCACATGATTAAATCTATTTTATAACTCATCAAGCTAAATACGAGGCTAGAAAAGAAAGTACCAGTAGATGTTATGGAAACAAGCTAAAGCTAAAGTTTTTTTAGCCCATTTGGTTAGTTTAATGTAACTATAGAAAGTGATCATTAGTCAAATATAGATTTATCATTTATGCAACACAGTTTAGATAAACATAGGCATGTATACACAGGAGAATGAAGGTATCAAACTTAGTACCAAAAGAAATTTGACTGTGATAAACTCACGATAGTAAACTCATTACTGCAGTCTGCAAACCAGCTAAAGTTCTCACAAGTATAGCATTTTTTGATAAATGGCATACCTAACCAATAACATGTATTGCTCAAGCTATTCTAAGGATATGTCAGATTTGCTTAACCATACTTCTTATATGGTTTACTAAACACGCCTAATTATCCAAAACTAATTAATTTTGACACATACCCAAAAGTTATAAACCAAATTCTAATAATACAACAAATAAGATAGATTTTCAAGTGCAAAAAACAAACTGCAAATTTATTTAACAAGCACTCACTATGTTCGGGAAATTGTCGAGTTTCCATAGCCATTGAGATGTTCCGGGTTTGCAGGATGAGTGAGGGACCTGTTCTTTATAGCTCTTGGTACAATGACACATGTTTAGTGGTTCAAAGTGACACATATAGCTATTGTGAACTTCTTGTTCTTTATACCTCTTCAAGTATGAATGACGTCAATAGCCTTAGGAAGATCTATAGTTCTCACAACAGTTATGTGCAAGATTCAACCAAATTAAAAGCAACTAGTATATTTGACATCAGTGACTTGGAAAATCAATCAAAGCTAGAAATCTTGGCTTCTTTACCTGAAAGAGATAAAGATAAATATGAAATATCAAATATACAAATGCTAAATCCAACATTTAACCAAAATCCAAAACCTGTAACATCGGAATTCATCATTGTTTACATTGCATTCACGAAGCAAAAAAATAGTAATAATAAAGGCAAGATAAGAGAGACTTGTCTCTATGGGCAGTTTGTTTAAATTCAAACCCTCAAAACCACAAATAACATTGAATTGTTCTAGTTAGTTTAGATGTGAAAATATGAGTAACAAAAAGCTATAAAAGAACAAAAGTAAGTTTAAATGCACAATATACATACATGCTGCTTAAATTGATGACCATTAGCGTAAAAGGAAGACATAGACGAAACAACTAGAGACCCTGCGCTGCCAATAATACCATTATAAAAGCCATTTCTTTTACCTGACATATAAGCACCGAATGAATCCATGTGGAAAAATAGGTTACACTTGATTATGGCAAATTAGAATTGAAAAAAAAAAATCTCGTTTAGACATTTCATCAAACACTTATTGTGCAAACTGTGAGTACCATTATAACTTGACACCATTAACGTTTTTTTCCTCCTCCTCAAACACCATCAATCTTCTTCTTGTTTGTCCTTCAGCACGACCGCGCCATTTCCAAATAACTTTCCAACCCCACCAAATATGCAAAACAAAAGATAATGAACCATAAGTCAGCAAACAGGAACAAACACAATGAACCCTATATAAACTATGGTTACCTCTTGAAATCGTGGCATGATCATTTAAAGATGGGGAAAGAAATGTTACTGTTGCAATTTGAAAACAGAGATAAAAATGAAATTATAAAGTCAGATTAATGAATTTGTTTGAGAATTGTGAGTGATGATGGTATAATTGAGGGAAAAAAAAGGTAAACAGAGATACATATGGAACTGAGAGAAATAAAAGTTTCGAGTATTCATGGATGATTTTTGAGAGTATCCTACCAAGATTTTAAAAGGGAACAGTTTATGAAAAGTTTTAAACACATTGAAAACATCACGCCAAACCAAAACTTCCCGCTCGGTTCAAATTTTTGATATGTTTGGAAAAGTCTTAAAAATAAGTAATCTATTCTTTGATATAGAGAGTCGTTGTTTCTTAAAAAACGGTGTTTAAAACATAAATACATAGAGATATGTTGTTTCCTATACACCATCGTGTAAAAAGACCGGTTTTTACCTACAAAACCAATTTTTATGCATTTTGTGTTATGAAAACTGGTTTTTTCAAGAAACAAATTTCAATTCATTCCATTGCCACTACTTTTTTTTTTATCATAGGAACATGATCTTATATAACCGGTGTCTATTTGGGGGTGTTTATAGCCTTTTATGTAGTAGTGTACGTTACATTAAGTAGAACAAAAAACAGTACACGTACTAAATTGGTACATTTGAAAAAGTACGTTGCTACTTTACGACCAAAACCGTTATGAAAATCACATATAGATTCCTTCATTCGTAGTCGAGTCTTTATCACATAAAATAATTAACGGTGAAAGCTTGTTGAGCTTACATGGAACATATTTCTTTAGGGGAATTGCATGTATATCCTCCGTAACTCATAATTGCATATATTTCAACTAAAATTATAATTGCATATATATCCTTTCAAAGCCTTAAAATTGTCATATATATTCAACTAAAATCATAATTGCATATATCTCCTTCCAAAGCCTTAAAATTGTCATATATATCCAAATGATTATTTTAAATATATATTTAATAGAAAAATGTCTAATAATTATAATTGATATATAAAATAACGATTATAACCTTTATTATTATAATTATCATTATTATTATTATTTTTATATTACAAAATATCTTTTATTGGTTTGAATTTATTATGTCATTTGATATATATATATATATATATATATATATATATATATATATATATATATATATATATATATATATATATATATAGAGTTTACGTTAGATGGAACGATAGATGGTGCAGCTGATATTCTTATTCATTCGTCGATAACTAACATGGTTGAGTCGTCAACATTGTTGCTCTTTCTTTTCTTAAAAATAGTTTAAGGATATTTTATAATTGTTAAAAATTTATAATAAATAAAAATAATAATTTTAATAAGTATAAGGGCATAATCGTTATTTTAGTGCCCTTAAACATGTCAAATAACTATAATTGATATATAAAATAACGATTTTTTTAACATATATAAAAATAACGATTATACCCTTTATACTTATTAAATTATTAATTTTAACAATTACAAAATATTCTTAAACCATTTTTAAGAAAATAAAGGGCAACCATGTTCGTTACTCAACCGTGTTCATATCGATTTAATCTTGAATAAGAATATCAATCGCACCATCATCGCTCCATCTAAACGTAAACTCCTATATATATATAAATCAAATGACATAATAAAATTCAAACCAATAAAAAAATATTTTGTAATTGTAAAAAAAATAAAATAAAAATAATAATCGTTATTTTATATATCAATTATAATTTTTAGACATTTTTCTATTAAATGTACTTAAAATAATCATTTGGATATATATGACAATTTTAAGGCTTTGGAAGGAGATATATGCAATTATGAGTTTTGGTTGGATATATATGATAGTTTTAAGGCTTTGAAAGGATATATATGCAATTATAAGTTTTGTTGGATATATATGCAATTATGAGGCTTTGTGGATATATATGCTATTCGCCTTCTTTTAACTAAGAACGAGTTGATATACCCGCGCGTTGCTAAATGGGATTAAAAATTGCAAGGTTTCTTTTGTTTCAATTAATCTATAAATAAATTACTTGTTATCATCTTTAATAGACTTACTATTTTTTTTAAATCTTGAAACTACGGACGCCCTTTGTAAAGTAAAGTTACCGACATGGACTAACTATGTAATATGTTGTAGCATAAACATTAATTAAAGTTAACTCATGATCATATCGAAATTGATAGTCAATCGAATGAACTATTTATGTAATTTTTGTTACATAAACGTTTAAATGTTCAACATAAAGATTATTTTATGCAATCGCATTTAATGACAGGGACAAATTTTGCAAGCTGTCAAGGATTGTTTCTAAAATGTAACTAAACTCAAGGGACTATTTTTGACATTTAACAAAGCTGTTTACAGTCCATCGAAAATACATTTACTTTAATAAATGTTATCAAGCCTTGGCTGTGTTGCGTTTTATAAAGAGCTTCTTAATTAAAAACGATAGAATGTCGTTATTTAACAACCGTTAAGTAGCGGCCGTTAGAAGGACCTGCTTCGTGATTTAACATCTAACATGAAGAACCAATTATGTAAAAAAATTTACATCGCTTGTCCCCACAGACCTATTTTGCAACGCAAGTTAAACCTCGTGACTCGTCGCATTTTCGCTTTTTTAAAAGTATTAAAAAAATAACGATCGTTAGCAGATATCGAGTCGCCAACTAACGATCGTTAGTTATCGCTAAGTAACGGCCGTTAGTAGGACCGTTTTGTAAATAATATCTAACATGAAGGACCAATTATGTAAAAATAATTACATCGTTAGTCACTAGAGGACCTATTTTGCAGCGCAAGTTAAACCTCAGGGATTGTTGTCACATTTTCATTTTTTTAAAAAGTATTTAAAAAAAGTAACGACCGTTAATTCACTGTTCATTGGAGTGCTATTCGGTGTGGAGATAGCAAAAAAAAGAGTGGCTAAAACCATATTCATAAATGTACTTATAAGTAATATAATTACTAGTTTAGAGAACGACGAAAGGACGATAACTCCTCTATAGGCACCTTCACGACATCTTTACGATGACCCAAGTCTTTATTCTCCCTTTTTGAGAAGGATCTTGGGATAGATGTTGCAATTTACGTTATACGCTCTACCAAATCTTTATCTTCTTTCGCGAGCCTTGTTGGGCGAACCATTTTCGCTTGGCTGCTACTTCCCTGACTCCCTTTATCAGTCCAAAGATCAGTTTTGCAATAAAGAGCAAAATCTTCACAATTATCATTCATTAAATCATCCTTTCCATACCCATTTTCGTACATGTAATTAGTCCTATGCATCACTTCTTCTGGTGGATTAGATTCCGCCATTGTGCATGTTCCACCAACAGTCTTTGCAAGAAGAAATTCGCGACTTGCTTGGTATTTGAACAGGTATAGTGACCCCTTTTTAAAGAAGCAGTCTATGCAAGACACCTTTACACAACTTCCGGCTACTTTCTCCAACCCGCAATAGGACATCGAACATGGGCCCTTTTCCTTATGATCATTACCACCCGATAATATCTTAAAGGGTGCTAAAAAGTGAGAACCCTCATCCTCTCTTTTATCGTTCACAAAATGGATAACTTTGCCTTCACCGACGAAGATGCCTGTACATGTTTCTTAGAAGTTAGCTACCAACAAATGCAAAACGCATATCTAATTACGTGCTAGTTAATGAGTTAACTAACCGTGGTGACTATATAATTGTTTCCTCCAAGTATATATATGGTCTCCTTCCTTAAGCTCGGATCTTTCGATTTTCTGGGAAAATATGTCCATTGGTATCAATTAAATTTGTTCATGTCATTGAGGCTTAGATGTGGTCATGTATAAGAATGTATATTAAATTCATGGAGGAAAAAGAAATGAAAGTGCCTCCAATGTTTTTAACAAGGTGTTAATCGCTTGACTTTTGAATATTTCAACCTTTTGTTTAAGAATCATTCCTAATTCAATTCCACCAATGAGAGAGGTGTATGTAGACGAAGTCAAACCTCCTAAACCAATAAAAGCAAATTTAGCTTCTTCACATATTTGATTATTTTTGTTATTGATGTGTTAGGCTACTTGAAAGGGTGAATATGGAGGTCGTGGTCATCACTGACAACTCAACTTTCTCCCTCTACAATCATCCTTTATGACTAATTGGTCATAGTGGAGGACTTATTGATGTGATAGACTACCTGTAATGGTTAAAACGGAGGTCACGGTTATCACTGTCAACTCAACTTTGTCAATCTACAATCATCTTCATGACTAACCGGTCGTAATGATGACCCTGTTCACCTTCTTTTCAGTTTTATTTTTTTTTAACATTAGAATTAAAATGTTATTAAGAATTAAAACATTACATTAATAATTCATATAAAAGTCAAAAACACTAAAATAAAACTTAAAAACTTGAACTAATAGTCTAAATTATTTTTTTATTTTATTTTTCGCTTCATCTCCAACTTCTTTTTAAGTTGTGATCCGATCAAATGGTCATCGGAAGAATGATAGAACATGAGATTTTTGCCCCTTTTATTTTCATGTTGAAGTTGAAACATTTGACGTTGTAGCACAAGTTCTTCTTTCTTTTGGGTGGTCTTATGTTGTTCGAATTCCATTTGCTGCTTAAGCGTATGTTCTTCCAATTTCATTTGTCGTCTTCAACGGGTACGGATGGCCACCCAAAAGCTTGAGCCGTAGAATATCTTGACTACCAAAATACGGATTCATATCTTCATCAAGTTTAAAAATGGTTAACCGGAGAATATCTTTGAGAAGTTTAAGCTTGGTCCATCGGTTGGTTAAACAGTGGTGTCGAATCTTGTAACATTTGTGAACGACATATTTGATATTATTGTTGTTGGTTAAATGGTGGTTGGAACAAATTGTTTTGATAGAAAGGTTGTTGTTGTGGTTGTTGTGACTGATATATGAAACTTGTGAGTTGAAATTTAATGGGTGGTGAGTGACCGGTCAAAAGAAAATTAACATACGGTGGTGGAAAGTTTAGAACATTTTGTTTACGTCGGGATTTTAGTGTTTCGGTTTTGGGAGTTTGTTTAGACACTATGTGAGATGAGAAGATTATAGTAAGATTGGTTTTAAATTGTGTTTAAAACAGAGAAGTAATGTGATGTTTATAGGGTAACCGGGTAAGCTATTAACATTTTCAAGAACTCTTTTATATATAACAAAGTGACCCAACTGTCACAATTCTAGCCGTCGGGTATGTTTTAAGTATGTAATGAATCATTTGAAATTAGGAACAACTTCTTTTTTGTTTCTTTTGTATTGGACATGTCAGAGGGAAGGGGACTTGTTTCGATGTCGTGCTCAGTGTGTTCCAGGGTCTTTCCGAGGGATGTTTATGGAGATCATGTTTTATCGTGTGTTGGTATTATTGGGATTAAACATCAGCATAACGTGGTGTACAATACCCTTGTGGACATCTCAGATTGGCCGGGATTTGCCTTTCCTTTATGGCATGTTTTTAGCTTGCCTTCATGGCATGGATGAAAGTTAGAGATTGGATCCAATGCTAGAAAAAGATGAAAAGTATAGTAAGTATGATTGTTGTGCTCAAGTGCGTAAGTAGGATGATTTATGATCTCTTTACTTAAATGGATTGGGACGTGATTCGTGCTAAACCTCAAGTTTTCTCACAAGCTAGCCACTGTGAATGGCTAACCGTAAGAAACTTAAAACATTCGCATAACAAATGCAATGAAGATCGAGAGTATAGGGTTTCCCGTGTCGTTATGTCCCAACGAGTCGCGCGATGAATCACCAAACTAATAGTGATCGAGAGAATTTGAACTAAAAAGGGTTTTGATTATGAACAATTATACCTAAAGGAAAAGTTTATAAATTACAAGGGCTTAAATGCAAATTAAAGAAAATTAAAAGATAAAATATATTAAATAAACGCTATCACTATTTGTAAATTGATGTTTTTTTTTGATTTTTCTTTATAAATCTTAAATTAAAACTACGCGACGTATGTAAGAAAATGTGAAAGTTAAACAATATTAATCCTAAAATATAAAATGACATTTTACAAACCTAATGATAAGAGAAAATTTGTAGAAAAGAAAATTATTTTTAAAACTATTTATCTAATTATTATTAATTAAAACTATTTTACTTATTTAATAATAGCCTAAAATACAAGAAAATATGAAATAAAGCTAGAAAAATGAAATTATGACTTAGAAAATCTAAAATAACTAAATAGAATTTTCAAACTAATTTTATATTTTTCCGATTATTTTGTATTTTCTATGAATTAAAAACTATTTAAAACTAATTAAATTACTAAAATTACAAAATAAACTATGAAAATCTGGAAAAATATTTTTTGACTTTTATATTTATCTTAACCTAGGAAAAATGAAAACTTATTTTTTGAAACTTTTCCGATTTAATTGTATTAAAACCTAATTAAAATGGCTTAAAACCGATTTAAATGAAAAAAATAGCAAACCGACCTAGAAAATCTGAAAATTCAAGAAAAGTCTAAAATAATATTATGAATCTAGAAAAATATAAAACAGTGGCTTGTGTGCAAGATTATGGAACGCAATGCAAAGTGCTTAAGAATAAGACTCAAATAAGCCAAAAGCCACAACCGAGAACCAAATGATCACGAAGCTCTAATATGCTAAAAGTACTCAAAAGAAACTTATTACAACTAGCTTAGACCACTGAAATGCAAACTACACAGATTTGGTGTTTTTAAAATTAGTGCTAAAAACAGCTTCCACTACTACTTTAAAGCTTAAGCACAAGCTACCCAATAAGTCAAATTAAAGAATGAAGTTGGAACCTAAACTAGCCCTGCTAGCTATCTATAAACCAAAGATGAGACCAAGAGAAGCTCGATGAGCTTGTTACAAGTCTCAAGATAAACTCTCTGCACACTCAAGATTCACCGAGTTTGTGCATGTGGAAATAAGACCAAAATCACAAGCCATTTTGGAGCTTATAAAAATTTACAAAAATCTAAAAAAATGATATTAAGAAAATAGACCAGTTGAAGTTTTTAAACCCCAAGTTTCATTTGATTTGGCCCAAAACTGAACCCATGAAAAATCATCCCAGTTGCGTGAAAACTGGATTTTTCAGTTTTTGACTTTTGAAACAGTTTGGAAATTTTGACTTTTGTGAACTTTGAGACCAATTTGTGGACTGAATATGATGTTATAAGATAAAATAAAGTTATATTAAGCTACTCTACTGAAATTTGAACACAAATCAAGCTTTTGCTTTTACAAAATTCCAACAGTTAAACACATTAAGACAGATTACAAATGATTTTGACTTTGAGCTAATGCAGGTGCAGTTTGATGACTGCAATGAGTGCAATGGATCTTAACAAGCCTAAACCAACAGGTCTTACCCA